>ML685797.1:14358110-14400295 GCA_007922175.1 Pelusios castaneus
AGGTGCTGTGTTATTGACCCCGTGGCCATTAGGCTGAACTGCCCTGACCCAAGGGCTCGGCTTACTGACTTTCTGGCCGCTGGGGCGTGCTGCCCTGACTGGAGGGGTGAGCAGTAACGTTGTGGAAGCCACCCCGTATTTGTGCCTCTCAGAGGCTCCCCACTTGAGGGGCCGGGGGGGGGGGGAGAAGCGCAATCCACGACAGGGTGCTAAAAGCCATTGAGCAAAACTGTAAACCTTTATATCACAGAAATCACTTTAAGCCAGGGTGTGCACCCTCAACCTCAGCACCTTTAGTTCCAGCACCATTCAAGGGGAAGTGGTCCAACACTTCTATAACATTTTCATGTACAAGAACCTGACACATTAGTTTTACCATGTCACTAGCTGCCTCTGAGCCACCAAGTCCGGAAATTTGGGCTTCCCTGCTCTGGAGCAATCCGCCTACCAGGGTGGACCCTTGAAGGCCTGGGGTCCCATTTGCCCATCAGGAGAGCTGGCAGAGAACCAGGTAAGTTTGCACTAGAAACATTCCCAGTCACAAACTCGGTCTGCGATTTGACAAAATCCTGACTTGCTTTTGCAAGACATTTTGGGTTTGATGAACTTTCATTTTCCAGTGAATCCATTTAGTCAGAAAATTCTTGTCTAGCCCTACTGCCTGCTATGAACTTCCAAGATTCATTTTTCAATAATTTGGTCACAAAAGCTTTCATGTGAGCATCCACAGAAATGGGTACTCAGAAGATTCAGCATACACCAGTTTGATATTATTAACATATTCAAATGAACAGGATAAAATATCACTAAGGGGAAATTACATCAGGATCCAGTCATCAAAAACAAGGAGGACAGTATCAATTATGGCATTCTTTAGAACTCCACTGAAATTAACTGAGTTGCACCAGTGTAAATGAGACTCAAGTGATGATTTTCTCATGTTCTGTCTCCAGATGGTTTATCATATATGAGGTTTTCTGTGTGGGGAGCCTGAAACATAAAGTAGTCATATGGATTGGTTTTAATGCTAAAATGGATTAATTTTAAATGCAAATCTTTCTAAGATGCTTAATTGAAAAAGCTTCCATAACTTCAGAAGATTCTATTTTGATGATTGCCTCCTGGGGTATTTCAAGGACGCAGGAACTTGAAGAATTGCATTTTCACTATTCAGCCTCCAATATTGTAATGTTGTCTTATTACCATTTATTAAATGTTGGCTTATCTATACTATAGGCACTTTCTGACTCAATTACCATGTGAATTACCATGAAATAAAAACATGTTTGAAAGAGAAAAGGCCAGCCCTGTATGTATCTATTATTTTAAATCCTTTTTTTCCTTCTCTTATGGTACATTTAAAAAAAATACTTGAACATGTTTTAATTCTCATTAGCTTATTCAAAACCTAAAATAAAGCCTTTTAATTACACCAACAATTACAGCAAATTTGCATGATTACAAGAATGACCTGCTAAGCCCTATAGCTGAAACAGTGTCATACTGCAGGGCAGCTTTGAAAATCAACATTTTAGTCTTCTTGTTATTAAAGAAAGTGTGTGGATGCAAGGGAGGGCAGGTCTGATACTGTCACTGGTATAGCAGGAGGTATGGAAATAGAAGAAGGCAGTGTAGAATCAGCATTTAAAAGAGACACAGCATGAATCAGAATCTTACACATCTCCTCGGAGACCAGTTTTGTGAATTTTTGACATGGTGCAGTGGTACAGCTGTGCTTTACTATGGGAGAATTATGCATCTCACCACAGGGAGATGTAAAGGGGAGGAGCAGGTTTCACATCACTCTTCTGATTAAGCCCCTTACTGAGTGCCCTTTAGATCTTCTGAGAAAGTTCTGCTATATTCCCACATTTTACACCATAAATTAGTCCCACTTACTAGTACTTCCTGTGCATAATCACAAGGAAGGCTATGCACGCCAGCTCTCCATTACAAAGAGACTCAGCAATACTAGAATGCTACAGAAGCCATGTATGGCATAATTTTTCACCCTGCCAGAAGTCTACAATTTATACTGACAAAGGCATTAAATCTTTCTGAAACAAACTTGAACCCTATCTTTAGCTGACATTTGTCCAAAGACCACCAGAAAAGTACTGGTTCTGTAATGTACCCAGCCTGATGATCAGAAAATCCCACTCCTTCCCAATTTTTTTTTTTAATTTCTTGCCTATACATTGATAGTAAGAGAAGATATAAAAGTTATTACTGTGTAAATACAGAAGACTGCTGGTGTTTTAGTTCTCAGGGTGTGCTGTGCTAAAACTGATAAAAGCCTGTGCTCTTTGAAATGATTCATTGCTACTATCCAGGGTGGCAGATTGCCTTGCACAAAAAAATAAGTTGAATGTTTGAGCACTGCTAGAAATACTCAGTGGACCAGATGAAGGCCTGACGTAATTCTGATGAAGTTCACAGAGAAGTTATTGGCCTATTCAGTTTTTGTGCCCTTACTTTGTTAAGCTCTGTGCTTCAGAAAAAGCTTTCAAGGACACAGAAGAATATTATGGATTTATCACTGATAATGTCGCGGTTAGTGGTTTTCTGAGAATGAGAATGCTACAGTTCTGCCAGGACCTTTGTACCCATATGCCACAGGATGCACCCTGTGTAAATTTTTTGTTCACTTTTGCAATGTAATTGTGTGGTTTGGGGCAAAATATGCCATCCAAGGTTCCTTTTTGGAATGTTCATAACATGCTCATGTTTCCTGCAGTATCATAGAATCTTAGGGCTGGAAGGGATCTCGTGAGGTCATCTAGTCCAACCCCCAGCTAAAAGCAGGACCACTCCCACTAAATCATCGCATGCCAGGTTTTTGTCTAACTGGGCCTTGAATGTTTCCAAAGACCGTTTCCACCACCTCCCTAGGCAACCCATTCCAATGCTTCACCACCCTCCTAGTGAGACAGTTTTTCCTAATATCCAACCTCGACCTCCCCAGCTGTAATTTGAAACCATTGCCCCTTGTTCTGTCCTCTGTTACTACTGAGAACAGCCTAGCTCCCTCCTCTTTGGAGCACCCCTTCAAGTAGTTGAAGGTTGTTATCAAACCCCTCTCAGTCTTCTCTTCTGAAGACTAAATAATCCTAGTTCCATTAGTCTCACCTTTTAAGTCATGTGCCCCAACCCCATAATCATTTTCGTTGCCCTCCACTGGACTCTTTCTAATTTGTCAATATCCTTTCTGTAGTGGGGAGCTCAAAACTGGACACACTAATCCAGATGTGGCCTCACCAGTGCCGAATAGAGGGGAATAATCACATCCCTCGATCTGCTGGCAACGTTCTTACTGATGCAGCCCAATATGTCATTGGCCTTTTTGGCATCAAGAGCACAGTGCTGACTCATATCCAGCTTCCTGTATATCATAACCCCCAGGTCCTTTTCTACAGTGCTGCTACTTAGCCAGCTGGTCCCCAGCCTGTAGCAGTACATAGGATTTTTCTGTCCTAAGTGCAGGACTTTGCACTTGTCTTTGTTGAACCTCATGAGATTTCTTCTGGCCCAATGCCCCAATTTGTCTCGGTCTCCCTGAATCCTATCCCTGCCCTCCAGCGTGTCTACCATTCCCCCCCAGCTTGGTGTCATCTGTGAATTTAATGAGTGTGCAATCTATCCCAACATACAGATCTTTAATGAAGATGTTGAACAGAACCAGCCCTAGGACTGCCCCCTGGGGCCCTCCACTCGTTACTGGTTGCTAACTGGACATTGAGCCATTGATTCCTATCCACTGAGCCCGATGATCTAGCCCAGGGTTTAGCAACCAAAAAGATAAGAAGAGCCATTTTGAAAAAATTTCCTTCAATAACCAAGTATTTTGAGAGCCACAATAGGTGTAGCCTCCTGGTGGGGGAGCTGGGACAGGGCACCTGCCACAGGGTCCCCTGGCAAGGGGGAGGAGAAGCCTGGAACCAGTAGCATCCCTCCCCTCCCACAGGGACCCCTGTGTCAGCGGAAGCCTGAGGGCAGGGGGTGGGGGAGAACCTGGAGCCCAGAGCCACAAGGGGACAGCCAAAGAGCCACATGTGGCTCTGGAGCCGCAGGTTGCAGGCCCTTGATCCAGCCAGTTTTCTATCCACCTTACAGTCCACTCATCCAACCCATATTTCCTTAACTTACTGACAAGAATTGCTGTGGGAAACCGTATCAGAAACTTTGCTAAAGTTGAGGTATATCACATCGATGGCTATTCCCGCTTCAACAAACCAGTCCTCTCATCATAGAAGGCAATCAGGTTGGTCAGGCACAATTTCCCCTTGTTGAATCCATGCTGACTGTTTCTGATCACTCTATTTTCCTCGACTTGTTTCAGAATGGATTCTTTGAGGACCTGCTTCATGATTTTTCCAAAGATCGAGATGAGGCTGATTGGTCTGTAGTTCCCGGATCCTCCTTTTTCTCTTTCTTGAAGATAGATACTATATTTGCCTTTCTCCAGTCATCTGGGACCTCCCCCAGTCACCATGAGTTTTCAAAGATAATGGCCAGCAGCTCTTCAATCACATTGGCCAACTCATGTATGTGCACATCTGTGAAACATGTTCCCATGTATTTCATATGACTCAGGGAGAGGCAGATGATCAGAGCTGTCTCCCAGCATGTAGAGAGAAAGGATGCATCACAAGGGCTATGCAAACTACAGGCTTTGGCCAGAGAGGGAAAAGATCACTGGACCCCCCCCCCCGGGGGGGGGGGGGAAGGAATGTTTGGAGAAACAGGTACATACACTTTGAACTGTTAGGGGCTTTTTGCCAGGGAAACTCCATCTTGAAACAGCTCCATCTGCAAGCAAGAACTGGGCGCTAGACTTGCTGCAAAACCTTCATCAGCCAACCCTTGTGAGTAAGACTGAACAGTAAACTTAAGGTTAGAATGCTCCTTACATTTTTATTTGCTTGTGGTAACTCCTGACTGCTTTATTGAATGATTGTGCATTGATTCTCTATATACTCACTTAAAATCATGTTTTACTCAATAAACTAGTGTTTGATTTATCTAAAGCTGTTTGGATTCTAGAGAGTGTGAATGGGCAAAAGCTAGTTGCATTTGCAGTTTCTTTGATAAACTGAAGTAGATGAGCCTACAGTGACTGGGGAAGGGTCCCGATCCCTGCAGGATGGAAGTTCCCGGTGTGTCATCTGCAGGATGGGAGTGCTTACTAGAAGACCATACCCTGGGTGGCTAGAGACACATCCACTGCCTGGGACTGATTACATGCAGAAAGTTGGTGTGGACTGACCCAGGAGTGGGGGTCCACCTAGCAAAGCAGGGTAAATCAGGCTATGTCTACACTTACCAAAGTTAGTTCGAATTAGTTAATTCAAACTAACTAATTCAAACTAATTTTAGTTAGTTTGAATTAACTTAAGTCAAACTAGCATGACCCCACTAGAATGCTAGTTTGAACTAAGCAAATGCCATGCATTAAGCTCAATGTGCCGGTTAGTTCAAACTAAGCAGTTAGTTCGAACTAACATGGCCACATTGACTTAATTCGAACTAACTAGTTTGAATTAAGGGTTAGTTCCAAGTAAAATGAAGTTTTACTAATTCGAGCTAACTTTTCCTTAATTCGAATTAAGGAACTGCCTAAGTCAAATTAAGGAAACTCAAGTGTAGACAGAGTAAATTAAGTCGACTTAAGCCTGCTTAAGGGTGTAGATGCACCCTCAGAGTCCAGGTATGGGTGATAGGGGAGGCACAGCAGCACACTAGACCACATTCTGGGAATAGAACGTCACACCATACAGACTATCACTGAAGTAGATGTGGCTCTGCACAGACTTTAACTAGGGAGAGATTAAGCCATAGGAGCTATAAACTCATGCCACCACCACCACCAGTTATCTGATTACAGCAGAATCTCTGCTTTAAAGTAAGCAATAAAGTGTCTAGCCCCCATTGTGGTAAAGAAAGCCATGCTCAGAGCAGTGAGATCTGCCTGAGTCTGCCAAGAGCCTGAAACAATGCCTCAGAGCCATGTATCCCAATGAGGTGTGATCTGGAGACTGTTGTGTGTCCAACCCACACAATCAGACACAATTTGGCTACTGGGATAAAATATTGTGGAGACTCCTTTATTGCCTCCCTGGTTATTCCTTAGAATGTGGAGACTGTTTCCAAGGAAAGGACAAATGGGGCCTCATGTCACAGCCCTCAGTTCTATGGAAGGGGAAGTTGCCTTCCTATTTATATGGGAGATGGGATTGGGGACCTCAAGGAATCCCTATAATTGTGTGCGTCAGAATGTGCCTTTACTAAACTTAGGGCTGGATTAAGCCAATCAGACCCTTCATTTCTAATGTTGTTATTTTCAAAATTTTGTGGCTATGTTTGTGTGTTTCAGGTATTGGTGACACAGAATCATAGAAGATAGGGTTGGAGGGACCTCAGAAGGTTGTCAAGTACAACCTCCTACTCAAAGCAGAGTCAACCCCAACTACAGTCTTGCTGGAACATACAACCTTGCTATCTATAACACTAACCTTAAGGAGATGTCACCATCTCCCTTAGAACCTACCTACAGTAACAATAGATTCCTCTAGTGTGGAGGTTATAGCATTGGTTGGGTTCTTCCTCCAGTTTAAGTAAAAACCAAATCCTTTCCATGAAAAGCTGTGGGGAAAAAGAGTTTTTCAATATTTCTTATGTAAAATTTTTACAGATTGTCAACCGGCTACACAGAATAGTATTAACTTTGGCTATGTCTACACTTGGCCAAATAAGTCGACTTTGCTAAGTTGAATTAACAAAGTTGACTTTAAGTTGACTTTGTTAAGTCAACTTAGCATGTCTACACTATAAAATTAGGTCGACTTAAAGTGGACCTTGCCAAATCAATTTAGAGTGTCCACACTGGATGCCTAAGTCGACTTGTAGGGGCTAGGTGAATGTGGGACTGGTCCATGGTGGCAGGGGGAGCACCCCTTTCAAAGTGCCAGGGGGCTCAGCATGGCTGAGCAGGTCATGGACAGTGACAGGGCATAGGAGCGGGATGGGCAGGGCTGTGTCCTGCCCTGTGCATGGGCACACCAGGCTCTGGCTGTGCCAGCCACCCTGGCAGGGAGGTCAGTGGGGGATCCCCAGGGGCCCTTTAAGTTGACTTAAAGTCAATTTAGGGCTAATCCACGTCTACACTGGCTAAATCAACTTAATAAAGTCTATTTAGCCAGTGAAGTCAACTTTAAAGTCAGTTTTATAAAGTCGACTTAAAATTTCCTTAAATTGATTTAAGCAGCAGCTTAAGTCGGCTTAAGGAAACTGTAGTGTAGACGCAGAATAAATTAAGTTGATTTAAGCAGGCTTAAGTCGATTTAATTTACACTCTTAGATTCCAATCAAAATAAACTTCATACCGTGTGTTCATCTAAATGCTTTTAGGTCTTAACAACATCTGATGGCTTAGAATCATGTCTTAATTATACTCTATTTAGAAACAGAAATAACTCTGCTGTGTCATTTGTGCCTTTTTTTCAGGCAAGGGACATTATTTGTATGGATTAGGATCTATGCTTCTTAGAGCTCATCTGCTCCTGCAGTTTATACTCCATCTGCGAGCAGAGCCTGCCTTTTGTGTGCATTATAGAGCGTTCAGTGTTCACTTAATGCTTTAAGTGCTTGCAAAAGATGTTTTATTCTGTATCTGGTTCTACCTGGCTACGCATAACAAGAGCTTCACAGTGCTCCCCTCCCCCAAGACTGTTTGCAAAGTTTGGCCCCTGAAGGCACAGTCAGTCCCCAATACCACATTTCAACCAGCTGAAAGGTTGTCAGTGGAACAGTTTTCCACTGAAAAATGCTGATTTCACAAAATCAAAGTGTTCTGCCTGGCTGGTTTCCTGCCAGTCTGCCTGGCTCCCTGTCAGGTGAGCTGCTCTGGAATGTTTTGAAGAATAATTCCATTTTAATCCTTCCAAATCTTTCTTTAAATTGTGACCCATATTTCTATTTGTTAGATCATTTCTTCATACAGCAATCAATCATGTTACAAATAGAGAGATTATGACTTCCAGGGGGGAAGCAGAAGCAAGAAAAAAATAATTTAAAATGAGGTTCTCTTTTCACATGCACATTCAAAAAGAGAGAGAGAAAGAGAGAGAGAGCGGCAAGGAAGACACAAAAATAGATATTGCTCCTGATTAAATTAATAACAAGGTTTAGAATCTATGGTTTAGAATCTGATCCTCTAGATAGTATTATGCAAAAACAAAGTTTCCATGAACTGTCAGTAGGTTTTTAGGATCACATTTGATATAGAAACTCTGAGCATGACTATTATTACCAAGTTCAGAATATCCATGTTATGGAAATAATGCTACCAGTTCAAAATGATTTCTTTTTTCATTGACCCAAATAGTAAAGTCAGTTGAGGGTCTTAAAAAAAAAAAATCCTTTCTTTCTAAACAAGAAAGATAGAAGAATTGCATTTGAAAATTATCCAGTTTCTTAAGTAAAAACTAAAATATTTCTATTAAAAGTTGTGGAAAGAAAGATTTTAAAAACTTTTCATTAAAAATATTTACCATTTTCCAACCAGTTTAGAACTAATGAGTTCTTAGTTCTCAGTTAGAGTTAGTAACTTAGGCCTTGTCTATACTGAAAATACTGTGTCGATCTTCACAGGCCAGTATAGACCTGCGCAGTTGGTCCTGGAAGCGCTCTTCGGTAGACACAGTAACTCCACCCCTCCAAGTGGAGTAATGCTGAGTTGACGGGAGAGCCCTTCAAGTTGACGCAGCTGAGTGAAACCAGCGCAATAAGTAAGTGTAACTAAGTTAATGGGAGATACGCATTCTGCAGCATGCAGACCTAGCCCCGGAGTGTAGACTAGGCATTAGAACTAAGGAATGTCCATCCAAAGCTCTGGACTGGAGGACAATGACAGGTTGATTTTCTTCTATAGAGCTTTAGTTATACAGGTCTTGAATTGGCCCTGTACAGAGAAGTAAATTTCATTTACAATGAGTAAACAAGTTGAAATGACCTCCAATATTTAAAAAAAAATTGAAACAAAGCAAAAAAGACTAGAAGTGTTATCTTAATTCCTTGAAAGGTTTAGGTTTTACAGTTTTTAATTTTAGCTTTATGTAGTGTTTCTTGAACGAAAAACGTTTAGCAGTCAAACTTCTACTGCTTGGATTCCCTGTATAGAAGTCTTGCATATAATATTGCAAAGGTTTTGGATAACATTGAATAGCTAAGGAGAAGACAGATCTATCTGCTGTCGGACTATAATTTCAGTACACATTAAAAGAGGAATCCTAATTCTACTTTCCAATTTCAAAACTTTGGGGTACATCTACCTCATTTGTACACTGGTGGTGTCCTTTGCAATTCATGTAGGTATGCATGTGTTAGCAGGGCCGGATTAAGATATGCTGATATATGTCAAGATTTAGAGTCCCCATACCATAACAAAAAAATAAAGAAAATAAAGAAAAAAAAGTATATTACAGTCTAACAGAAAAGGCAATGAAAAAAATAAATGATAAATCTTTATATTTGCATATATACATAGATAAAGATGCAACAAATAACGAATAATCTAAATAAAACTTGAAATTTGCAAATATCCTTATTTACATTATTAAATACCTCATGATTTCTTAATTAGCATATATGGAACTAAAGATTTATTGTATAGCAACACGAGCAATTACAGAGATCAGCACTTAGTAAATGGAAATAGGAATGCAACTTGCAATGAAAAATTATTAATATAAATTAGCATATATGAAATTGAAGACTTTTAATGTAAAACAATACAAGAGCATTACAAAGATCAGTACTTCATAAAGGGAAGCAGCAATGGAAACTGACCATCTCTTCTGTTTAAAATTTAAAACATTTTCTTTCATGATTTCCAAAGGGCAAAGTCATGGATGATGTCTTCAAATGATACGCTAGGAAATTTATTATTTTCTATGCACAAAATGTTTAGTGCAGACAGCTTTTCTGGTAGCACTGATGTCCACAGTTCATTCTTAATCCTCTTCAGCCACGAAAATGACCTTTCCCCTGAGCAGTTTGTAACCATTAGACTCAAAAATAGCTGCAATATTGGGAAATCCAACTGAATCTTATCTTGGAAGATGAATTGATACAGGTCCTGGTGGAATAAATGTCCTTTATCTGAATAATTTTGCTTGATATAAGCATGGAAGTGCTTTATTTCCCCAACGAGGTTAACATCAACATCATCAGGGTAGTCTTTCATCAGAAGCTTTACACCTTCACACAATTGTTCTTCAGAGGCTTCTAAATCAACCAAAAATGTAAATCTTTTTGCAACATTATCGTATATCATTGCTCTTTTCTTCAAGTTGATTTCAAGGGCATCCATCATAGGAATAAATGTTTTCACTCAAATTTTGTCTTTTGGAGAAAGCCTTTCATCAGCATTAGATGCATCACCATTATTCATAGAATCATAGAATAATAGGGTTGGAAGGGACCTCACGAGGTCATCGAGTCCAACCCCCTGCTAAAAAGCAGGACCTCTCCCCCTAAATCACCCCAGCCAGGGTTTTGTCTAACCGAGCCTTAAAAATCTCCAAAGATGGAGATTCTACCACCTCCCTAGATAGCCCATTCCAATGCTTCACCACCCTCCTAGCCAGAAAGTTTTTCCTAATATCCAACCTTGACCTCCCCAGCTGTAATTTGAAACCATTGCTCCATGTTCTGTCCTCTGTTACCATCGAGAGCAGCCTAGCTCCCTCCTCTTTGGAGGAACCCTTCAAGTAGTTGAAGGTTGCTATCAAATCTCCCCTCAGTCTTCTCTTCTGTAGACTAAATAAGCCTAGTTCCTTCAGTCTTTCCTCATAAGTCATGTGCCCCAGCCCCCTAATCATTTTTGTTGCCCTCCGCTGGACTCTTTCTAATTTGTCCACATCCTTTCTGTAGTGGGGAGCCCAAAACTGGACACAGTATTCCAGATGCAGCCTGACCAGTGTCGAATAGACGGGAATTATCACATCCCTCGATCTGCTGGCAATACTCCTACTGATGCAGCCTACTATGCCATTGGCCTTTTTCGCAACAAGGGCACACTGTTGGCTCATATTCATCATCCTGTCCTCCATAACCCCCAGGTCCTTTTCTACAGCACTGCTACTTAGCCGATCAGTCCCCAGCCTGTAGCAGTGTATGGTATTTTTCCGTCCTAAGTGCAGGACTTTGCACTTGTCTTTGTTGAACCTCATGAGGTTTCTTTCGGCCCAGTGTTCCAATTTGTCCAAGTCTCCCTGGATCCTGTCCCTGCCCTCCAGAGTATCTACCATTCCCCCCCAACTTGGTGTCATCCGCAAACTTACTAAGCACGCAGTCTATTCCATCATCAAGATAATTAATGAAGATGTTGAATAGAACCGGCCCCAGGACCGACCCCTGGCGCACTCCACTCGTTACCGGTTGCCAACCAGACATCGAGCCATTGATTCCTACCTGCTGAGCCTGTTGATCTAAGCAGTTTTCGATCCACCTTACGGTCCACTCTTCCAACCCATACTTCTTTAACTTGCCGACGAGAATGCTATGGGAAACCATATCAAAAGCCTTGCTAAAGTCAAGGTATACCACGTCAACGGCTCTTCCCGCATCCACAAATCCAGTCATCTCATCATAGAAGGAAATCAGGTTGGTCAGGCACGATTTGCCCTTGGTGAATCCATGTTGACTGTTCCTGATCACTCTATTTTCCTCCAAGTGTTTCAGGATGGATTCCTTGAGGACCTGCTCCATGATTTTCCCAGGGATTGAGGTGAGGCTGACCGGTCTGTAGTTCCCCGGATCCTCCTTTTTCCCTTTCTTAAAGATAGGTACTATATTTGCCTTTTTCCAATCCTCTGGGACCACCCCCGTTCGCCACGAGTTCTCAAAGATAATGGCCTGCGGCTTTGCAATCACTTCCCCCAACTCCCTCAGCACCCTCGGATGCAGTTCATCTGGCCCCATGGACTTGTGCACATCCAACTTCATTAAGTGTTCCCTAACCTGACTTTCCATCACCGAGGGCCACTCTCCTTCTCTCCATTCCACGTTACCCCGTGTAGTAGCCTGGGAGCTGGCCCTCCCTGTGAAGACTGAAGTAAAAAAAGCATTGAGTACTTCAGCCTTTTCCGCATCATCCTCCACGAGGGTGCCTGCCCCATTCAGTAAGGGACCTACACCACCTCTAATCCTTTTCTTGTTGCTGATATACTTATAGAACCCCTTTATGTCAACCTTCACATCTCTTGCTAGCTGCAACTCCAATTGTACTTTGGCCTTTCTGATTTTATCCCTGCAGTCCCGAGCAATATCTTTATACTCCTCCCTTGTCATCTGTCCAAGCTTCCACTTCTTGTAACCCTCCCTTTTATGTTTCAGCTCCCCGCAGAGTTCCCTGCTTAGCCACGCTGGTCGCCGTCCATATTTGCTGTTCTTTCTGCACATCGGAATGTTATCTTCCTGTGCCTTTAACAGGGTTTCTTTAAAATACAGCCAGCTGTCTTGGACACCTTTCCCCTTCAGCTCAGCCTCCCATGGGACCCTGCCCATCAGCTCCCTAAGGGAGCCAAAATCTTCTTTTCTGAAGTCCATGTGTGTGTTCTGCTTCTTTCCTTCCTTCCATTGATCAGGATCCTGAACTCTACCATCTCATGGTCGCTGCTGCCCAGGTTGCCATTTACTTCTACTATTCTACTAAGTCTATTGACTTAGTTTTTTTTTTTTTTTCTCATTCTCTTTCTTTTATTCACACACTTGTAGTCCACATCAGGCAGCTCTCCTTTTCCTTTGAGTTCAATTTCATTGAAACGTTCTCAGGTTTCTTTTAAAAAGTGAGAGAACGATGTGTAAAGCTTTGCACATGTGCTAAGGGCAATCTCTGGATCCTGTAGGGCCTTTCTGGTTTTGTGGAACTGACCTAACAAATGATCCCAAAGTTCTAATGTGAACACAAACTCTGATTCCTCAGTTTTCTCCAAAAGAATGCCAGCTTCTCTTCTTGTATCATTAGTATGGACATAAGTAAGAGCATCAATAATTGAATTATAACCCTGAGCTATTGAAGAAGTAGCCTTTGCATGTGCTTCCCACCTAGTGTCAGAGGCTCTGTCTACAGTTGTTCAAGTAAGTTGACTTAGCATGTCTACACTGTAAATTTAGGTCGACTTAAAGTCGACCTTGCCAAATCAACTTAGAGTGTCCACACTGGACTCCTATGTTGACTTGTAGGGGCTAGGTGGACCTGGGAGTGGTGCATGGTGGGAAGGGGGGCACCTCTCGGGTGCCACCTCTCGGGTGCCCCCATTCCCTGGGCACCTCTTCAAAAGTGCCAGAGAGCTCAGCATCTTCCCCATTGTACCAGGGTACATGAAAGCTGAGCAGGACAGGGACAGGGGCAGGGTATAGGAGCGGGGTGGGCAGGGCTGTGTTCTGCCCTGTGGGTGGGCACGCCAGGCTCTGGCTCTGTCAGGCACCCTGGGAGGGAGGTCAGTGGGGGAGCCACTTTAAGTCTACTTAGGGCTACTCTGCTTCTACACTGGCTTAAGTTGACTTAATAAAGTCAACTTAGCCAGTAAGTCGAAGTAAAACTAGGTTTTATTAAGTCGACTTACAATTTCCTTAAGTTGATTTAAGCAGCAGCTTAAGTCGGTTTAAGGAAACTGTAGTGTAGATGCAGAGTAAATTAAGTCGACTTACACAGGCTTAAGTCGACTTAATTTACAAGTGTAGATGCACCCAGAGAGATCTTTTGGTACTGTGGAGTTAGGATCCAGGAATGATTTGAGTACTGCCCAGCATTTTGCAAAGGCTGAGAAGAAAGAGTATATTTGTTGCACAACAGCAAAAAAAATTTACTGCATGTAAGCAGCAATCAACTGCAGTACGACCAACAATATTCAGCGAATGTCCAGAACATGGAATATATATAGCATATTTATTTTTCTCTAGAGGTTTTTGCTACATGCCATTATATCTACCTGCCATGTTAGCTGCATTGTCATATGACAGTCCTCTGCACTTACTGAAGCCCCAACGGCTTCACAAAAGTCACGTGACACTTCTGGCCTTTAGAGGCCCCTCATAATCTGAGGCTTTAAAATGTAGTTTACTTAGTTTATGCCTAAATCCAACATTGTGTGCTAGTTTTAATCTATTTGGTTCTCTGAAAATAACAGCAAGGATGTGACAGACTTGGCTGCACAAGCATAGCTGACTGTCTTGGGTCATTCTTGCTTGTGGAGCCCATACTGTAGCCAGGGCTGGATTAAGGGGCCCCAGGGTCTTTCATTTCCCCCACGCCCAGGCCCAGGACCCCATTGCCCAATGCAGTGGCCAGCATGGGAGTGGGGTGGTGCTCAGTCATGCTGGCCCAGGGCCACCTGCAGACCCACCAACTGTGTGGAGCATGTCAGCGCTCAGTGCTGGAGGGGATGCAGCCGGCCAGCGCTGGTGGGGAGCCGGGGTCCTGGGGCCAGAGGCTGCAATCTGTGATACTCCTGCCCTGCCCCAGGCTGGCTGTCTAGAGAACGGGAAGTCCAGCATATGGCAACAGTAATCCAGGGCCCGGAGCACTGTTGGGCTACCGTGCCTGGCTCTGAGGACCTGGAAGAAGAGAACACCCTGGCCAGACTGAGCCACAGGACCCTGGCTGTTGCTGTGCTGGCCTGAACAGGGCTGGATTTTGGGGGGACTGTGGGACTGCCCTTTAGGCTGAGGGCTGGGGCTGCAGCGCCTAAAGTCCCTGCCTTAATTTGGCCCTGACTGTAGCACGTCCTCACTACTATACTTTGCAAGCTAGTGCCATTATGTTGAAGGCTATGTCTACACTTGCACTTTTAAGTCGATTTAGTGTGCCTACACTTAAAATTAAAGTCGACTTAAAGGGGAACTTACAAAGTCGACCTAGAGCGTCCACACTGGATGCTCTAGGTCGACTTTGTGGGGCATGGGGGACCTTGGGCACGTCCATGGTGGTGGTGGGGGGCACCCCCTGTGTGCAATGGGGCAAAGGGGGACAGGGACCCTGGCTGGACAGAGCCGTGTGTGTGATGCTGTCTGGATTTAGGGAAGCATTTATGATATTATTTTCTATGGATATCTCATAAATGCTATAATCCATAGGAACTATGTCATGTTTGGTATCAATAGAAAGGTAGTAGTTTGCTGGGAATGATTATATAGTTTATGTCTAGGAATTCTATTTCGATTAGAAGATAAGAATTTGATGTTATAGCCATACTTTAACTTGTGTCATTCTGGAGGAATGTCTTAGACGGGAGGCAACAGAGTCCTCTGGCACTTTTAAAGACTAACAGATTTGAGTAGAAAGGTGGTTTGATAAAGTCGACTTAATTTTCATTAAGTCGACTTAAGCAAGCTGCTTAAGTCGACTTAAGGAAACTGTAGTGTAGATGCAGGGTAAATTAAGTCGACTTAAGCAAGCATAAGTCGATTTAATTTACAAGTAGTCAAATTCCAAAGGGGTAGCCGTTTTGTGCTGTTCCCCAGTGTTTTGAATCCTAACACCTATTTTGATTTGCTGTTACAGCCTGACCTGATGCTATGTCATACACTCCCCTGCATTTAATTTCCTCCCACTCTGTAACTTTCCTATCTTCAAAGCGTCTGACGAAGTGGGATTTTCTCCCACGAAAGCTCATGCGATAAATAAATCTGTTAGTCTTTAAAAGTGCCACAGGACTCTGTTGTCTTAATTTACAAGTGTAGATGCAGCCTATAAGAGGAGCAAATCATACTCCTGACTGAAGCACAAACAAACTCTCAGATGTCAGTTTCCAAGAAAAACCTTTACAAAAGCTCATTCATTCAAACAGCAAACGGTAGAAAGAAATGCACCATGAAAAATAATATTTTTAATAAGCAAGCTTCAAAAGACAACATTTTAAGTAAACGTTTCTCAACACAAAATTATGTTTAACAGGGTATGCATCTTTTCAGAAAGGTTGTGTTTGCTTTCTGTATAACCTGATGGGTACATCTCAAGGAAGTCTTTTAATTTGGATCCTTTGTTTGATTATCCAAAGTTTATCCTATTTCCTTTTTGTACATCTCTGAACAATACAATGGGATATTTAGATTAATTCTTTGTTTCATATGGGTAGAAGCAAATAAAAACCAGCAAGAACAACCAAGGTTCTAGTATTTTTATATTTCTAGCTCTGCTGTTTGCTAATCACAGAATGTAAATGTGGCATACATTAAATCTGAATGAGCAATTCCCTTATTTGTTTTGCAAAGTTTGACCAAACATCCAGAACCCAAGACTTTACCAAATACACCTTGTCCAGTATAGCACTACCTTATGGTCATTAGCCAACTAGTTCCAGAATATGGAATTTAGAAGCACTGCTATCTATTTATTTTAATAGTGCCACAACATTGGCTAAATATTTGATAATACAAATGAATAGAATGGAATCCCTGCCCTTTTAAGGCACATCGTTGCACTGACATCGTTGTGGAATCCCTTAGCTCCTTCACATGAAAGGCAGGGCACCTGTAATTATGATGCTTTATGGGGTACAGCACTCTTCCCCTTGCATGCCAGTATTGCTGCACAGGCAGATGCAAAGTCATGGCCTGCATCTTCTTTCATTTCTTTAGGTCCTCTTTGTGGTATTGTGCTTCAGTGGGTGTATGCTGGGAGTAGTCTACTTAGTTCTGTTAACTCTTACCAAGCTACTGGATAGAGCTCGTAAAAAATATCTGATGGATCAAATTGCTGTCAGAGAATCCATTTTCATCAAAATAAAAATATTTCTTGGGAAATGTCAATTTTGACAAAATTCGATGGAAAATTCCAGAAGATTTATTCCATCTTTCTCATTTTGATTAATTTTTTGATATTGTATTCTATTCTATGTAATATTAAAATACTTCTTATATAAACTTTTCAACATTATTGTAACAAAATGTTTTTTGGTCCCCAATTAAATTATTAAGTTATTCAGAATTTCTGTTCTGCAGGAATTTAATTCTAATTGCTTTCATTCCTATGGAATGAAATTCCTTCCCCACTGCGCACCCTCACACTGTACCAGGTCCTTGCACCCCCAATGGCTATGTCTACACTTGCACTTTTAAGTCGACTTTAACTAAGTCATCTTAGTGTGTCTATGCTTAAAATTAAAGTCGACTTAAAGGGGAACTTACAAAGTCGACCTAGAGTGTCCACACTGGATGCTCTAGGTCGACTTTGTGGGGTTAGGGGGACCTTGGGCAGGTCCACAGTTGCGGGGGGGGGGGAGCACCCCCTGTGTACAATGGGGCAAAGGGGGACAGGGACCCTGGCAGGGCAGATCCCTGTGTGTGACACTGTCTGGATTTAGGGAAGCATTTATGATATTATTTTCTATGGCTATCTCATAAATGCTATAATCCATAGGAACTATGTCATGTTTGGTATCAATAGAAAGGTAGTAGTTTGCTGGGAATGATTATATAGTTTATGTCTAGGAATTCTATTTTGATTAGATGTTAAGAATTTGATGTTATATCCATACTTTAACTTGTGTCATTCTGAAGAAATGTCTTAGATGGGAGGGTGTGAACAACCATTGTCTCCTTAATGTTTAGGAATTTGCCAGGTGATCTGGTCCCAGGCAGTAAACTGATGAGCCATTAAGGATACAATGGTTGTATTCTTTATGTCCTCATCAGGATACTCCCTGGGACCAGATCACCTGGCAGATTCCTTAACATTAAGGAGACAATGGTTGTTCACACCCTCCCGTCTAAGACATTTGTCCAGAATGACACAAGTTAAAGTATGGATATAACATCAAATTCTTAACATCTAATCAAAATAGAATTCCTAGACATAAACTATATAATCATTCCCAGCAAATGACTACCTTTCTATTGATACCAAACATGACATAGTTCCTATGGATTATAGCATTTATGAGATAGCCATAGAAAATAATATCATAAATGCTTCCCTAAATCCAGACAGTGTCACACTGTGCCCACATGCCCTGCCCTTTGGGGGGCTGTCCAGGCTCCCCCATGCCCCCCCCCCGGCAGGGAGGGCTTTGGTGTAGTCCTGGGGTAGCCCTAAGTTGACTTAGGGCTATCCCAGGGCTACACTGGCTTAATTCGACTTTAGAAAGTCGAATTAAGCCTTAGGTCAAGTAGAGAGGTGGTTTAATAAAGTCGACTTAATTTTCATTAAGTCAACTTTATTTTCCTTAAGTCGACTTAAGCAAGCTGCTTAAGTCGACTGAAGCAAAGTGTAGTGTAGACGCAGGGCACATTAAGTCGACTTAAGCCAAGCTTAAGTCGACTTAATTTACCGGTGTAGACGCAGCCAATGTGCCTAAACTTACTGACCTTTTCAACACAAAAAGAGTAGAGTGAGGACGGGTGAAAAGAGACAGTGGATTCAATAATAAGATTATGCAGTTATTTATATGTCAACACTGTCAGCTATGTTAAATGATATAAGTGTTTAAGAAAGATGTCTTTAATTCCATAAACAATTCTGAGATGTTTAAAGCTGTATGTTAAAGCAATCAAGTTCTAGGAAGGGCCAAAATTAAAACTGTCTGCAAAATGTTAATTCTGCCTATATGTGTAGACACAAGATCTTTTACTGGACCAACTTCAATAGGTGAAAAAGAGAAAGTTTGGAGCTCCAGAGAGCTCTTTTTTAGATCTGAGTCCCTTTCATCATGAGACTTTGTTCCAATAAGGGATATTACCTCACCCAACTTGTATCTCACGTATCTGGGATCAACGGTGCTTCAACACTGCAAATGAGCCTTTTTGTCATGGCAAAAAAATAAAAAAAGCAAGTTTCATCATTTTAATTAGAAGAACCAAAAGTCATGGGAGACTATTTTAATAAATTAAAACAAACAAGTAGTCCTGTGACAGTTTTAAAGATTAACAAATTTATTTATTGCACGAGCTTTCGTGGGACAAAATCCCACTTTGTCAGATGCTTTGAATAAATTAAGTTGCTCATCATAGGAAATTTGAGGAGTCAAATAAATGTTCTTTATCAGTGTACATCATCTTACAGAGTATTGGCAATCAGCCTAGTGTGCATGTTCATAATATTAAATAAGGGGCTGGAGCTATATATCTATGCAGAGCATTCTTGTGTGCCAGGGCAGCTCAGAATGTTAAATATTGCTTCAGGAAAAATGTATTTACACACATGCTGACAGTTCATTTCCAGGTGGGAGCTTCTCAGCCACTCTGTACACTGCAGCTTCAGTCTTCCCACTGTGAAATTTTAGACAGCTTGTCTGCAGAGTCCCTGCCAGACCTATTAATATTTATACATTCCATACACATTGCAGTCAGAGCATATAAGTTGCAGATCTTTCTGATTTGGAAGCTATTAAGATTCATGACCCCTTTAGCTATTTACTCTGTGGTCTAGAAGGCTTTGCAATCAACTTACACTTGAAGAAGAAAGCACAAATCATTACTGTTCAAATATTGTCCTGTATTGTGTCTATTTGTAGTCCATCAAAGAGCAGCTAAGAGTTTTAATGCATTCATTTATCTCAGAGACACTTTTTTATGTGAGGCGTTCTCTTCTTGGAAGAAGACAGAACAGAAATGTTACTTACCCAGAAAATTACATTTAATTCTGGATTAATGATTCTGGTTGAAGTTTCATTTGTGATTAAGAAATAATAACTGATTGTTTTTTTCTGTTGTCACATCTAGACATTGATATATGGATACTCAGATATTCTGTAGAGTAAACCACTGCAGAAAATCAACTGTCCATCTTCTGGAAAGCGTAGGTCACTGTATCACCAGTAGGAGATAGGTTCCTTGTCTCATAAGAATACAGTGGCAACCGATAGCCATTGCACACTTCTTTGTCCACAGTTGTCAGAATGCTGGCAGCAAGATCCTCTCTAACTTTAGGCTCTACTCTAGAGGGACAGATACTGAGAGAGTCTATGCCCCTACCATCCCCTCTGAATGCAATTACTGTAGATAGCATTCAGTACCCTTGGAATCAGGATTTAAAGCAGTTATTGAAGTATGTAAGGGAGCTTAGTTCCCATCTGTAACCTGGCAATGAAGAAAAATAAAGAGATTAAAGCTAATGGGAGATTTTGGTTGCTCAGCACATTTGAAAATCGATTCCTAAATATAGATTTACGCATTTAATTTAGGCTTCTGTTCTTGAAAATCTTAGCCTGAAAAGATTTGTGTTGATCTGCTAGATATTAGGATACTTTCCACAATTGAAATTTAATGGAAAAAGGCACATCAGAGTGTATACTAGGATTACCATCTTGAAATGTAAAAAAAACCCAGCACGTCCTCACCCTCACAAGGCAAACCACTACAACCCCAACCCACCCACTACAAGGCAACTCTCCAAACCCCCCATTTACCATCCACTTAGAGAATTTAGATAGATAACACATACAGATAAGATCAATAACATTGCATGACTCAAACCGTCTTTCATAGACATGTGCAGTGCACTTGCATGTTTGTGGGCAGACAGCTGCTGTATTGTCAGAAGTTCTGATCTGTTGTCACTTAAACTGTGGAAGTGGGAACACTGCAGTATCTTTAGCTGGACACAAATATTCAACATTAGATATCCCAGAGTATTGTGACAATAATATAAATCTTTAGAACCATGTAAAACTTCCTGGCAGATTAGATTATTTTTCCATAAATTGGCCACTGTCGGAAGATAGGATACTGGGCTAGATGGACCATTGTTCTGACCCAGTATGTCTTATGTTCTAACTGGAAATTCCATAAAAAAACCCACAGCTAGGCTGGTCAAATACTGGCCAGGTGGCAATCCTTCTGTACACTGATGCTCTGCAGTTGCATTACAAGATGTGGGATATGCAGCTAGGTGAACCTTTCACATTCAGATTCACATTTCACATTCAGAGCCACTCCCTCTATGAAGGGAATACAATTTCTTTTTTCCTTTGCCAGAAACTCTAGCTTCAATTTCCCACCCTTTGGAAATCTAAAGTATATTCATCCGTAGGGAACTGAAGTGAGGGATGAAAACCAAATTAACTCAGTGCCCAACTGTCTTTCCCTCTTATGACCTCATGTTCCCTCACCATTTCTGTCTTTCCATAGCTGCTTTTAAAGTCTTTTTCCTGCCTCAGCCCTAGAATCATTTGATGATTCTCCTTCATCCAAGCAGAAAGAAGATATCCTGTTCCCTACCTAGTCTACCTGCCTTTTTCAGCAAAAAGCAGCTCTGAGTTCCATGGCTGGAAATCTATCACTCAAGGACAATGGTTTTCAGAATTAAGGTCAGGACCCAGCATTGGGTCACAGACCCTCAGGTCACAGCACCCGCTGCTGCTGCCGCCAAAAGACTGGAATGCATTGCTCAAAGATGTAACTATTGGGTTGTGGGCATAAATTATTTTTTTCAACTGAGTCCTGAGGAAAAATTTTGAAAATCACTGCTTTAGGATCTCCACACCATTCATTCAATGTAATTTTCAGGCCATAGGCAAGAGATAAGACTCAGAACCAGTGGGAAGTGAGCAAGCAGGCAGATTGGTAGGTATCTAGGGAGTGGTTACAAACAGGAGTCCATTAGGTGGAGCAGGATAGCAGAATCAATCACCAGCTGGAAGTATTGTTAAATCATAGCTAACCTCAAAATATTATGGCACTGACTTAATGATGAGGTTTAAAAAACCCAATAAAATACATTGTTTTTTGTAGTCATTAGGGAGAAACCACCCTCTCCGTGTTCAGAGATTCCAAGGGCAGAAGGAAGCTTTGGGATCAACTATTCTGCCCTCAGGTATTACACAGGCCATAGAATTCCCTCTCCCTACCTCCACCGCGAATTCCTACAGTGTATCTTTTAGAAAAACTTCCTCTCCTGATTTAAAAATTGTCTTAGACAATCCACCACAACCCTTTATAAGTTATTCCCATGGTTATTCACCCTTCATATAAAAAATGTACACCTCATTTCCTGTCTGAAGTTGTCTAGCTTCATCTTGCAGCCTTCTGATTATGTTATATGTTTCTCTGATAGACTAAGAATCATTTTTAAATATTTGTTCCCCTTATAGACAATTATAGACTGGAATCAAGTCACACCATCTCTTTACTGAATTCAACAGACTAAGCCCCTTGACTCTATCACTATAATAGAACTGCTAATCCTTTAATCATTCTCTTGATTCTTCTTTGAACCCTCTCTACTTTATCAACATCCTTCTTGAATTTTGGGCACCAGACCTACACATAGTATTCCAGCAGCAATCACATCAGTGACAAATTCAGAGTTAAATTAACCTCTTTACTCAAGATTCTCCTGCTTATGCATTGAAGCAACACATTGGCTCTTTTGGCCACATGGAGTCCAGCTGATTGTTCACCAGGACCCCAAATCTTTCTCAGTTTCACCGCTTCCCAGGCTAGAGTCCTCTATCCTGTAAGTATGCCCTATATTCTTTGTTAATATAGTTGTATTGAAATGTATATATAGTTACATTTAGCTGTATTAAAATGCATATTTTTATGTTTGTATTTTGTGTTTGTTCCCAGTTTACCAAGTGATCCCAGATTACTCTGAATCTTGTGACCTGTCCCCTTCATTATTTACAATTCCCCTATTGTTTGTATCATTTAAAAATGTTATCAACGATGATTTTGTTTTCTTTCAATTCACAGACAAAAAGGTTAAATAGTGTAGAGCCAAGAACCAATCCACCACTAGAAACACATCCACTCAAGTTCAGAATGCTATTTTAAATGCATAAACAAAAAATCAGACCTTGATGTTTAGAGAGGGACTCTATGTGCTTTCTCAGATGGGGAAATTGTCATTTTACCACTCTACCTCATTCATCATCTCTCCTCAGGCTTCTTCACTTTCCTGTCCCTCTCTAATTTTATTCATCCCATACTTTCTCTTTCATTCCCCTCAAGATCTCCAAACCTTCACATTACACCCTTCTGCATCCCAGTTTCCCTCATTGCCTCAGTTTTCAATCTAATTTCCTAACCATAGAATGCAGAGGCTGGCCAATTTCACTGAGGTTACTTAATGCCTTCACTCCCACTGGGCACAATGACCATCTTTACTAGAGGCACCACAGCAGTATCAATAACAAACAAACAAACAAACAAAACCATCTTGACAAAGGCAGCCCACAAGAACAGAAATAGTGGCCAATATTTGAATAAGAACAAAAGTTCATTACGAAAGTTGCCTGAGCTTTATTTTTAAAAAGTCATATAATAACAGTCAGTAACAGGGCTTATACATATCAACATTGCATTTGGGCTAGCTGGGATGTGAATTTACCCCAGGCTAGCCTGCCACAGACCAACTGTCTGTGTGGACCATGTTGACATGCATCAGCAATATGTTAATGTGTTTTATCTAGTCCTCTTTGAAATGGGACTACAGCAAAGAAGACTAGATCAAAATGCTTGACACAATCTAAACCTGTGTGTAGACTAGTCCTGAGATAAGCTCATCCCAAGAGTCATGGGCTCTGTCTACACTTACTAAAATTAGTTCAAATTAGTTAGTTCGAACTAACTAATTCAAACTAATTTTAGTTAGTTTGAATTAACCTAATTTGAGCTAGTGCCAAAGCAAATGCCATTCATGGCACTTGCTTAGTTCGAATTAGCAATCTCCATTGATCTCAATTAGCGATCTCCATTGATTTCAATGGGCCGGTTAGTTCGAACTAAGAAATTAGTTCGAACTAACGTGGCCACATTGGTTAATTCGAACTAACTCGTTTGAATTAACCCTTACTTCTAACACTCTATTTGAAGTTATTAGTTCGAATTAAGGAAGTCCTTAATTCGAACTAATTAAAGCCTAGTGTAGCCATGGCTTTAGTTAGTTCGAATTAAGCTTCCTTAATTCGAACTAACTTGCCAGTGTAGACATAGCCATATTGATTATTCCTTCCTTCTGAACAGATCCTATCAGTTACCAATCACAGCAGGACCCTTCCCTCAGCCCTGAAAACAGGGGCGTCCTGATAATGAAAAACCCTCAGGACTGATCTGTGAGTCATTAAAAGTTAAATATTAAGTGTCAGACAACCTTTCATTTAAGGATCTTAACATGATATTAATGAACGTGTGTGGGAAGCTATTTTCCCATCCTGCAAAAGTATGAGATTTCAGATTTTTTTTCCCCATCTTGAATTGCAATGGAAAGTCAAAATTTCAGAAGTTTCACAATTGCCCCCTCTCTGTCCTAACTCCCCCCCATACCCACCCCACCCTCAAAAAAGAGAATTGATTCAGGTCACTTAAAATATTTCTTTGATTTTGACAATTTTAAAAAAAGTTTAGAAAAATTTCTAGTCAAGAAATGTGTATTAAAAGCAGCCCTTTCACCAGGAAAAGTTTCAGTTTTGATTAAAAGTGTTCTACTAAGCGTCCCAACCAGATCTAGCATTTGGTGTGTCTGAGGTCACAGTGGAGGTCTAAAATAGTTCATACTTCAGTCTGCGTATTGTATTCCACCTACAAACCAAAGGTGGGGGCAGAAAGAGCATGAATAAGCAGCACAAATTATAGGAACACATTTGTAGAAAGAAGTAAACAATTTGACTAAATGCTCACTGCTGTCTAAGGCTTGATAAACTAATCATCAGAATCATGCAGACACACTAGCCTTCAGCAAAACATGGATACCCATTTAAATCTCAGGACTCTTAAAGCTACACTTGTTTAACCCATAACGATACCAAGAATCAATGAGGACAGATGGCTTTCCCAACAGGAATAAAAGAGGGTTGTTCCCTCATAATTCCTGTCTTGTTTTCAGACTCAACACCTCTCTCCCAAATTGATTTCTGATTAAAAATCCTAGACAATGTACTGTAACAGCCCCCCTCCTCCCCACCCCCAGTATGACTGGTATGATTCAAGACTTTTTTTTAGGCTATGTACACATGATAAACTTGTCCTGCAATAGCTTATTGCGGGACAAGGAAAGCACTGTAAATATAGCGCTTTCATGTGTACACACGTGCTTCTTCTATCGCAAAGGAGCATTCACACGGGTGAATGCTCCTTTGCGATAGAAGAGCAGTGCATGGTGGGTACCTGTCCCACCATGCACTGCCCACAGCCAGCCCCCTAGTCCAGCTGCAGGGTTTCCGGTGGTGGTGGGGGAGCCTTACCGCGCAATAAAGTGATCCTCTGTACATAGCCTCAGATACTGTATGGGGATGAAGGCAATTTTATTCATTTAAAAGTATACTATATTAGGATTTTAGTTTGGTTTTCAAAATAAATTCCTACATTATCATAATTCAACAGACATTCTTATCTAAGTTCTATTCTTCTGGCCTACAGTTTGGTATCTGGAAGACTACTCCACCCAGGACCTCAAACCCTCCTTTCTAGACAGTGTTCTCTGAAGTCTAAGGCCTGATATTCAACCTCCACTCTCTGAATGAAACCATGTACACATAGGTACAGTGACATACAGTCCCCTACAACTAACCTTTGCTGACAGTTACGAACAGCTAAAGGGTCAGTCATCACTGGATACTGAAAAATTGGAGAAGACACAGAAAAGAACCACAAAAGTGATTCAAGGACTGGAGAAAGTGCTTTAAAGGTTTAGAACATTCAACATCTATTTTGCTTATTAAAAAGATCAAGAGGTGACTTGATCACAGCCTATAAGTACCTTCATGGGGAGAAAATATCATGTATAAAGTGTTCTTTAATCTAGTGGAGAAAAAAGCAAAATAAGAACCAATGGTTCGAAGCTGCAGCAAGACCAATTCAAGTGAAAAGTTATGCATGCATTTATAACAGTGATAATTAACCACTGGAACAAGTACCAAGGGAAAGTGGTGAATTTTCCCTCTCTTAAAATCTTCAAATCAAGACTGGACTCCTTTCTGGAAGATACGTTTTATCAACACAAGTTATGCTTTGTGTTCAATACAGGAGTAAGCCAGGGGAATTTAGTGGCCTGTTACAAACAGGAGAGCAAACAAAATTATGCAGTGGTCTCTTCTGGCCTTAGACTGTATGAATCAAAATCATGATGGCAGTGTGCCACCATCACACTGTTTTTATTTTTCCATTATTTTAGCTTCTAAAGAGTTTTGAGTTCATATGACAGTTATTTTAACCTGAAAAATTCTTTCTGGCCTTGGTCTTGTCAAGGAAACTGTTTTCCTGTCTTTATTACTGATTTTCCAATGCCTACATTCTGTTCTTCAAATATTATATTATTATATGCTATTTTACCTGGCAACTGAGAACAGAGTTCTGTCAAGTGGCAGTGCTATCTGATGATGGCTCTTCAAACTAACTTAGAGGAACATATGTAAGTGTCAATATTCCTAGCATGGCCAGCTGATTTTTTTTAGGCATAACAGGTCATATTTAAAATAAAATAAAATAAAAATTTTTACTGAACTCACCTCTCTCCAGTTGTGGATACCAGATGAATATTTTCTTCTGTAAGCATTTTTATAAGATTATTATTAACTTCTTTTTACATTAATATCATGTCAAGCACTTTCCCAAATAAAAGCTCTTAATCTACAACTAGAATAGATTTAGTAAATCAAGATATAGTCTAGTGAAATGAAAACAATTCCATAACTGTATTCAATTATTTTTTCCATTTAAAATGTATTTCTAGATTTTTTTTCAAAACCTTTAGAAGATAAGTATTGTCATTTACAATCCAATATGATTTTTTAAAAAAGGTGGAATTATCGTAACAAAGTCTTCACAGGAAAGAAAGCATAGGGATGAATGTACTAAAAATTTCATAAAAGATATTTAACATACCTCTGCTTTCCACTAATAAAGCATTTCCCTTTTTCCACCAGCCTTCCTCACCTGTAGCATCAGGTGATGACCTACTCAACACTTGTCATTTGTCTGACTATTTTAGGATGGCTGAAAGATTCTCTTCATGGAAGGAGATATGGACAATTTATTAGTAATGGTCTTCGATGTTTATTCTTTTACCATCCTGAAAGACCAGGGGTCAGAGTCATAAGTGTTTGGCTATCAATGGAGCTTCCATGACTACTTATCTGAATGTACTGAATGCATGAAAAGGAGTGTTGTTCACTCTGTATAGTGTTCTCCTTATTGAAATACAATAAATCCTCAGAGCAAGAAGTGCTGAGTTCTGAGGACAATTTACAGTCTGTAAGAGTTCAGTGAGGTATGGCTTTGCTGCATGTATGTCATGGGAGAAGAAATGCTGGGAGCGATTTGGGCAGAACAGTCAGTCTAATTAGCAGTCATGATTATCTAGAGGGGTGCTAGCTAGTAACAAGACCATTCAACTCCCCAGAAAACTGATTTAAAGTGAATTGTTGGTGAAATAAGTAATAATACCTAGTTCTTATATAAAGTTTTTCATCAGGTCTCCAAGTGCTTTACAAAGGAGGTAAGAGTCATTATTGCCATCTTAAAGATGGCAAAACTGAGGCACATGGCAGTGATGTGACTCACCAAAGATTATGAAGCAAACCAGTAGTGATGCCAGGAATAACATCAGGTCCCAAGACCCAGTTCAATGCTCTATCCACTAGGTCATGCTGACTCCTTAGAGATGAATCAAGTGCTCAAGATAAGATGAGTGGGTTTGGCACCTGGATGCTATGCTGTGGGGAAATGGCAAAGTTCTGCTCCAGCGTAATGTGGGATGTAAAAATTTCCCCAACAAATCTAAAGGGCTGAGGAATGTGTTAAAACAAACCAATCAGATTAGGCAGCAAAATGAGACAGTGAACACAGACTTCAGAATAATGAGTTATTCACACGATGGAAGGTACCCTTGAATTAGAAGTATAGATGTAAAACCTTCAAACCCCTCAGATTTTTGAAAAGTTCAGATTCAAAAATCCAAATCAAATATAAGTTTCTGATTTTGATTTAGAGTCACCTGTGAATTAAGTCTTGTGGGAACAGTGATTTTTGCCAAAAACATGACCCACAATGGTGAAAATGTTGAGCCAACAGGTTTTCTGGAAATATTGCCTCTAGAAAAGATTGCAGAAATCTCACAGGGGAAGCTGATTTTGTGAAGTTTCCAAGACTGAAGGCCAAAAGGTCACAAGAACACCTCTGAAAATTTCAATACCCTTGATTCTGAACAAAAGCCCTGATTAAGTCTTTTATCTGAATCCTAGCACAAACCTGAATTGTGACAGATATTGCCAATATGTGCAATATTTTTAATGGAATTATATTCTATTCCATGGGAGGAGAGTTCCTCCCCACATGGACTGGAATACAAATACCACAGCCCTTCTATGGTTTAAAAACTGTGGGTGAGTGATTATGGTGAGACATTAAAGTTTTAAATAGCTCCAGAGAAATATCACTCCCCAAGGTGGCTTAGATATACTTGTTCAAATAGATGGAGGCCCAGAGAATCAAAGAATGAAGGAATATTAGGGTAGGAAGGGACTCCAGGAGATCATAGAAGCATAGAATAATAGGGATGGAAGGGCCCTCACAAGGTCATCTAGTCCAACCCCCTGCTAAAAAGCAGGACCACTCCCACTAAATCACCCCAGCCAGGGTTTTGTCTAACCAGGCCTTAAAAATTGGTATCAATAGAAAGGTAGTAACTTGATGATGTTGTTTATGTGTAGGAATTGCAGCTCTATTAGAAGTTAGGAATATGTTTGCTATATCTATATTTCAACCTGTATGATTCTGGGAAACTCCCCAGACTGGATGTTACAGCCATTGTTTCCTTAATGGCCCATTAAGGAAGCTCCCAGGGACAATGGGCCCAGAGAGAAACCTGTTGAGGCACTAGGACTTGAACATGTGACTCAACTCTATTTTGATTGGAAAGAACTACATACAGCATGGAGAAGGCCAGAGGTGATAAAAGGTAGCAGCCCCGACTCCATCTTGTCTTCAGTCCCCAGTCTACAGCCAACACCCATCTCTGGAACTATTCCTCTGTGACTGGACAAAGGACTGAGGCCCACCTGGGTGCTGGGTGTTTACCAGAGGAACAAGCCTGCAAACTGCTTTACATTAACTTTAAATCATTTGTATGTATGTGATTCACTTTGACCCTTTAACATCTCTCATATTTTGTTTCTTTTCTTTTATATTAAATCCTTAGTTGTAGTTGCTAAAGGATTGGTTATCAGTGTGGTGTTTTGGGTAAGATCCAAACCTATATTGTTCTGTGTAATGTGGCTGGCCCTTTGGGGTCAGGAGAACCTATTTCTTTAAGGGACAGTGCAGCTAGGTGGGAGCCAGAGGAGCTGTAGTGCAATAAAGGGGGCTGTCTCTATTTTGGCAGGCTTCTTATGGTAACCGGTGTGGGGAACCAGAAGCCTGGTTGGCTATGTGTACACTTGTTCAAATAAGTTGACTTTGTTAAGTCCACTTAACAAAGTCAACTTTAAATCGACTTTGTTAAGTCGACTTAGCATGCCCACACTATAAATATAGTTCAACTTAAAGTCAACCTTGCCAAATCAACTGAGAGTGTCCACACTGAATGCCTAAGTCGACTTGTAGGGGCTAGGTGGACCTGCGAGTGGTGCATAGTGGGAAGGGGGGACCCAAAAGGTGCCCCCCTCCCCCGGGCACCCCTCCAAAAGTGCCAGGGAGCTCAGCATCTTCCCCATTGTACCAGGGTACATGGGGGCTGAGCAGGACAGGGACATGGGCAAGGTACAGGAGCAGGATGGGCAGGGCTGTGTCCTGCCCTGTGGGTGGGCACGCCAAGCTCTGGCTGTGCCAGGCACCCTGGGAGGGAGGTCAGTGGGGGAGTCCTGGGGACCCTTTAAGTCGACTCAGAAAACAAGCCAAAATAATTCTGTGGGGGAAAAGTTGGGTTGCCTGCGGCCTCATATTTGATAAAGAGAAAGGGAAAGGAAAAGGATGTACTTCACTGAATTACTTTTTGGCTATGTCTACACTACAAACAGTTATAATATGAGTGTGAAACAAACTGCTTGAGCCCCACCAGCTTTTTCCTCCCAAATGAAGCACAGCCTCAAATCCACATCACCCCAATCTTGTCCACTAGTGCCCACATCAGACCCCTCTTTCCCTATGTTATTCTCAGCCCCCATCCCCATTCCCTAAGCTCCCTGCCCCCAAGAGCCCATGCCAGCCCTCCTAACCCCCCCACCCACCAGCTCCCCCATCTTCACTCCACCCCCCTTCAATCCCTCAACCCCTCCACACCTCCCCAGGCCCCTCCATCTCTAGCCCCCACTCCAGTCCCCCAACCTCCTCCATCCCTCCCCAGCTCCCCCACCCAGTCCCCGTTCCAGCCGTCCATAGTCCCCTCCACCACTACCCAGCCCCCACCAGCCCCTACCCAGTCTCCTTGTCCCCATGCCCCCTTCACCCCTCCCCAGGCCTCAGGCTCACTGGGTTCGGGGGCAGTGGGGACTGCAGTGACACGGCCGCAGCCCCGGAGCCCTGCCGCCGGGCTCGGGGGGGGGGAGTGAAGGCTGCCTTCCCCACTCTCCTCTGCCACCCCTTCCCAGCCCGCTCCTCTGCCCCCCCAAACCCCCTTCCCAGCCCCCCTTCCCTGGCTGGAGTCCCGGAGCTTCAGGAGTGGCCGGCAGAGCCGCTCCAGGGCGAGGCCCCTCCTGCCCTGAGCACGGTCTGTCTGGGTGCTCAGAGCAGGAGATTTGAACCTCCCCACCCAGGGATGGAGTCGCTGGCTCAGGGGAGGGGAGGGGTGGGACGCAGGGTCTGGCTTTTGGCGGCGCCCCTACACTTTGGCACCCCAAGCCAGTGCCTCACTGACTTATGCATAGAGATGGCCCTGCCTGCCACCTAGTGCCAGTGGTTCCCCAAACCCTTCTGGCACCCCACCTCACCTCTGTCCCGTCCTCCCAAGCTCCTCAGCCATTCCTCCTTTGCCACCCCATCCCTGCTACACTCCCCTGCCAGGGTACCCTTGCCTTTCCTACCACTCCACAGTTTCTATGCCTTGTCTAACCAAAATTTGCTCACTGAACTCAGTGACAAAACGTCCTTTGACTTCAGTGTGACTGAAGATCAGGATCTGTCTTTGTTGTTTAGAGAGGAGAAAAAGGTGAACAGTTTTTGCTTGTAAACAAAACACAGAGCCACAAGAATATAAAACTGCCACAAAACTAATACTTTTGGCATTAATAGCACCAGTTAGGTGTATTGGCGCTGATTCTCCCACTGGCACACACATAATATTACTAATTGTGTTGAATTGTGCCACATCATGTGATAGTTTTGTGATATGGACATATTGGGCCAGATTCACCCCTGATATAACTCAACTGCCTTCATTAGAATGTAGCACATTTGAATCATGGTATCTTTTCACTATGATGCAGTGGTTAAAGTAAGTCGTTTGGTTCTGCTCATCTCTTATTGGAAAATGGCTAAGGAGTACAGGATGCAAACATTGGTCCTGTTACACGTTTTCTTGATCTGGTTGAACTAGGCAGCAATGATGCTGATGGCGTAGTATTAGCTTTGCTGCTGTGTTTGACAGCACATGGGTTCATGGAGTAATTTCTCAAAGATAATTGGATTGGTTTAGGTGTAGATGGAGCCTCTGTCATGTTAGGCAGTAAGGCTGGTGTTGCCACAAAGTTAAAGCCACGATTTCCACTTTTAATAAGATGGCTTTATTTTAATCACAGGTTGGAATTGGCCGTGGCTGATGCTATCAAATGCTGCAGTGAAGTTAATCACTTCAAATCATTTGTGGATTCATTGTATGCTTTGTATAGTCAGTCGCCGAAGTGCTTGAGAGAGTTGGCTGAATGTGCCAGTGATCAGGAAGTTCAGGTTAATAGGATTGGACATGAACTTGATGTATGTTGGGTTTCCTCTAGCTGCCGCACTGTACGATCTGTTTGGTGGTCAAACATATGCAGCCCTCCATAGCCACTTTTTGAAAAAAAATCAACTGATTTCTCACTGGAAGGGAAAGATAAAGCAAAATTTGCTAGCATGGCAAAGAAACTGGAGAATCCAGTTTTTGTTAAAAACTTGGGTCTCATGCTTGAGGCTCTGGAGGAACTTGCAGACGTGTTCTTGGTGTTGCAAATATCTGATGTAACATTATCTACAGCAAGTAAGTTGATAAGTTGACTAGTTCAGGTGTTTAGAGTTTGTAGCGAGTGAGATTGAGTTCTATCAAGAGGCTTGTGAGGTGATTTCTGTAGGTTGCTTTAAAGGTGTATGTGTAAACATGTCTGTGAATGCTGGCAAGAACATTGAAATTTCTAAATGCCAGTTTTACCAGGCCTTCGTGGACTGTATGAATGCTAGATTGTTGCCAAACTCAGAAAAATGTCTAAGCAGTCCTGTTGAAGCACTTGACCCATCACATTTCACTATAGAGCTGGAACCGGAATTTGGTGAAAGTGACATAAAATTTTGTGTTCCAAGTTTGGCATTACATTTAATGAAGTGAAATGAGCATATGGGAAATATGAAGATCACAATACTTAGTGTATTATGCAGTGTTTGCTAGTTTGTGACAATAATTGCTATAGACATAAACACCATTAAAAAAAAATTATGGAGCAATAACTGATGCATATGGTACTGAGAAGTGGTTGCAAATGACTACCTGGGCTGGGGCCCACACATGCATGTAAAGGGCTCGGACAATACAGGAAGAGGGCCCAGAGATTAGGAGGGTTCCGGGACCCATCAAATTATACTTTAACCCCTAATATAAACCTGCACATTCCTGAAGAAAAGTGTAGATCAGAGAAGATTGTGGTGGAGGCCCAAGAAACAGCTGCTGATGAGTTTAGTTCCTTAAGTCTAGATGATCCAGGACTGTGGACCCACTTGAGCAGTAGCCTGAGGGACTTCCTTGTACTGCATGGGCCACAGCAAGTAAAAAACTTCATGAGTTTCAAGAGAATGAAAAGAGAAGATTCCATCCAACACCTTACTGGCATGAAATCCCCAATGGTGACAAAGTGGAGAGGTCATGGTTTATGTAATCAAAAACCCAGAATGCTGCATACTGTTTTTGTTGCAAACTCTTCCAGTCTAATGTTCCAGCCACATAGGGTTCTACAGGAACAAAGGACTGGAAAAATCTAGCTAGAAATCTGGCATGCCATGAGAAAGCAGCAAATCACCAGAGAGCATTCCATAGGTTGAAAAAGCTTAAAATGAGATTAAGGTTAAAGTCCACTAGAGATGATTAGCTTCAAGAGAAGATTGCATCAGAGTCTCTTTACTGGCAAAATGTTCTGAAAAGACTCATTGCCATTGTGAGAATGCTTGCTACCCAAAACCTAGCACTGCGTGGCACTTCAGATCAGCTGTATGTGTCAAACAATGGAAACTTCCTTAAAATTGTGGAGCTGATGGCTGAGTTTGATGCTCTACTCCAGGAGCATCTAAAAAGAGTCACCACCCAAGAAATCTACACACACCACTGTCTTGGAAAAACAATTCAAAATGAGATCATATAGTTACTGGCAACAAAAGTCAACCAGAAGATTGTGGCTGAGCTGAAGTCAGCAAGATATTACTTTGTTATTCTGGAATGCACACCTGACATCAGTCACATAGAACAAATCACTTTAATGGTGTGTTTTGTAACAAAAACAGAACCTAGTGAAAATGTCCCTGCAATGGTGACTGTCAAGAATTTATTGACATTGATTATACTATAGGAGCTGGTATGACAAATGCTCTTCTTAAAAAGCTGGAAGATATGGGAATTGCGATAGCTGACATGAGAGGTCAGTGCTACAATAATGGTGCCAACATGGCTATGTCTACACTTGGTAATTTAAGTCAACTTTAACTAAGTCGACTTAACTAAGTCAATTTTAAGTCGACTTAGTTAAGTCGACTTAGTGTGTCCACACTTAAAAATAAAGTCGACTTAAAGGGGAACTTAAAAAGTCGACCTAGAACATCCACACTGGACGGGGGTAAGGGGGTACGGGGCAGCCCTTGCCCAAAGCCAGGGGGCTCAGCCTTTGCCCCATTGTACCTAGGTACAATGGGGCAAAGAGGGACAGGGACCCTGGCGGGGCAAAGAGGGACAGGGACCCTGGCAGGGCATAGGGGTAGGATGGGCAGGGCTCTGCCCTGCCAGGTCGGGGGGCATGCCAGGCTCCCCCTGTGCTCCCCCTGGCAGGGAGGGCATTGGTGTAGCCTTGTGGTAACCCTAAGTCGACTTAGGGCTACCTCACGTCTACACTGGCTTAAGTCGACTCTAGGGAGTCGACTTAAGCCTTAGGTCTACTAGGAAGGTGGTTTTATAAAGTAGACTTAATTTTAATTAAGTCAACTTTATTTTCCTTAAGTCAACTTAAGCAGCTTGCTTAAGTCGACTTAAGGAAACTGTAGTGTAGACTCAGGGTAAATTAAGTCGACTTAAGCAAGCTTAAGTCGACTTAATTTACCAGTGTAGACGCAGCCCATGAGAGGAAAGAACAGAGGAGTGCCGACACAGATCCAAGAGTTAAACCCTCAAGCTTTTTTTGTCCCATGCATTTTTCACTTAACTTGGTGGTCAGTGATGCAGCATCAGCTTCTAGTGAGGCTGTTGAATTTTTTAATGTAATTCAAAGCATCTATGTATTTTTCTCTGCGTCAACTCATTGATGGCAAATTTTGAAGCAACATCTGGGAACATGCTCTCTGACACTGAAACCATTGAGTAACATATGATGGGAAAGATGTGTAGAGGAGATAAAGCCTAATAAACACCAAATTGGGAACATAGATGATGCCATAGTTACCATTATGGAGGATAATGCTATGACAGGAACTGTTCATGGGAGAACCGTGGCAGAGGGAAACAGAATCACCAGAAGCATCCATAACTCCAATTTTCTGTGTGGCTTAGTGTTGTGGCATGACATACTGTTTGAAATAATGTTGTAAGCAAGAGACTACAAGGTGTTGACCTTGATGAAGCTGGAGCAATGGAACAACTGGACAAATCAAAATCTTACCTACAGTCTTCCAGGTCAGATGAGCTATTTCAAAACGTTCTGAAGAGTGCACAGAAGTTGGCAAAGGATCTTCACACTGAAGCTATTTTCCCACCCATTCAAGAATACAAGAGTCACCGAAGAAGAAGACATTTTGATTATGAGGCACGGGCTAATCCCATAAGAGACCCCAAACAACAATTCAAAGTTAAATTCTTTAACCAGATGCCAGATTGTGCAATACAATCAGTTGAAGAACATTTCATGCAGCTCAAGAAACACAGAAGTATATTTGGGAAGTTGTATGATATTCTAAAACTCCTCACTATATCTGAAGAAGACCTACACCAGCAATGCAGGGCACTAGAGAGTGTTGACACATGATTACATGCGCGATACTGATGCAAGAGATTTGGGTGATGAACTGAAAACCCTTTCAAGATACATTTCAGCAGGATCAACTCCAAAGTCTGTTCTGGAATATATGTGCACAAATAAGATGACCACTCTCTTTCCAAATGCCTTTGTTGCTCTGCGCATACTTCTTACACTTCCTGTAACAGCTGCCAGTGGAGAATGCAGCTTCTCCAAGCTGAAGTTAATAAAAACACATCTACGCTTCACAATGACACAGGAGAGGCTGGTCGGTCTTGCAACCATCTCAACAGAGCATATGCTGGCCCAGACTGTGGACCTTCAGGAAGCAGTTCAAATCTTTGCAACCACGAAGGCACAGGGAGCACCACTTTGATTATTCAAACAGATAGAAATGCCAGTGTTTACTATGCAGACAAGAAAAGTTACATTTGCTGTTCAGGTGTTTGAAAGTTACTTAAAATTTTGGAACAAAGCATTTTAAGTTGTTCGTTCTCCTTTACGGGGTAGGTAGCAAAGCAGGACCATGAGAGGAGTAGAACAAGAAGAAGGAAGAATTGAGACCTTTCAAAGTTTTGGCCCAAGTGAGGGGGCCTGTGGGCGTCATTTGCGCTCCCCACCTCAGGTGCCAAAATGTTGTGGGCCGGCCTTGGATTGAGGAGATTACACCCAGAAATGCCAGTAAGAAGGGAGTGAGCCATGGTCATTGCCCAGAGGGAGAGATAATGTAGAGGCCTGAGGAGCATTCCTTAAGCAGATCACACAGAATCAGAGAGGGAGCTAAGCTGCAACTGTGACATGGATATCTCTCTCCAGAAACACTTACTTCCTTAGCCCATCTCCAATCCAAGTGAAACACTTGCAGATAGCCAGCTTCAGGAGCTAACATTTTTCTCCAGTCTAGTGACCTATTTCAGTATTATTATCCTGCTAAACACCAACATATGCACCAAAGATAATGACAGTACCAATAGTAAAAGGTTCTATAGTCATATAAATAGGAAGAAAACAAAGAAAGAAGAAGTGGGACTGCTACTCACTGAGGATGGAGTGGACTCAGTTAAGGACACCTGAGCATGGCTGAATATAAACAAATACTTTGCCTCTGTTTTTAATGAATCTAATGATGAGCTTGGAGATAGTGGTAGGGTGTCTAATGGGACTGAGGATATGGAGGTAGAAATTATCACATCCGAGATAGAAGCCAAACATGAACAGCTAAATCAGAGGGGCCAGATAATTTCCATGCAAGAATATTAAAGAAACTATCACATTAAATTGAGAGCCATTAGCAATGATTTTTAAAGAATCTGTAAACTCAGAAGCTGTATCATACAACTGGAGAATTGCCAACATAGTTCTTATTTTTAAGAAAGGGAAAAAAAGCGGTCTGGGTAACTAGACGCCTGTTAGTTTGACTTCAGTAGTATGCAAGGTCTTGAAAAAATCTCTGACAAAGAAAGTAGTTAAAGGTATTGAGTTAATGGTAGCGGAAATAAAGTGAAAAGAGCTTTACAAAAGTTAGATTGTGTTAGACCAACCTGATCTCCTTTTTTGAAAAGATAACAGATTTCTTAGACAAAGGGAATGCAGTGGATCTAATTTACCTAGATTTCAGTAAGGTATTTGATACTGTTTCACATGGGGAATTATTACTTAAATTAGAAAAAATGAGGATTAATATGAAAATGAAAAGTGGAAAAGGAGCTGGTTAAAGGGGATACTATAAAGGGTCATACTGAAAGGTGAACTTTCAAGCTGGAGTAAGATTACTAGTGGAGCTCCTCAGTCAGGGATCAGTCCTGGGTCCAATGTTATTTAACCTTTTTATTACTGACCTTGGCACAAAAAGTGGGAGTGTGCTAAAAAAGTTTGCAGATGACACTAGATTGGGAGGTATTGCCAACACAGAGAAGGATCGGAATATCACACAAAAAGATCTGATCTTGAAGCTGGAGTAACAGAAATACAATGAAATTTAATAGTGGAAAGTGCAAGATCATGCATTAGGGACTAATAACAAGAATTTTTCCTATAAACTGGGCATGCAACAGTTAGAAGTGACAGAGGAGAAGAAGGTCCTTGATTGATCACAGGGGTTATGTCTACACTTGTGAATTTAAGTCGACTTAGCTAAGTCTACTTAACAAAGTCGACTTTAAGTCTACTTTGTTAAGTCAACTTATCATGTCCACACTCAAAATTTAAGTTGACTTAAAGGGGACCCTGCCAAATCGACCTAGAATGTCCACACTGGTCGACCTTGGTACAATGGGGCAAAGGAGGACAGGGACCCTGGCAGAGCATAGGGGCAGGGCGGGAAGGGCTCTGCCCTGCCCTGTGGGGGGGGGGGCACGCCAGGCTGTGGCTGTGCCAGCCACCCTGGCAGGGAAGGCAGTGGGGAAGCCCTGGAGGCCCCTAAGTTGACTTACAGTTGACTTAGGGCTACTCCACATCTACACTGGCTAAGTCGACTTTCTAAAGTTGACTTAGCCAGCAGTGTTGCCTTAAAATGAGGTTTAGTAAAGTCGACTTAATTTTTCCTTAAGTCGACTTAAGCAGCTGCTTAAGTCGACTTAAGGAAAGTGTAGTGTAGACACAGAGTAAATTAAGTCAACTGAAGCAGGCTTAAGTCGACTTAATTCACAAGTGTAGATGCACCCAGGATGACTATGAGCCACCAATGTGATGTGGCCAAGAAAAAAGCTAATGCAGTCCTAGGATGCATCAGATGAGGTATTTCCAGTAGAAACGGGGAGGTGTTAGTACCATTATACAAGGTACTGTTGAAACCTCATGTGGAAAATGATGAGCAGTTGTGGTTTCCCATGTTTAAGAAAGAAGAATTGAAACTGGAACAGGTGCAGGGAAGAACTATGTGGAATGATCTGTGGAATGGAAAACCTGCCTTTATGAGAGGAGCCTCAAAGAGCTTGGCTTATTTAGCCTAAGCAAACAAAGGTTGAGGGGAGCTACGATTGCTCTCTATATATACATCAGAGGGATGAATAACAGGGATGCAGAGGAATTATTTATGTTTAGTGCCAATGTGGACACAAGAACTAATGGATATACACTGCCCATCAGGAAGTTTAGACTTGAAATTAGATGCAGGTTTCTGTCCATCAGAGGAGTGAAGTTCTGGAATAGCCTTCCAAAGGGAGAACTGAGGGCAAAAAAATTTAGCTAGTTTCAAAACTGAGCTTAATAAATTCATGGAGGGAATGGTATAATGGGAGAGCCTAGTTTGGCAATTGACTGATCTTTGGCTCCAGGTGTCAGATATGCTGATGGGATGATTGATGGGGTGGGTTCTGACTTATTACACAGAATTCTTTCTTGGGTGTTTGATTGATTAGTCTTGCCCACATGCTCAAGAGTTTAACTGATCGCCATATTGGGGTTTGGAAGGAATTTTCCTTCAGGGAAGACTGGCAAAGGCTCTGTTTTTTTGTTTTTTCCCCCTTCCTCTGTAGCATGGGACATGACTCAATTGCTGGTGGATTCTTTGTACCTTAAAGTCGTTAAATCATGATTTGAGGACTTTAATAATTTAGTCATAGGTTAGAGGTTTAGTGCAGGAAGGGGTGGTGAGGTTCTGTGGCCTGCATTTTGCAGGAGATCAGACTAGATGATCATACTGATCTCTTTTGCCCTTAGAGTCTCTGAGAGAAAAAGGGGCTTTCAGTGAAATATATTGAGGATTTTTTAAAGTTCTAAACTTGATACAATATGCTACAATTTTCAAATTATTCTGTTTGTTTTAGACTCTCTTATTCCATTTTCTTAATTATTGACTCCTTATCAATAGGCTTAAGGAGAACATGACTATAAAAATCACATGTTATTTCAAGCAGAAAAAATGTTTTGTAAAAGCAGGACTTTTTTAAGATGACTAAATAATTAACAATGAAAACTGAGCCCAAATGCTATAACATATTATCTAAGTTACAATAGACAGACAAGTTAAGGATTTTCCTTTTGTTCAAATGAATGGGTAGTAATCAAGGGAAAGTCATTGTGTTGTGAGAAGGAAAGGCTTTTGAATTCAAGATCTAGTTTTTCATTTGCTCAAACAGCTTGTATCTGCAATATACTTTGTTAATCCCCAGGTTCTTCTGAATGAATGTTTTTCCCCCAGTGGTGATGGGGGACTTCAATTACCCAGACATCTGTTGATAAAATAACACGGCAAGGCACAGATTATTCAATAAATTCTTGGAATGCATTGAAGACAATTTTTTATTCAAAAAGTGGAGAAAGCTACTAGGGGAGAGGCTATTCTCGATTTGGTTTTGACAAACAGAGAGGAGGTGGTTGAGAATTTGAAAGTGGAGGTAATTTAGGCGGAAGTGATCATGAAATGATAGAGTTCATGATTCTTAGAAATGTGAGGAGAGAGAATACCAAAACAAAAACAATGGATTTTAGGATGGCAGACTTTAGCACACTCAGGGAGTAGATGGGAAGGATACCATGAGAAGAACAACTAAGAGGAAAAATGACTAAAGACAGTTGGCAGTTTTTCAGAGTCATTATTAAGAGCACAAGAGCTAATCATTCCGCTGCTTAGGAAGGATAAGAAGTATGGCAAGAGGCCACCTTGGCTTAACCAGGAGACCTTCAATAATTTAAAAATAAAGAGAGAGTTCTACAAAAAGTGGAAACTTGGTCAAATTACAAAGGAGGACTATAAACAAATAACACAGTTATGTAGAGGAGAAATCCAAAAAAAGAGATCAAACTAGCTGAAGGCATAAAGAGTAACAAAAAGACATTCTTCAAATACATCAGAAACAAGAGGAAAACCAAGGACAGTGTAGGACCCTTACTCAGCAAAGCGGGTTAAACAATAAATGGAAATGTGGAAATGGCAGAGGAGCTAAATAATTTCTTTGTTTCGATCTTCACTGAGAAGGTTGGTGGAGATTGGATGTCAGATGTAGAGGAAGGCAATAGAAATGTAATAGGGTCATAAGCTAAAATAGGGAAAGAGCAAGTTAAAAATTACTTGGGCAAGTTAGATATCTTCAAGTCACTGGGGCCTGATGATATGCACTCCAGGGTACCCAAGGAGCTGACTTAGGAGATATCTGAGCCATTAGCTATTATCTCTGAAAAATCATGGAAGACGGGTGAGGTCCCGGAGGACTGGAAAAGGGCAAATATAGTGCCCATCTACAAAAAGGGAAATAAGAGCAATCCAGATAATTATAGAGCAGTCAGTTTAACCTCTGTTCCAGGAAAAATAATGGAACAGATAATTACAGAGTCGATTTGCAAACATCTGGAAGAGAATAAGATGCTTAGAGCTAGTCAGCATGGATTTGTCAAAAACAAATCATGTAAAACCAACTTGATAGCTTTCTATGATGTGGTAACGAGCCTTGTGGATAGAGGGGAAGTGGTAGATATGGTATATCTAGACTTTAGTAAGGCATTTGATACAGTCTCACATCACATCCTCATTAATAAACTGGGGAGTTACAAACTAGATGGTGCTACTATAAGATGGGTGAAAAACTGGTTGAATAACCGCTCCCAGATCATAGTTATTAATGGTTCACATTCAGGCTGGAAGGACATAACAAGGGGGAGTGCCGCAGGGATCTGTCCTGTGTCCAATTTTGTTCAATATTTTTATCAATGACTTAGATGATGTCATTGAGAGCAAACTTATAAAGTTTGAAGATGATACCAAGCTGGGAGGGGTTGCAAGTGCTTTGAAGGATAGGGTCACAATTCAAAATGATTTGGACAAACTGGCGAAATGGTCTGAGATAAATAAAATGAAATTCAATAAAGATAAGTGCCAAGTACTCCACTTAGGGTTGAATAACCCATTGCACACATACAAAATGTGCAATGACTGCCTAGGAAGGAGTACTGCAGAAAGGGATCTGGGTACAATAGTGGACCACAAGCTGAATATAAGTCAGTAGTGCAATACTGTTGCAAAAAAAGCAAACTCCATTCTGGGGTGTATTAACAGGAGTACTGTGAGTAAGACAAGAGAAATGATTCTTCCACTCTACTCTGCACTGATTAGGCCTCAACTTGAGTACTGTGTCCAGTTTTGGGCACCTTGTTTCAAAAAGGATGTGGAGAAACTGGAGAAAGTCCAGAGAAGGGCAACAAAAATTATTAGAGGTCTGGAACATGTGACCTATGAGGGAAGATTGAAAGAGCTGGGTTTGTTTAATTTAGAAAAGAGGAGACTGAGAGGGGATATGATAACGGTTTTCAAATACCTAAAAGGTTGTTATGAGAAAGAAGGAGAATTTTTTTTCTTCTTAATCAGAGATGATAGGACAAGAAGCAACAGGCTTAAATTACAGCAAGGAAGGTTCAGCCTAGACATTAGGAAAAAATTCCTAGCTGTTAGGGTGATTAAACACTGAAATAAGTTGCCTCGGCAGGTTGTGGAATGTCCTACATTGGAGGTGTTTAAGAGCAGGTAGGACAATCACCTGTCAGGGATGGTTTAATGGGGGTACTTGGTCCTGCCATGAGTGCAGGGGACTGGACTCGATGACCTGTCATGGTCCCTTCCAGTTTCTTTGACTCTATGATTCTATGATTCTAATCAGTTGAAATAATTAGATAGATAAATATTGCCAGCCTTAGTATTTGCATTGCAATGGTATTTGCTTAAATACATAATGATAAAATATTATAGTAAAAAAAAGTACAGTGAGGTTTGAATTGGACAAAAGTTGATATCTAATTATATTAGAAATCCTGTTGCATATAAACTGGAATGAGAGAGTGGGTAAACGTCTTTAGATGATGTCTCATGCACCTATCACACCAATAGAAAAGAAGGAGAAAGAAGTATACAGGCATATAAATAATAAA
>ML685797.1:14400305-14431676 GCA_007922175.1 Pelusios castaneus
CCCCCCCCTCCCGATTTTCTATCTGGAAAATTGAAGCAATGGTTTCTGCCTGCCTGCTTTCCTCTGAATTTTACTTTCAGACAGAAAGTGAAACTGTCCAAAGCCTTCCCAAGAGGGCTGCTGAGGCTGAGCACCTTGGCTCTCAAATATCAATAAAGCACATATTAAATGGATTAAGAACTGGCTCACCAACAGGCTTCAAAAAGTAGTTGTTACCAGGGAATCGTAATTGAATGGGATAGTTCTAGTGAATTCGTCAGGGATTGGTACTTGGCCTGACATTATTCAACATTTTTGTCAATGATCTGGAAGTGTATATAAAAATCACCATTGAAGGGAGGGACATTTTCCTTGGCTGTCAGTGGACTTTGGATTGGTATCTAACACATGCAGGTCAATTCAACTATATGCTTCATTCCTACCTAATACGTCACTTCTAATTTGTCTCTTCACTTAGCCTTTCTCAGCATTGGGAAGAGGTATCTATGGGAAAATCTATCTTGCAATTAAAAACCCACAGCTAGGCAGTACCAGCTGACTTGGGCTTGGGCTAACAGGCTGTTGATTTTGTTGTAGACATTTGGGTTTGGGCTGGACCCTTTGAGGTGGAAGAATCTCAGAGCTGGGACTGTAGCCAGAGCTTGAATATCTACCCTGCAATTAAACAACCCTTTAGTTTGAGCCCTGAAACCCTGAGTCAGCTGGCACGGGACAGCTGCAGGCATCTAATTACAGTGTAGACATACCTATGGCACCCCAAGTGATCATTCACTAACATAAAAACTATTCAGTTTTATTTATTTATCATGTGCTAGCTGAACCCCAGGCTTTTAATGATCTTTTGACTTTTATTAGCTCTTCACAGGGTTGTGCAATTCTCATGCAGTACATGAACTGCCAATACACAAAACAATTTCTTATCTTTAAGTACCTTTCTCATAGCCTGAGGATTTAGGGATGTAGCCTTACTTTTCCCATTACCCACTTGCACATGGATGTTTTGACCTTGGATTTTAATAATTTGCAAGTTACATGCTTTTAACTTCTGAGATTGTACAATTAAGATCTAAATTTGGTATCCATAAATTTAACAGTACAAATTTTTTACCTACAATTTAATCATTAAATATCTATTAGCATGCATTATACACTTAGCAGTTAAACTCAAGTGTCTAATAATAGTTTAAAAATACAGTTAATTGCTTGTTTTTGAGTGTATATATATATAATGCCTCTCACAACCTAACCTTTTTCTTCTAAATTTGCATTTCACTCTTTACATCATAAATGGACATCAACCACTAACATCCTTCCATTATGATATTTAGGTTGTGATCACCATTTTATCACTGAAAAATATCAATTTCATCTTATGTTTTCTTGTTGATGTGTCATGCATGTAATTCCCATTAGCAGAGGTTATATAAGCACATCCACAAGAGAACTGATCTCTTTTTGCTCTTTCAGATCCCTCTTCAATCAGTCTTCTGTGTTTAATCCTTTGCTTTCTTCCCCACTCTTTCCCTGGCTTACCAATTAACTCTTTCCAGTACAGAACAAGCATGTAATTTTGCTGAGATAGATATGGGTGTGTGTATATGTACCTCACTACTTCATAAGAGTGTGAAAATAAACATATTAGAAAGACTGTGAAGAGTTTGGAGATCTACTGATTAAAAGTTCTGTAAAGAAGGTCCCCTCCATCCCCCAACCCCCAGCACCAAGGCCGGGTCAGCATGAGCTATAGGAGCTATAAGGGCAGCAGTCTGGGGCCCCCTTCAGGCTGGGGCCTGAGGCTGCAGTCCTTATAGCCCCTGCATTAATCCAGCCCTGCTTCTGACGCAAGATTGAAAACCTAAAGCCTTAGATATGGACTAGTGCATCAACAAGTTATGTAAGAAAAGTACGACTTTAAAAAATTACATTTAATACAATGTGAACAAATCATACAAAATTCCTGGAACTAACAAAATAAATGCTCATTTTTGCCATTCAATCAAACTGTTTTTTATTATGCCTTCTTTCATTCTTTGCTGTCTATTTAAGACCTGATCCTTTTCCCATTAAAGTCAAAGGCAAAATTCCTTCAATGAGAGCAGGATCAGACATTTAGAAATCAAACTCTCCAAGCAATGATCTTGGGACACCATCTGCCTTCTCCTGCTCTTTATGTCCAGGAAGGAGGTGGACTAGACCCTTAGAGCAGAAGCAATGTCAGAAGGTAATCAGCTGCCCATCCTATCCGCAAAGAAGAATTTGATTTTTTTTCCCCCCAGGAGACACAAAACTAATAAAACAGGTAATTTCCAGATGTGAGATTGCAGGGTGTGTATATTTTTGCCCTTTCAGACTTTTTTTGTTAAGATCATTCTAAGTGAACATAAAAAAACCATAAAAAGGATTCACCTATAATTTAGTATTTTAATGCATGAGAAAGAAATGCATGAACAGTAATTTCCTTTAGAATATAATTCTCCTAACTTTCAGAATTTAAGAGGTAAAACTGAGTCCTATAGACAGAGGCCATGAGAAACTGACAGAGCTGAGGCATACCCAAAAAATTCCTGGAGAGGGCCCATATTAGCAGGACACTGACAAATTTGACACATGATACTGGGATTTGCTGCTGTCTAAGGGCCAGATTTAAGTCAATGGGAAATTTGCCATTAACTTTACAGGGACCAAGACTTGAGCTTGAGTACCTGAGTCAGTTTGATCTAGTCTTTGAATGGGGGAGGGGGGAGAGGGGGTTACAACACATACTGTGAAAAGAAAGTGATCTTTAGGGGAAAAAGATATCCCCAAGGTCCCTCCTCATCCTTAAGGGCATGTCTTTACTGACTGCATGGATTGATGCAGTGGAATTGATTGAGCGGACTGTGGAGACATGCACAATTGATCCCAGAAGTACTCTCTGGTCAATGCATTAAATACATCTCCCTAAAAAGAATAAAGCTGTGTCTTCTGTTGCTGCAGCTCAGTGGAGACACTATAGTTTGGCAGTATAAATAAGTTGATGGGAGATACACAAGCTACATTATGTAGTTTGCATATCTCTCATCCATGACCAGTGGCAGTGTAGGCCAGGGCTGCGTCTAACTTTGAATGCAGTTCCCAACATTTAAAACCATTTATGGAAATACAAAAAGGGCACAAGAAAATTAATAGGGGCCAATATGGGAATCTTGACTGGGTTAATAAAAACAGTCTTAGAATGACTTCTCTGCCAAAAATACAAGCTGAAACCTAGTAACTAAAATGTGGGTTAAATGTTGATTGTCATTTCACATTTTCTCCTTTCCTCTGTGCTAAATTACATCATGTCATGAAGTAATATGACATAATATAAAAGATTAAGATTTGATTGGGCACAAGTCAGCCACATATCATGCTGATATAGTACCACATCTTCTCCTCTCATCTATTCTCCCTACCCACATACATATTACCTTTTCTCCTCCTATACTTCATCTCTGACATGGGGGTGTCTCTTCTACTCTTCTCTGCTAATCCCTTAAAATTATCACTTAATCCATTTGGTTCCTAACTTTATTCTACACCCTCATCTTCATCCTGAACTTCTTTCTCATATTTCATTTTTTCTTTTTTCTTGCCTTTTAATATGTCACTGCTTCACTACATCCCTGCTTTGATCCTGCTTGTCTTTTCAACTATTTCTTCTTTTTCCCTTGCTTACAAAGTTCAGCATGCTGTCTACTTCAGTTGCACTGATTTCTTCTGCAAAAAAATTCTCCCCTAACAACTTTGCTGTCTGGTTTCTGAACTTTCCATCAAAATTGTCCCTATTGTCCCTTACAATGACCTTTTCTTAGCTTAGTTTCCTGGTCTCATTTCTCGTCATTTTCAATCTATTGACAGCTTTCAGTACAGTCCATCATCTTCCTTTCCTCAGTCTTATATGACACCATGGTTTCTCTTGGTTCAACTTCTTGAACTCCAACTGCACCATCAGCATATTCTACAGCAGTTCTTTCTCCCTTCCATTCAGCATTGGTGTTCCTCTGCGCTCCTCTTGTATTCTATTAATTTCTCTTTCCCATCTTCATGTTATTCTTGACCATCAATGACCTCACTCAATCACATATCTTCAGTTACTTGTCTCAAAAACTCACCTCTTTGTTCCAGTCTTTCTTCCATTCATTTTCACATCACTGACTATCCTTCAGATCTACTGTCCCACTGTCAGCTGAAACTGACTATGGTGAAAACTGATCTTTTCCCCCTCATAAGTATATTCTTCCTCCATTCTCCATCCCTTCCTCCAGACTCCGCCCCCTCACCCCCCACCCCATCACCACCATTGACATGCCCATCATCCTTTGTTGGCGGGCTCATAAATTCGGTACCATTTTCTACTCTTCTCTTTCTATCTCCCCTTTTTCATCCTTAAGCTCCATCTTTTTTCTTTATTTCCTTTGACAATAACCTTACACCAGTGCAGTCATCTCTCACTAGAACTACTTCAACCTTCTTTCACCTTGCCCCTTCTGTCTAGCCAAAATGTCACTGCAAAAGTCATCTAATTGTCCATTCTCTCTTTGCCTTCCAGCAATAGCTTTCTTTTATTCTTGATATCAGCTCTAAGCTCATCGTCCTTAGTTTCAATGCTTTTTAAAAACTTGGGCTATGTCTACACTTGCACTTTTAAGTCGACTTTAACTAAGTCGACTTAGTGTGTCTACACTTAAAATTAAAGTCGACTTAAAGGGGAACTTACAAAGTCGACCTAAAGCGTCCACACTGGATGCTCTAGGTCGACTTTGTGGGGCTAGGCGGACCTTGGGCAGGTCCACGGTGGCGGGGGGGCACCCCCTGTGTACAATGGGGCAATGGGGGACAGGGACCCTGGCAGGGCAGAGCCCTGTGTGTGACACTGTCTGGATTTAGGGAAGCATTTATGATATTATTTTCTATGGATATCTCATAAATGCTATAATCCATAGGAACTATGTCATGTTTGGTATCAATAGAAAGGTAGTAATTTGCTGAGAATGATTATATAGTTTATGTCTACGAATTCTATTTTGATTAGAAGTTAAGAATTTGATGTTATATCCATACTTTAACTTGTGTCATTCTGGACAAATGTCTTAGACAGAAGGGTGTGAACAAACATTGTCTCCTTAATGTTAAGGAATCTGCCAGGTGATCTGGTCCCAGGGAGTATCCTGATGAGCCATTGAGGACATAAAGAATACAATGATTGTATCCTTATTGGCTCATCAGTTTACTCCCTGGGTCCAGATCACCTGGCAGATTCCTTAACATTAAGGAGACAATGGTTGTTCACACCCTCCCGTCTAAGACATTTGTCCAGAATGACACAAGTTAAAGTATGGATATAACATCAAATTCTTAACTTCTAATCAAAATAGAATTCTTAGACATAAACTATATAATCATTCCCAGCAAATGACTACCTTTCTATTGATACCAAACATGACATAGTTCCTATGGATTATAGCATTTATGAGATATGAATAGAAAATAATATCATAAATGCTTCCCTAAATCCAGACAGTGTCACACCGTGCCCACATGCCCTGCCCTTTGGGGGGCATGCCAGGCTCCCCCTGTGGCACCCCCTGGCAGGGAGGGCATTGGTGTAGTCCTGGGGTAGCCCTAAGTTGACTTAGGGCTACCCCAAGGCTACACTGGCTTAATTTGACTTTAGAAAGTCGAATTAAGCCTTAGGTCGAGTAGAAAGGTGGTTTAATAAAGTCGACTTAATTTTCATTACGTCGACTTTATTTTACTTAAGTTGACTTAAGCAAGCTGCTTAAGTCGACTTAAGCAAAGTGTAGTGTAGAAGCAGGGCACATTAAGTCGACTTAAGCCAAGCTTAAGTCGACTTAATTTACCAGTGTAGATGCAGCCGTTGAGAGGCATAGAGTCCTATATAAGCCTATCAGTCTTAGCTCTTCCAACAAAGGACCAACTCTATACAATAACACTCCTGTGAGCCAATCAAGCAGTTTGTATCCAATCTTTGTCTATATTTTCTTTGCCTATTTAAACTATAAAGCTCCTTGTTGGCAGCATGCCATTCTCCTCTTAGTGCTGAGCAACACAGATCACATTGTCAGCATTCAGCAAATACAAACAACAGAGTAAAATGCAATATATAGAATATATTTGCAGCCCATTAGATTTTCCCAGTATGTTCAGTGACAAAGGAAAGGGCTATTGTATATCTTCTTTTTTCAATTCATGTGCATACTGTGCAGCCTGATTATTTCTTTTATTAACAGAAAAAAAAGTGGCACAATAGATTTTCCTTTGTGTTTGGCAAAAGATCAGCAGCTCTCAAGAGAGAGGTGCTGAAGTGAATAGTGAGATGTTCTAATAACACGGGGGGAAAAAAAGAGAGTGGGAAAGAAAATGCTTTAACACCAGTGATAGTGAATAAACTGAATATGCATATTAGTAGAATTCACCTTTCTACACAAATGCAGAGGCATGAGATTCCTTCCTGTTTTTCAAATTCTTCAGCTTTATTATCAAACACAGCATGCTGGTAGCCATGGGAACATAATTAAAGTTATATCTACTTTGCAAGCTAGGAAAAGGACTTTTCAGTCCCCTAAGATGCTGCTCAAAGTATTTTATAGATTTTGTGTTCACAGTCCAGTGTTACCAACATATGTATTATATTATGATTCACACAGATTTTTTAAATTAAAATTTAAGACTTTTTCACTGAATTTTTGAATAATCCTCACAATGCAATTTTTAAAGAAAGCCATAATTCAATCAGAATCCAATATATTTGATCAGTGTTATTCCCTGGTAGGTTGTCCTGTTTAATTTTTCTATTTATAGTCAATTGCCTGAATCATCTCTTGGCAGTGTATATTTCTATACAAGTCTGGTGAAATTGAAGTGCAAGATATTATGTTTCCTCAGTTAAAAGACTGTGGGTCAAGGCAATGTTCTCTTCATATTTCCCTCCAAAATCAGTGCAAATTACTACATGAACTTGCAAGCTCCATACAGTGAAATTAACTTTGGTATATTTAAATTAACACAAGAGGGGATCCCAAGAGATTGGAATGGGAAATAGTACACAGGGGCCATAGGCAGATCTGGAAGTTCACAGTAAGTTTCAGACCATGCTCCCTCCTTACAAAGTCAGCCCAGAAAGCCAGTGGGGAGAGGAGACTACAGTATATGAATTTCATTGGTTTTGGAGAAACCAGAACAAGAGTAAAACAGTTGCATCCATCAATTCCTTTTTTGGCCAAAGCACTCTGTATGCACACATATTGTGTGTATACCCAAAGGTGAGATTTATCCCCAGGACTAGTCTAGTTCTAAATAAGAAAAAAATGGCTTAAAATAAATACTTGGGCTATTTGTATCATGAATGGGCAGTTTTAGACAATAATAGCTTTTTATTGAAAATGTAACAGGCTCAGCTCCTTCATTATCACCAGCTATCAAAACAAGAATAAGAACCAACTGGTGTTTCTTTCTTCTTTGGTAGTGATGCTGAGGGTGCATGAGTCAGGCCTCAGTACCCTCATTGATTAACCTTGTCACTTACAGGGATGTTGCAGAGTTTACTGTAAATATAGTATAATTTATTCCTGACCTGCGGTAAACAGAAGTCCCCCTTTTTCAAGGGATGTGCTAGAAGTGTTGCTGAACAATGTATGATTACTGCATGTTGTGTTATCCCATGACACTGCTGGAAAGCTAAGGTTGTTCACTGCAAGGACTGAGGTACACTTTGAAAGTTAGGTTTGTGATTGTTTGCCATCTTGAAGGGCAGGACCACTGTGCAAATGCAGGGAGGAGGGGACACCCAAGTAAACCAGAGCAGTACATAGTAGAGAAGTGCTTTGGAAGCCTGCAATGCTTCACAAACCTGGATCCTACTGTGGTTGATCCTGCTGTGGTTGACAGCTTCTTGAAAGCCATTCAAATTCCCTCTCTGCTCCCATGACAGTCCCTGGTTTTGGGAATAGTTCACACATATCAGGTTACAAGGCTCATGCAGCCATCTGCCAGACCAAGCTGTGTGCCTCTGCTCTCACAAATCTCAGTCCTAGGAACACATTTCTTTCCGCATCACAGAGTCGCCAGCAGGTAACCCACAGCATGAGCGATGTGTAGTCTTGTTGTGAGTGGGGAATGGAAAACTGAAGAAGTCAGGACAGAGCCAGAAACATCTGAATAAAACAAGAAAATAAATGACAGAAATTAATAAATAGGTACAGAGCAAAAAAAAAAAGTCTTTTTGACTGAAAGAGAGAGAGAGAAAAGAGGAGAGATTGACAGAAAAAGGCAGATTGATATGGTGACGGTGTCAGGGCATGGCACTAAGGAATATTTGGAGTCAGATTGTTTGGAAGACAGGAAACAACCACATCACTGGGATTCAAAATAAAAAGACTGGGAATCTACTGAATAGCAAATGTGTGACATGAACAAAGCAGCTCTCAGGGCTCCATGCTAAAATGAAAGATGGAAAAACATTCATATAGAAGAAGTCATCCCCCAACCCTGTCACAGCTGCAGGAACACATTATGCTCATAAGACTGAGTCATTTGCTTACAAAGATAACCGAATGAGGTAGGAAGGCTGGCCAGGTGTGGAAGTGTACTGTATTCAGCAGTCAAGAAGAGCTCCCGTTCAGCTTTTCACAGCTGCTTGTGCCTATCCCTTTCCCAAGGGATAACAAGACTTGTCTTGCTTACTTTTGTACAGTGTATTGTATTGTTCTATTAAAACTGTTGAGTTTTTTTTTCCTGTGGGAAAGTCCACACCTGAGATTTTTCTAACTAGTTACCAGCATAATTGGACATGAAAAGTTACATTTAAAAGCAGAAGGTAGGGCTATAGATCTTTTGGATCTTGGAAAAAACTCTGAAAAGCCAGTACCCAAATCTGCTTTCAGCTTTGTAAGATTCTTCAAACTCAACCTTCTATGTCCCTCTGTAGAAACCATACGAACTCCAGAAGATTTGCTCTATTGTATTTTCAGAGCAAAGTAACTAGTTCAGAAGAAAATTGATAATCCATATGTCTGCTTTGATAGTTTACTTTGTTGTTTATTCTTTATATAGCAATGGTATCTAGAGGACTCAGCTCCATTTTGCTACGCAATGTGCTAACATATAATGGACAGCCTTTGCCCTCAAGAGCTTTCAGTCTAAGACTAGAGACCACTGGTAGGGGGCGCACAAAATAACTATGGGTGCGTCTATACTTACAAATTAAGTCGACTTAAGGAGGCTTAAGTCGACTTAATTTACTCCGCGTCTACACTGGGCTTTCCTTAATTCAATTTAAGCTGCTCCTTAAGTTGAATTAAGGAAAAGTTAGTTCAAATTAATAACACCTGGTTTTAATTTGAACTAGCGCTTAAGTCAACTTTATTAAGTCGACTTAAGCCAGTGGAGATATAGAATAGTGCCTACGTGGACCTTTTTAAGTCGACTTAATAAGGTCGAAAAGAGGCCACATCTATACTTGAAAAGTTAAGTCCAGTTCTGTTAAGTCGACTTAATAAGGTTGACTTTAAGTCAACTTAAAGTTGACCTTATTAAGTCGACTTTAGAAAGTCGACAACTTTTCAAGTGTAGACATAGCCTATGAGAGGATAAGGATCAGCATTGTAAATAGCAATCACAGCACAGTGGCTCCCATGTTGGGCTGCATGCACTAAATAATTATGGGATAAACTGAGGTTTTGCTTTGACCATGTGGGGCAGCATATAGCGGCATTGACCTAGATGCACCCCAAGAAAGGAACTGTACTCAGAGAGGCAATCTACCCTTCTTCTTCCTCTCTTTTTCCTTGTTGGAGGGAGAAAAGTTAGAAAATAATTTATGCCTATCCTGAGTTACTTTCTCCTTGCATCAGATTTCCTGCACTAGCCAATACATGGGAATAAGGGAAAGAAGGCAGAGCTTTGTCCCTGCACCTTCCCTAATCCTTTATTTTCCACCTACCCACTAGGGAAAAGGGAGTGCCTTAAGCCTGCAGCCTCTGGTGTCCACTTCCAATAAAGCCATGATGTGGGGAAGCCTAATCTTCATGGAGCTATGGAGTGGGTATTGGGGGGGGAGTCTGACTATCTTAACCTGATTATAATCAGCCAGAGCTTGTCCCCATCTGTATTATACTTGCCTTGTGTTTAAAATTCTAGGAAAGAGCAGAACTAACTCCCTTTGCTATACAGCATCTCTTTTGGGAACTCTCTAACTTTGGCATAAGACAAGACAATAAACAGTTATTGTGTACACAAACTATTATTCTCGTTCTACAAAGGCATCAACATTGAAAGATATACACCAATGTGCTTTTTCTGTATATCAGTGATTTAGGTGATAAACCAAAACACACAGTTAAGATGTTATAAACTCCTGTTTCATTTTGTACCTTTTCAGGGTGGTGTCTTCTGGATATCCTGTAGCAGCTATGATTTTTGTTTAATGTTATTTTAAAAACTACAGATGCTTTCTCTCCTTTTGCAATAAAACTAACAACTGGAGGGTATTCAATTCTTAAACCTGTGTTTTAAAATGCAAGAGATCCCTTTCATTTCTGTAATTTTTTATGGATAGTCCTTTGATAGTGCAGCATATTTCTACCAGAGAGATTGTCATTAGATAGATCTATTGCAGATTTCATTGGATAATTAATAAGAATAGATGCAGGCATGTTATTGACACCAACAGTCATGTGCTTTTTGAATTAGACAACATATATTTTGAACCTACTAACAAGTATACTAAGCAATGTGTAATATGGATCATCCTTACATTTTCTGAGACTTTGTGAACCAGGAAAACTCATCACGGGTGAGACAAATTCATAGCTACCTCATATTTTGAAGGTGAAACCTGTCACTCTTATATTTTATGTGTTTAATTAACAAAGTTATTGGCAATAGCAGCGGTGACTTTAGCAAGGGTTCCTAGGCTCTACTGAACCCACGGAAATCATTACATTAAAGGTGCATTAACATCCCACCCAAGAATATGATCTAGTGGCAGAGGAAGCTGCATTTGCACCTTTGCACAAAAAAATCATGCATGGCTTTATAGTCTCGGTTCTGTGTCATGTCAGTTCTGCTCCCAGCCATGTTGTTGCATGGTGATGTCAGGCTCATATGCAACCATGGAAGCTAAAAGAGCACCATTTGTCAGGGGGGAAGGGATGGGACAGGGCAATATCCTAGTGTGTCCCAGACTCTAGGCAGCAGGGATGGAACACTGGCATTGTGGTAAGGATTCTTCCTGCTCTCAGCAGCTGGATCTAGATGCTGAGCAGAGCTGTCTCCCCCACTGTATCCTGGGCTGGGTCTCTTTCAATGCTGTGAGTAATCAGAATGGGCCCTGGAGTGACTATGTAGAGCAGAGCAGCCCTGGTGCTGAGGCCTAGCCCATACCCCTCACTGGACCAACCCCTGCTGGTGCTTTCATCAGTTGCATTAGAACAATTTTTATAGTGGAGGTGCTGAGAGACATTGAACAAAAAAGATGTAAACCCTCTATATGATGGAAACCACTTCAAGCCAGGGATTATTGCTAAACTCCCAGAACTGCTAGTTCCAGCACCTGACTCTCACTGTCTCATAGAATCAAGAATATTAGGGATGGAAGGGACCTTGGGAGGCCAACTAGTCCAATCCCCTCCTCAAAGCAGGATCAGCCCCAGTGCTAACTCCATCATGCACTGTTTGTTTTTATTTTGTATTTTGTTTCCTACCATGATTCCACTGGAGTTTAGGGAAGTGCACTTCTTGAATTGGGTCACTGGGGATGTCAACACTCCAGATCTCCATTATTAATTACCACGTATCAGAATGAAATTCTCCCTGGTGCATACTAGCCTCATAAGAAACATTGTGCTAGAGTGATTTGTGAGAGTGTAGCAACAGATCACACTAGTATAATTATTCCTCTTTAGTACAACAGTTGCATCTGCTCTATTGATTTGTGTTCTCCATACATCCACAGTATATTTGGTTCTAGTAACAGATTGATTTGCAGTAGATTTCTGTCACAACCATGTGCATTGTATACTACAGATTTAAGTATGATATGGTCCCTAGCCCATTTATCTCTTACAGTATAGCCTGCATTAGAGTCTAACGCAACTTGATCCATCCACTTCAGTGACAACAATATCTAAGTAAAGGGTAACTTTAAGTTAAGTGCACATTTCCCACCTTTCTTCTATAAGACCATTAGATATGCTGTCTCATTAGCTCTGTCGCTCAAAATGATGCATTACCATTTTCATTACCGTTGCAGACTGCTGATGCAATGAAGGAGTTTATTGCACACTTTCTTTCTACTTTTATTTTTGAATTGGGCATCAGCTAGAAATCTTGTTTTCTCATTTGATCATGAATTTGTTCGTAGAGCAAGATCTTCATTAATAGCAGTTGTGGATTTTTTTTTTTAAACAAATCATAGGCTATGTCTACACTAGAAAATGTTAGGTGGACTTTGTTAACTTGACTTAATAAGGTCAACTTTAAGTCGACTTAAAGTAGACCTTATTAAGTCGACTTAAAGTGGTTACCCTGAATCTGTACTTAGTAAGTTGACCTAACTGCCCTTAAGTCGACTTAATAAAGTCGATTTAAGGGTTAATCCATCTCTACACTGTGCTTAAGTCAACCTAAGGAGTCGACTTAAAGATTAGGTCAACCTAACTGGCAGTTCTTACTAAGTCGACTTAAGCTTTCATTAAGTCAATTTAAGGAATTTCTTAAGTCAACTTAATGAAAGCCCAGTGTGGACTGGGAGTAATTTAGGTAGATTTAAAGCTACTTAACCCGACCTAAATTGCCAGTGTAGACATACCCATAGAATCTTAGGGGTGGAAGGGACCTCATGAGGTCATCTAGTCCAGCCCCCTGCTAAAAGCAGGACCACTCCCACTAAATCATCTCAGCCAGAGTTTTGTCTAACTGGGCCTTAAATGTTTCCAAACATGGAGATTCCACCACCTCCCTAGGTAACCCATTCCAATGCTTCACAACCCTCCTAGTGAGAAAGTTTTTCCTAATATCTAACCTTGACCTCCCCACCTGCAACTTGAAACCATTTCTTCTTGTTCTGTCCTCTGTTACTACTAAGAACAGCCTAGCTCCCTCCTCTTTGAAGCACCCCTTCAAGTAGTTGAAGGTTGCTATCAAATCCCCCGTCAGTCTTCTCTTCTGCAGACTAAATAGCCTAGTTCCTTCAGTCTTTCCTCGTAAGTCATGTGTCTCAGCCCTGTAATCATTTTCGTTGCCCTCCACTGGGCTCTTTCTAATTTGTCAACATACTTTCTGTAGTGGGGAGCAATGTTCCCTCTAAGGTTTGGCGGCTTGTGTGCAAAATTTTCAAGCCGTGTGCAAAACTTTTTCTGAATAAAATTTTTGTGTAAACTCACACGACAGAAATTATAGGCATTAACTGAAGTTAAAGTAATTGTAAATAGAATTAATTAATTGTGTTTAATTGAATTTGAATGAATTTTGAATTGACATTTAATTTTTAGAAAGGTTTTTATTTAAAATTAGTTTTTGAAAGGTTTTTTTAAAAAAGGAAGGAAGGAAGGAAGGAAGAAAGGAAGGAAGGAAGGAAGGAAGAGAGAAAAAGAGAGAAGGAAGGAGGAGAGAGGGAGAGAAAAAGGAAGAAGAAAAGAAGAGGAAAGAAGGAAGAGAAAGAAGAAAGAGGAAGGAAAGAAAGAAAAAAGAAGGAAAAAAAAGGAAGACAAAGAAGGAAAAAAGAGAAAGGAAGAGAGAGAGGAAGAAAGAAAAAAGAAGGAAAGCAAAAGAAAGAAAGAAAGAAAGAAAGAAAGAAAGAAAGAAAGAAAGAAGCAAGCCAAGGCCGCCGGCGGGGGAGGACCCTACCGCGGCCCTGGGAAGCCGCCGGTGGGGGGGAGCATACCCCAGCCCCGGAGGCTGATCCCGGCCCGGTGCTGGGAGGCCAAGGCCATGGATTAGCCCAACCCCGGCTCTGGGAAGGGGGTGGACGGTGGGTGGGAGCCCGGGAGCCCGCAGCTGCCGCAGCCACCCCTCTGGCCCGGCCGCGTGGGGCAAGCAGGCAGGCCCGCGCTCCGGACTCTAGCCTGAGCCTGCCTGTCCTGCCCTGGGGGCGGGGAGGGCCAGCCCAGAGGCCGGGTGCAGGCCAGGTGTGCCGCAGCAAAGCGGCTGCCCCGGGGGTTGGAGGGAGCAGCGGGGGCTTCCGGGCTGCGTAGGGGTCCCTCACTGCTGCGCGGGGGGTGCGATGGCCGCTGTGCGGCCTCGCACCCACGCAGCTTAGAGGGAACACTGGTGGGGAGCCCAAATTTGGACACAGTATTCTGGATGCGGCCTTACCAGTGCTTAGGAGAGATGTTCTTCACCCTTTATTAGCAGTAGTCAGAGGGTCTTTAGAAAATACCTGAGAAACATCTTATGAATAATTGGAACAAGCAGCTTGTGTTATTCAAAATAAACAAGGAGTCCTGTAACATATTTAAAGACAAACACATTTATCACATAAGCTTTTGTGAGTGTAATCCTACTTCCTTAGGTGCATAAAATGGAAACTGCAGCATGTTAGGTGTACCTGCAGAGAAGGGTGAGTTACAAGGTCAAATCATACAGTTCCATAAAGGTAGTCTGTTAGTCTATTTCAGCAAACCAAACAAGTTGTTTTGATTCAAACCATTGGATGTGGGCCTTTAACAACAAAAGATGAGAAAATGAGAATGTTAAAAGGGGGTACATTACCTTTTTTAGTGAGTTAGCCATTCTAAGTCCCTATTCAGACCCAATGTGATTGTGTCAAAAAAGAATAAATGGACACAAATCAGACATCAAGAATGATAATATTCAAAAACCAGTAAGGGAGCACTTCAGTCTCCCTGGACATTCGGTAACAGACATGGAAGTTACAGTACTTCAGCAAAAAAATCTTCAAAACTAGATTTCAGCATGAAATTGCAGAGCTGGAATTCATATACAAGCTTGACACCAGCACACTGTGTCTGAATAGGGACTTAGAATGGCTAACTCACAACAGAAGGTAATTTCCCCCTTTTTAACTTTCTCACTTCTGATCTATTGTTGTTAAAGGCCCACATCCAACAGTTTGAATCAATGCAGCTTGCTTAGTTTTCTGAATTAGACTAACAGACTACCGATCTGGAACTGTTTGAATTGACCTTGTGACTCACTCTTCTCTTCATGTGCATATATATCTAACATACTGTGGTTTTCATCTCACACATCTGAGGAAGTGGGATTATACCCATGAAAGTTTATGCAATAAATAAATTTGTTAGTCTTTAAAAGTGCCACAGGACTCCTTTCTTGTTTTTCTGAAATAAACTAACACAGCTACCCTTCTGGAACTTGTTTTATTCAGCAAAGTTATCCAGCAATCATACCTCTAACCACAGACTTTCATTTTCACTCTTAACACATAAATCCCTCTTTTCATGTCAAGGCAGCTATCTGTCTATTACAGCTACTAGATAGCTATAGCTGTCTTAGATATGGTCTTTCACCTTTATTGGGGATTTATTGTCCATTTACAGCATTTCTATATTTAGCCACTGATCACTGTCAGCTAGTTAAAACATTTATGCAAAGTTATTGAAGTCCAAAAGATATTTTGGGGAAGATTGAATGTAGATTCCAGAGCTGTGATTTACACAGGTTGCAGTGAACATATATTGGAAATGCTGTTTCAGTGAAGTATTTCTTTTTGGCACCGGCAGAGTTAACATTTTCACATCAATGCAGTGAACTGATTGTAGGCTGAAGGGAGAATAAGGGAACTCTTAGCATACACCTGCAACCATAATTCTCCATTCTTGGCTATTTTCCTTTCAGTTTAATTACTGCTGAATAGCACAGTTCACCCAAGGGATATATAAAATATTTTTCAAATTCGTAGAAAATAGATGTTGTAACAAGACTAATATTTATTGTCAGTAAGATAAATGGTACCTAAGAGTGTCTGTACCCATTACCTCTGTCCCAGGATTCCAATGTACACTGCAACATGAAAAAGTATACTAAAAAGAAAAATAATGGAAAATAAGAGAATACAATAACTTTGCTCTTGGTTGTCTTCCACTTTCCTCACCTTTCCAGATAAATTGTAAACATTGTAAACAGGTTAATTAATGAAGTTCAACAAGAGACTGAGCCCAATTAATTCTCTTTAATGGGATAGGGAAGAGCTATTGCTATATTAAGGTTACAGTGAATGTACTGAAATCTAAATATTTTTAGACATTTGACATTCTTCCCTTACACCACAATGCCACTGAATTTGAATTCACCCTTCTTACATTTCTCATCTACATTGACTCAGAAGTACAAACCTTAAAATGTCAGAAAAAGTTTTCCAATTTCCCACAACGTATGCATGAGAACACATATGACATAAGGGCATGATACCAGTATCCATGACATGTATGCAAGCTTCATACATTTCCCAATGCAATCTGTGATAAACCAAATTCTACGGCATATGACAGTAAAGTTCAGTGTGGCATGATTCAGTTTCCACAATGTCATGCCACTCAAATTCCATGAAACGTGTAAAACACAGATGAGTGATGAGTTTATGGTGCATATTTGGACAGTCATGTTCCATTGTGTACATGGAAATTACAGAGACCCAGAATGTTATAGTTGGGTGAATTTAAGGCTGTATGTCCTGTTTACAGACTCTGCTCTCTTGCTATATTCCCCTAGTGGCTCCAAATGTTCCCAAACTGACATCAAAATGTGTGTATATATATCTATATCTATATATATATATATAAAAAATAATTTGTCAAATCCATGTGACTGTGTAATTGGCTTAGTGTATATGATCATGTCTCCCTATAGTTGCTGCCTGGTACCTCATCACAGAAAAAGGAGCTTTCCTTTGTAGCCTATAGAGCTACCTTATCATTCTATTTAGCAGTAACACAAGGAACCGACAGGCCTACATCCTGTAAGGCATTAGCTTAATCAGTTAACATAAGGTTTTGAGGCCTATGAACATTAACATACATAACTGACCCAACAGTTACTCTGAGTTTTGGGGAACTGGGAATATCGTGCTGAGTGGGAGAGTCTGTACAAAGTGATATGAGGTAACTGAACTGATATAAAGCTTGGATATTTTAGGACAGAGATGTTGGGAGATTCTTGCCTTGGTAACAAATTGATATATGTGATAAGCCAAGATAATTAATATACTAACCAACTGGATAAGGACACCCCAACAAGGGTGAAGAAATTAAATATGGATAAAGGAGACTAGATATTGGTATGAATATTCAGGACAACAGCAAAAGCCTATCATAGGCCAGACCATTGTATAAGAAAGCTCTGGACCAACAGACTCATTTGGCATGCCTGTGACAGAGCAAGACCTTTGGGTGCGTCTACACTTGTGAATTAAGTCGACTTAAGCAGCTTAAGTGGACTTAATTTACTCTGAGTCTACACTGGAGTTTTCTTAAATCAACTTAAGCAGCTACTTAAATCGACTTAAGGAAAACTTAAGTCAACTTATTAAGACCTATATTTAAGTTGACTTAAGGCTTAAGTCAACTTCTTAAGTCGACTTAAGCCAGTGTGGACACCCTGGGTACGTATACACTAGTAAATTAAATCAACTTAAGCAGGGGTGAGCCCCCCCACCCAAAGAAGCCTCGCCTCCCCTTGGACCTAACCAGTTGACTTAGAGAGTCTAGTGTAGACTCTCTAAGTTGACTTAGTAAGGCCAGCTTTAAGTCAACTTAAAAGTCCTGTGTGGACTCTCTAAGTCGACTTAATAAGGTCGACTTAAAGTTGACTTAGTAAAGTGGACCTAAATTCCTGAGTGTAGACATAGCCTTTGTGTCTTATCACCTGATCTCCATGGAAGTGTGTGAGTATATGTAAGGAATGATACAAGAGATTACCTGAACATTATAATACCACTTTTTTATGTGATTTGGAACATTTATGTCTTTACTAATGCTAATAAAATGGCTTAGAGTTTTGTTTTGTCCTCAATGGGAGCATCTTTATTGTGCACATCAGGATTTCCAACCAATATTGAACTTGATCACCTTGAGTCTATTGTGCTCAATTCTAGGAATAGAACCCTACAATCCCTCTGCTCTTTAATTAGAACTTAATTGGAAATTAATAGCTGGAAGGAGGCTTAAGTCGAATTAATTTACTCCACATTTACACTGGCCTTTCCTTAATTCGACTTAAGCTGCTCCTTAAGTCGAATTAAGGAAAAGTTAGTTTGAATTAATAACCTCATTTTAATTCAAATGAACACTTAAGTCAACTTTATTAAGTCGAACTAAGCCAGTGGAGATGTGGAGTAGTGCCTAGGTGGACCTTTTTAAGTCGATTTAAAACGTTAAGTCGACTTAATAAGATCCACTTTAAGTTGACTTAAAGTCAACCTTATTACATCAACTTCATAAAGTCAATCTAACTTTTCAAGTGTAGACATAGCCTGTCTGAGGGACTGGAACAAATGGGGTTATATTTTAGGGCTTCTCTATAGATAATGGATCAAGTCGTGTGTCTTGGGTGGAAGCTTGGGGGATGAAGGTAACTACAGCAGTCTGTAGGTTTATGGTATAGGGTAGTTTTAATGTGTCCATCACTCAGTTGTACTGTAGTGTCCAGAAAGTGGATCTCCTAGGGGGAGTGTTCCAGGCTAAGGTTGATCGTGGAGTGGAAATTGTTGAACTCTCTATGGATATCTTCAAGAGCCTCCTTTCTGTGGGTCCAGATGATGAAGACATCATCAATGTATTTATAGTATCTATAACTTGCATTCAGAAGATTTAAGTAAGACCCATTCAGAAAACATACTGAATCAGCATTTCACAAATGTTTCTTAGTAATATCGACATAGGGCATGATTCAGCAATATTTTCCCAAAATGTCAAGGTCAAGATTTTCAGCGCGGCACAGAGGGATTTAACAACACACATCCTTCATTAATTTTAATGGAAGATGTTTTGCCAAATACCCTATGTTGTTAGAAGATCTCAAAACTAGGTGACAATTGCTTTCACACAAACCCTCTATACTTTTTAGACCTTTTTGCTGTTACCATTAGAATTGGGTTGAATAACGAACAATTTTATGAAACATTTCCCCACAAATTCTTTTCTCATTACTTCGGCAATTTTTAGTGTTGTGAAGTTTCCTAAATTGCTCTATTACAAACATACATTTATCAATAAATTATTTGAACAAGCTATGTTGATCAACTTGATTCCATGGTGGGAAAGATTAATAATTTGAGAAGTCAATGGAGAGAGACAAATTTATTCCCCAACCCTGTCAGGGACTCCATGCCCATGCCCGTATCCATGTAGAACCCACCTGGAGCATGTTGCAGAAATGACCATTTTAAGTCTCCCAAACCAGCACATAATCTCTTTCACAGTGAAATTAAAATAATTTCAATTTTAAAATAGATAAGGGTTTAATTTTTTATTTCATTAAATAATTTTTAAAAGACGTGCCAGTGTACAATCAAAAGTAATGTTAAATTGTCCCAGGATACCCAATGATCAACTCTTACTGTTACACTGAAATCTGGAGTTTGCTCTCTCACATTGCTCTCTGGATTAATTTAATCCAATTGACCCTCCCCCCACCCTCTCTCTGGTTTACCATTTATTCTGGAAAACAAAGAAAAAATTAGGGAACAGAGTTTTGAGATAGTTGCAAATTGTGTTTTAGTTTTTTAAACTGCCCTATTTCAATTCCCTGTTAATTGTGTTGGTAAAAGTAAGACCTACTTATTCGTAATTTGCTAGATACCATCTAACATAACACATTCTTGCTAGCAAGAAATGTATCAGATAGGCTATCAGAACAAAAACAGCCGAAGTAAGGGTTCAAATAACTTCTATAACTAAAAGAGAGAGGAATGAGTTTCTCTGCTGCAGCATATCAATAATTTGTACTCAGAATTTTGTACAGTGCCACACAGCAGTGAGAATAGCAAATCTACCAATGGGAGCTTTGTAAGATAGCTTTCAGCTCTTCCCAGGGGTAACAGTCAAACTTGTCACCATGGAGACTGATCTGAAAAAAAATCTGCCATTTGACACTAAGGAATAAATCTGTGACCCAGCCTGGGGCACCCTGTCTTGAATCAAGATCTTCAAACATTATCATCAGATTGCTAAGCTACTGTTCTGGCTCTCTGTGCATACTTTTCTCTGTTGAAATCATGCCTTGGCATTCATGAGAGCATGACTCAACAATACTAGCAGTCACAGTAAGCCCTAAGTGGCCTTTGTAATCAGTTTGAGGATTTGTATCAGTACCAAACACACAGCATAGTTCTTTGTTTTCTTTTCAGGAATCCTAGAGTGATTAATTTCCAAAAAAAACAAAGAAAGGATTTACTACACTGTTTGTGAGACTAAAGAATAGCTTCTTCTGAATGTGATTCCCTTAGTTTCTTGCTAAATGCATTTCAAATACACATTTTTCTGCTTCAATCTATCTTGCTTCTTCATTTGGCTGCTGGCCATTATCTTTGAGAACTTGTGGCGAACGGGGGAGGTCCCAGAGGATTGGAAAAAGGCAAATATAGTACCTGTCTTCAAGAAAGGGAAAAAGGAGGAACCGGGGAACTACAGACCGGTCAGCCTCACCTCAATCCCTGGGAAAGTCATGGAGCAGGTCCTCAAAGAATCCATCCTGAAACACTTGGAGGAAAATAGAGTGATCAGGAATAGTCAACATGGATTCACCAAGGGCAAATCGTGCCTGACCAACCTGATTTCCTTCTATGATAAGATGACTGGATTTGTGGATGCGGGAAGAGCCGTTGACATGGTATACCTTGACTTTAACAAGGCTTTTGATAGGGTTTCCCACAGCATTCTCGTCGGCAAGTTAAGGAAGTATGGGTTGGATGAGTGGACCGTAAGGTGGATCGAAAACTGCTTAGATCAACAGGCTCAGCAGGTAGGAATCAATGGCTCGATGTCTGGTTGGCAACCGGTAACGAGTGGAGTGCCCCAGGGGTCGGTCCTGGGGCTGGTTCTATTCAACATCTTCATTAATGATCTTGATGATGAAATAGACTGCGTGCTTAGTAAGTTCGCAGATGACACCAAGTTGGGGGGAATGGTAGATACTCTGGAGGGCAGGGACAGGATCCAGGGAGACTTGGACAAATTGAAACACTGGGCCGAAAGAAACCTCATGAGGTTCAACAAAGACAAGTGCAAAGTCCTGCACTTAGGAAGAAAAAATCCCATGCACTGCTACAGGCTGGGGACTGATCGGCTAAGTAGCAGCACTGTAGAAAAAGACCTAGGGGTTATGGTGGACAGGAAGATGAATATGAGCCAACAGTGTGCACTTGTTGCCAAAAAGGCCAATGGCATATTAGGCTGCATAAGTAGGAGTATTGCCAGCAGATCGAGGGATGTGATAATTCCCCTCTATTCAACACTGGTCAGGCCGCATCTAGAATACTGTGTCCAGTTTTGGGCTCCCCACTGTAGAAATGATGTGGACAAATTAGAAAGAGTCCAGCGGAGGGCAACAAAAATGATTAGGGGGCTGGGGCACATGACTTATGAGGAAAGACTGAAGGAACTAGGCTTATTTAGTCTACAGAAGAGAAGACTGAGGGGAGATTTGATAGCAGTCTTCAACTACTTGAAGGGGTGCTCCAAAGAGCAGGGAGCTAGACTGTTCTCGATGGTAGCAGAGGACAGAACAAGGAGCAATGGTTTCAAATTACAGCTGGGGAGGTCGAGGTTTGATATTAGGAAAAACTTTCTCACTAGGAGGGTGGTGAACCATTGGAATGGGCCATCTAGGGAGGTGGTAGAATCTCCATCTTTGGAGGTTTTTAACGCCCGGTTAGACAAAACTCTGGCTGGGGTGATTTAGTGGGAGTGGTCCTGCTTTTTAGCAGGGAGTTGGACTAGATGACCTCGCGAGGTCCCTTCCAACCCTATTGTTCTATGATTCTATGATTCATTTGATATAAAATTATAATTTAGTTTCACTCAAATACTACCAAGATGGCTTTCAAAGGATATGTCTACACTAGCAATTTAGGTTGACTTAAGAATGCTTAAGTCGACCTAAATTAGTCCATGTCCACACTGGGCTTTCATTAAGTCAACTTAAGGGTGTCCTTAAGTCAACATAAATTGCTAGTGTAGACATATCCTATGTCGACTTAATTATTTAAGTCAACCTATGGCTGGGGGAAGGGAGCCACGGCCTGGTGACAAGGGAGCCCCAGAGGCTGCCAGGGAAGAGAGCCAATGATGGCTCTCTTCCCTGGGGCTCCCCTGTCCCAGGAGCCAACAACGGCCATCTTCCCCGGCACTCAGCAGACAGGGAAACCTCCAGGGATCCCCTGTCTATGGAGCACCAGGGAAGACAGCCACCAGTACTCCATGGACAGGGGATCCCCAGAGGTTCCCCTGTCTGTGGAGTGCTGGCGTCTGTCTTCACCAGGACACCACGTCTGTCTTCACCGCTCCCTTCTCTGGGTCCCGGCAAGAAGTGAGCCCTAATCTCTTCTCCCCGAGCCCTGTGTGGATCCTGGCAAGAAGGGAGTGCAGCTCTCTTATTGCTGGTATCCGGGGGTCCCGGCGAGAAAGGAGCCGTGGGTCCCTCCCCAGCAGGAACCACAGCTCTCTTCTCAGTGGGGAGCCAAGGCCCTGTCTACACTTGAAAAGTTAAGTCTACTTAATTTTTTGAGTGTAGACATAGCCAAAGGCCCTTCACGTCCTGAGGAAGCCAGCCATTTTAAAATACAAGTTACCTGAAACACAAAAATTTAGAATGAAGATACTGCTGATAGTCCACGATGATCTCCGTGGTTGAAGAACAGAAGAAAATCTTACTTTACAACTACACTCTGCTATTCCTGACATTAGTGTGCATTGTACTCACAAAAGATCAAATAAATAATAAATAAGATGTCCTACCCGGCAGAGCCATATTCTGTGGTGTTAAGTGCAGTCAAATGTTTAGTCATTGCTGGACTGACCAGCTAACAGTGGATTGAGAATACATGCCATATTTCACATTCCTTGTGTCTCTAGGTAAGATTGAATCTCAACAATTGTATTCAATCGGGATCTAGGAAAGATTCAACATGGATCAGTTCAATAGCAAAGTCACCTTAAAACCATTAACACTGTACCCATCACCTCAGCAAGGCTGAAATATATCAAACTGATGATAAAAAGGTCCAGTTTCATTATGTGGCAATTGTGGCAGTGCAGTTGCTGTTTTGGAGTACTATCCTTCATATTGTCCTGAAAATCATTATACTTTGAATATTAGCCCAGATAATTGACCAGGGTAAGCAAATTTTAAATTAGTGGGTTTTATAGAGACAGTTGATATTCCCATACCCAATTATTTATTCTGAATATTTTCTTGGGATCGATTTGTGCCATGAATCTCATTTTCACAATTGTATTAGAGATACAGTAGTTAACCTAATGTAGCAGGGAAGTTCAATTTGTGCCTAGATAATGAACTTCCAGACCAATTAATAGAACGGAAAAGATATTTTGTTTTCTCACAGATCATAAACCCAGTCCTTTCATTTTACTGATGTGTGCTGGAGTAAACAAACATATCAACATTGCTAAATGTGTTCCTGTCAGTTTGTGTGTGCTTCCTAACCAGGGTTAGCTGTTTTCACAATGCAGACAAAACCTGACCTACCTAGAATTGAATGCTGTCATGACAAATCACACTAGGATTCAAATGATATCATTGCCTGCCAGGGCTAAACTCCACTGGTTCCCAGTACTTTTCATGAAAAACCCTGGTTTTAGCAGTTGAGTTATTGTATGTGTATAGAACATGAATGTTTGAGATCATAAACATAAATCCCCTAAAGAATAAACAGTAAAGAAATTTTAAGGAGTTTTAGAGCATTACAATGGTTAGAATCCAAAATAGAGGAGGAGAGATCAGACTCATGTCCTTTATTTATTCTCCATTGAACCTTCATAAAAATCATAGGAACTGGAAGGGACCATGAGAGGTCATCAAGTCCGGTCCCCTGCACTCATGGGAGGATCAAGTACCACCTTAATCCATCCCTGATGGTTGTTTGTGTAACCTGCTTTTTAAAATTTCCAATGATGGAGATTCCACAACCTCCCTAAGCAAGTTATTCCAGTGGTTCCCTCCCTGAAACAAAAGTCTGCTTTCTTTTTACCACCCATATAAAAATCCAAACAGGTACATGGGATCCCTTCCTTCTCCTGTTCCACACAGATACACTTGTATTAACTTTGACCAGGTGTTTAGTTTCCATGTATATAATTGTGAAACGTTCTTGCACCTTCAACCAACAAATGCCCTTTAATTGACTTGGCTAATGCTTTTGAAAATTTCCAACTATATTTTTTCTTCTCAGAGCATGCTCCAGGAAATTGGATGACAACTCAAAAGGTCTCTACATTAAATTGAGAAATCTGAACTGCTACATGATTTCCAGAAAACAAGTCTGGATACATTTAGAATACAACTATTTTCTACTCTTTTCATAGCTCAAGAACAAATTCTCATTCTTGATTTCTTTTTGTCTCTGGCTCCAAATGCTTGTCCACTTTTTTCTCCCATGGCTTTATTGTACTTCTACTTCCTCTGATTTAAATGTTATTTATACATCCTAAGAATTTTACCACATCTTGCCTGACATTCAGGGTCTCCTCTGACATTCTAATGCCAGTACTCTGTTAGAAATGGAGAACTGAATTGCACTATGGTCTGAGACAACCATTGGTACTGTCCAGAATCCAGTTAGGTTCAAATTTCCAAAAGCGGGTCCCTCAGATATAGTACCCATCAACTGAGGTGCCCAACAATTAGTAGACCTTTTTCAAAATTGAGATCTTAACTTTTAAGAAAGGAACACTAGCCTGGTGACACCAATGGCAAACATTCAGCCTTGAAATGTAAATCCATCTCCAAAAGTAAAAGTTTGTACGTCAGATTTTTAAAGGCATTTAGATGACTAAAAATGCAGATAGGCACCGAAATATCTCTAAATCTATATCTATATAATATCTGTAATAATTATAATATCTATAAATCTGTCTTCAATGCTGAAATCAATGGTGACGGTAATCCAATAGATTTTTGGATGCCAAAGTCAAACTTTCTTGGAACTATTCAATCAGTCCCACTTTGGTCCATTTTAGTTGGGCCACAGTATAGGATGAACTTTGATTTCAGTATTGGACCTTTACCCCAAATTTTATGGCTCTAATCTGCAGCTTTCCTTTGGATCCTCAGTAAAATCTGACCAGAAGAGCTTTGAACTTTTATTTGAAAAGGAAACTAGACAATTGATTATAATAACCAAGCAATTTATCCTACCAGGATTACTCTGACAATTTAGACAAAACCAATTTTTCTATTTGCAAAGCTAAAAATGTTTGTTAAATCGGTGAAGAAAAACTCTCCAAGAGTAAGAAGTAACTTTAAACACTTTCTTCACATGCAATCAGATGCCAAAACAAAGAAGTTATGAATTGTTGACACTGATTTTAAACAAAATCCATATATCTAAAAATGTGTGTGCTTAGTTTAATACTTACAAAATGGCAAACAAGATTATCTGGAAAATAGCAACTGATGCCTTTTCACCCTTCCAACTCATGTAGATACCACATGACATTTGACATTAGTCCTAAAGAATTCTGTGCCAAGTACTGCTCTTATTCAAGGTTGGGTAAATTTGAAGTGGCTGTATTGTAGGGACTTGATCTAATTGCCATTAACATCAGAGGGTGTCTTAATTGACTTGAGTGAGTCTTCATTCAGGATCTAAATGAGAACTATTGCTATGTGTAGGAGAAAAAGATCAAGAAAAGATATCAAAGATATTTATTAAAGCCATTCTGTGGTCCATAGAGAATATCTGAAATTTAATCCAGTTGCCACCTTACACATTATCTCCATTTTTTTCTCCCCAGAATACATTCTTAGACGCAGTAACCCATAGACAAATTTAAATGTTGCCATGTTTCAATAAAACCACTAAGACAATTAGAAACATCCCTAAACTTTCATATGTCTATGTTTTTCTGTTGAGTTTTTAATAGTTTTCTTTAACCTTCTGTACTGTTCTACACCAACCTATTGGGGATAATAATACTATAATCCCAAACAGTCTATAATGCGGGCACAATGCATTTATGGAAACCACATAATTAATCAACCCTTCAAAGAAGCCACCTGGCATTCTTCCAGGAAAAGGAAAAGTTTCCTTAAAACAAACCCGTCTTTCAGAGTTTGCATGTACTCGGATTAACAGCCTTTTTTGGGATTGAAGCGAAAGAGAAGATTAGCAGAAATCTTTGGTTCTTCCTCTTGCCAACTGTGTGCAATGTGTTGGTTCCTCATGTGTTGTGATTGCATCAACAGAATGAACATTCTAACCCACCAAGATTATTTGCTTTAAAGTGTCCAAGTGGTCTATTTATATGTTATTTATGAGAAACTATTCTCAGGAACTGAAGCACACCTCGAGTTCATTGATTTATTCAATATCTTGTTAGATATTAGGAGAAATAAAGCAATTGTATCATTCTTAGTTTACAATATTGCTTTTGGGTAATCTACTCTAGCATATTTTGTTAATGTACAGAATGGGAAGGAGTAAAAATGTACTTCAAGAAGAATTTTTTTAAACTACTGTCAATCAGTGGAACTTCACATTCACACACAAAAAAAGTTGAAGCTAAACTGGAGCCCCACTGGAGCTATTAATTAGTGGAAAGATTTTACTACAGTTCCTCAAAGTGCAAAGCCTTTAAATTGAGTCTTTTACCCAAAGTGGGACTTGTTCTGAACATTACAAAAACCAGGCCGGGTCACAGTGAAAATATTCAATAAAATATACTGACCATCAGCCCATGCAACTGCCATAGCTCCATGAGGACCTGCCCCAATCATCTGGAAGGAAAATATCACCAATTCTTACAACAACACACCACTAGATTTCTGAGCAAGGGGAGAAGTCAAGTTATTGAGTCATATTTAACACATTATGCAATTTGAATGTATTAAACATGGACTTCCTAAATTGAACATAGTTCAAATTAAATTTGAAAGGCTCTTTTCTTGATGGAAATCTTTCCTGATGGACTAGGTGCCAAAATGTACAATAAGACATCTTCATACACAAGAATATAGAGAGGGCATCCTAGAAATATACTCACAGGAGAAACAGGCTATTAAATTAGGATTATGACATGTTTAGTGACAATTGTTTTCCAGTGTAGACACGTGGATAGTACAGTAGGGATTAAATGCTTCATTTGTAAATGTGTCATTGAAATGTACTCCCATCTTAACCACAATTTAAGAAAGTAAGAAGGGGGGCAGGGAATTATGGTTGGTTCACAGCGAGGTCCTGGTGTCTCAAAAGCAAATTGCTTTTCAGGGGCTTGATCCAAAGCCCACTGAAGTAAGTGGAAAGACCCCCAGAAACGTCAATAAACTTTAGATCAAGCCCTAGATGACTAGCATGAATACAGCATAAAAACTCTTATTAGGTATTTGGTTTTCAATGGGCTTCTTCTGGCTTTTCCCTCCCTCAGACCTGTCATTAACATTGACAGTGCAAGGGGAATGGCAGGACTGAGCCCTATTAAAAACATTACCGGCTTGTTTTTTTTTTTTTTTAAATATAAACAATAACTTTTTAGTTTAATTTAATGCCCCTGCAGTTTACCACTAACTAAAATCAGTTTCCAAAATACTAATGCATATACGAGAGCTGGAATTAAAAACTGTGGAATGCTTCAGAAAGAACGAGTTTATATGCTGGATTAGAACTAATTTATATGATGGATTACACCTAAAGTGCCCAACAGTGGTGCTCTATGTTAGCTGACTGCTTGCCACACTACATTTTTTACCATTACTATTTATTGGTATTATGGTAGAGCCTAGGGGCATCAGCTGAGATTGGAACCCCATTTTGTTAGTGTGACATTGGGTGGAATATGATTGACCAGTCATTTTATTATTGATATCAGTATGGAAAAATGACAATGATTTGTATGAGATGTTCCATGTAAGGTATCAATGCAAAAGTTCTAATCTGCTAAATTCGATAAGCACGTTTATATGAATGGGTCAGTGTTGTACTGAGTTTTAAATATGTATGATATATCTGTAGCCAAACACTTATGCTTTGTTTCTGAGTGACTCCCCAGACAAGATGGCAGCAGCACCACTAAACTTGCTTGATGGTCAATCAAGGGAACTCAAAGGTAGTGAGAAAATCCAGGAGCAACACCTTGAGTCACCAGCAGATAAGAACATGTCTATGGACGAGGGACTCTAAGGCTTTTCCATTCCATATGCTGTGTTTCACATGACAAAGGAACATAAAAGGAAGTTGCATCATCCCTATCTTGTCTTCATTCCTGCTTCCTACCCATGGATCAACTCATCTATAACTGAAACAGAGGACTGAGTTCCATCCAGGTACTGGATGTACACCAGAGGACCTATACAAACCTTCAAACTTCACAGTCCTGCTGAGAATCTGATATATATGAAATTTACCGTAATTTTTCTGGATCTGATTAGTTTGATCATTTAACATTTCTCTTCTCATTTCTTTCTATGTACAATAAACCTTTAGTTTAGTTACTAAAGAATTGGCTGACAGTGTGATATTTGGGGTCAGATCCAAACTTATTAATCTGGCAATATGGCTTACCCTTTGGGGTCAAGAGAACATTTTGGTAAAGTGAATATAGTTTTAAGTAACTTCTCTCTTTACTGGATCTAGTTGCTGACTGGGAGCCGGTGGCTGAAATGGGCTGTGTAATATTTTTGTTTTAGCTTCTTGATAACCAGTGTGGAGAATCAGAGGCAGAGTTTGTAACTGGTTGGGAACTCTAACTGCAGCATTAGCCACCAGTTTGGAAGAAACTGCTTTCCTTTTGCAACCTGCTCTGACCCTGACATTTTCAGATGGGCTACTCTACGCACAGCTGGTCACAGCTAGGCATTGTAAATACACATAGCAAAACAAATTCCTCATCCAAAGAGATTCTAGTCTAAACAGACCAGACAAAGAAAATATTATACCATGTTTGCTGGTGGGGAAATGAGACAGAGAAATTAAGTAGGCTGTGTAAGATTTACTCAGGAAATCCATGGTAGAGACACACTGAGGTCTGATCTCTAGAGTCCCAGATCTATGTTTTACCCACAGACTATTCCCTCTTTATCCAACCTCTATAGTTTGAAAACTGCATGTTGGTATAGATCAGAAATATACTCAATGCCAGGAACATTGGAGTGAAAAAGAGAATTCCAAGGGGATGCATATTTCAATGTGAGTTAATAAAACGGACAAATGTTCTGTCACAGAAAAATTGATTCTAAGGTGGGGATTTTTGTAAGCAAGTGACAGCCTATATCTAAGGTCAAACAGATCTGAAAGCAAACAAGATTCACGTTTTACGTTTCTACTTATGATCTTTAGCAGTTTCCTGCCTCACCCTCACTGTATTTCCCTATCAGATTTCTTGATTGGAGACCAATTCAAAGAAACAAACTTGTTTTTTGCATACTGCTAAAAGCAGCACAGATTCCTCTTCTAAAGTGCAAGGCTATTGAATAATTGAAACTGTAGACTTCCAATTAGTTAAGTCTGGCACCAGAGTGCTAGTGTTGGTGATACCTCACTGAATATGGTGATATTCACCCCAGTGATACCCCACTGAAAATGGTTATTTTCCAGTCTTTCTGCATCTGAACTAAAAATTACAGGCTCAACGGGGGAGGGAGGTTCTGGGGAAGCAAAAATAAAAATACTTTTAACTGCCTTAAAAGAATGGTTTCTATTACTTATTAGATCCTATCTAGTCTAATAAGCCAACATCCAGCATAATTTATGGAATCATTGTATTATAATTTTTAAGTGTTTTGTTTTTCCTCATTTAAAATAGAGGCTCAAATGAGCATGTCAAATAGATGTTAAATAACCATACAAAAACATTACAGTTGGATTAATAGGGGCTGAAGTTTTCCCATCAACCCTCTTTTCACATTTGTTTCTAAATACTAATTTTCATTGAAATTTATTTTCTTTGAAATGTTATATTTTTAAACAAAGCAAAGATATCGGGGTTTGTTTTTTCTGATTTTTTTCCAATATTGTTCTCCCTTCATATTCCACTTTTACCTCCATTAAAAAAAAAAACCAAAAAAAAAACACCTCAACCTGAAAAACTACATGCTAAATTTGTACATGGCATTTAAAAAAAAAAAATCTTTGTAATTTCCTATGACATGTAATTGTCATTTTACTAACAATTTCTCATTTGATTTGCTGAAATGGGACACAGTCTTCATGAGAGATCAAAAGCCTGCATATTTCTCATTTTCAAAGAGAGATCACAGGACTTGTAGTAAGGCACCTGCAAAACACTTATCCTTGCAAAAGATTACTACTGAACGTGAGAATCGAAAATTCATAAGCCTAGTTTTCCCAATATCTTTAAATCACCCCCATTTGTGCCTGGAAATAGAGTATATAGTACAGAAGTTCATTCCAGTTTCAGGGCAAGTTTATTTTGGCTTCTAAGCCACCCTGCCTCTGAGTCTAGGTCGAAAGACTGGGCTCATCTTAAAAATAACTATGTACATGTTGTGGCATGGGCTAACACTCAGGCTCTGAAGCCTAGGGAGGGGTGTACATTAAAGGTGAACTGACATAATTTTCGTGGGAGTTTCTCCCACGAAAGCTCATGCGATAAATAAATCTGTTAGTCTTTAAAAGTGCCACAGGACTCTGTTGTCTTTCTACAATAGACTAACACAGCTACCCCTTTGGAATTTGAAATAATTTTGTGTTTTATAGTGACATGAAAAAAGAGGGTAAAATAGAAACTAAAGCCATCCATGTGTGTCTAGTCTCAGAGCTTAAATATATGGTGTGAGTTATCAGCCACACTCACTCAGTGTAGTGGTCTAGCCCCTTCTAGTTGTGGATGGGCTACAGATAAAGACTAATGAGTCTACTAATAGGTGTGGGATGAATCCTTTAGCTCAGGCAGTAGTATCTCATGCTTTTAGAGCCATAAGTCTCATATTCAGTTTCCGTTGCCAACAACATGGTGTTACAAGTGGTGGCCTATGCAGAGACTTCAACTAGGTGAACTGCTTCCCATAGCCAGGAGGAATATGTAGTCTACTATTCTGGTGCTGCATCAGCAACAGTAGAGATTGAACATGGCACAGCTGGTTCTGAAAGCATGAGCCTCTATTGTTTGAGCTAAAGGATCTGGCTCTGTTAACCAATGTGGTAGTAGGTTCATCAGCCTC
>ML685797.1:14431686-14484083 GCA_007922175.1 Pelusios castaneus
TTTTTTTTTTTGACAGTCTCTTTCATTTTGAATATGTTTGAGTCTCATTCAGGCTTCTCAATCTACAATATTAAGTGAGCTCAGACCCTGATAAAAGGGTGATCCAAGCCCTAGGGGACTCAATCTGCAAGTCGTCTGCAGACTGGATCCTCTGGAAGGGTGAGCACCGTCAAAAAAGTCAGTGGAAGTTGTGCGTGCCATCCTCTTCAATAGTCAAATCCTGGATACCCCTACCACCCCCACAGGATTTTAAAGGACATGTAAAACCATGCCACCTTTTCCCAGTACTCACCATATTATATCTCAACCCACATGTTGGTGTCTGCTGAGTGATACAAGAAAGAAAGCCCTGCCTTTATTTAGAATCCAGTCTGGCCTCCCGGGCCACAAAGGCTCTTTTATAGTGAACCAATGCAGTTCTGCTGTGGAAGAAATGGTGGTGTCTGTCCTGGAGCTGGGAAGCCCAGGCAAAGTCAGCCTTCCTTAACTATGCAGCAGTGCAAGGGCAGCTGTGAATGGAGTGGTCCTCAGGCAGTGAAGGGGAAAAACTAGATGATTCACCATTTCATGGCTTATCCAGTCCTTCCTCTGTAGTAGGAACACAATGGAGCTACAGAAAGCTCCTCAGCCATTAGTGTCAAGTAACTCCTCCTAAACAGCTTCTTAAAAACTTCATGGCTTGTTGAGAAAGATGTCTTCATTTCCCCCGATTGAAATAACCAAAGCACAGCTCATTACTCAAGTTAGGTCCTTAGATTTAGCCTTTCAGGAGAAAATCGCTATGTTCCTTACATAAGACCTGATGAATTCATGGACAGAATTCAGTTGGATTTACCTCCCACTGTCTATAATTTAAAATAATTGCCAAACCTAAACAAATAAGAGTGAAAAGTCAATGTTTAAAAATTAGTTTTTGAAATAACTTTCACATCAAAACCGAATGCTTGTACCTTTCAGCAAGTATGTGGGAAGTGCTACCATGCTTTGCCTTTCAGTGACAAATCACTAGCACTGCTTCTTCTTGTCATCTGCAATGTGCTTCTGTAAATTTTCTCTCAAGAGTGTCTCACTTATTAAAAAACATATTTCTTAAACTTTCAGAAGACTTAACATTTGTAAATCTTTGATTCAAAATGGTTATTTGCTCATTCCCAAAAGATATGCTCCCTACTGATAGTAAATGAATATCCAGCAGCAGCACTGGAAAAAAAGGACACACTTTTTCCTTTGACAAATCATGTTCACTCTCTTTCTCTAAACACATAATCTGCATAGCAAGAGCCTATAGAATGTTACAGGGAAACCATCAGCAGTGGCATTCCCTGGCAGCTAAAAGTAATGTCCATCGTTTTTGGCATTTTTGCTGAGATAATGAAGAGAAACCTTGACTCAAGAAAAGACGGTCAGGAGAAAATGAAATCAAATTGAGCAGGTTTTGACCCCTCTTGAGGAAAAATCTGTGGGAGGGGAATTATACTCGAAACTCCTCAAGGTTCATCTTATAATTTTCCCCTCAAATATTAGTGATTCCTTATTTCACTCAGAGAAGGTGTAATAGAGTCCAGACATCCAGACTGAGGGTAGTGGCGTAGCGATGGGAGGAGTGGTGGAGGGCCAAGTCCCCAGGTGCTGCAGGAGGGCATGAGGCCAGGGGAGACTGCAAGGGTGTGGGGTGGCGTGTGGCATCCGGGGAGCACAAATGTGGGCTTGCCCCCCAGGTGCTGGTAGGCACTGGATACCCTCGTTATGTCACTGCATCAAGGAAATTAGGCAGTGGGTTTAGTGGATAAGGCACTAGACTAGAAGGCAGGTTCTGCCACTAACCTGATTTGTGAACGTGGGCAAGTCACTTCATCTCACTGTGTCTCTGTCTCCCACTATTAACACTTCTGGACAGGACAGGTCTATATCTTACCAGGTGTTTTAACAGTGCGTGGTACAATGAGGCTCCAGTTTTGGCTGGGTCTAGAGGTGCAACCCATACATAAATAAAAATAATACCAAACTTCATCTCTAAGGATCCCCTTGAAGTGAAACAGGGGCCAGCTCATCGACACAGCACACAAGGCTCCCTTCCAAAGAGAAGTATGACTCCTAAGATACGTATGCAGCTATAGCTCTTTAAATAATGCCAAGGAAGTTGGGGAGGGCATTTAATTCCTGTGTATATTTCTTACTGGAAAGCCACTGAGTGGAGAGTAGCTGTTCTTCTGCCCACCTTCTCAAATGCCTCACTGCTGTTTGGTCCTTTGATTCCCAATTATGATGTATGCCTGGGAAAGGACATCTGCAATATTGGGTGGAGAGATCATGCCAGGCAGCTGCAACTTTTCTCTTCCATACCTCCTGCTCCACCTTCAATCACTGTGCTCCTTGTGCCAACATAAATGGAGTGTTGGGCCTACTAACAATGGGTGCATCTACACTGGCAACTTAGGTCGACTTAAGGACCTACACAAAGCCATGGCCAAACTTGGCTTTTATTAAGTCGACTTAGGCACTTCCTTAAGTCGACTTAATAACAGCTTGTCGACTTAATAACACTTCCTCTGAAGGTCAACTTAAGCCTTAAGTCGACTTCTTAAGTTGACTTAAAGCCAGTGTGGATGGGAAATAGCACTAAGTCGACCTATTAGGTTGTCTTAAAGCCATTGTGGACGGCTATGTCTACTGTTAAGTCAACTTAACAAGGTCGACTTAGGCTATGTCTACACTCAGAAAGTTAAGTTGACTTTATTAACTCAACTTTAAGTCGACCTTATTAAGTTGACTTTAAGAGTCTACACTAGACTCTCTATGTAGACTGGATAGGTCGAGGGAGAGTTGAGGCTCCAAAGGAGCCTCGGCTCCCCAGACTAGGTGAGCAGCAACTCCCGGGGACTAGGGGAGCCTCGGCTCCTGGCTTCCCCCGGGGAGACTCAGCAGCACGCATCTGGCTCTCCCCGAGATGGGCAAGCCGTGAGCAGCTTGCCTGGGAGAAGGGAACCTCCAGGGCTCCCCAGCCAGGGCTCCAGTGGGGAGGGAATCCCTCGCTGGGGCTCCAGCAGCAAGGGATTCCTCTGCTACCCTGGCTGGGGCTCCAGCAGTGAGGGAGTCCCCACTGCCCCATCTGGGGCTCCAGCAGGGGATTCCCTTGCCACTGGAGCCCTGGCTGAGGCAGCAGGGATTCCCTCACCCCCCAGCCAGGGCAGCGGGGGAATCTCTCGCTGCTGGAGCCCCAGCGGGGTATTACCTCCCGCTGGAGCCCTGGCTGAGGAGCCCTTCTCTCTGGACCACGGCTTCCCTGCAAAAAAGAAGCCATGGCTCCTCTTGCCGGGAACCCGTGGGTCCTGGGGAGAAGGAAGCAGGGGCTTCCCCGGGGCAAGGTAGCCATGAGGGGTTCCCTTGTCCCCCCGTCCTAGATCAACTTATGGAATAAGTCAACTTAGGGCATCCACACCGGCTTAAGTCGACTTAAACCTTAAGTCAACCTAACACTAGGTGTTATTAAGTCAACTTAAACTTTCCTTAAGTCGACTTAAGGAACAGCTTAAGTGGACTTAATAAAAGCCCAGTGTGGACAGGGAGTAAGTTAGGTCGAGTTAAGCCTCCTTAAGTTGACCTAACTTGTAAGTGTAGACACACCCTTAATGTATAGCCACTCTGTTAAGTTGATTTAACAAGGTCAACTCTAAGTCGACTTCAAGTCGCCCTTGTTAAGTCAACTTAAGAGAGTCAACAACTTGAAAAGTGTAGACATAGCCAATAAGGATAATGATGGTAAGTGTAACGCATTAATAATATTCTCATCCCAATCTTAGATATTATATTAAAAATAAAATGTTCATATTTAACACTATAATATAGTTAAAATTTAGAATTAACATACATTTACTATACTTTGGCTTAAAGAGCCAAAATGTGGTACTGTAGCATTGTCCTATTTATTCTCAGAGAATTTTTCTACCACCCAGAGATGCAATTATCATGGCTGAGAACCTGAATTTTCTCTGAGATCTTCTGTCTTCATAATTCAAAAGCACTAGATGCAGCAGCTCAGAGTACACCAGCTTTAATGAGGTAGCATGCCAACAGTTCTGAAAGAGACCTATTACTCGGAGAAAGAGACGTATAACTAACATACTGTTTGTGGCTTGCAAAACCCCAAAGAGAGTTGCTGTTATAAGGGCACAGACAATTACAGAAAAACCAGCATGTGATTTACAGTTTCACTTGTTACCAAGCTTCTTCTGTCTATTATTAGTCATCATATTGGCTGCATGTTAAATATTGCTGCCCTTCATTTTCAAGCAGTAACATAACATTAAATAAATACTGGAAAGATCCACATGGCACAGCCATTTCCCAGCATGTTTTTTTGTGCTGCTCAGCAAGTAATTTCACCTGCTGAGGCAACTCAAGAAAGCAAGTGTGCAATCTCATCTGGTTACTAAACCACTGTAAACCAATTGTATTTAAACTGGACCAGGGGATGGTTTTATGTTTGTAAAAGCAGGAATTTGCGGTTTATGGTCTTTAATAAGAATATAATACTTAGAATAACAGACTGACACAAATCACAGAATTGTTGTCCACTGATTCTGCATTCTTCTAGTTTTAGATCAGATATTGGTAAAGAGGTAGTGGAAATGTTCAATCCCTGATAAACGCTGCACTGCAGATATAAAATTCTTTGTATATGAAATTTTTACAGATTCCAATAATATATAGTGTGAGCTGATCTTTAAAGACATAGCACAGAAATGAAGAACCCCCATTTGATTTCAAACTGTTCTGTGAAAAAAGTAAAGGCTTGAAGAGGCTTTAATCTTGCTATTGCCAGTGTGGATCTAACAATAATTCTGGATTTCTGCTGTTTTTTTAATTATTTCTCTACATTCACATACAAAATCACACAAAGCAACATGACAACAATCCTGCTGCAGTACCATCCCCGCCTTCCTTTGAAACATGCAGTAGGTGGCACTGTAGCACTTCCAAACAATAAATCTGGTCTATATGTGCTCCACTGGGCTTTGGTTGATGAAGGCAGGGAATAAAAGCAACAGTCACCATGTAGGCTTGCCCTCCAGCCACCAATTTAACTAAGTTGGTGGTTTACTTCTTTATTTCATAGTTGTGCTTCAGATGGATCTTTCCTGGCCCTAGCAAAAGCACAAGCTGTTTTTAAAAAATGAGATTTTATTCAGTGTGTCTTATTTTTCAGCACAGTTATGATTTTGGCTTTACGTGTTCCACAGTATAAATACTGAGCGAGGTGGAAAGAAGGGCTAGTCTACACTGTAAAAACAGCTGGGTCCCATGACCTGGTTGCAACACAGACATCTTCTGTCACAGTTAAAATACGGTTCCAACTCAAATCTTATGCAGGAACTGATTGTGTTTTAACCATATCCCAGATCCTCTTGGATAGACAAAGATTTTACTACAGTTAGGGAACGTGATTAAAACATGAGTAAAGTGCTTTTTGCACTCCACATACTCACAGTCAGAGCTTGTGACGGACACTTTGATTCCCCGAATATCCCCTATGTCAATACTGTAGTCCGGTTTGTGGAAGGTAATACAGTCCCTGTGGTCTGTGCAGTTGTTAAGTAGTGTTGAGTATAAATTTTTGTTTTAAACAGAACACCCAGGACAGGGACACATAATTTTAACAGGAGCCTATGTGCACTTTCCCAGATGAAGGAATGTGATTGACTTTTCTAATGCATTCTGGGTCAGAGCCTCACCCAATGTAAATTTTCATTACTTTGCTGAGTTCAAATGAACATCAAAAATCAAGGGACCTATGGCAATTTACATCACCTGAGGATCTGGCCTTCTCGATCCAGGCTCTGGGAAGAGGTCAAGGAAACATTTTAATAGATCTGTTCCTTTGTCATGTTAATTAAACAATGTTCTTTTGTCATAACCAAGGATTTCAGCTAGTTGCAGACAAAAGTGGTCTGATGCAAAGAGAAAGCAGATTCATTTTAAACTATAATTGGGCTCATTGATCTCCATTCACCTAGAAAGGAAGAATAAGATCTTCCACTGAAGGAATTATTGGGTGAAATTCAATGGCCTGTGTAATTCAGGGGGTCGGAGATCCCCTTTTGCCTAAATATCTATAAATCTAATAAAATTCTAGGTAAATAGAATTTGCCCAATATATGCATTAGTATTTGAAAAACTGGTTGAGCAAATCAAGAAGTCTGCTCCTAACCCTTGTAGCAAAATAATGTTGGTTTTGTCACAAAATGAAAATTGGCTACAGACCCCGGATAATTGTTCCATGAACATACATCTGAGTGACATTTTGCTTCTACAAATGTTTAGAAAAAGAGAATGCAAAAGAGTTCAGAAATGGTTAATCAACATGTCTTCTAATTTATACAGTGTTTGTGAATAGTTATTTTTCCCTTAGCTTTTCCCTCATTCCTTCAGCTTTATACAGGAGCAATAATAAATAAATCAATAAAACCCTACAAAACAGTCAATATAAAAACCACCTTTGCAAGTCAACAAACCCTAAATCTAATCAAGAAATGGTGAGAACTTTAAACAAACAAACAAACAAAAATGCTTCAAAACAGACCAGAGGGAGGAAGGGAAACAACCAAATGAAAGATGCCATACTTTAGATACAAAAGTCATATAGAACAGAATAAACTGAAGGAAGTGTTCTTTGGATACAGAGTCTGTAGATGAGTGTTTGCAGGTTCAATGGAACTCTCCTGTTCAAAACATTGCTTCTTTTGTAAAGGACCTGCAAAACTGAATAGGAGCCACAAGAATCAGAGTTAGTTTTAATACCCTTCCATACTGGATGCAGTACATTAAATACTGTTCAACAAAGCGCAGCAAAGAGATCTATTACAGAATGACTTGCTCATGTGCTGGGACTAGACCTGGGCGGAATCAGGTGATCCCAAGATTAAAAGAATAGGAAGCCCAGGCAACTGCAACTATCTATTCACAGATGATTGTTCTCTGTGGAGTAGAAACAGTACTTTTGAGGTGGTAGAAAAGAGAAAAAACAAAACTTTGTAGGAGACATTTGATTGGGGGAAATGCATGGGGTTTCAAGTTCTCCAGAGCCAAAACCAAAAGATTGATCTTTACAGAAAGGAAAGTTACAAAGGAATGTAAACTGTATCTGTATGCTGACAAGTTCCAAAGAGGTAGCCATGTTAGTCTAATTCAGCAAAACACATTTATTTATCGCATGAGCTTTCTTATGTGATAAATACATTTTGTTAGTCTTTAAAAGTGCCACAGGAGTTCTTGTTTGTATCTGTATGGAGATAGTTAAAGGTACAGTTAAAATGTTCAAATTTTCATATAGGTAGACTATGTTAAAGATAAATGTACAGGAACAATTAATTCATTTAAAAGTCTTGCTGGGACTAATTAAGTGGATAAGAAAATGCTGCTGATAGTCTACAGAGTGTTAATCAGACTAGATACTCACTAGAACTGCCAAACTCCTGAGTCAGTATCAAAATCAGAACTTAAAAAAATCATTTAATACAAACTCCGGCACCATGAATTGCATGTGGTGCATTTATTACACCACCTGTAGATAGCCTTCAGTGAAATGCCAGCTACGCTATGAATGAAACTATTAGCTCAATTTTTTTTGGCCAAAATAATGGGAACTCTAATGGTGAAGTCACCAAACAAATATATATGGGAATTTTGATAGGCAAAGTATAACACATGATGTTAGAACTCAACATGTCATTCAAGTTAAAATGTAGGTGAAGATGTTGCAAAACAAGAACTCATTTGGATTTGAGACACCCACCCTGAAGCAGTGATCATTTTTAAAAATTCAATCTCAAGCCTCATAGCAATAAAAAAGTATGTGTCGGTATGTATAAATGATTGAATCAATGAAATTTTATTTCTAATAACAGAGTTAGTATGATGGAGGTACAAGTAGCATTAGCTTGGATCGAGTGCATATCAGGGTAACAGGAAATGAAATGGCAGACAACACAGGTAAAAATGCTATAAGAAATGGAAAGATTGACATAGAAATGCCCTTGAGTAAACAGGAATTCAAAAGCCTAGTGCAGAATAATTTAAATGGCAAAAAACTGTACGATCATAAAAAGAGCAAGAAGATTTTTTTTCAATTGTGCCCTAGAGTTGAGGAGAACAGAATACTTCAGGTCCTGGATAGGATAAATGAAATTATTTTGTTGACAGTACTAACTGGCCATTGTGACTCAAACAAAAATCATTTTTGAACAAAGAGACAGAAAAATGGACTAAGCACACTATGTAAGGTGGAAAAAATAACCGATCACTATGGGTATGTAAGAGCTCTGATAAAGAAAGGGAAAATATTTCTGAAAAACTCAAACATCTAAAGGCAAAAAAAATTACATTGTTTTATTTAGTAGAAATATTGATGAAACGGGGTAGTATTAGAAAAGTGTTTCATTACCTGAAGGACACAGGGTCGAGTAAAAGAATGCAAACTGATAAGTATTTAAAAGTTATAGTCGGTGGCAGCTATAGACTATTCAGTTAACTTAACTGTACCTTTAAAGAAGAGGAAAAAAGGAAACTGCAGCTATGTCTAGAAACACTACAAGAAGCAAGAAGGTTCTTGGAGAGACCTGAATCAATAGTGGGGGCAAGCTGAAGAGAGTGAGAGAAAAATCCCTTAGGAGAGACCTCTGATCAAGCAGGGGAAAGAATGTAAAGGCTCACTGGGATCAATAATGTATGTGTTTGTCTTTGGGATTAATTGAGAGAGAGACATTGGACTGGGATTAGGGCCTAGATGGCTGAAGAATTCAATAAATTGGACCCCAAGAAAGGGCTTTTGGAACTACCATTGAATTAAATGAGTCCTTAAATGGGCCCTGAAGAGAGGAAAAGCAGAGGAGGGGGTCTCTCCAAAAAGAAAAACACCTCTAGGTTGTCCCATTCATTTGCAAATAGCTACATGACATTATTTTTACAGATGAGGAAACCAGGCTTATTTATCCTGCAGAAGAAAAGAGTAGCCTTTGATAGCAGCCTTCAAATAACCTGAAGGGGGTTCCAGGGAGAATAATACTAGGCTGTTCTCAGTGGTGGCAGATGGCAGAACAAGGAGCAATGATCTCAAGTTGTAGTAAGGAAAACTTAGGAAAAACTTTTTCACTTGGAGGATGGAGAAGCACTGGAGTGGGTTACCTAGGGAGGTGATCTTCCTAACTGAGTGACAGTAAAACCTGCCTCACAATCAGCATCATCGTGTGTTCCATATACACTATTCAGATTTTGAAAAAAATGCATTTGACAAACCTTTTAGAAAGTTTTAAAAATTGTATTGGGGTCTTTGGTGTCCCTCTTCCTGTGAAGCCAGGCATCTTTGTTGCCATGAGCCCAAATATAAAGGATTTTATAAACCCTTTAAAGTAACCTAAAATAATTTCTATCCATAAAGATGTCATGGATTTTAACATCAAATATCTGGGGACTTTTCAGAGCTAGAAGCTGCGTTTCCTGTTAGCACCGAGTGCACTCCCTTTTCCAATGGAATAAAGCTTCTAACTCTATTTTCCCTTGCAGACCAGTGTAATTTGGGGAAGAAATATCACAGAGTGCAAAAGAGAAATATTATTTGCTAATATGCTTGGTTTCTTTTCTTTTCTTAACCATCTGATATTGCTGACAGGCCTTGTGTGCTAAAATGCCTGATGGTGCTAGCTTAATGAGAAGAGTACAGGTGAGGCAGTTAGAGGTGCATGATAAAATGAATTTATCATAATAATACTCAGCACTTTCACTAATCCATAGTGCATTTAATCTCTTTATCTCAAAGTACTTCAGAAAAAAAGGTAATTATCCCTATGTATTATATGGGGAAACTGAGGCACAAAGATGAAATAACTTGCTCAAGATCTCACAGCATGCTAGTAGCTGAAAAAAGAAATAGAAACTCTGTTTTCTGACTCCCAATCAAATTTGTCCATGGCAACACATTGCCATGTGGAATGCAATCTCTAACACATATGGTATATATTACATAAAAACCAGCATATAAAACAATATTATTAAGATTGCAAAATCAAGCATCCAATAATTAGGCAATGTCAGAATTAAGGTGGCCTGCACATCCTTAATTTGGTTCCCTTGTGTGTGTGCATTCTGAGACAGTGTTTAAATACATGACCTCATGATACTTTTTCTCACAGAACACTGGCCACATTTAGGGTGCATCTATACTTGTAAATTAAGTAGACTTATGCTTGCTTAAGTTGACTTAATTTACTCTGCATCTACACTACAGTTTCCTTAAGTCAACTTCCGCAAGTTGCTTAAGTCTACTTAAGGAAAATAAAGTCGACTTAATAAAAATTAAGTCGACTTAATGAAACCTCATTTTAGTTCGACTTAAGCCTAAAGTCGACTTTTTAAAGTCGACTTAGGCCAGTGTAGACCTGGAGTAGCCCTAAGTCAACTTAGGGCTACTCCAAGACTCCACCACTGCCCTCCCTGTCGGGGGGGGGGGGGGGGGGGACAGGGAGAGCCTGGATTACCCCCCCCACAGGGCAGTGCAGAGCCCTCCCCACCCTGTTCCTACACCCTGCCAGAGTCCCTGTCCCCCTTTGCCCCATTGTACCCATATACAATGGGGCAAAGGCTGAGCCCCCTGGCACTGGGCAAGGGGTGTCCCCGTAGCCCCTAGAAGTCGACCTAGGCATCCAGTGTGGACACACTAGGTCGACTTTGTAAATTGCCCCCAAAGTCGACTTAGCTAAAGTCGACCTAAATTCACAAGTGCACTAGAGGAACAGTGCTGATTTAATGTGTGGCCCCATGCTCTTTTTACTACACATTACTCACATCCTGCTCTGAAAACAGAACACCCCAGTGAGATGAGGGATATTATTACCCCTATTTTACAGATAGAGAACTGAGGCATAGCGAGATTGAGGTAAAATGCTTCCACTAATTTTGGGTGCCAAATCTGAAACATTTAGACTTGATCTTTTCAAAATCAGTAGCATTATATGGCACTCGATGGTGTCCAAGCTCAGCACTCCTTTCAATCAAACACTACCATCTCAAGTCAAATACTCAGAAAATGAAAGCACTCAGAAAAGTAATAACTGTCTATTGCTCAGAAACTGGTACAGTGGATTGAGCATGACCCCCAGAAAACAAATGCTTTTGTCATGTTGTTACTATTCAAGATTGTGATTTTAATTTTCAAGTCTCTGAACTTAAATATAGTGAGTTAAAAGTGAAATATATCCTGTATTCTGCTGCAAGTCCTGTACCCTTGGAATTAACTAAACTGTTTTAAAAGCCCTGCTTGTACCCCCTGATTTGCATAAACATTTACAAGTTGCTAGAAAAGAGGCACATAGGGGCATGATCATTTTACAATGTGTAGCCAATGAAGTTACTCAAGTACTAGCAAGAGTGGGTAAGGACCTAGACCACTAGTAATGGAAAGTGTTGTTAGGATGGTCCCCCACCCATGACAGAAATCGTGAGTTTTGCCATACAGTCCATTGTCTGATCCTCCTCCATTCCTATGAAAAACAGGAAGTCTGGTTATGGTTTAGAATTGTCAGTATGGGAAAACATAGCTTAAAACTGTTTGCTTAACAATATGTTAGTGACATTGTGCATCTGTCCTGTGATTAATTTGTCTGTTAAGCTATGTAACATTCTTTTTGATTGACATGTCTTTGTAATTTTTGGATATAAGAGGGAGATAGTGAGTCTGAGTCAGGTGGATTGCTTTGTGGGTGCAATGAAAAGATCTCCAGGGGCAAATGGAAGGACTGGAGCGGACACCCAGAAATCTGTAATTAAATCAACGCCAAACTGCCTTAGACTCGTGGCATTAACTATCAACATGTGGTACACTAATACCTATTGCATTTGTCGATGCTTAAGACTAATAAGTGACGAATTTGAGTTAATACATTCCAACGGGAATTGCTGGAGGCCCAATAAGGTAAAGCTGTGAACTTAAGAGCACTTGGTTTTGACTTGTTTGTGCCAGCCATATAGCAGGCTGGCAGAGGTACTGTATTACCTTTGGTTTCCTTTGGTTTTTCTTTTACTGACTTGCAGAAACTAAAAGGTTTTGGGATGAGGAACCCTGGCTAGCAACATCCTTGAAAATTAGATTTAAGTATTATGTCTAGTATTACACAGGAACTCAGTAGCAGAGGCAGAGAGAATAGCTGTTCTACATGGCAGCATTCAGCTGGTTTATTCATCAACTAACCTTTCTTTTCCTGCAGTGCCCTGCCTCCTACACATCCAACCTTCCAATTTCTGCAACAAATGAAGCAGGGGTCCTTCAGATAGCAGTCTCCATCACTACAAAGCCCTGAGTGATCTCCAGAGCTGCTCTATCCTGTGCATCAGATGAGGGTTCCATGTCCAGCTATGGAGGGGAATGTACTTTAGTATGCACAGACTTTTCTGCCTGTTTCCCTTAAATTTGAATTAATTAATCCCACTCTCTCCAATTTTTCTCTGTCAGAGTCCTGTCTGTGTCCCACTCCCAGGTCTGAGTTCCTGTTCCCTTCTCCTCATCTGGTGAAAATGCCTACTCCTGAGGTTTCTCATCCCAACCCCAGTCTCCTGGACCAGCCGGTCCCAGTCACATACACACATCTGGCCTCTAGCTCTTCATTTGATCTGTTTCTCTGGCTTCTAGTTGCTCAGCTCCTACCTATTCCCAGCCACAGTTTCCTTCCCTGGGTTCCTCATTCAATCTCAAAACCCTCCACCCAAGCTTCTTCTTGCAGTCTCAGTTCTCTCCCCATATCCAGCCATTTTCCGATGTGCCAGCTCTTCCCTTCTCCCTTCATTCCTCCCACCTTGCTGGTTTCCAGTCATAATTCCCTCTTCCTCCCAAGCACTGTTTCTCTTCTGAGCTCAGTCCCCCAATCCCCCACCATACACACTGGCTCCCAATCCACCCTCCAAATTCCCAGTCACAGTTTCCTTTCATTCCAGTCAATCTCTGATCCTCCATTCTTGTACCAATTTATTCTTCCTGATCCTGGAAGTTCATTTTTTGTCTTCTCTGTATTTGAATCAGACAGCTTCCTCCTTCCTGCTGCCTGGCCCCAGCACAAGATTCATGGAAAGCACAGGAGACACTGCCTCCCTGATTTCTCTTCCGGTGCCTGGACCTGGTCCATGGCAGCCAAGGGCATCAATTGCAGTGAATTATTTTTTCAGCCCCAGGCTGGAATATACTCAGTGCAGATGGAATCTTGTGAGATTTTAGCTATAAGACTCTAAGAAGTCTCTACTGAGTATGTTCAAGCTGTGGTTTTTTTTCCCAAAGACTTACAATTTGGCCATAATTTAATCATTGTGGCTGAAATGTTACCAAAATATTTAGCTGTGTCAAACATTCAGTGTGGAAAATTTCATTCTGACTGGTTGAATTTGGCAATGTTATAAGTAACTGAAAACAGGACCTTTTAATGGGTATTATCAGGTAACCTTAATAATAGGTGGCCCTGCCTGTGACGCTGTCAGGATTTGGGGAACCATTTATGATATTATTGTGTGTTAATATTTTATAATTGTTATAATCCATAGGAACTATGCCATGTTTGATGTCAATAGAAAGGTAATAATTTGTGGGAACGATCATATAGTTTGTGTAGGATTTGTATTCATATTAGAAGTTAGGAATGTGATTGTTATATTTTAACTTGTGTAAGGTTGGGAGAATGCCCCAGACTGAATGTCTGCCCCGCCATTGTCTCCTTAAGGGCCTATTAAGGAAGCTCCTCAGATAACAGGATGAAGAAGAAAACCTGTTGAGCCACTAGGACTTAAACATGTGACTCAACTCCAGTTTGATTGGAGAGACCTGCACACAGCATGGAGAAGGCCAGAGATGATATAGGGCAGTAAGTCCAACTCCATTTTGCTTTTCAAGTCCTCGGTCTACAGCCAACACCCATCTCTGGAACTATTCCTCTGAGACTGAACAAAGGATTGAGGCCCACCCTAATGCTGGGTGTTTACCAGAGGAACAAGCCTGCAGCTGCTCTTCATGAACTTTAAATCATTTGTATGTATGTGATTCGCTTTGACCCTTTAACATCTCTCATATTTTGCTTCTTTTCTTCTTATATTAAACCTTTAGTTGTAGTTGCTAAAGGATTGGCTACCAGTGTGGTATTTTGGGTAAGATCCAAACCTATACTGTTCTGTGTGCTGTGGCTGGCCCTTTGGGGTCAGGAGAACCTATATCTTTAAGGGACCATGCAGCTAAGTGGGAGCCAGAGGAGCCGGAGTGCAATAAAGGGAGCTGTTTCTATTTTGGACAGACTTCTTGGTACCCAGTGTGGGGAACCAGAAGCCTGGGTGTGACTGATAGGGAGACTGGTTTAAGTACCACCCATCAGTGTTTGGGGAGTTTGGCTCCCGGTTTTGCAGCTTGCCCTGATTTTTGCACGTCCAGGAGGGTATCCCAGGAGGCCCCGGTCACACTGCCTATGATAAATACATACAGCTTCTCTGCTGTTTTGAAGTCCAATTCCTCAGTATTATCCTAGTATAGAAGCAAACTTTCCTGTGATATGAAACTTGCTTTTCTATCTGCAAAATATTGTGAGACATCAAATCTTTAACATTTCATTACACATTGAAAAGCATTCAAGAACTGAAAATTGCCCATCATGTTTCTCACAAATGTGTTGCTTTTTGGTGATATTCCACATTTCTGAGAAGAAAAGGAAAATTTGTCTCCAAGAAATTGCTATTTATTTTGTTCTATTATGTGAAGAGGTGAAATGGTCAAAGGTGCAAGAGGAAAACAGTTTATCAAAATAACTCTGTAATTTAACATCCAAAAATGCCTGCCATATTTGCGTGTGAAAATACACACACACACACACACACACACACACACACACAATGGCCTATTTTCTACACCCTTTGGCTATGTCTACACTTGTACATTTAAGTTGACTTAGCTAAGTCGAATTAGCATCTCCACACTTAAATTTTAAGTCGACTTTGGGGGGGACCTTACAAAGTCGACCTAGAGCATCCACACTGGATGCCTAGGTCGACTTGTAGGGGCTAGGGGGACCTTGGACAGGTCCACGGTGGCAGAGGGGGCACCCCTTGCCAAGTACCAGGGGGCTCAGCCTTTGCCCCATTGTACCTGGGTACAATTGGGGCAAAGGGGTACAGGGACCCTGGGAGGGTATAGGGGCAGGGTGGGCAGGGTTCTGCCCTGCCCTTTGGGGGGCATGCCAGGCTCTCTCTGTGCCACCCCCTGGCAGCAAGGGCAGTCGGGGAGTCTTGGAGAGCCCTAAGTTGACTTAGAATTGATTTATGGTTACTCCACGTCTACACTGGCTTAAGTCGACTTTAGAAAGTCGACTTAAGCCTAAAGTCAACTTTAAACCAGGTTTAACAAAGTCGACTTAATTTTTCTTAAGTCTACTTAAGCAGCTTGCTTAAGTCGACTTAAGGAATGTGTAGTATAGATGCAGAGTAAATTAAGTCAACTTAAGCAAGCTTAAATTGACTTAATTTACAAGTGTAGATGCACCCTTTCTGAGCTGTAGTCTTATATAATGGCTGTAGGAAGCCTGTGCAGCTCCCTGCTCAATCCCAGCAGGAGTTAAAGCAGGACAGACCCTATTTTAATTTATGCTATTGGCATGATGTTCTCTTTACTGGTGGAGGATCAGGCATGGTGAAGCTGAGCTCTGCTCGACTTGCTTCCACTGCTGACACAAACTTCTGCCCAAACATCATGCTCCTATTTACCCTTTGTGCTGGGGTTGGGAAAATGTCTACGATAATACCCAGCTAGGGTATTTCTATGCCAGTGGACATCCCCTCCTGCACAGGAGGAATACACTACTGAGAATCTTTGAATGATTTAAAGACAATATGCACAATGCAAAGTGGACTTAGCAGAATAAAGAATGTGTGTGTCTGTCTGTCTACAAGCCCAAAATAAAGCTGAAACATTTACCTTTATGTTCAAGCTCAAGTAAAACAACATAAACCAGAAATAAATAAGCTCCTTCCTGATGTCCTTTGGCTTGTGCTATATTGTTGTGTACTAAATCATCAGAGGAGAACAGCATTACATTGATGATATACGGCTCAAGGAAAAACTATGTCAATATGAATCTACACCGGCAGGCAATATTTTTCAGTCTTCTTAATGTAGGACTGTGAGTCAAAGTGACAATTGACAAATGCTCAATAAGAGGTCAAAAAACAACCATGCAGCTGGATTTGTGGATTTGTTTAGGGCTTATGTTATCTATTTTTGATAAGTGAAACAATTGGCCTAAGTCATGTCACCTGAGGCTCTTCACATCTGAGTGAAGAGCTGTCATAGAATTAAATAAGATTATAATGATTTTTTTCTTTGTGCCCTTCCAGAAGAACTTGCTGCATAGTTTCAAAGACAAAATACCAAAAAAAAAAAAAAAAAAGTTTGCCTGAAATAAAGGTTAACACTTTCTTCAATTTACTTTTACGTGAACACATTCATCTTTGTGTGATAATGACTCTGTATAGATATTTTCCCTTAGTCCATTATATATATTATCTAGGTGAATAAAACACAGCTTTTTAAATACAATTGAGAATTACATAGTAAATATTAAATGATAGCAGTTAGTAGATTGAAACTCAGAGCTGCTCAGTGCTCCCAACTTGCATATGCATGTAGATTAACTGCTGTAAGGAACAATTTTTTTTTACTATAGAATGCTTTAAAATATGATGTCTGGTGATGTTTTGCCTAATTTTTTAATTCTTTTGAATGTTAAGAACAGGTCTTCAGCTTCTGAGGTTCACATTTTTCTTGTGTTTATTGGCAAGAAATCAGTTCCTCTCTACTGCTTCACAAAACTTTCATTTTCAAAGAATAAAACTGAATGCAGAAAAGAACATGAATCCTCTTTGAATTAGCAATAGACAGGGTGATGAACACGCAACAAAATGCATTGTGGACGGCATAAAATGGGTTGGCAGAGATGAGCTGCACAACCTTGACTTTTGTCGTCAACATTGCTTAATTGAGTAGAACAGGGAACAAATGATTGCCCATATATCAGAGGTAAAACAGGAAGCAGCAAAAATTGGATAGAAAGTAAATGCAGAGAAACCCAAGATCATGAAGGAAGGCAAACTACACAACAGATGAAAAGGCATACATGTGTGGAAAAGAAAACAAACCAGTAAAAGAGTTCTGCTATTTGAGGAATGTAGTAATATTTGAAGGTGGCTGCAATAAATATATCCATACAAAGTTAGGCAAAGCAAACACCCCTTTTGGAAGAATGAGCAACATCTGGTCAAAAATAGGTCTCCAAAACAAACTAAGCACACTGCTGTAGAGAGAACAGAGTTGGCCGATGATAGGAGCAAACAAAAAGAGATTGGAAGCTGCACAACACAGATGGCTAAGGAAGATGATACATACTTCATGGAAAGACAAAACAAATGTAAGAGTAAGGGAGCTGACAGAGAAGTACAGGTTAGAAAGTATCATTAAGGAAGGAAGATTTAGATTGCAGGGGACATGTACACTGCATGGAAAATGGGGGTGCGTCTACACTTGTAAATTAAGTCGACTTAAGCTTGCTTAAGTCGACTTAATTTACTCTGCGTCTACACTACACTTTCCTTAAGTCGACTTAAGCAAGCTGCTGAAGTCAACTTAAGGAAAATTAAGTCGACTTTGTTAAACCTAGTTTAAAGTTGACTTTAGGCTTAAGTCGACTTTCTAAAGTCAACTTAAAGCAGTGTGGATGCAGAGTAGCCCTAAGTCGACTATAAGTCGACTTAGGGCTCTCCAGGACTCCCCCACTGCCCTCCCTCCCAGGCGGGGTGGCACAGGGGGAGCCTGGCATGCCCCCCCACAGGGCAGGGCAGTGCCCTGCCCACGCTGCCACTATGCCCTGCCAGGGTCCCTGTCCCCCTTTGCCCCATTGTACCCTGGTACAATGGGGCAAAGGCTGAGCCCCCTGGCACTTGGCAAGGGGTGCCCCCCCTGCCACCATGGACCAGTCCCAGGTCTACCTAGCCCCTAGAAGTTGACCTAGGTGTCCAGTGTGGACGCTCTAGGTCGACTTTGTAAGTTCCCCCCAAGTCGACTTAAAATTTAGGTGTGGACATGCTAAGTCAACTTAACAAAGTCGATTTAGCTAAAGTCGACCTAAATTAACAAGTGTAAACATAGCCTGGGAAATGCACTAAGCAAACATTGATTTTGGCAATATGAGGAAAGAAAGAGAAAACCAAGGTCAAGGAAGAAGAAGCAGAAGACAGTGACAAAGGATTTTGAATATATTGGCATTACCTGTGAAGAAATACCACTACTATAACTACCAGACAATCATAATCAACAGAGCAACTGGATTGCTCAATGTGTCAGCAGCATAGGAGCACCTAAGGCCTAAGGTAAGGAAGTTGAAGGCAAGTTAAGTTGAACTGGAATTTTATTAACCCTTGTGCATAGCTCTGTCCATGTAGTTGCATTGCTTCCAGCCTAATTCCCCACATCTCTTGCTGTCCTATCAATAACAGTCACTCCAGGCACATAGGCTCTCTGACTCCGGTTCCCCAGACCATAATGTGTCTTCTTTATTTTGAAAAGATTTAAATATAATAATTAAAAACAATAACTGATGTCCTGCCTTCCACCATCCATTCCTTTGGCCAGAGGTTGCTAGCACATAATCTAGTTGGAGTTTTGTCTTTACCACAGACTCATCTGGCAACATAGTCTTTGAGATAGTTTGGGCTCCTTTATAGATGACCACACCAGGAATGATCTATCTCTGCCTCCCTGCCAACTGTTTCCAAGTCTAGCAAACTGTCTTTTTGTGTAGGCTCCTCCCTTCCTGTGGGGCTCATCTCTGGATTATTCTCTGTTTCTCAGTTCTGTGATTTATATAGGCTCTTTCTAGGTGGTGTGTCTGATGGCTTGTAAGTTCCTTCAGATCACTTGTATCTTTTGCATAGTCACCACATATGACCTGAGTGTCACTGCACCCCTCACTACTATTTAGTCAACTCCTAGTGTTTCTCTGTTGACTCAATCCACACAAGAGTGTCTGTCTCCAGGGCCAGTAATTCTTTAAATGACCTGTCATACTCTAGTGCCTGTTTTATCTGGCTGTAGGCCATCTCCTCTTGGCAATATCTTCATTCTTCTGGTTGCAAGAGGTCTCTATTCACTGATAGCAGGATTGGGTCCTTCATTCCATCTGTGCCTGTGCTAGACTCTTTGGGCAGCCCTGTGATGGACTATTCCTGTATGCCAAAAATGCTTACAAAGAGTCTGAACCCAGAGAAACAGCCTTGTCTGACCATCTCTTAGTGGTTTTCAAAGCTGATTTCACCTTACCATTACTTTGTACACACTCTGGGAAAGAAGTTTGTGATCAAACTCCCATTTGTGTGCAAATCTCTTGAACTCTTCTGAGGTAAATTGGGGTCCATTGTCAGTGAATGCAGTGTCTGTAATACCCTAGGCTATGTCTACACTAGAAAAGTTAAGTTGACTTTTGTAAAGTAGACTTTAATAAGGTCGACTTTAAGTCGACTTAAAATCGACCTAATTAAAGTCGACCTAACAAGTGGCAACACTTTCAGTCGACTTAGTCCACTTCGTTAAGTCGACCTAACTGTCCTTAGGTCCACTTAACAAAGAGGACTTATGCATCCACACTGGGCTTAGGTCGACCTAAGGAAGGGTTAGGTCGACCTAAGGAGGCTTAAGTCAACTTAATGAGTGGTAGTTATAAAGTCAACTTAAGCTTTCATTAAGTCGACTTAAGGAATTTCTTAAGTCGACTTAATGAAAGCCTAGTGTGGACCTGGCTTAATTTAAATCAACTTAAGCCTCCTTAAATTGCTAGTGTAGACATAGCCATAGATTGCAAAATGGGCTCTCAGATTGCCAGTCACTGACTTGTTTCTTGTATAAGGCTGGGTACCAATCTCCAAAAATGTTAGGAGTGTTCAACTGTAATTAAGTGTTGATTTACCTTGAAGGTAAATAACTCTACTCCCACCTTTCCTATTATCAGATGGGCAGCTCATGTGGTAACAGAGTCTCTTTCTGCTGACTTTTATCACATGTTTGGCAGGCTTCACACTCTTCTATCAAGTAGTGGAGATATATATTTGTTCCCAACCAGTAAGTACATTCTCAAACCTATCTGTAGGGCACCAGATCATTCCTCCCTGTCCGTCTCTGAAGGAGGTCATGCCTCCTCACTACTGCACTCCTGTGGAAGCAGACTGAAAGGGCCTGGGGTCCTGGCCCCTTCTGCAGGTCATGGAAATTAAGGAATTTCTTAAGTCGACTTAATGAAAGTCCGGTTTAGACATGGAGTAATTTAGGTTGATTTAAGGGTCCTTAAGTTGACCTACATTGCTAGTATAGACATACCATAAGACAGATGTCAATGCCCAGGTGTGAGGTATGTATTTTTTGCATGAAATCCTAAAGTAATGAGGTGGGGGAAATGGCTCTCTTTCCACAAAATGTGATTCGCTCATGCACACTCAGTTCATCTTTAATTAGAAAATTTGATTTTGCTCTTACCAATATTTGGCTTTTGGCTACTCTGCTTCTCTTGACTGCCTGTAGCTTAATGTCTTTTTCCATAGTCTCTTAGATTTGCATCCTCTTTGCAGTTGAAACTGAGAGATAGTGCATCATGTTAATGGATTTTATGTACTAACCCCCACCCCCACTTGCTGATGCTTGGTATTTATGTCCTGCTCAGGGTGTCAGCTACCAGCAGTAATCATCCTGGACAATATCTGATTCCTACTGGGTAGTGCCGGAGATGCATCAACATGTGCTGCAATCTCCTTGGACTCTCCTGAGTGCTAGGAAGGGGCTTTGCTGTGATTACGTCTCTGGGTTTGTGGCCTGATTGCATTATTACTGCGTGGCCACAGGTGTACTGATGGAATTGCTCCACTCAAATACCACAGCTAGAAGCTCTTTTTCTATTTGGGCAAGCCCCTGTTCAATCTGTGAAAAGACTATCAGCATAAGTGACAGGCTGCTCCTGCAAAAGAGCTACACCCAGTCCTTTCTCCAGTACATCATGCTGGAATATTAGTGGCTTGTATGGATGGTAGTACTTCAAGCCAGGGACATCTGCTATCATTTGTTTCAGTGTGTCAAATGCTTGCTGGTGATGATCTACATGATCTTACTCAACATCCTGCCTTGTGAATTGATCTCTGTGTTCTGCTACTGCACCCAGGTGTGGACAGAAATTGAACAGAAAAATTATCTTTCCTATAAAGCCCTGTACCCCTTTCATATCCACTGATGCTGGCATGTCTTTGACTGTGTTGAGCTTGCTGTGTTCTGCTTTCTGTCCCTCTGCTGTGAGCAAATGTCCAGTGTATGTCACTTCACTCTGTTTGAGTTGCCTTTTTATGTTCTTTCCTTACATCACAGTAGAAAAAGTTAATAGTTTTCTGTTATAGTCTTGTTCAATATATGTATCACTGCTCTCCTTGCCTACAGTGAGGATATCATTTGCAATTTTCCAGGCAATCATTGCAACATTTTGTTGAGTCTTCTCTGGAACATCTATGGTGCTCATCTTAAGTCCATCAGTGTACGCAGCCATCTGTAGTGAACAAATGGTGTTGCAATGGTTGTCAGTGCACCGGACTCTTTATCCAGGTTTATGTACCAAAACCTATTCTTCACATCACAGACAATAAAGATTCTGGCTCTGGAAAGTTCTGGCAAGGTGTCATCAGTTGTGGTGAGTAGATGGTGCATCTTTTCAATGCCAGGTTCTGGGGCTTTGGGTATATGCAGATGTGTAATTTGCCTGAGAGCTTGCTTCCAACCACCATGCTGTTTTGCTAAGTTTTACTGGCCTCTATCGGTCAAGGTATGATATCATTTCTCTGTTTTTGAGCTTCATGTGTTTGGATTACAAAGTGCCACTGAAATATTTCCCTTCCACTGTAGGATCTACTATATGGACTCACTTCCTTTGAAAATATCCTCATACGCTTCCAAAATTGTCTTTCCCTCTTTGGGCTCTCCCTCTTGTTTCTTGTGCTGCAACTATCAATTTCTGATGCTTTACCCAGATCAGATCCATCAGTTGCATGACTGTACTCATCAAGAAAGATCTGTAGGATTTATCATCTGCCACCACCACAAACTACAACTGATATCATCTTGTATTTTTGCTCAGTGACTATGAAGCACAATTTTTTTACCTGCTGCATTATGCTGCTCTTGTGCCTGCTCTTTGTAATGAGTGTTCAGGTTCAATTCAGCCTAAGGTATCACACTACAGGAGGCCCTGATTAGCAGCTGAAATCAAACAGGGCATTTCTCTATTAACATTATTGCATGCATAGGGGTTGCTGTTGTCCCTTGTTGCTATCCCTTCCTGACAGTCTGAACCTGATATGCATATAACTCAAGTAGAGAGCCATCATGTTCTCATCATTGGCTGATGTGCCATCACCTTCTTGTACATATCTGACTAAATCTTTCTGAGAGCTCCTTCTGCGCTTTCATGTAGTGCTAAAATGCTTCAACTTGACATGTTTTGTAGAATGCTGTCTTAGTGCAGGGCACTTCTCCTTTACACGCTTACGCTATCTCCCACCTTAAATACATCTAAGGGTACCGTCTCTCATTTGCTGTTGTTTCCATGCATATTCTTCTCGAAATGTTGGGTCTCCTAGGACTTTCATCCTTTCTCTTCAGCTTTCCACTGCATGCCCCATGTCTGGACATATGAAGTGACATTCCTGGAGCAGCTGCTCTCTCAGTTGTGATTCCAAATGCCACAAATTATCCTGTTCTTAATTAGGAAGTCTCTCAAGTCCCCAAAATTGCATGTAGCCATCACTGTGTGTGAGACTGCAACCTGGAGGACTATCCCTTCCCCTTCAGGTTGGTCTTTAGTGAAGAACTCCACAGCTGTGTTCTGTTTTGGAGAGCAATAAGTCACCAAAGCTTCTAAGACTGCGGTGAGGCTTGGGGCAGTGATGAGCTTCAAAGTGCTTCAGACCTTTCTAACTTATTCCCCAACAAAATAAAATAATAATTTTACTTTCTTGCTGTTGTCATCCTGAATGGCCAGGTCTGTCTACAGCTCAAACTCCTCCTTCCGCTGACTGCATCACTGAGCTCAGTTTGTGTCTGCAAAATCTAGGGCTATGTCTACACTAGAAAAAGTTAGGCTGACTTTGTTAAGTCGACACAACAAAGTGGTTACCCTGAACCTGTACTTAGTAAGTCGACCTAACTGCCCTTAAGTCGACTTCATAAAGTAAACTTAAGGGTTAATCCATGTCCACACTGTGCTTAAGTCGACCTAAGGAGTCTACTTAAGAGTTAGGTCGACCTAACCAGCAGTTCTTACTAAGATGACCTAAGCTTTCATTAAGTCGACTTAAGGAATTTCTTAAGTCAACTTAATGAAAGTCCAGTGTGGATGGGGAGTAATTTAGGTCAACTTAAGGCTACTTAAGTCAACCTTAATTGCCAGTGTAGACATACCCAAGGATTCCAGAGGGCTTCTGACTGAGTTCCATGACTCTCACTGCCAGCTGCTTCACTCAAGAGAAGGCATAGCTCAGACAATGTCACCGTATTTCATTTGCAAAGAATGATGCTGAATGCTGAACAGATTTTTAGTTATATTTTGTTTCATTATAGGATTCTTCCCTTGCAGGCCATCTTTTTCTCTTAGATAAACTTGCATTGTAGGCAAAATAATGAATTTGGGCATCACTGTAAGTTTTAAAATTACTGGATTTTAAAATATAAAATGTATTTTAAATAATAAAAAGGTAAATGGTGGTAAAAGAACTGTAACAGAGTGATAAATAGGAACATCAATAGCAGTGATGGTTATAACATTAAGACTGAGTGAGTAGAAAATACTGCATTCTAAGAACATATATAATTAGAAGCATTTCTATGAACAAAATATTTAAAGGTTTTAGCATTTTGAAATAACTGAGCACAGCTGAAAAGTGGAATGCATTCTACAGCCACATCAAGTCCCTTCTGTCTCCCAGGATAAATTATATAATAGTCTGGTTTGATGAACTGGGTACTCCAAGGTCTTCATAGCTTGGATGAAGATGGACTAATGTTCTGTATTTTGAAGGTGAGATCTCTGATTTGTAACAGGAATGTGAAAAAGGAAAAATGAAATTTCCATATCTGAGGAAGAAAGGGGTATGTTGAGTTATCTGCCTTAACGTAGAACAGCAGCTGGTGGAAAGGTGCTTCTGCACCGTACAGGAAGAATAAAGAATGATATTTTCTTGACCATATGATAGTTGGGATTGGTAAGGGTCTAGACTCTGATCCATAAAAACATTGAAAGTAGTGCTTAATACCATAGTGGTGGGTATTATATTAAAAAACAGATAGAGGGGTCAATTAGAAAATAAGGGGGCAGATTTTAAGAAATTTTATTTCCATTTCTCATTGATGTTCCCCAAACAGCTGTAGGGCTGCGTCTACACTGGTAAATTAAGTCGACTTAAGCTTGGCTTAAGTCAACTTAATTTGCCCTGTGTCTACACTACACTTTGCTTAAGTCAACTTAAGCAGCTTGCTTAAGTCGACTTAAAGAAAATAAAGTCGACTTAATGAAAATTAAGTCGACTTTATTAAACCATCTTTCTACTCGACCTAAGGCTTAATTCGACTTTCTAAAGTCAAAGTAAGCCAGTGTAGCACTGGGGTAGCCCTGAGTTGACTTAGGGCTACTCCAGGACTACACCAATGCCCTCCCTGCCAGGGGGAGGTACAGGGGGAGCCTGGCATGCCCCCCAAAGGGCAGGGCAGAGCCCTGTGTGACACTGTCTGGATTTAGGGAATTCTAAAGGGGTAGCCATGTTAGTCTATTGTAGAAAGACAACAGAGTCCATTGTGTCCTTAATGGCTCATCAGTTTATTCTCTGGGCCCATTGTACATGGAAAATTCCTAAACATTAAGGACACAATGGTTTGACACACACCCCTCTCTCAGACATTACCATGAAATCACACAAGTTAAAGTATAGATAGAATACCAAATCCCTAACTAAACTAACTTCTAACTGAAATAGAATTCCTAGACATAAACTATATAACCATTCCCAGCATATTACTACCTTTCTATTGATACCAAACATGACATAGCTCCTATGGATTATAGCATTTAGGATATATGAATAGAAAATAATATCATAAATGCTTTCCTAAATCCAGACAGCATCACACCTTGCCCACATGCCCTGCCAGGGTACCTGTCCCCCTTTGCCCCATTGCACACAAGGGGTGCCCCCCCTGCCACCGTTGACCTGCCCAAGGTCCCCCTAGCCCCTAGAAGTCGACCTAGAGTGTCCAGTGTGGACACTCTAGGTTGACTTTGTAAATTCCCCTTTAAGTCGACTTTAATTTTAAGTGTAAACACACTAAGTCAACTTAAAAGTGCAAGTGTAGACATAGCCTAGTAGAGGTTATTATTTCTAGCTAATAATGTGTGAGCAAACTGTGTGAGTGGTAATTTGGGAGAGTTTCAGAACATATGGGAAATATTTATGATTTGAGAGATATAAGGAGATCTCTGGTGCATTTCTGATGCATGGTGGTGGGTAACTAGAGGAGTTAAAGATGTATTTAGAACATGCAAGGTGATATTTAACACTTGTACATTTAATAAGACAACTATACACATATTTGACTTTTATCTCCCCTCCTTTAGTTGCTTATGTTCATACTTTTAAAAATGTAGTATTTTTTTTAAATGGTAAACTTAATTGGTATATACAGCAGAAACATTATTTCAAAGTTAACAAAATTTTCTTCTGTTACATTGGACTACGACAATTCATATATTTTTGAGCCTGAAAGTAGGGTACATATAGTTTAATAGTCCGATGCCACATCTGTCACAGTAGGAGTACAGCTATGATGGAATTTTTTTTTTTTAATTGTAACTCCTAAAAAGAAAACTCCTTCTATCCTTTTGCCTCAGATGTCAATGACATGATTTCAACTGCCACTGAAATAAGCCTGGATAGGGAATGCAGAATAGAATGATGGAATTTTTGTAGCTATCCAAATTAAGCAGCACCTAATTGAAATCCTAACAGATGGGAAATAATTAAATCATTTATTATCACTTCACAATTAGTTAACTCATAGGTATACCTCAGATGATAAAAAGATTTTATCCATCCTTATGATAGGGATTTAAAGTTTTTATCTCCTCCAAATCTGTTACTTCAGGGCTCAGTTTAATCAGTTGAACCAGTGTTTTTTTTGTTTAAAAAAAAAAAGTGCCAGTACTCGGCTAGGGACAGCAGGAGCCAGGGCTTTATCACTGTGAAAAAAAGGTGCTGGTACTCAGTACCCCTGACTACCACCACAAAAAAAGCCCTGAGTAGAATGCTAGTTAAATGCTAACAATCTTCTTGCTTTTAAAAAGTACTTACTGAGCAGAACCTCAACATGCTATATCCATGTAATACTTATTTTTCAGGTATTATTCCTCAGCAAGCAGAATTAATATTACATTGATATTTCATAATACTTAGTATAGATCATCTGTTTAAAAGTATTATCATAAAATGAAAAATAACCTTGGCTTTCTTATGAAAAAATAAGCTGCCTTTTGTAATACTGGTGTAGGGCTTCATCTCGCGCTCAGTGAAGTCTGTCTATCTATCACAGAGTTTGTACTGCTGCCCATCCAAGCACCATCCACAAAAATCACACTGGCAATAGTGCCAGTTTTAGGTACAAGCCAAGTAAGCCATGGCTTAGGGCTTCACATTGGGTGCATGTATACTAGTAAATTAAGTCGACTTAAGCAGGCTTATATTGATTTAATTTATTCTGCGTCTACACTGGAGTTTCCTTAAGTCGACTTAAGCTGCTGCTTAAGTCGACTTGAGGAAAACTTAAGTCGACTTAATAAGACCTAGATTTAAGTCAACTTAAGGCTTAAGTCGACTTCTTAAGTTGACTTAAGTCAGTGTGGACACCCTACATCGATTTACAAGATAAGTCGATTTAGGGCAGGGGAAAAAGGGAGCCCCTGCTCCCTTCTTCCCAGGAAGCCCCTAGCGGCTCGTCCTGGGCAGAGCCAGTACCGTGCAGGACTGGATCTCCCTAGGACAAGCTGCTAGCGGCTTGTCCCAGCTCTCTTCTCCACGGGACCACTCAGGTCCCGGGGAGAAGGGACTGTGGGGCTCCCTTCTGACCGAGACCACAGCGGTCCTGGCCGAAGGGAGCCCTGTGGCTCCTTTCTGCCTGGGACCTGAGCGGTCCGGGCAAAAAGGGAGCCAAGGCTTCCTTCTTGATGGGATCCCTGCGGGTCCCAGCCAGAAGGAAGCTGGCAGCTCCCCTCTTGGCGGGATCCCCGCGACTCACTTGTTACTGGTTAGCTCTGTGTTCTTGGAACCAGGCACAGTATCCTGCCTCTGTGACTCACCACCCCCCCAGCCTCTGCTTGAACCAGAAACTAACACCAATGACAAGGCAGTGGGAGACACACCTAAACCCCTTGAAACAAGGGTGATGGAATTAGGGCAACTCCCCTAGCCTCATCTACAGTGAAAATGTGAGCCATTAGCACACTGAATGGACAGCAGAAACTTCATTTGCATCAAGGATGGAACCAGAATTAGCATGCTGAATGGAGAACCAAGCTCCAAGGCAGGAATCGCACTGAACTCTGGGATTGGCAAAGCAGGGAAGCACTGCATGATGGGAGATCTCTGCTCCTGAGACAAATGAATTCATGTCTGCACACACCCAGCTCAGCAATTATCAGACCAATTCTAGTCAATAGATCTTGTATTGATATCCAACACACTGAATCTGCCTGATTGCATTGTGAGCTCCCTCAGAAGAATGCCCCCATAGCCAAGAATGATCAGCTCCTATTGTCCACTTAAACTAAACAGCTCTGGTATACTCCCTTAAGTCATTATTTACACCAAAACAACTCTAGTGTTCTGCCTTGAACCATTGTTTCTTCCCTACAAAAATCTACCCAAGTTCTGAATCAGAAGCTAGTTCTAAATTACTCTGATCTGTTCTGCTGCTTGGATCTGTTCTGCTGCCTGGACCCAAAAAGCTGCAACAGTTCCACTGGAACATCACCTTTTCCTTGCTGATCGTGGTGGGGATTCTGCCTGTCTCCAGCACTCCAGACCCTAAGCTGAACAGCCTGGTTCCTGGGTACCTTTGAGCTGCACTGAGTGGTGAGACAACTCCCTGCCCCCCCTTTTTTCTCTCTCTTTCCTCTTAGTCCAAATATAACTCTCTAAATTTAACCTTTGTAATCCACTTGGGCTAGATTTCCCCAATGCTACAATTGAAACTGGGTAATATTGTAACTCTTTGATCATTTCTCTCTCTTTGTATGGTTATTGATATTGTAATTGTTTGGATATTTTTCTTTCCTTTTATAACTATTCATAAGTTTTATGTACCTGTCAATAAAGTAACTTTTATATTCAAGGTGGTTGCCAGACTCTTTCCATCTCCTTTGTGTTCTTGGCTTCCCTATATTGCTCTACAGCAACGTTTCTTTTACCTAGCTAAAGATCCCTATGATGCCCAAAATCCTGTAAGGTCTGCTCACTAAGGGGGTTACTAATGTGCTGAACCTGTGGCATATAAGGGTGGCAGCTGAAAGTGCTGTTTTGACCCAGCCTGTGGAGTCCAGGGGCATATAAGGGTGGCAGCTGGAAGTGCTGCTTTGACCCAGCCTGATTGAGTCCAGGGGCATATAAGGGTGACAGCTGAAAGTGCTGTTTTGACCCAGCCTGCTCAAACGTGTGCTCAAGTCTAGTCCAGTGCAGTGCCAGGGGCATATAAGGGTGGCAGCAGAGAAGTGCTGTGTGACCCAGCCTGCTGAGTTCAGGGACATATAAGGGATCAGCTAAGAGTGCTGATAGACCCGGTCCGCTCAGACGCACTTAGAAACCCAGTCTTGGGAAGTTTAGGTCCTGCAAGAGTAGCTCCACTGCGAGGGGACTTGCAGAAGGGAGAAGTAAGCTCCATATAGAAACGCACGTAACACAAGCAGTACACTGATAGGAGTACAACGCTCCCCACTCCCACAGAAAGTAACCCTAATAAATGAGCATACCCCAAATTTATGGGCAAATTTGGTAACACCCTTTTTGCCGGGAGCCCTGCTGCTCCTGGACTGCGCTCCAGCTGATAGGGAAACCCATTGGCCGCAGGGTTCCATTCTGGCTGGGATCGCTGGGGTCCCGGAGAGAAGGGAGCCCCACGCTCCTTTCTGCCCGGGACTGCTTGGTCCCGGCTAGAAGGGAGCGCGGGGCTCCCTTCTGCCCAGGACCTGAGCGGTCCCGGCCAGAAGGAAGCCGAGTGGTCTGGGCCAGAAGGGAGCTCCGTGCTCCCTTCTCCCCTGACCACTCCGGGGCTTGCTCTCCCCAGGACAAGCCTCCCTAGCCTGGGGAGCCAAGGCTCCAAAGGAGCCTCGCCCCCCCCACGCCCCCCCGGATCTAACCAGTCGACTTAGAGAGTCTAGTGTAGACTCTCTAAGTTGACTTAGTAAGGCCAGGTTTAAGTCGACTTAAGTCTTGTGTTGACTTTCTAAGTTAACTTAATAAGGTCAACTTAAATTCAACTTAGTAAAGTCGACTTATTAAAGTCGACCTAAATTCCTGAGTGTAGACATAGCCGTTATGAGGGGCCTCTAAATATGTCGGAGATAAGTAACAAGATTTATCATAATTGAAATTGATCGTGCAAATAATGCTTTTTGCAATATGTAGGTTTTATTTAGTTGTTTTTTGTTGCATCTTTGCCTATGTATATATGAAAATATAATGATTTATCATTTTTTTATTACCCTTCCTGTTATAATACACTTTTTTCTCTTTATTTTTTACATATGGGGCCTCTGAATCTTGACATAGTTTAGGGCCTCAACATGTCTTAATCCCACCCTGTCTGGCAATAGTTAAGTTCTTAGTAGGCTTTATGGACTCTATTGCTCCTTTATCTTTTGGTTTATAAAAAAAACTTTTAGTTGAAATTTGGTCCTCTTGAAGTTGAACAGTTTTGCTGTAGACATAATTTCAGCTTCTGCTAAGAGTTGGCTTCTTTGGATTTTTTTATTGGAAGTAGGAGGGGATGACTGATGCTGCAAATGTTGTTCTGGTTATGGCAAAAACATTAATCAAAGAGAAAAGGATTTGCAACATTCCTAAAGGTGATTAAATTCTGGATGTGACTAATCTATGTTCATTCCACAGCTGGATCTCCTTGAGTGCTGTGTCAAAGTGGGATTTTTGATCTGCATTATCTCAAAGGCATGCGACTTAGAAATTCACAGATTGGACAACGGGAGTTTTACCATTATCTCCAGAGAAAATTGTCTTGGTCTCTAAAAATTTAAACAGAGCATCGCAAGAGCGTTATGAAATGTTTCACCAAAAATAAAAAAGATTGACTTCAACGAAGTTAGTGTAGCATCTTACATCTCATATTTGTATTACCCAAGATAGTCATTTTGTAGGATTCCAAACAACCTGAAATAGATGGACCCCAGGTGAAGAAAATTATTTAGGCTGTACCCTTGATGATGTCTAAAAAATTACTGGAAATTTCCCATGGAGTTCTTAGCATAGCCTGTTTATTAATCAGTATGAACTGTTCCACTAGGGAAAAACCAAACAGAATTGTTACCATTCACTACTGTCTGGAATACTTCTGATAACAATAAAAAACCCAAGCAAAGCCAAGAAGAAGCAAATTATAAACAAACAAGCAAAAAAGTGACTGAAAATAATCAATATTGAAACAAAAGTGAATGAGATTACAATCAGCCAGGAAGGGCTATTTTGCTGTCCCAAAATGTTTAACAGGAAGGGTGAAAGGCTATTTTAACTATAGGCCACATTTTGATGGCACAAGAGCAAATATATACAGACTGGACACCAGCATATCCAGGCTGGAAAGTAGATGAACAGTTCTCACAATCAGATTTTTACAATTGCTTCTAAATAAGAGTTGGAAGGGCAAACAACTTAGTTTCAAGAAAGAGCTGGACACATTTATGAGTGCATTTCTATAACAGGATCACTTGTGGTACACAGCTCAGCAATCCTGGGCTCATTTGTGGTTTATGTCTTCTGTTACTGAAAGTATAACCCACATGCCCAATAGGGAGATATCTCCTTAAGAGATCTGCTGGGGTAGGGAGGCAGGTGTTTGGTAGGAAAGAGTTGTGTCAGGGTCATTGATGCTTGGCAGATGCACAATTACCTTGCTGCACTTAGAATTTTCTGGAATTAAATGTGGTAGGTTTGGGTATGCTCAGTGTAGGTTCCCTATTACTGGACTGACTCAGACTCTGTGAGCGCAAGTAACCAGGATAGCTATTCTGCACAGGCCATGTGGACTGTGTGGTGGGGAGAAGCTGAGGCCCAGGAACAGAAAGCATGCTATTTTCCTAGCTCTGAAGGATTTTGGAGCAGGCTAGTGATTTTGTTAACCCTCCAAAAGCGAAGACCTGGCAGTATGAGTTATAGGAAGAGAAAATTGGGAGGGAAAAATATTTTTATTTTAATTCTATACTTTGAATGTTGTTTGATCTTAGACAAACTGTTTTAGTTAAATTGTCTCAACTAATTTGATTCATCAGCTTTTCTCTTGTTTCTGTGTGAAGGGGAAGGAGTCATTTATTTTGCTATTCTCGGTTTTGTATTTTTCTTGTACATTTTTTTAAATTTATATAGTGAACAGAGTGCCTGGTTAATTGGTTAGCTGACAAGCTAATTGAGTGACTTTCAGCAGAGAAGGAAGCCAGGGAAGGGAAGATATTGCTCTTTTGATTCAGCGGACTCTATAGGTTTTATGAACAAAGACTCAGAGATTCAGATAAACTCAACCTATGGTTTTGGGAACTGAGTTTCTTCTCACTGTATTTCTGTGAGGACTGACATGTTTAGATTTAATTTGTTTTCTTCATTTATGTTTCTGTATAACTGTGCCAATAATGTATCTGGCTTATAAAGTAGCTGAGTTATGTTGTAAAAATTGTTCGTATTATATTTCTTTATCATAAGGTTTTATACAGTTGGTACTTAAGAATTAAGTTAATTCCTTTTGTTCTTTTTGGGACTTGAACGTGGGGAGGTTGACCCTGCACAATCCTTGCTGAAAATCCTTAGAGACTGAATTCTGGATCTCCAGGTGCTTTTCTGTGAGAGTTGTTCATTTGGGATTTCAGCTGGGCACATGAAGGGGCCAATGTATTCTGGGATGTTGGGGTGGGGGAGCTAGTTCTTCCCCTAAAGTGTCAGAGGTGGCCACAGGTCAGACTAGCAGTGGCCTTGGGATTTTTTTCACCTTCCACTGCAGCACGTCTGTGTGCATTCCATGCAAGGGCTATCTCAGGCTATGTCTACACTTGTAAATTTAGGTCAACTTTAGCTAAGTTGACTTAACATGTCAACACCTAAATTTAAAGTCGACTTTGGGGGAAACTTACAAAGTTGACCTAGAGCATAAGAACATAAGAAAGGCCGTACTGGGTCAGACCAGAGGTCCATCTAGCCCAGTATCTGTCTACCGACAGTGGCCAGTGCCCAGGTGCCCCAGAGGGAGTGAACCTAACAGGCAATGATCAAGTGATCACTCTCCTGCCATCCGTCTCCATCCTCTGATAAACAGAGGCTAGGGACACCATTCTTAACCCCTTTCTGGCTAATAGCCATTTATGGACTTAGCCACCATGAACTTATCCAGTTCCCTTTTAAATATTGTTATAGTCCCAGCCTTCACAACCTCCTCAGGTAAGGAGTTCCACAAGTTGACTGTGCGTTGTGTGAAGAAGAACTTCCTTTTATTTGTTTTGAACCTGCTACCTATCAGTTTCATTTGGTGACCCCTGGTTCTTGTATTATGGGAGTATTTAAACAACTTTTCCTTGTCCACTTTTTCCACATCAGTCATAATTTTATATACTTCTATCATGTCCCCCCTCAGTCTCCTCTTTTCCAAGCTGAAGAGGCCCAGCCTTTTCAATCGTTCCTCATACGAGGCACTCTCCAAACCCCTAATCATTTTAGTTGCCCTTTTCTGAACCTTTTCTAGTGCTAGAATATCTTTTTTGAGATGAGGAGACCACATCTGTACACATCCACACTGGACACCTAGGTCGACTTCTAGGGGCTAGGGGGACCTAGGGCAGGTCCACGGGGGTAGGGGGCACCCCTTGCCCAGTGCCAGGGGCTCAGCCTTTGCTCCATTGTACCCATGTACAATGGGGCAAAGGGGGACAGGGACCCTGGCAGGGCATAGGGGCAGGGTGGGCAGGGCTCTGCCCTGCCCTGCCCTTTGGGGGGGCATGCCAGGCTCCCCTTGTGTCCCTCCCCCCCGGCAGGAGGGCAGTGGTGAAGTCCTGGAGTAGCCCTAAGTCAACTTAGGGCTACTCCAGATCTACACTGGCCTCAGTCGACTTAAAAAAGTCGAGTTTAGACTTAAGTCGAAGTAAAAGTAGGTTTAATAAAGTCGACTTAAGGAAAATTAAGTCGACTTAAGCAACTTGCTTAAGTCGACTTAAGGAAACAGTAGTGTAGACGCAGGGTAAATTAAGTCAACTTAAGCAAGCTTAAGTCGACTTAATTTACAAGTGTAGATGCACCCTTAGTTTATCTTATTTAATCATATCTCTGCACTTGCAGAGGCTTTGGGCACTGCTGCACTTCAGTCCCTCCTATTTTTGCCTATAGCACATAATAGTCTCGTTTCCTGTGGGCTATAATATTTTGGTCTCATTTTGGTTGTTGGGTTTAGTGTACAGGTGCTGGATGGCATTGGTGGCCTGTGATATACAGAAGGTCAGACTAGCTGAGATTGTGATCAACATGACTCTCTAGCACAGCAGTTCTCAACTGCTGTGTTGTGAAACAAAAGTGTGTTGCGGCACAGCGGCTGTGTGTGTCACTGCAATGAGACCACTGCCGAAACCCCCTTTCCCCACCACCACCAAAAGAAACCCTCACAGGGTCTGTGGACAGTGAGGCAAGCTGCAGTGGCAGGGTACTGGCCACCAAAAGCACCCATGGTGGCTGATTTTTGCAGCAGCGTGAGCTGCTCCTCAAGCCAGCTACTGATGAAAGTACCTGCAGAGGCAGGATTTTTGGCAGTAGGGGCTACTTTCATTTAAGCTGCTGCTAAAACTGCTGGCAGTTGGGGGAGCCTTGGCAGCGAGGGGAACCTCAGCAGCAACAGTTTATACAGGATGGGGCCATACCTGTGCCATGGATGGTTGGAAGGACTCCCAACCATATCACAACAGTAAAACTGTTGAGAACCCCCTGCCTCACACTCTGAACAAATAACAGGAAATATACATTCAAGGTACTTGTGATTAGAAGCAGCTGTTTCCTAGGATGATTTCAGGAAAAGCATTCAGTCCTTTAGAAGAAGAACACCTGTTTCCTCTGCAACAAAGCTGCATGTGAGAGACAGCATCACCCCATGTGTTCAGGTTCTCATTAAATCTCTGGCAAGCTTGAGAATTACCATAGGTTCCTCCTGGATCCTGTCTATTGATTTCTTCTCATGGTGCAACAGGGGCCCGCCTAGTGTGAGCAGCTCAGAATAACTCAGACAGGCTTTTATTTCCCCTTCTAGTTGCAATCTCTTGGCATAATTAAACAGAATTAACACTGTTTCCTTGGGAATAAAATCTTAAATGGATTCTGAATTGATGCTTCCCCTCCTGGAGACTCAAGCTTTCCCCTGCCTTTACTTCAAATTAATTTGTTTTTTTATACTATGAAGGAATTTTAACAACAATGCTGATGCCTCATCCATCAAGCGTGAAGTGATGAGTGCTCTTCAAATGCAAACCATGTATACCTTATTCATTCATTGGTCTGGATCCCTAAACAATAAAGCTGCTTCTAGGGATCCCAGAAAAAGCACACTCTTTTATTGTCATTGTAATTCTTAAAGTGCTTTTTCCTTTAATAATTGGATGGTAACATTTCCTGAAAGTCGTGCATGAACTTTCTCTCTATAATTTAATGTAGAGGATGTCAACTAATATTAATTGTTCTGGGACAGATAGTTCAATTTCTATCTAACACAAAGGATAAACTGCAAAATATCCTTTCATTTTCTGCCATTCAGTGTTCAGGTGCTGACCTGACTCTATGAAGGGAAGCAGGTTTGCTACCTTTACTAAATGGCAAATCTCAGCTCTTGTGATCTTGGGCTACAAAATTGATTCACTCTGTATTTCTGTGCTTTATAAAAGAAGGTTCCTACTCTCCTGCAAAATGACATAAATAACTTCAGTGAAGCCATGGCAAATTTTCTGTCTCCTGCACTGAAGTTGTGAATGTCTTCCACTTTTCGCCAAGGAAACTTTTAATTTTCTGCAAATGATACACAATGAGAGAACCACTTTCCTCCCTGGCTTCTTAAAGTATCACTGGGAATTGTTCATACAGTCATAATTAGCATATATATGATTCTGAATGGAAATATCTAGTAGATAATCTGTTTGCATCGTTTAAATTTGAATGATGTGCAACTTGGAAAGATTGCAGATTCAATAGCTACTAAGCCAGAAGATCAAAACCTTAAAACGCAAATTCTGCTTTCCTTATTCTGGCAAAAATGCCTTTGACTTCATTGCAGCTGGGATTACATACAATGGGGATTCTAGACTTACAAAGAATGTTGGATCCAGCTGTTTACTTTCTTTGAGCACAGAAGAACAGTATTTACAGATGTTAGTATTGCTTGAAAAGAATTCTTGATCTTGAACTCGAAGTTTCTAGTTAGGAAGAGATTCGTGTTCTGTATCTGAGGCCTGGTCTACACTACACAGTTAGGTCAATGCAAGCCAGCTTTTGTCAACCTAATTGTGGAAGTATCTTCACTTAAATTTGGCTCCTGCTATTGTAAGTGCTCCACTTAATAACACCACCTCCCTGAGCAGAATAGAGTCAGAGTCAAACTAATTAGGTTGATGTGGTGTCAGTGTAGACACTGAATTATTTACATGGCTTGTTACTAACCTCCAGGAGCTGTCCCACAATATCCGACAGGAATGCCTCTGGTCACAGTTGTGAACTCTACTGCCCAGGAGCCAAATAGACAGGAAGCCCTCTGAATTTTTTTAATTCCCTTTCCTGGTTGCCCAGCTTGGAAAGCATACTTATCAGTTCTTCATTGTTTTTAGAAAGACAACAGAGTCTTGTGGCACTTTTAAAGACTAACAGATTTATTAATCGCATGAGCTTTCGTGGGAGAAAGTCCCACTTCGTCAGACGCTTTGAAGTGATGAAGTGGTATTTTCTCCCACGAAAGCTCATGCAATTAATAAATCTGTTAGTCTTTAAAAGTGCCACAAGACTCTGTTGTCTTTCTACAATAGACTAACACGGCTACCCCTTTGGAAATTGTTTTTAGAGTTCTTGTCCAGGTACGTACTATAGATGGGCTCCTGCCCAGAATACAAACGAAGTATAGGATCTGCTGGGCTTGTGGGCAGAAGATGCTGTATAGGCATAGCTCTGTTCCATTCATAGTAATGTGGACATCTATGAACAGATTGCTCAGAGGATGCAGGAGGGCTACAATGGGGACAGCAGCAGTGCTGTGTGAAAGCCAAGGAGCTATGGCAAGCATTTTGGTCCCATCAGGCATTGTAAGAACTTCCCAAAACACCCTGCCCAGGAAGGTGGCAAGTTGCAAAGTGGGATACCTATCCACAGGACCCACAGGACACTGCATTTTGCATTGATATAAGCATTCTCGGTAAGGGTACACACTGTCAACACAAGGACCCAAGTGGGCACACACACACAAGTAATAATTGTAGCTTCTGTGCACTGATATAACTTAAGCCAGCAACCTGCCTACATACAACTTGCTCCTAGTATAGGAGTTGCAATGAGATGTTCAGAAAAGGATCCCAGACTTGTTCTGGTTTCTTTTTGTTGATACCTGCAGTCAACTTTCCTCAGGCCATGATCTGCCAATTTTCATAGGGTGCATCTACACTGGCTAGTTAGGTTGAATTAAGGACGCTTAAGTTGACTAAACAAAGGCGTGTTCACACTGGGCTTTTCTTAAGTTGACTTAAGCATTTCCTTAAGTAGACTTAAGGAAAGCTTAAGTCAACTTAATAACACCTCCTTTTAGGCCAACTTAAGCCATACGTCGACTCCTTAAGTCGATTTAAGGCCAGTGTAGATGGGGATTAACATTAAGTTGACTTTATTAAATTGACTTAAAGCCAGTATAATGGCTATCTCTGCTGTTAAGTCGACTTAACAAAGTCAACTTAAAGTGTAGTCAATTTGTTAAGTCGACAACAAAGTAGACTTTAAGTTGACTTAAAGTCGACCTTCTTAAGTCGACTCAACAAAGTTGTCTTAATTTCGTAAGTGTAGACATAGCCATAGTGTGTGGGTCTTGTCAGTACTTGGTTGAAAAAAAAAAATAAAGTAAACTAAATAGATAATATTTTTTAAAAAATTCAAGAAATAGTTAGTGACCTAGCGAGTGGCACTTGTTTTTTTTTTCTTTCTGATTCTCAATGAACCCAAATCCCACTGTTGTTCTCTAAATTTCTGTTGTAGGTTCTCTCTTTTTCACATGATACCAAAAACTAAGGCCCTGAACAAATGTGATCATTGAAAATCACAGCACATTTTTTCAAGTGTGATATTTAACCTCCAAATCCATGCAAAGTTCCAGTTTTGATAATTATATTTTATCAAAATGGTCCAGAAGATTCAACAAGATATGATACCCTTCACTCTAAATTCACATAGAATAATATTGTGAATGATTCATGGTTACATTTCATAGAGTAATAGAATCATAGAACTAGAAGGGACCATGAGAGATCATCGAGTCCAGTCTCCTGCACTCATCGCAGGACCAAGTACCATCTTAAACTATCCCTGACAGGTGTTTGACTAACCTGCTCTTAAAAATTTCCAATGGTAGAGATCCCACAACCCCCTTGGCAACTTATTCCAATCGTTAATCACCCTGACAGTTAGGAATTTTTTCCTAATATCCAATCTAAACCTCCCTTGCTGTAATTTAAGCCCAATACTTCTTGTCTTATCACCAGCAGTCAAGGAGAATAGTTTTCTCCATCCTCCTTGTAACAACCTTTTAGATACTTGAAAATTGTTATCATGTCCCCTCTCAGTCTCCTCTTTTCCAGACTAAACAAATCCAGTTCTTTCAATCTTCCTTCGTAAGTCAAGTATTCTAGATCTTTAATAATTTTTGTTGCTCTTCTCTGGACTTTCTCCAATTTGTGCATATTTTTCCTGAAATGAGGCACCCAGAACTGGACACAATACTCCAGTTGAGGCCTAATCAGCACAGAGTAGAGAAGAAATACTTCTCATGTCTTACTTACAATACTCCTGTTAATACATTACAGAATGATGTTTGCTTTTTTTGCAACAGTGTTACACTGTTGACTCATATTTAACTTGTGGTCCACCATGACGCCCAGATCCCTTTCTCCATCCTAGATAGTCATTTCCCATTTTGTATGTGTGCAACTAATTGTTCTTTCCTAAATGGAATACTTTGCATCTGTCCTTTTTGAATTTCATCCTATTTATCCCAAACCATTTCACCAGTTTGTCCATATTGTTTTGAATTGTGATCCTATCCTTACTTGCAACACCCCCCAGCTTAGTATCATCGGCAAACTTTATATGCAAATTTGACTCAGTTGTCTTGGGGTTAAACAGGGACTATGGATTTTTCTCACATTACAACAAGTGATTTGACTTCACCCTCTTCTATGTGCTATTCCCCAGTGTTTGAATCCTAACACCTATTTTGATTTGCTGTTACAGCCTGACCTGATCCTGTGTCATACACTCCCCTGCATTTAATTTCCTCCCATTCTGTAACTTTCCCATCTTCAAAGCGTCTGACGAAGTGGGATTTTCTCCCACGAAAGCTCATGCGACAAATAAATCTGTTAGTCTTTAAAAGTGCCACAGGACTCTGTTGTCAAACTTTATAAGCTTACTCTTTATACCATCATCTAAATCATTGATGAAAATTTTGAACAGAACTATACCCAGAAATGATCCCTGTAGTACTCCGCTTGTTTTGCCCTTCCAGCATGAGTTTGAACCATTGATAAGTACTCTCTGGGAGCGGTTATCTAACCAGTTGTGCACCTATTTTATAGTAGCTCCATCTAGGTTGTTTTTGCCTAGTTTGTTAATGAAAAGGTGGTGGGAGACCATAACAAAAGCCTTATTAAAATCTAGATATACCACATCTACCACTTTCCCTCTATCTACAAGGCTTGTTACCCTGTCATAGAAAGCTATCAGGTTGGTGTGACATGGTTTGTTCTTGACAAATCCATGCTGACTATCATTTAACACCTTATTTTCTTCTAGATGTTTACAAATTGATTCCTTAATAATAAGATCTTTCCTGGTGCAGAAGTTAAACTGATTGGTCTGCAATTCCCTGGGCTATCCTTGTTTCCCTTTTTATAGATGGGCACTATATTTGCCATTTTCCAGTCCTCTGGGATTGATCCTGTCTTCCATGACTTTTCAAAGATAATATCTAATGGCACAGATATCTCCTTAGTCAGCTCCTTGAGTATTCTAGGGTGCATATCATCAGGCCCTAGTGACTTTCATTCAGGGCTGCACATTTCTGATGTATGAGGATGGTTCAGTTTTCTTCTTCCTGCCTTTTTTTTTAAATATTAAAAGATAAAATACAACTTTGAATACATTTTTACAGATCATAAAGGGTAAAATTATATTTTTTTTAGTTCATTTCTAATCTTAGTGTTTCATTTTGATCTCAGAGTTAGCCATATTAAGGATCATCATATGCTTTGTTGTGTTTTGTTCCCCCAATGTATTCATTCTCAACAACCAGTGTCTGTCATGCTGCCACACTGCCATAAAGAATACTGCCCATTAAAAGTACTTTAGCAACAGCTTATCATATTCTATTATGTGAATGGGGAAAAAAAATTACATTCTTGTTTGAAGGTTTTTCACAGGGATGAAATGCAACTCCTGCACATAGACTTCATCCTAACCCACAACCATTTATATCTTCTAGTCAGCAGCACTGTTATGGGTACCTGCATGACCCTGCAATATGCCAAAATTTTTATGGCTGACTTAGAAAAACACTTCCTCTATTCTCATACCCAAGCACCACTCCTCTACTTACGCTACATTGATGACATCTTCATCATCCACGGAAAGGAAGCTCTTGAAGATTTCCACAGAGATTTCAACAATTTCCACCGCACGATCAATGTTAGCCTGGAACACTCCACACTGGAGATCCACTTTCTGGACACTACAGTACAAATTAATGATGAACACATAAACACCAACCTATACCAAAAACCTGCTGACTGCTATAGTTACCTATATCCCTTGATCTTTTATCCAGGACACACCACATGATCCATTGTCTATAGCCAAGCCCTATGATATAATCACATTTGCTCTGATCCCTCAGACAGAGACTGACACCTTCAGGATCTCTATCAAGTATTCTTAAAACTACAATACCCACCTGGGGAAGTGAAGAAACAAACTGACAAAGCCACTCTAGCACCCAGAAGTCAACTGCTACAGGAGAAGCCCAAAGAAAACAACAAAACACCACTGGTCATCACCTACAACTGCCAAGTCAAACTTCTACAGCACATCATCAAGGATCTACAGCAGGGGTTCTCAACCCCTGGCCACAGGCTGGCAAGGCGGTGAGGGTTGGGAGACGGGAACATGGGCCATGCTGTTGCTGAGGCCCACACACCTGCCTGCTAACTGGCCCCATTTATGGGCATCTAGCCCACCCCCCACCCCCCACTTTAAAAAAATGGCTTTTCTTTCCAAATTTTAATTTTTTTTTTGGCTTGAGGGCCACAAATATAATTTTTATAACCCTGAAGGGCCACTAATGTATTTAATTAAAATTTTTATTTATATTTAATTAATTGATTTTAATACATTTTAATTAAAATTTAATTTGAATTTGATTAATTTAATTGTAGTGTAAATTTAATTAAATAGGCTGGTGCCCCCTCAGGATTCTAAAAATTATATTTGCGGCCCTTAAGCCAAAAGGGTTGGGATCCACTGATCTACAGCCTGTTCTAAAAGATGATCCCTCACTATCCCAGGCCTTGGGAGGGAGACCTCTCCCTGCTTATAGACAGTGGCCCGATGTTAAGCACATACTCACCAGCAACTAAAGACCAAACAACAGAAACATTAAAGCAAGTGTATATCCCTGCAACAAACCCCACTGTCATCTTTGCCCACATATCAAAACAAAAGACACCATCATAGGACCTAATCAAGCCAGGTACTCCATCAAGGACTCATTCACCTGCTCATCCACCAATGTGATTAATGCCATCACGTGCCAGAAATGCCCTCCCCCGCCCCCTTATACATTGGACAAACAGGACAGTCTCTGCACAAAAGAATAAATGGACATAAATCTGACATCAGAAATAAGACCATTCAGAAACCAATAGGGGAATATTTCAATCTCCCTGCTCATTCCTTTGATGATTTGCTAATAGCCATGCCTAGACAAATGGATTACAAATCAAAGCTTCAAAGAGAAACTGCAGAATTGGAATTAATATGCAGATTTGATACCATCAACATAGGGTAAATAGAGATTTTGGCTTTTTTGTTTTTTCTCATTACAACAGGTAATTTTTGCTGTCTTTTTACCTCACCTCCCTCTAAAATATTGTTCTGCACTGTTTGAATCTAAACAACTATTTTGATTTGCTGTAACAGTCTGACCTGATCCTATGACTTACACTTCCCTCAATTTATTTTCCTCACATTCAACTGTAGTTCTCCATCTTCAAGCATCTGACAAAGTGGGATTTTCTCCCCCCAAAGCTCATGCAATAAATAAATTTCTTAGTCTTTAAAAGTGCCATTAGATTCCTTGTTTGTTTGCACATAGAAAAGTTTCTAATCTTGGCAAAGGGCTATTTCCTTAAAGAAATGGATCACTTCACACAACCCATCTATTGCCAATAGGCAGGCATTTTGTTTACCCAAGGCATCAAAAAACCTATAAATGAGCAGATGAGAGGAGGAGCTCAAAGCTACATAAATATATACAACAAAATATTATTAGACAATAAAGGTTTAATTCTAACCCTTCTGTTTTCTAGAGGCCTGGTTGAAAAGCTAAGGTTTCCCTTAGACCACGTATATAGCCTTAGATAAATCAGGATCCTAGAATATATTTTGCCATTGAAAAATATTTGTGGCTTTTCCCTTAAAAAGTAGTAGAACGATAGCTAAAAAAAGGCCACAAGTCAGACCATTTTGTTGCCAAGCTTATAACTCAGCCTATCAGATATTTAAACTATTTAAAAGTGAAGCTGTAACTCTGCATGATGTGATCTATTGGCTAAATAGGCGCTGTGACATTTTGCAAAAGCCAAAAGAGGTAATTATGATGCTAAGAGCTTTTAGATTGGAGGCTGGAAGGCAATAATAAAACTGAAGAAGGAATGAATCATTAGAAGTCTCCACTATTTACCATCTAGAAAAAGTCCAAAGCTTTTGCTTTTATTGGAAAAATCCTCCGTTCAGGACTTTTTTAAAAAGAAGATCAGTTCAAGGTACTTTGGTTAATGAATTGTGCTTGTATTGATGAGATGTAACAGAATTAGTGTAAAAAAGAGAAAATTCCTCAGAGCTTTTTTTTTTTTTTTTTTTTTTTTTTTTTTTTTACTGTTCTGCATTTATTTATGTCAATTTCTACAGCAAAAAAGTCAAATCACTTATTTAACTCTTCATGATAGATCAAAGAAAATATACAAATATCTGAAGAGGAGAGCACCAGTGGCACATTTCTTAGATGCCAAAGGAGGAGAAGAAAACTTTCAAATCATAACTGAGAATATGGTATTATATAGTTAATACAATTAACATCATAATCTGATCACACTGCTTTTTTGTATATTCCTCATTGTGAATATAGATAAGTATGGTAATATTTAAAGTTGATAAGTATCTGTGCCTCTTAGGTTAGACAGTGGAATCTTCCAATTGTGTTAGCCAATATATCTTGTTATCTCTTGTATTTTAATTTAAAGGGAGATTTTATTTCTGGAGGAAGGATTAAAATTTCAATCCCAACAGTATGGTGGACAAATTTTGATTTATCCATATTCTGCGTTAGTGTTACTTTATTAAGAAATATATTTCTATATATCATTTTATATTTTTTCTACACAAAAATTACTTTAAAAATCTTACTGAGTTGGTGGCATTTTTTCAAAACAATCAAAATTTGGAAAAAATCGATTCAAGAAAACTTTCAAATATTTGTTGTCTATTTTTCAATCAGTTCAACAAATAAACCTCTTGGCAGTCAGAGAAAGAAGCTGGAAATTAAATAATTTGGGGTTTATCCTAAGTGAATTGAATTGCTGAACCTTTTAAATTTTGTCCATTGTTTGCTAATTAGAAATGAAGGATTATGGCTTCAGTTAAGCAATGGAGATAGATTGACGTGTTCTACAAAAGCAGGCAATGATCCCTGTTTTGTGCAACATATAGGAAGGAGCAGAGTTTTCATGCAGAGGATCCCAAGGATAAAAAGCAAAGGAAGAGAGAAATATGAAAAAAAATTAACAGAATTATGACTAAATAAAAGTTATATCTTTATAGAGCCCCATTATGGCTCCAATTCAGCATGACATTTAATTTTCAAGCCACCTCTATCTTCCAAACTTGAGAATGTGATTCCTAGTTTGCCTACACAAACTCATGCTAACTTGATAAAAACTAACATTAGTATAAATGTTATCTTAACTGCTGTAGCTGTCAGATCCAGTTGTAGCATGGCTTAGTCATGCTGAATTGGCGGCAGCAATCCCTTGATTCAAGGATGATCTCTATTGCAGATTGACACATGTGTCCTGAGATTATTCAGGAGTCCAATCCTGGAACCACAAATCTGCCTGTAATAGGAACAGACATTTCCTATTGGGTCAGCTGCCTATGGGCAGAAATGTCTTTAGTTTTTCTTCCTTCTCTCTCTTTCTTGTCAGCTTTGAGGGAAATACACTGCTCCTCAAAGTGGGCCACTATCTGATGGAGAATCTGGCACTGCTGAGTTAATTTTTGACTTGTTTCTCCCAGTTTATGATATCCACATCAGTTTTCTTAAGATATGTTTTCAGTGTAACTTTGTAGCATTTCCACTGACCATCCTGACACCTCTGACTATAGATGAGATGAGAGTAGACAGCTTGTTTTGGGAGGCAAAAAAATCCAGCATCCTTATACAGTGTCCAACCAAGAGTAGTTGGTGCATAAAGATCATTGCTTCAATGCTGGGGACATTTACTTCATTGAAGATCCTGGTATTAATATGGTGATCTTCCTACCTGTAAAGGCTCTTCCAGAGGCAACATTGATGATACCTCTCCAGACTCTTGAGGGGTTGTCAGTAGGTTTCACACCCGTAAAGGAGTGTTGGGATGACAATTGTCTTATTGACCTGAATATTGGTGTTCTTCCATAAATCATAATCCATGAAAACATATCAAAGCAATTCCCAAAGGAATTACTTGGGTACTGAATCCTATGCTGAATCTCACTATAATTTTTTTGCATTTTGGGAGAGTTGGCTACCGAGGTAGCAGAAATGCTTGACTGTCTCCAAAGTCTGTCCCTCAACAGAATTTGTGGAGGATCATTTGCAAGACCTGAGGCAGGCTGATAGAGCATTTTAGTCTTCTTGATATTAAGTGGAAGTCCTAGGCTTTGGTAGGCTTGTGCAAACAGATCCAGCGTGGGCTGAAGGTCATTCTCAATATGCGCAAAGACAGCCTAATCATCAGCATAGTGAAGATCAATAATGGATGTCCTGAGGATTTTAGACTTCAAGAGGAGATGTTGATAATTAAAAAGCCACCCATCCATTATATAGTGAATGTCAATTCCAGATGGGAGATGGCCTTTAATGAAAACCAGAACGACTGCTAAATAGATGGAGAACGGGACTGGGGCAATAACACAACTTGTATAATTCCAGTTTTGATGACCAAATGGTTCATCTCTAACCATTACAAAGAACAGTAACAGTCATCTGATCATGAAGAAGCCTTAGAACCTTAATAAGTTTTGGAAGACAATCGAATCTGGCCATAACCTGGCACAGGGTTTCGCAATTTACAGAGTTGAAGGCCTTCATTAAATTGATGAAGGGTATGTACAGGTCCAGATTTTGCTTCTGAGACTTTTCCTGAATTTGGCAGGCAAAGAAGATTATATCAGTTATGCCATGAGATGGTCTAAAACTACACTGAGATATCAGTAAAATTTCCTCAGCAAGGGGAAATAATTGATTTAAGAGAATAGAATTTTCACTGCTGTAGATCATAAGGCAATGCCTTGGTAATACAAAAGAAATTCAACTTCCAGTTTCTTCAAGATATAGTGACTCGGGAGAATCTATAGTACCATCTCCAAGAAAGGTTCACTGTCATGCCCATAGTTGATGATGATAATGAAAATTTCAGGAAGGGATTAAAGGCTGATATTCTATTATTTTGTGCTGAGTCTATTGGTTATGTCACCCACCATTTCCAACATTGGTTTGATGCAAATGAGGCTGAGATTCAGGGCCTATTCAAATGGAAAAGACTTATTGTATATGGCAAAATGATATATCACAACAACAGAAGAAAGAGTTATATAAGCAATTTAAGGCAGAAGCCTGAAGGAAAATTTGTGACATCAAAAATAGGTGGTGGCAAGTAAAGGACAAGGAGACACTCTACACTGAAAAACTTGACTGAGGTGCTTTTTTCCATCAACAATAGCCATTTATAGTCTGCACTCCCATGGTCTTACACCACTCAGAGCCCAGCACGGGTAGATGTAGTTTAAGGACAGTGAATCATTCAAAGCCAAATAGATGGAGCATTTCGAGTCGCTCCTGAATCGTAAGTCAACTGTCTGGGATGCCACTGTTGAACCCATACGTCAACAACACAAAAGAGAATCACTGATTTCCTCACCCTTGAAGAAGTAATAAGAGCCATCATCCAAACTAAAAACAACAAGACAGAAGGACCAGATGGTCTACCAGCCAAAATCTCTAAGTTTGGAGGTGAACTATTGGTAAAGAAACTCCATGATTTTTTTTTTCAAATCTAGTATAATGAGAAGAGTTTGGAAAATTTGAGAAGTGCCAATACTGTTATAATCTTTAAGAAAGGAGACAAGTCAGAGTGTGGAAATTATTGAGGCTGTGGTGAGTTCAAACCTGCATAAAACCCATGGCATGACTAAGCCATTCTGCGACTACTGTGTTACCTGTGCTACTGCAGCTACGTTACTATTTATATTAGTGAGAGCTCTAATCAAACTAATATGATATGTTCGTGCAAGCTGGTAATCACACCCTTGCTCGTGTGGACATAGGCTTAATATGATGAAAATAATGCACATGCTTAAATGACTTGCTATTCTGGACCTGTAAGAAAAAAAATAGGGTCTGCTGAAAAAAGATACTACAGTTGATTTTCCCCCTCTTTAGAATATGCTACCATACATGGTACTTGACTGGTGACTTTTGGAGATATATTTTATTCTCAACATGAGATGCCTAAAAAAGGCCTGATTTTCACAAATCATACCCTCTCTGAGCATCAGACCCATTTAAGTTATCTCAAATTGGGTACCAAAAACTAAATACACTTATAATCCCTGGTTGCTTTTAAAAGGCAGGCCTTAATTCTTTCAGTCAGAGGTGCTCTAAAAATAACTTTCGGAAGAGCATCATACAAAATCCTATTTCAATCAATCAATAAGTTATTTCTCTCTTTTCCCTTAAAATTCCATGTAGTCTAGCAGTATCATATCCCTGACAGTGGTCAATCATGAATGTCTCAGAAAAATAGGTAACATCTCCACCACCAACCCTGAAGAAATTTCTTCCTGAATCTCTCTGGTGCTTGTCTAAGGATATAGTAGGCTACCATCCGTTAGAATTGTCTGAAAACAGATTCACTGATGGTAAAATCAGTATCCTCCTATAAACAACTACACTGGAGCCATCACCATGGCTTGAACGTGAGGCATCTCATACTGAAGGCCACTCCTGCTTGTAGTGAAGGACTAAATTCATAATTAACCTCTGAGACAGATCAACTACCATGCGCCATCATTACTTTCCAAAGTTTGTGGAGAATGGATTTTATTTTATTGCATTATCTCAACATTTTCCATGTATTTATTTAGTTTGTTTCATTCCAATTTCACATATGCTTTCCATACTCTGTAACTCAACATGATGCTGGTATTACTATGTGCCCACAAATTGGCAAAAATAACCAAACAACAACAACAATAAAACCCACTCAAACCCACTTCCAAGTAACAAGCTGTAAAATTATAAATTGTACTCCCTCAAGCAAGGAAAAAGGTGCACCTTTTTCCTTTCTCCACAGTAAATTTAATAAAAATAAGAATCAATACATGACTTAGTTTTAGAAATAAATGTGTTATGATTTTCTCTAGCTTATTGCACAATGATGCTGGTAGGTTGCCAGAAATGCAAACAATCTACAAAAAAGCTGAGTCCCTAATCAATACAACAGACTATTTCCAGGCCCCTCAGAAGGCTTTAAAAAAATAAAATAAAAAGACACTCAGTTATTTTGTCCTAAGCCTGGACTGCTGAAAACATGATTAAAGTATTCTTGAAAAATTGTTATGTAGAAAATTGTAGAATATTTCTATAAATTGGTTGCTAAAAATTAGTGTTAAAATAATAAAGGCCTGACATATAAACCCACAAAAGCAAAGAACTTCAGAGCTAAGCGGAGAGTAATTGTCAGTTAAAATAAAATCTTAACAAGTCCATTGTTTGTCTGAATTGCAGCACATATGGTTAGTTATGGTCTTTTAACTAGCTGTGGGAATATGCCTGAAAATACATTTCTCATTAACTAAAGATTGTGGGTTCAAAATATGTGCTCTAGAAATGAGCCTGTTATAAACTGGTCTCCTCTTTGAAAATTGCTCCATCAACTCCTTTGTTAACAGACTTCCTGCACATTTCTGTGCTATTGTTTTAAAATCAATCAAATCAGTAGAACTCATGGATGCCACTAGTACACTCAACAGCAATGCAGAGCTTTTATAGTTGGCAGGGCTACGATTCCAAATCGACCTGGTGAGCCAAACTGATGCCATGAAAAATTGTGTTAAGAGGTGAAGTTAACTAGAAACTCTGGAGCTGATGCTGGAAAAGTTAGGATTCAGATCCAAATTTTGCATTTCATGACTATTGACAAAATTTTCAAAAGAGATCAGCACTCCACAGTTCTCAGTGTCCTTAGCAGGAGTTGGTAGATATTTTAGCACAGTTAAAAATCCAATGAAGATATCAGTTTATATTATGTTAATCTCTAGCTAGTCAATTTTATCGTAAAGAAACATCACTGAAAGCTGTTGCAAGAAAAATAGCAAAGCCAGACTGAGAGTGGAACAGTTTTCAGGAGACAAAGGAGTGGATAAAAGGGAAGAGGCAAAAGCCTATGAAAAAGAGTTAACGACTATAAATTCATATATGATATTGTGCACGGGAGCTTCCTAGCGAAGAAATTAATACCATCCCAGACATACAAGGCCCTAATTCATGCATTCTCCTGTATGTAGTTCAGCATGTCAGGAAAGACAGAAGAGATTGGGTAGAGTTATGGGTACTGGCATGACAAAGAAATCTTGGAGAAATGTTTTCCTTAACACTCTTGGTTCTACTTCATCTTGGTTCTAGTTGAGCAATTTTATGCAACATCTTTCCCAACACATTACTCCACCAACACCTAAGTATAGTTTTATTTGCACCAATAACTGAAGACCTTACTCAGTTATTACTCAAGCAAAATTCATATTGACTTCAATAAGTTTGTTTTCCTTGATAAAGATTTGACTCTACAATTTTATACTTTTCAGAATGAACAAAATCATCACACAGTTAGTGGTGGTTTAAAGTTAAAATTATATTATGAGCTAGATTATCTCTTGAACCGAAGTTCTGCTTAGCATTGGAGAGAGCAAGATGTATTAGGGAGGCGATTACAGCTCTTCTTTTCACAAGTCTCAGCCCAGGTGTACGATAGGCAGTTCTACATTGTTCCAGTTGCCTTGGAGTCCTTCATGGATGGATCTACATGAAGAACTGATGTAGTTTCCCCACATCCCTTCCTAGCTTTCTGTCTACCTCCTTTCTCACCGGCCATGTCCCTTTACATTATGGGAGAAATGAGTCAAAGATGCAAGACCTGGCAGGAGCACAGATGTGGGGAATTCACAGCAGAAGAATTTCCTGCTGAGCATTTGTCCCCAGATTACACTTATGCGTGATCTGAGTGATGCAAAGGAGTTATAACTAAAGCTGTCAGTTAATTGCATTAACTCAAAACAAATTAATTCAGTTTTTCAAAGTAAATTAAATTAAAAATTAATTGCTATTAAGCCCAGTTTTAATGATACTTTTAAAAAAGGATAGAATAGTAATTTAAATTTATTATAATTATGGAATTTTTCTATGTTTTCAAACATATTGCTTTCAATTACAACACAATACAAAGTGTACAGTACTCACATATTTTATTGCAAATATTTGCACTGTAAAAAGATAAAAGAAATAGTATTTTTCAATTCACCTCATATAAGTTCTGTAGTGTAATCACTTTATCTTGAAAGTGCAATTTATAAATGTAAAACTTTTTTACATAACTGCACAAAAAAAAGCACTATTAAACTTTAGTGTCTACATGTCTACTCAGTCCTACTTCTTGTTCAGCCAAATCACTAAGACAATAAAGTTTATTTACTTTTATGGTGGATAATGCTGGCCACTTCTTGTTTGCAATGTCAATGGAAAGTGAGAACAGGCATTCATGTGGCATTAGAGTGGCCAGCTTTGCAAGGTATTTATGTGTCCCTTCATGCTTCAACCACCTCTTCAAAAGGACATGCATCCATGTTGATGAGGCTGGTTAAAAAAAAACAAACTTCAATTAAATTTGTGAATGAACTCCTTGGGGGAAAATTGTATATTGTCCTGATCCATGATTTTACCTGCCATATATTTCATCTTAGATGACGACTCAGCATACATTTATCTGCACTTTCACTGCAGATTTCATAGAATCATAGGTTGGAAGGGACCTCACGGGGTCATCTAGTACAACCCCCTGCTAAAAAGCAGGACCACTCCCACTAAATCACCCCAGCCAGAGTTTTGTCTAACCGAGCCTTAAAAATCTCCAAAGATGAAGATTCTACCACCTCCCTAGATAGCCCATTCCAATGCTTCACCACCCTCCTAGTGAGAAAGTTTTTCCTAATATCCAACCTTGACCTCCCCAGCTGTAATTTGAAACCATTGCTCCTTGTTCTGTCCTCTGTTACCCTCGAGAACAGCCTAGCTCCCCCCTCTTTGGAGCAACCCTTCAAGTAGTTGAAGCTTGCTATCAAATCTCCCCTCAGTCTTCTCTTCTGTAGACTAAATAAGCCTAGTTCCTTCAGTCTCTCCTCATAAGTCATGTGCCCCACCCCCCTAATCATTTTTGTTGCCCTCCACTGGATTCTTTCTAATTTTTCCACATCCTTTCTGTAGTGGGGAGCCCAAAACTGGACGCAGTATTCCAGATGCGGCCTGACCAGTGTCGAATAGAGGGGAATTATCACATCCCTTGATCTGCTGGCAATACTCCTACTGATGCAGCCTAATATGCAATTGGCTTTTTTGGCAACAAGGGCACACTGTTGGCTCATATTCATCTTCCCGTCCACCATAACCCCCAGGTCCTTTTCTACAGCGCTGCTACTTAGCCGATCGGTCCCCAGCCTGTAGCAGTGCATGGGATTTTTCCGTCCTAAGTGCAGGACTTTGCACTTGTCTTTGTTGAACCTCATGAGGTTTCTTTCGGCCCAGTGTTTCAATTTGTCCAAGTCTCCCTGGATCCTGTCCCTGCCCTCCAGAGTATCTACCATTCCCCCCAACTTGGCGTCATCCGGAAACTTACTAAGCACGCAGTCTATTCCATCATCAAGATCATTAATGAAGATGTTGAATAGAACCAGCCCCAGGACCGACCCCTGGGGCACTCCACTTGTTACCAGTTGCCAACCAGACATCGAGCCATTGAGTCCTACCCGCTGAGCCCATTGATCTAACCAGTTTTCGATCCACCTTACAGTCCACTCATCCAACCCATACTTCCTTAACTTGCCGACAAGAATGCTGTGGGAAACCGTATCAAAATCCTTGCTAAAGTCAAGGTATACCATGTCATAAAATGCAAAGAAGGTACCAGTGGCTATGTCTACACTTGTTAATTTAGGTCGACTTAGCTAAGTCAACTTAAAGTTGACTTTAAGTCGACTTTGTTAAGTCAACTTAGCATGTCCACACCTAAACTTTAAGTTGACTTTAGGGGGACCCTACAAAGTCGACTGAGAGCATCCACACTGGATGCCTAGGTCGACTTTTAGGGGCCAGAGGGACCTTGGACTGGTCCATGGTGGCAGGGGGGGCACCCCTTGCCAAGTGCCAGGGGGCTCAGCCTTTGCCCCATTGTATGTGGTTACAATGGGGCAAAGGGGGACAGGGACCCTGGCAGGGCATAACTCTGCCGTGTGGGCAGGCATGCCAAGATTTCCCTGTGCCACTCCCCCCCTGGAAGGGTGGGCAGTGGGGGAGTCCTGGAGAGCCCTAGAGTTGACTTAGAGTCGACTTAGGGCTACTCCAGGTCTACACTGGCTTAAGTCGACTTTAGAAAGTCGACTTAAGCCAAAAGTTGAGTTAAAACGAGGTTTCAAAAAGTCAACTTAATTTTCCTTAAGTCGACTTTAGGAGCTTGCTTAAGTCGACTTAAGTAAAATGTAGTGTAGACGCAGAGTAAATTAAGTCGATTTAAGCTTGACACACCCAGTGTGAGATTTCTAAAGAAAGATTCAGCACTCAACTCAAGGTTTAAGAATGTGAAATGCCTTCCAAAATTTAAGAGGGACAAGTGTGGAACATTCTGTCAGAAATCTTAAAAGACCAACACTCCAATGCAGAAACTACAGAATCTGAACCGCCAAAAAAGAAAATCAGCCTCCTATTGGTGGCATCTAACTCAGATGACAAAAATGAACTTGTGTTAGTCTGCACTGCATTGATCCTTATCAGTCAGAACCCATAGTCAGAATGGAAGCATGTAATCTGAAATGGTGGTCAAAGTACAATGATGATTGATTGATTGATTGATTGATTGATTGATTGATTGATTGATTGA
>ML685797.1:14484093-14613333 GCA_007922175.1 Pelusios castaneus
TGATTGATTGATTGATTGATTGATTGATTGATTGATTGATTGATTGATTGATTGGAAAACTTTTTGGAAAAATAATTGGCTACTTCTTTTCATAGCTGTTGGGAGGTTGTGTTTTTTGTTTTTTTTTTTAAAGAAAGCATCACCTTCATACTGCCACAAAAGCACTCGTCCAATGGCAACAATGCATAAAGGCCTATCCAGCTGCATAACGTGCATAAATTATGCTGTAGACAAATGCTACAGTTGTCAGAAGGGACTGAGCTTTGGAACTTCAGCACCAAAAGGACACATTACTTCGGTGCTTTCATTTAGGACCTTAACTGACAAACCACTGGTAAGTGGAATTCCCAGTTTAGGCAAAGAGAACTGTGTTGTTTGGTATGGTGTGGACTTAAAGAATTAGGCCCTTAAATGTAATATCAAAATGTTTGTGTCTGTGTTTAGGGCTAAATCTTGTTCAGGAGGATTCTGTTCTCTGAATCCAGCACGGATAGTCATTTAAGCATTAGAACATATCTATTTATAAATGCATTGCAATAAAGTCTTATATATGTGCAACTTTAATTTTATTTGGTTTGCCTAAATAATTAATATATTTCCTCTCTATAAGTATATCATACAAGCCATTTTATTTCTTCATAAAGTTTTGGCTACAACAAAATATATTTCATTGCTTTTATAATTTAATTCCCTACATTCTTTCTAAGTCATTTCTTATGCTTATTTTTTCACAGCCTGAAATACTTTGCCTGAGCATGTTTTCTATCATTGTTGTTTCAAGAGTTTTTGGCTTAAAACATTAGATCATAGACTGAGCCAACTTGAAACAGTATGGGCTCAAGTTTAGAAGGGAATGATGGGTCATATCAAAGCACAGCAGTCAAATGGTAAGGAAAATATGTTCCCACAAACCTATACATTTTTATAACCAGTCTTAAAGGCATAAACCTGCTAATAACTCAAAATCATCTTTGTAATGAGAAAGTCCATAGGCATCTAACACCAGAAGTAGGCTCACGGCAGAGAATCCTTACTGGAGGGAGATGTCTAAATCTCCCTCTGAGGAGCAAATCTTCTCAACATTTCCTATTGGTTGGTTAAGTGGCTTCCCACCCAATGTGCCAGCTTTTGTGGATCCTATTCTTAGACACCTATCTCTCCCCACAAATTATACAGAGAACCTATAAGTCTAACTCAGGGGTGTGGATTCCAATAGATGGTGGGGTGCCTGAATGTTAAGTATTGCAATGCTCAATGTATGTCTTCTTTGTGTATCAGGCCCTCTTTTGCTAATGAGAGATGCAGGTAGTAGGAAGTCTCCTGCAAGAGTCCCCCAGTCAGTGGAAAGAACTCCATTCCACATGCAACTCCCAGGTTAGCTGGCCTGTGGAGTGTAATCCTGTGGAGAGCAGGTTAGGAAGGCATGTAAGAGCTGCAAGAAATAATAAGGCTCCTCAAGAAGAACCTGATTCAGGAGGAACAGGACATGATATTCATGGTAATTGTAAATTTTAGTGCCACTGCCACTCACATTTAGTACATCTGCTCTATAGCAGATAAATACAGAGGGGCAGACATCCCAAACAGAATGGCATTTGACCCCATGCACTAGGTTGCAATGCCCAGAGCCAGGAGCTGGGCCCAGTCCTGCAGGACAAAAGATGCTGCTGCAGGGTAAATGTGAGCCAGGGTAGTTCTCCATCTTCTTGCTCCCCATCCCCCTCCTTTCTGTGATATCAGGCTCTTTTCCTGTACCTCTGCTGTAAAATTTATTAAAACTTTCCATGATAAAATCACAGCTCTGGACATGATTGATAGTATTATCCCCTTTTGACCAGAGCACTTAGCCAAAAATGTGTAGTCTTGAAAGTTGTTTCCATTAAGAAAAGATAATGGAGTCAGATATTTCTTTCATCTAATCCTATTTATTTATGAAGAATTTATAAAATCTGATTTCTCTGAACTCAGAAGAGCTTTCCTGGTCTTTCTTATTTTATGGAAAACTTTCTTGTCTATGATACTCAGTTTGCTAGTTACCCCATTGATTTGTCTTGCCATTCCAGACTGGGAATGTCATATACGGGCTTCCTAGTCTCTCCAGTCACTTTGTAGATGCCTCTCCAACAAAGAGTTTATCTTTGCCTATAAGTCGTCTCTCAGCCCTTTTGGGGAAATTTTCAGTTGCTCTTTTAATTCCTTATTTGTGAAGTCTTCAGTTCTTGTTTTAGGTTGTTTTAAATTCTTTTGGCCATCTTTGAGTTCTGTAAGCCTTTGCATTATTTGTTCTACCTTGGTTCAACAGGAACACTAGCTCACAATTTCTCTCCTTGGGAACTGGATCCTTTGACTTAAACCAGTGTCGCTCCTTTTGAGCCAAAGAGTTAGATCCTTTAGGTCGGAGGTTTTCATCTGGGGTACATGTACCCCTGGGGGTACTGTAGAGTATCTTAGGGGCTAAGCAAGAGGATCCCATGGACCCCATGCTTTGTGGGGCCCCAATCCAGACCCGGTGGGAGGTGGGTGGCTGCCGCTTGCTCCTGGCTGTGTGCTGGACCAGCAGGTGGCAGGCAGATGCATACCGTGAGGTCCAGACTCCCAGGCAGTGGCCGGTCAGGGGAGGTACCATCCTGGCCCTTCAGAACGCACAGCTGGGAGCCTCTTGTGCTCTCTACCCCGATGAGTGTCATAAAGGGCCAGCCCAGTGCCCCATCCAGGTGGGCAGTAAGGCTGCCCTGGCCAAGTGGGCTTTGAGGTTAGAGCAGGAGAGCTGGGCACTGTGCAATGGGTAAGAGTGGGAGGAGAGGGGCAGTGCCCCACACAGGAGGAGATAAACAGCATTATCTCCTTCCCCTTCAGGAACAGTGGGGGGGGGGGGGTTGGTGCCATCTTGTGGGAGCTGGGGACCCCTCCTGTCCTGCATGGGAGGGGGGAAAGCATGAGTCCTGGTGGGGGCCCATCTCAGGCTTGGCCCCTGGAGATCCAGGGTATATCACTGGAGCCATAGGGAAGGCCCACATAGTGTGCTTTGTCCTGGGCCCTGCACTCCACTAGGGATGGGCCTGTGCTAGAGAACTCAGAAGATATCAGGTAGAGTGAAAACCATGAACTGGTATTTCAGGTGAAACCTTGAGACTGTAGGGGTACAGTTTCTAAAAAGGTTGAAAACCCTGCTTTATGTTGTTCCAGTTAGGAGGCTAAATAGATGGAGTTGGGTATTTCTTTGATGCAATTCTCTTTATTTATGAAGAATGTACAGTTTCCCTGAATACGACAGGAATCAAACAATAAGTGACAATGTCTTTGCTCACAGTTCCAAGCCTCTTTTCCAGTCAACACTTAGCCCCCAAACCTCTTTCTCTCAGCTTTTCTCATGGCTGTGTTCCCAGAACTTGTTCTTACTGTGTCCTTGGCTTCTTTGTCCATACTTGTATTATGATCAATGGAATTAGAATCATGAGGCCAATGATTCCTGGAGGGACTTTACCAATGGGACACCGCAGAACAGAGAATGTGAGGAGTTAGGCTGGAAGCAAGTAAGCCACATAGAAAGAATGATTCACAGGATTTAATAAATGTTTCATTTAATAGATTCATAAATTCTAAGTTTAGAAGGGGACCAATATGTTCATCTAGTCTGACCTTCTGCACAATACAGGCCACAGAACCTCCCATCCATTCTGCAATAGACCCCTAACCTGTGATTGAGTCATTGAACCCTCCAAATCATGGTTTAAAGACTTCAAGATACAGAAAAACCACCAGCAAGGGACCCATGCCCCACCTACAGGGGAAGGACCCCCCCCCCCCCCGCCATTCCCTGCAGAGCCCATGCCAATCTGCCCTGGGAAAATCCTCTCCTAACCCCAAATATGGTGATCAGCTAATCCCTTAGCATGTGGGCAAGACTCCTTAGCCAGACACCAAAAAAGATTTATTTGAACCAACTCAGAACCCACCCTATCTAACATCCTAAAACAGACCTTTGGCATATTTACTACTAGTAATCAAAGATTAGGTAATTGCTAGATTAGGCTGTCCTATCATACCATCCCCTACATAAATATATTTGGCTCTGATTTGAAGTCAGACAGGCTTTTTTAACCCCATTGCTTCCCTCAGAAGGCTATTCCAGAACTTTTCTCCTCTGATGCTTAGAAATCTATGTCAAATTTCAAATCTAACCTTCCTGATGGACAGTTTATATCCATTTGTTCTTGTGCCCACATTGGCACTGAATTTAAATAATTCCTGTCCCTCCCTGATATTTATCCCTCTGATGTATTTATAGAAGCAATCATATCTCCTCTCAACCTTCTTTGGTTAGGCTAAACAAGCCAACCTCTGAGTTTCTTCTCATAAGGCAAGTTTTCCATTCCAATGATCATACTAGTCGCCCTTTTCTGCACCTGTTCCAGTTTGACATCGGGCACCAGAATTGCACACAGTACTGCAGATGAGGTCTCACCAGTGCCTTGTATAACGGTAATAATACCTCCCTTTTTCTACTGGAAATGCCTCATCTGATGCAGCCTAGGACCACATTAGCTTTTTACCCAGCCACATTACATTGGTGGCTCATAATCATCCTGTGATCAATCAATATGCCCAGGTCCTTCTCCTCCTCTATCAATTCCAATAGATGCCTTCCATGCTTATAACAAAAATTCCTGTTATTAGTTCCTAAATGCATGATGTTTCACTTACCACTATTAAAATTTAATCCTGTTTCTATTACTCCAATTTACAACGTCATCCAACACTTCTTGTATGATATCCCCGATCCTTCTTTGTGTTGGCAATACCTCCCAACTTTGTGTCATCCACAAACTTTATTAGTAAAGTCCCACTTTTTGTGCCAAAGTCAGTAAAGAAAGGTTAAATAAGTTTGGTCCCAAAACCAATCCCTGAGGAACTTCCATCTGTAAGTACCCTCTAATCTGATAGTTCACCATTCAGTATGACCTGTTGTAGTCTCCCTTTAACCGGTTCCTTAACCACCTTTCGATTTTCATATTAATCCCCATCTTTTCCAATTTAACTAATAATTCCATATGTGGAACTGTAGCAAATGCTTTACTGAAATCTATGTAGATTAGATACATTGCATTTCTTTTGTCTAAAAATATCTGTTATCTTCTCAAACAAGTAGGTCAGGTTGGTCTGGTATGATCTACCTTTCATAAAGCCCTGTTATATTTTATTCCAATTTCTGTTAACATCAATATCCTTGACTCCTTTCTCTTTCAATTTTTTCCCAAGACCTTGCATACTGCTAAAGTCAGATTAATAGGCCTAAGGTACCCAGAACACCTTTTTATCCTTTCTTAAAAATCAGAACTATGCTAGCAATTCTCCAGTCATATAGTACAAACTGAGTTTACAGATTCATTTAAAAATCCTTGCTAATAGGCTTTCAACTTCATGGGCCAATTCCTTTAATATGGTTGGAAGGAGTTTACCTGGGCACCCTGATTTAGTCCCATTAAGCTGTTCAAATTTGGCTTCTATCTTGGAGGTGGTAATTTCTACCTCTATATCCTCATTCCCATTAGCCACCCTGCCACAATCCCCCAGCTCTTCATTAGCCTCATTGAAAATGGAGGCAAAGTATTTGTTTAGTTTATGAGCCATTCCTTGATTATCCTTAAGCTCCACCCCATCCTCAGTGGCAACGAGCCCCCAAAATAACAGTCAACACCAACAGAAGTTTGTACCGCTCTTCCTTAAGGAATACAGCCATATATCTAATGGATCTATTGAGGATGTAGCATCAGATTTTACAGCTGCAGTGCAAGAAGCCAAAAGGAGACTCCATGGACAATGGAGACAGTTTTTTAAATCACATGGGGATGTTTTCTAAGGGGACTGCTGCCTTGAACAAAAAATGTGACTAGAAATAGACCTTACAGTGGAAACAGTTTGCTTACCATAAAGGATAATTCCCATGGTGCTATATAATCCAGAAAATGAGGATCTTGAAAGCCTACAGATCCAGGATATCATAGAACCCGAAGAAAATAATATAGGCTGGGTAAGCAGCACAACGGTGCGTAAAGATGCTATCAGTCAAATAACACACCTGTGTATACCCAAAACTACTGAACTGGGCATTTAAAAGATGCCATGATCTATTGCCTACAATTGATGACATCTTGCCAGAACTTTCCAGTTTCAGAATCTTTATGGTGTGTGATGTGAGGAACAGGTTTTGACACATAAGCCTGTAGCTATTTGGTCTCCACAGATGGCTGTGCATACTGATGGGCATAAGCCCAAAGAAGACTCAGCAAGTGCTAGAAGGACTGTCTGGGGTGAAAACAATTGCAGATGCTATTCTCATTGTAGGTGATGGTAGCAATGATACAGAAGATGAACAAGACTTTAACGGATAACTTTTCTACAGTGCTTCAGGGATAAGAAAATCGCATTCAACCAGACAAAATGTGTCTCAAATAGCATGAGATAATATACATTTGGGCATTTTCTCACAGCAGAGGGAAAGAAAGCAAATCCCAACATGATCAAAGTAGCCAGAGATATGCCAGTTTCAATGGTAATGAAAGGATTACAGAATTTTACAGGAATGATAAATGTTCTGTCCACACCTGGCTGCAGTAGCAGAACCATACATCATCTCACCAGACAGGGTGCTGAGTGGGACTAGGCAGATCCCCAGCATCAGGTATTTGACATACAGGAACAAATGCTAATAGATGTCTCTAGCCTGATGTGTTACCATCCAGAAGAACCACAATACCCCAGGGTATGAGATGTAACTCTTTTATAGGTGCACCTACTTGGTTATGCTGAATAGGGCTTTGCCAAATAGAAAAAAGAGCTTCCGGTTTTGGACTGGAGTGATTCCATTAGTACACTTATGTCCCTCCTTTAATAGTGCGGTCAGACCACAACACCCTGGAGATAATTATGGCAAAGCCCCTACTTAATGCTCCAAAAATATCACAGTACCTGTTGATGTGCCTCTGGCATTCGAAGGTAGAGATCAGATCTTGCCTAAGATGATTATTGGTGTTAGCTGGCTTTCTGAGTAAAGTCTAGATATTCAGCTTTAGCATCAGTAGAGGGAAGGGACTAGGACATTGAATGCATTAATTAACATGCTGCACTGCCTCCCAGTTTCAACAGCAAAGTTGTTGGAAATCCAAGCAACTACAGAAAAGGACGTCAAACTACAAGCAGTCAAGAGAGGGATACTAGCAAGGTGGCCAGAAGACAAAAGCCAAGGAAGAACCATATTTTCTGATCGAAGATGACCTGTGAATGCAGGAAGGAATCATATTTCAAGGACAGAGAGATGCTGTCCCTATCTCATTGCACAAGGATATCAAGCACAAAATTCATGCCTCACACTGGGACATTGACAGCTGTCTTGTTTACTGGCGGGGAATGAATACATGAATCCCACTCCACAATAGAAGTGTGTGAGACCTGCCGGTTGTGTGACAACCACCAGCAGAAAAAGCCTCTTACCACTTCACCTGCCCACCCAATCACAGGAAAATGTAGGACTGGACTTATGTACCTTCAGAGAAAACTGTACTTGATTACAGCCAACTACTCCTCACATTTTGGGAGGTCAATACCCTGCCTGAAGCAAGAAGCAAGTGAATAACTGGCAAAGTGAAGGCCCACTTTGTGAGATATGACGTGCTAGACACTGTATTCAGTGACAATGGATCCCAGTTTACCGCAGAAAAACTGAAGGAATTTTCAGACAAAGAGAGTTTAACCACACCTCCTTCCTGACATATCCACAGAGTATTGGGTAAGGTGGAATCAGCTATGAAAACAGTTAAGAGACTGTTACGCAAGGCTGTTGCTTTTGGTTCAAATCCCTAGTTAGCATTTTTGACAAATTACAGGGGTCCCAGAACAGTTCAGCACAGACATCGATGGTGGAAAAAACACAAACACAAACACAAACCAATGAGGAAAGACCTATTGCAGCCAGAAACCTGGAAATGCTTCTGAAAGGAAATGGCCAACTATCAGAGAAAGTAGATGCTAGAGTACAACACAGCCTTACTGGCCCTAGAGACAGGCAGTCTTGTGAAGATCCAGTCATTAGAAAGACACCAGAAGCCGTGGACTAAAGGTGTACGTCTATACTGGAGGCTCTGTTAAGTAGACTTAACCAAAGTTGACTTTAAGTCGACTTAAAGTCAATCTTGTTAAGTCGACTTAGAGACACCACAGCCCTGCGTCCACACTGGCAGGTGCTAGGTCGACTGAGGAGTGGCCAGGAACTCTGCGAGGGGGCCTGGAAGCCAATTAGGTCAACTTAAGAGCTATTCCCCATCTACACTGGCTTAAGTTGAGGTAGTGTTATTAAGTTGACTTAAGGAAGTGCTTAAGTCAACTTAATAAGCACCCAGTATGGACACAGTGGGAAGATGGCAGAGCCTTTCCTGGCTGCCTCCCAATAACCAGAGTCTTTCCCTGGGAGTGGGCCTCCCTGTTGCCAGAGTGTTCCATGTACTGCAAAAGACTCTAGCAGTGGGCAACTGATGGAGCTTTTCTCTGCTGATGCCCTCCCTCCCTGCACCAGAACCTTTCCCTGATGTTGGAGTCTTTTCCTGAAGGAATGTTTCCAGCAGCAGGGAGGCAGTGGGGTACTACAGACATGGAGGCACAGCTGGGGGAAGTAGAGGACCATGCAGGATATGTACTCAGATACAAACTCACATCCTTCAGGCATGTCTATACATTACTTATGTAAGTCATGCCTCACTGCTCTTTATGCCTGTGCTAGGTGGGCTACTCAGGTATGTATACTACATGCTGCTGAAAGAAGTGTGTAGTGCAGATGTACCCAGGGCCATCCTGTGGGGGGAGTGGGGCCCAGGGCCAATTGGCTGAAGTGGGGCCCCACCCCCATGCTGGAGGGGAGCGTGGCAGGCCGACCAGCCCGCCTTGCCCCCCAGAGAGCCGGCCCTGGGCTGGGAGGTCGAGGCTGCTGGCACGGGGAGCTGGCTCCAGTCCAGGCCCTGGCCTGGAGGCCGCCTGTTGCGGGGGGCGGTGGGAGCTGGCTCCAGCCTCAGGGGCTGAGGTCACCTGTAGGTGGGAGCAAGGCCTGGGCCGGGAAGCCGAGGCCACCTGTGAGGGGCGTGGAGCTGGCTCCAGTCCCGGAGGCCGCCTGCGGCAGGGAGCCAGCTGTGGGGTGCAGGCCGGTCCAGAGGCCGAGCCCTATGTGCTCCGCTCCTGGGCCTGCCTGATCCACCCTGGGGATGGGGAGGGCGGGCCCAGGGGCCAGGCATAGCCCTCCTGCCCCACCCCGCCCCGCCCGTCCCGCTGCCTTCGGCTCGCTGCCAAAGGCAGCGAGGTGGCTGTGGGAGGAGGGGCTGCAGCGCGCATGGGCCCCGCACTGCCCCGCTGGGAAAGGGACAGTGTGGGGCCCACGTAACTGCAGGGCCCAGGGCAATCGCCCCATTCGCCTCCCCCATGGATGGCCCTGGATGTACCTATAAAGACACAAATTAATGCCTTAGCTGCTGCATTTGCTGTATCAGTCTCTGGGAAACCTCATCCCCTACATAGCATAGCTTTTGCTCAGCCTTGCCATAAAAGTCTACTTTTTTAGGTGGAGGTGTCTATTGTTTTGGCTATAATTAGGTAAAGGTGTATTTAACTGACTGGTGTGGTATTCAGTAATCACTCAGAGTCTGCAGTATCTGACAGAAGTCTGATTCACTGGTACAGCCTGTAATGAGCCACGGCTGGTTTGCAGATGCAGTTCAGTGTTTAAAGCTGAGAATTATCAAAATAAATCTTCATTTAAGTCACACATTTCACAAGCTGTAACTGAGTCCGTTGGGTGTTTTAAAATAGCTGAAATATTTCCATTTGGAAAATTTCTCAGGAAGATTCATAGTAGTTACAAATACATGTTCTGGCAATGGAAGCCTTTCTACAGAGTTTTAGATCACACCTTTTTAGCACCTTTCATCTGAAGATTTTAAAGTACTTTACAAAAATGAGGAATATTATAATCTCCTTTTTAAAGATGGAAAAACTGAGAAATAAAAATTAAGTGATTTGTACTGGTAAATTTCAGAAGCCAAGGCAGTTGAATCATAAGCTTTAGAAGGGACTGAATCTAACTCCTGAGAACATTTTTCTAAGTACTGGGGGGGGGGGGGGCGGGATTTAAAAAAAATTGAAAATTTGTTGCACGGACAAACCCATTGGACTTTTAGAAACCAAATGAAGGATGCATTCTACTTTTGACTTGGATATGTTGCACTGATTCCAGTATAAATAATATTTATAATATAGCTATAAAATATGCATTTTAAAATGCAGGATAATAAATTGCTGGAGAAAATGATCCATATAGATATAGATGTTGGGCCAAATTCTGCTCTCATTTACAGTCATGCAACCAAAATATAAGACAATTGCCTGAGGTTAACTAAGCAGAGGATCAGGTCTTTAGGGCTGGCAGCTATCTCCTATGGATTGGCCAGTAAACATCTACAACATAATGAAATATTGAGGTCAACATCTTTCTCTCTCTGCCTCAGGATAAAGCTGATTCTGTCCAAGGTGAAGAATATTATAGCAGTCTGACAGCATAATATTTCTCTTTAGGGGCCAGATTCTGCTCCAATGGTAGCCAGTGGGAGAATACTCAGGCTCTAAAACTTTTAGCTAATGTAGTTCTCCAGGTAGCTTAGCAGTATTCTTAAGTAACAGAGATTGTTTTCAGTAAAGTAAATGTCCAACTTTTTCTTCTCCTCCTCCTCCTACCCTGTCACCATCAAATTATCACTGTGATGAAGATGTCAGGAGAGAAAGAGAGGCAGAAGAAGAAGAACAATAATCCTATAAATTCAATCCGATCTGCATTGTGTGCAGGACATGGATAGACCTCCTATTCCTAGGAAACTGATGGGCCAGATTCCTGAATTTTTTATGGTGTGCTGGAATCCATTGAATTTCTTTTTAAACATTGTAGCAACTGTGGCTTTGGTGGGAACATATTTGAAAAGAATGCTTATAAAATAACAGAGTCAAAAACAATAATAAGAACTCTCCAAACATTTCTCAGGAACTGTGCTTTTTTGGCTATCAATCATTGTCAAGTTATGCTGTGTCATTTTGTGCTGAATCCCTTAACAGGTTGCTGTGCCAAAATGATGCACAGATCGTCAGCCATTTGAAAAATTGATTTTTTTTTTGTATGTTGGTATGCCAACAGCCTACCCACTTAGCAAATATAAAAAAAATCATACATAGTGATTAAAGAAGGTGATCCTTGGGAAAGTCAATTGCACATTACTATTAGAATGAGCAGTTGGCCATCTGAAGGTATAATATTAAAAAGTTATTACCTTAATCTGGTCTGGAAAAATGGACCATAATACAGAGTCAAACAAATATGCTCAAAACTATTCATGTGAATTCAATTACAGTGTATGGTGCCTAGAGTCTCAAATTCGAGGGGAAACCAAAAAGTTTAGTCATGAAATGGGACTATGACACTTTTAACATAGATTGTTTCACTCTGTTCACAAAATCTACAATGTAGGTCATTAGTTTTGCCTCCGAATGGAAGAAATCATTGCTACATCCACGAGTAACTAAAATAAAATCAAAAGTAGCACTCACTGGCTTGACCAATAATAGAGAATGCAATATTTCATCAAATCACACCTTTTATAGGATATTGCAAAACTAAGATCTGGTTTCTTAATTAAGTTCAATGAGAGTATGTCTGAGTAAAAAACTGAGGGCTGATTCTCCCACCCTTACTTATATTGAGTAATGTCTTATTTTGTGAGTAATCTTACTCTATAAGTAATCTGGTTTAAATCAAACTGTCCCACATGAAATTTAATTTAAAATCTGTTTTACTGGAAGCATCAGAGAGCTTAATCCTGTGCTCATTGAAATCAGTGGCAAAACTCCCTTTGGTTTTAGTGGTGCAGGATCAGATCATATGAACTAGCTGTAACCTTAGCTAGACACATGCTCAAGGCCAGAGATCTACTTCACTCCTGTTGCTAAAGAAGTTTGTCTGGATCACTCGTTCAATGACAAATGTCTCAAAACAGACATCTCGTAAGATTACAAAATGGCAAAATTTGCTAAATTGTTCTAATTTTAAACAAGCTGAGGCTGCTGTATTAGTTATGTGACATCAGGTACAAATAAAATGAGTGTCACCCTCGAACAAACAACTACACATAAACTATTAGCAATATACTTTTAAAGGTTGGAAGTCTACTTGCAAGGGCATTTACTAATATTAGGAGAAATCCCCTGTTTTTCTGTTGCTTTGAAAGAAAATAAATACAACTTTTTGTTTGTATATTATTTGTGTTGTCCTTTAAAACCATGTCATAAATATGGAAAGAAATTAAGACAAAATACTCCCACCGCCACCCTACAAATTCCAAAAATTGCTTTTTCTTGTACAACAATTCCTGATGTAAAATCTTTTGGTTTTGTTTTACATTGGATAATAAAATAGCTTTAAAGCTTTTTTTTTAAAGAATGTTTCATCAAAAGCAATAATTTTCCCTGACAACAGTAACACTAGAAAATCCGTAGTGTAAAATAAAAAAATATATATTCCCAACCTCTGTCAGCAGAACAAACCCCACAGGTCCCATGATGAACAAGTTATGAAAACCTTTTACACTTAGACTCATGCCTTTATATATTATTAGATGCAGAATGGAATCTGAAGTAATTTGCTTGGTGCCCTTTTCTTATTACCACTGTCAGTAACCAATAAGAAATATAAGAAATTGGATGTTGGCAATGGTATGAGTTCACCCACAGATATCGTATTCTGAACTTCCTGAAAACGTCTCTTTCATTATTTCTCCTATTTTTCTTTTTGTGTGCGTATTTTGCAGGTTGCAGAATGAAGTATCTGCTTGATAGAGGCACAAAAGTGAATGTGAAGATGGTTGTCCTTTGAATACATCTAGCTACAGTGTTATTAAATCTTTTAATAATTAAATACAAAAGGCTATAGTAAAACAATATTTAAGGTATGCCTTAATCCGACAAAAGAAGCAAAGTGTAAAAATAAAGATACCTCTCAGTTCTTTCCTCATTTTTGCTTCTTAGTTAAAAAAAAAAATAATCTCAGCATAATGGGTGACTGATTAACATCGCATCAAATGTAGTGAATTTTTTAGGCATAGCAGGGTATGTTCTAAAAGGCATGTCTGCATTAAATCAGAATTTCTTTCTTTTCTCCATTGAGATCAGACCTTAAAGGTCAACTCTGGGGAAAAAGAAATGTGAGCATAAGTTACTTGCTCAGTTATGAGTGTATGCAATTATTTGTCTCTGTACCAGGGGCGTCACTGGGCATGGCCTCACTGGGCCTATGCCTGGAATGAGCTGCAGTGTGCCCCAAGCCATAGGCCACAGCATGTAGCCTGCAGAGGCAAGCGTAGCCTGCCTTGAGCCCTGAGGCTGACTTACCTAGAAACTCAGTTGTGGCTGGCCAGGGCAGGGCTTTTTAAAATCTCCTGCCCTGAACACTCCCAGGCATGTGACCCAGTGTGGGGGAAGAGCCATAAGAAATTTAAAACCCATCTCAGCATGATCCAGGTAGCAGGTTCTGAGTGTCATCCTCTATGGCTGTGGGGACACTGTCAGCCTCTTCATGAGGTCCAGGAGAACAGCCACAGGGTAAGTAGTACTTGGGTGAGGTGGGGCAAGGAAAAGGGGAACTAGGCTCTGCAGCATTGGGGGCCAGGTGAGCACAATGAGAGGGAAGGGGAAATGGGGGTGAGGCCCGATGAGGAAGCCACTAGCAGCTGATGAGGGGGTTGGGGAAGTGGCCCTGGGCAGCGAGGTGGGGGAAATAGCTGGGGTGTGAACTCTTTGCGACCCCAGGGAGGGAGGTAGAGGTGGGGGTATAGCTGGGGGTGGAGGTTGTGGGCTTAAGCCCCAAATCTTTTTGCTATGCAGCAACACCTACTGCTAAAACCAGTACTCAGTACCCACACCAAGGCTATGTCTACACTTGTTAATTTAGGTCTACTTAGCTAAGTCGACTTTGTTAAGTCAACTTAGCATGTCTACACTTAAATTTTGTATAAGGAACTTGCACCAACCTCCATTGCCAGACCTCTCATTTTTTGAAACCCATATCAATAGAAAAGCAGGTGACTGTTGCCCATTGGAAGCTGTCATCACCTGATAATGACCCATTAATTGCAAATCCATTTGGAAGTCAACTTTCAGAGTAGTAGTTGTACAGGTTTGCCAGGCTATCAATACTGTGATCTAGCTATGGGTGCTTGCCAGAACCCACATCCCTGAAATTATAGCAGGATTTCAGAGGATAGGGTTTCTGAACTATGCAGGGGCCATCAACAGAACATGCATTCTTATACTTTGCCCACCAAAAGGGACCAGTGAATATGTTAACCATAAAGGTTACTATTAATTGGTTCTCAAGGCTCAGTGGATCAAATGGGTTGGTTCATGAACACAAACCATGGATAGCCCAGATAGATCCATGTCATCTGGTGCTCAGAAGGTTAGTGTTGTACAGCAGAGGCACAGAAAGGACTTTAGTCATCCAGAATCACATGACTATGTATGGTGCTTCTGTGATTACACTTATTTTGAGGGCCTCACATACTTTTTTCTACCATTGCTCATGAAGCTATATTCCAACATTGCTGGCCCAAGAAAAAGGCAATTCAACTACAAACTGAATAGCTACAGAAATGGTGGTGACATAGGTCTTGAGGCAACTGAACGCACACTGGTGACGCCTTCATACCCCTCTGGATGACAATGTAACCAATGTTGTTCAGATTATTGTGGTGTGCTATACCTTGCACAATGTATGGGATGCTAAAGGGAAATACTTCCACTGCAAGTGGGCACAAGACAGATCTGTTTGTCAAAGCTTGTCCAAGCAGTCATGTTCACATAGTGCAGGTTTCCAGAGGACCAGGGAAATTCATAATATTGTGTACTCATACACCATGGAATAGTGGGGAGCCAGAGGGGGTCCCTACTTTGATGATGTGGTGCTTCTTGAATGGCTCAATAGAGTGATGCTACATACTTCTGTTGCAAGACCCTTTATTGGGTTTCTATCCCCAGAAGCCAACAACGTGTTAACTGAAAGCAGACAGTTGGGGGAGGACCCTTGAGATTAACATCTTTGGCCATGGAGTTGCACTGAGGTGAGTGAAAATGCATTGTAATGCCATCATTAAGCAACGATTTTGTATTGTATTATTTGGGGTTGGTTTATGGGACTCAAGCATTATTAAGTAATTTTAAAAAAATCTCTGTAATGTTTTGGGAGGGAATTCACATAGTCCTTCCTCCCGATGTTTTCTGACCCCATTTCTCAGAGTACTTCTCAGGTGCTATACTTGATTACTCCAATGATATCAGAACTCGGACTGTGGTTGCCAGTGATAACAGATAGGTGGGAGTGCGGAAAGGAGGTATTGTCAGCACACCATTCAATGTCAGACAGCTGTAATTTTATTTTAGTTTTCTTTCCTTTGTCTGTATCATCATTTATATTACTAATAAAAACATTTTAGTACAATTCTCCTATTTTTCATTGTCATGCAGTTATTCCAACAACTTACCTCAATGTTAAGGAATCTGCCAGGTGCAATGGGCCCAGGGAGTAACCTGAAGAGCCATTAAGGACACAATGGTTGTATTCCTTACGTCCTTAATGGCTCATCATGGTAACTCCCTGGGCCCATTGTACCTGGCAGATTCCTTAACATTAAGAACACAATGGTTTTAGACAGCCGCCTGTCTCGGCCATTTCCACAAAATCACACAAGTTAAAGTATAGCTATAACACCAAATTCCTAACTTATAATCAAAATACAATTCCTATACATAAACTATATAATCATTTCCAGCAAATTACTACTTTTCTATTGATACCACACATGACATAGTTCCTATGGATTTTAGCATTTATGATACATGAATAGAAAATAATATCATAAATGCTTCCCTAAAGCCAGACAGCGTCACACCCTGCCCACATGCCCTGCCAGGGTCCCTGTCCCCCTTTGCCCCATTGCACACAAGGGGTGTCCCCCCGCCACCGTGGACCTGCCCAAGGTCCCACTAGCCCCTAGAAGTCGACCTAGGCATCCAGTGTGGACGCTCTAGGTCGACTTTGTAAGTTCCTCTTTAAGTCGACTTTAATTTTAAGTGTAGACGCACTAAGTCGACTTAACTAAGTTGACTTAAAGTCGACTTAGTTAAGTCAACTTAGTTAAAGTTGACTTAAAATTACAAGTGTAGACATAGCCTTAGAGTGGCTCATGGAATTTCAACAAAATCATGGATCTACAGCTATGTCTTGCTTGAGAGCATGATGTTGTGCATGGGCTGGCTTCAGGCATATATTAACAGAGCAAAAGATGATATTTCTGAGGAGTGTTGGGGGTGTATTGCAATTTACCCAGTCTTGGATCCCAGTTCTCTGCTGCTCAGTATCTTCCCCAGGCTCTTTAGAGAGAGCTTCCTCACCCAGGTCCACTGACTAAAGGTGCACCGTAATGTCATCCTCTTCCCCCAATCCTCCCAGGTCTTCTGGGACTTCCTCAGAGGTCTCTGCGTCCTCCTCACCATGTTCCTCATTGGCATCCCTCAAGATGATGAGGCCAGCAGGGTCAAGGAGGAGGTCATGACTGAATTTAGACTCAGTACCTGCAGCCCCATAGAGTTCCTGGTCAGCTTCTCGTAGTAGAGTCATGTGCTAGGTTCCATCCCAGAGTGATTGCTTGAGTCCTCCAACTTTTGCTAGCAGAGCCTGAGATGTTTCATGCATTCCCAGAATTGGAATGGAGTCTAGTGAATGCCCGTCTCTTCCAGCCACCATGAAATCTCCTGTCGGTGTATGTTCCTACTGATGCAGGCGAAGTTATGGACACTAGTGTTCCCTGCCCACGCATTCATCAGCGCCCTGGCATGCTCCAGACACTAGGCAGCAGCTTTTGGAACAAACTTTAGGATCACTAGGGATCAAGGCCTGAGGGTCCTGGGGCTGCCCACCTTTGTGGGGCCCTCCGTAAGCCACCCACTGCTGTGACGCCCTGCCTGGGGATGCCCGCTCACCTCCCTCATACAGGGGGGAAGAGTCATGGGCTCCGGGGCCCTGGCTGGTGCTGCGAAGAGGGGACGGGGCCTGGGCCGGGCAGTGCTGTTGCTGGACGGTTAGAAGGGGCCACAGTCAGTGTTGGTGCAGAAGGGACAGTGAGGAGTAGCCGTGCATAGGCCCACTGGGGCTTTGGGGGGGGGGGGAGCAGGGTGGTGCTTCTGCAGGAGGAGGGGGGGCTGCAGTACATTGCTGATTACCTGATGTAGGGAGACCCCACAGGTCACAGCTACTGTGGGGGGGTGAGGGGGTGGGCCAGAGTCTACTGTCTGCCGCACTCCTGCCCCAACCTTGGGGTGCCAATCCAAGGGCTGGACAGGCAAGCTGAAAGTGACCAGGAGCAGCCAGCCATTCAGGTTGGGGCTGGATTATTGGGGAGGGGGCACAAGGCCCCGCTTTAGGCCAGGACCAGGGGCTGCAGCCCCTATAGCCCCTGCCTTAATCCAGCCCTGGTTAGGGCTGATTAATACAGTTTACAGGAGAGCTGAAAGTGCTCAGCACAGGTCGTTTGTAGAATTGGCATTGGAGGGTAAGGGATCTTTATATATAGGCCAGAGAGCAAAGGGATCAATGCATTGTGGGAGTGACCCTAAAGGACTATCAGTGTCCATGACCTGGTATGTGTCCTTTGCCAGTACTTAATTTGTAGAAAGTAAAGTCCTAAGGATCAAGTATTTTTTTACTTTCATAATTGATGTGGTAATCCAGAGGTTCTGGGGCTATGAAATGCCAAGCCTAGAGATATGCTGGGGCTCAGCCCTGGCAAGGCCTGGCACAAATTAAGCACTGTCCTTTGACTCCACCCTTTATAGAACAGGTACAGGTTTATGCCAGAGCAGAGGAGGATCCATACCCATCCCAGTCATATGTGCTAGTTTTCATATAGACCAGTGGTTTTCAACCTTTTTTCTCAGGACCCAGTTGAAAAAAAAATCATTTTATGTCTCTGACCCAACAACTACATCTTTGAGCAATGTATTCCAGTCTTTTGGGGGCAGCAGTACTGGATCCCGACCCTTGGTTTGAAAACCACTGTGCTAGACTGCACTTCAGGACTATGCTTCAGGTGTGGATGGTGACTATGTACGTTTGCAAGTGTGAACGCACTTTAATTTCACTCATAAAATATACCCACAAACATGCAAACTGGTAGCTGTGGATGAGAGCACCCACTTATATATAGAAAATGGGTAAACGCCTGTGCAGGTATCCATTTGCCCATGCAGTTATTTATTTTGCATGCACGATTATCTACTATATCTTCACATGAATAATGAACATACACAATTTAAGTATCTGTTTTGAATTATGCTGTTTGTTTGCTTGTTTATAGTACATCAGGAGTCTAAATATCACTCTTGCACCCATATCAAATAAAGTTTAAGTGTCCCTTGGACCCTACAAAATAGGAATGGAAACATTCAAAAGTGCTGACAAGTTTCATGGAAAATGTCAATGAACAAGGCAGGGTTCAAGCCTAAATGAAAGCTTGTGATCTTGTAATCAAAGGCTATTGAAATACATGTGTATAAGGAGGCAGAGTTGGGTTTCAAAATGCTAATTTCCTTGGCTTTTGAGTGCCAACATTCTCTCAACCTGCACAGAATTTCCTTGCTTTGAGAGAACAGGGGAGCTGTACCACCCCAAGGTTAGCTGTTGTGCCTGAGAGTTTGAGCTGCCCCGTATGCCTGGGGAGAGTGTAGGCTGCCGCATGATTTAGAATGATTCAGCCTGAGGCCATGTACATGACAGCTTTATCGCACGATAAGGCTCCTTAGTGCACGATAACGCTCTGAGTGTACACACGAACATTTTGCCTGTTGCGCGGCAACAGCCCTCTTGCTGCGCAACAGGTAAACCACCCAAACGAGGGTGGTTAGGCTTACCGCGGAACAGCTGTTCCGGGGTAGAGCCCATGTGTATGGTCCTTGCAATTTGACAGCCTCCGGAAATGTCCCAGAGTGCCAATCGAGGCCACTCTGGGACACTGGAGCTGTCAAATATGTCAATTTCCCTGCTCTAACAGCAGGGAAATTGACAAGTAGCATAGCAGCGGGACTCTAGCCTCCAAGAGCCCTGACGGCTGGAGCCCCATTGCCACAAGGTGCTGGGCTTCCCAGCTCTCTGCCAGGAAACCGAGCGGTTTGAGAGACTCCCTCTGGCAGCGGGGCTCTAGCCATCAGCAGCCCTGACAGCTGGAGCCCCGCTGCTGCAGGTGGCTTAAGCCCCAGCCACAGCAGCAGGGCTCCAGCCGTGGCAGTAGCTGAGCCCCAGCCACGGGACCAGTGCTCAAGCTGCCTGTGGCAGCTGAGCCTCAGCAACAGCAGTGGGGCTTCAGCCATGGCAGTTGCTTGAGCCCCAGCTGGGACTGAGACCCAAGCCACCCGGCTTGCCAGTTCCGGGGCAGCAGGGGCTGCTGCGAGAAATGGCAGCCCCAGAGCCCAGCCACCCGGCTTGGGGCAGGGGGCAGCAAGGGCTGTCCAAAGCTGGGCAGCTGGGCTCTGGGGAACAACCCCGGTGGGGCTCCAGCCCCAGAGAACACCCAGGGAACTCCTGGGTAGCGGGCTCCAGTCTGCTGTGGGAACACCCGGGAAGCTAGCTGGGGGAAACAGCCCCACTGCCAGCCCAAAGGCTGGCTGCAGCAGTGCATGGTGGGATAGGTGCCCACCATGCACTGCTCCTTCTAGCAAAAATTCAATGGAGCATGTGAACGATCCTTTTCACTACAAGGAGTGCTGTGTGGACATGGCAACACGTTATATTTATAGCGCTTGCTTGTTCCGCAACAGCTTATTGTGGGACAAGTCTGCCGTGTGTACATAGCCTGAGATTCCTACTTTGCCTCAGGCCAGTTCTGGGGACTAGAGCAGAACAACGTGTGAAGAAATAGTACCAGGGCTCAGCCTCCCCACATCCCTTCTTAAAGTTATTGCGGGACAAGCAAGCGTTATAATTATAATGCTTTACCCCGTCCACATAGCACTCCTTTTAGTGAAAAGGAGCGTTCACACACTCCTTTGAATTTTCACTAGAAGGAGCAGTGCATGGTGGGTACCTACCCCATCATGCACTGCCACTGCCAGCCTTTTGGCTGGCAGTGGTACTGTTTCCGGCTTGAGCCCCAGTCCTGCCCCTTGGGGCTCAGCTGGACTGGGGTTCCCTTGTCACAGCTGGGGCTCAGCTGCCGCTGGACAGCTGAGCCCCAGATCTTGCCGGGGCTCAGCTCCGGGCTCCGCTGGAGCCCCACTGGGGCTCTGGGGCTCAGCTGCTGTGGCTGAGTCCTGCTGCCCACCACAGATCGGAGCCTCAGTGGGGCTCCAGCCGCTGGCCAGCTGAGCCCTGAGCCCCTGCTGGGGGGGGGTCAGCTGCCAGCTTGAGCCAGAGTCTGGCTCAAGCCACTGTTTGTCAATTTCACTGCTCTGTTAGAGCAATGAAATTGACAAATTTGACAGCTCCGGTGTCCTAGAGTGCCCTCGTCAAAAACGCAAGGATCATGCACACAGGGTCAACCAGGAACAACTCTTCTGTGGTAAGCCTTACCACCCTCGTTTGAGTGGTTCACATGTTGTGCAGCAAGAGGGCTGTTGCCACGCAACAAAAAGGATTTCTGTGTGTACACTCTCACTGTTATCGCACGGTAAGGAGCCTTACCACGCAATAACTTTGTAGTATGTATAAGGCCTGAGACTTTGCTCTCTGCAGGGGAAACATGGAGGGGGCAATCCTTTTAATTTTAATAATGGACCCACAACATTTCATGTTGAGTGAGAATACTGATGTGTAGAACTGCCTGATTGATAACCGGTAAATAGACCTGTTCTCCAGCTTGTTGGCAATACAATAATTTGTTACCAAATACTATTTTTTTCCTTAGGGAGAAAAAAATGTGATACAGTTTGGATCTTGACACCTTATGTGGTCTTACAGGAATTGTATCTGATTAGGTCAACTGACAGGACATGTTGACACAAGTGTCCAACAAAACACATTTCTTGCAGAATTTAGAAACTGGTCACATATTTGGTATTTTTTTCTTGACCTATCTGTGAAGAGCTAATAAATATATGCCTGTCTGCTCCTTTCTACTTGAGAGTTTCCTTGACATACTTCTCTCCATGGGCTGAGCTTCCAGATCACTGACTTAGAGCTGCCACAAAATAATCACAATTTTGTGAAATTGTTCAGGCTTTCTTGGTGTTTAAAAATTGCTTAGTCTAGATTCGAGATATTTACTAGCCTTTCTCAGATTTCCAGGGGAACAATATGCTACAAGTACCTTACAGCTTTTTAACCCTGAGTTTTTTCTTTCAGTGCCAGCTGCCTTGCACTTTGTACATAACACAACTTTTTCTCCAGCAAGTTCAGGTTATTACAACATCTTTCAACAGTCAAAAATTATTCTACCACTTGTAATTTCACCATCTGGAATGTGAAGGATCATCCAATGAGAAATCAAAATGGATATATCACTAGTAGCAGGGACCTGGCTTTTTTCTTTGCTGGTAAAATCTCAGGTAATGTTTCCAACCATTACATAAAGTTTATATCCTCAGCTCAAATATATGCACCTATCAATGAAATAGGCTACCAGGAGCCAACAATATCAAATATCACTTGACTTTCTAGAAAGGGTAGTGGTAATTAAAAACACATTGCATAATTCTGAAGACCATTCCATCACTGTTATATAGGACTCTCAAAATCATTTAACACAGCTGGTAAATGTGACTGAGGGTTTGAAACACTATAATTGCACAGCCGCAGTGTAGACCCTATCTACTCTGCCAGGCGGTTTTCAGTCACTGTAAGTAGTCTGCCTCCACAGGAGATGATAACTAGGTTGATGGAAGAATGAATTATAGAATCATAGGGTTGGAACGGACTCATGAAGTCATCTTGTCCAACACCCTGCTAAAAGCAGGGCCACTAAGTCATCCCAGCCAGGATAGTGTCTAACTGGACCTTAAATATCTCCAAAGACTGAGAGTCCACCACCTCCCTAGGTAGCCCATTACAATGCTTCACCACCTTCCTAGTGAGAAAGTTTTTCCTAATGTCCAATCTCGACCTCCCAACCTGTAACTTGAAACCATTGCTCCTTGTTTTGTCCTCTGTTACTACTAAGAACAGCCTAGCTCCCTCCTCTTTGGAGCACCCCTTCAAGTAGTTGAAAGTTGTATCAAATCCCCCCTCAGTCTTCTCTTCTGCAGACTAAATAAGCCTAGTTCCTTCAGTCTTTCCTCATATGTGATGTGCCCCAGCCCCCTAATCGTTTTTGTTGCCCTCCGCTGGACTCTTTCTAATTTGTCCACATCCTTTCTGTAGTGGGGAGCCCAAAACTGGACACAGTATTCCAGATGCAGCCTTACCAGTGCCGAATAGAGGGGAATAATCACATCCCTAGATCTGCTGGCAACGCTCCTCCTGATGCAGCCCAATATGCCATTGGCCTTTTTGCCCAATGCTTCATTTCATGCTGTCTGCACCAGGGTTTAGGTCAACTTAACTTTGTTGCTTGCGGGTGTAGATTTTTCAGACACCCCGAGCAATTTAGATGGGTCATCATAACTTTTAGAGTAGACCGGGCCTAAGATATCTCAGTAAACAAAATGTGAAATACAGCCAGCAGAACTGAAAGTTTTCAAAGCATTATTAAATATCTAAAATGTTATCCTAACCAACAAGTTTTTAGGAGTATCAGCTCTTCAGAATTTTTCTGTAGAAAGACTGGAAAATGAAAAGAGCAAAATCCAGAAAGATTCCTTGATTCTGCAGTTTTGTTAAAATAAATATCTAATAAGAACAGCAGTCAACTAACTGCAAAGAATTCAGAGGTTCAGTTTGGTTCACAGATGCACCCAGGAGTTTGGATGCAATAGCTGAACTTTGTCGAAATCATCTGGAGACTGGGGCTGAAAATGGGATGGAAAACATGAGAGAAATTTTTTGTCATGAGATTCCAATACTTCCTGCTTTTGTTCTTTTATAGGATTTTGGTAGTTCCACCCATTGGCCCAAATGAACATGGAAAAGCAGACATACATGAAGTTGAAAATAAGTAGTAAATAAAAATGATTGAATATTCTAGAACCTTATGAAAGCGTAAACACAACAAGAGTCCTGTGGCATCTTAGGGTGCATCTACACTGGCAATTTACGTCAATTTAAGGAGGCTTAAGTCAACATAAACAAAGCCGCATCCGGACTGGGTTTTTATTAAGTCGACTTAAGCCTTAAATCAACTCCTTAAGTCAACTTAAAGACAGTGTGGACAGGGATTAGCACCTAAATTGACCTTGTTAAGTTGACTTAATAAGGTCGACAAGGGGCTATGTCTACACTAGAAAAGTTAAGTCGACTTTGTTAACACGGCTACCCTTCTGGAAATTATGAAGATGTGGATTCAGTTCCAGTTTTTGAGGGAAGATTTAGATCAGTTCTTCTTCTGAGTTAATTTTTTCCTCCTGTCCTAAAGATAAGTATATGCACTATTATTGGTGTAATCTCAGGAGAACCATGTAGAGATAGACTTTCACCTCCCAGCTGTGTGATTCAATACCAAAATTGATTTTGTTGTCATCAAATAATATTGCTAGTACAGATGCAAACTCATGTTCAGTATCAGGTCTTTCTTGGCATTAGAGCCTTTAGGTAACTTCCTCCCATTAAATACCTGTGTTTCAGGTTAATTTTCCCCTGGATGTATTCTCTTGCAATTTTTCCAATTGAATCTCATTTTATTATTTCATATTGCTAATCTCACCTGGTCCCACTGTGTTAAACCAAGAGGATGTCAGAAAATTGTAATGGATTCAGAAAAAAAAAATCCACATATATTAAAGCAGCAGAAGTAGTGATTGTCAGAGGGCAGGTTGTATGCTCTGGGATAACAACACTACCTAATAATGGTGCTCTGGGATATAATGACTAATAAAGTCCAAAGGCTACTTACCTAGTGGCAATTTTGAAGATAGTTTGGCCTCCTGGTGAGAGTCCAAAGGCCACGCTGCCTAGCAGCTACAGTTCAAACATAGTATTGCCTGGTAGTGAGAGTCCCAAGGCCTCTCTGTCTAGGTCAGGGATAGGGTCACTTAGTGGTGACAATCCTAGGGCTTCCCCATCTAGCAACTATGGCTTGGGGTAGCATCACCCACTAGTAAGAGTCAAGGGAATAGGGGAACCCAGGCTTACCTTACTCCACTGGGTTCCAACCCAGGACCCCTTCAAAACAACAGAACCTGACAGAAGCTTCAGGACCTAATACCCGCCAAGCACACACTGTGAGTCACTACCTATGCTTGTTCCAGTCCCTCTGGCATCATCTGCCAGGTTGGACATGGTGGTCCCTCTCAGGTTCCTCTATTTCATCTCCAGAGGCTCCTCTGATGGTAACAGCTAGTCATCCCCTTCAGTTCTTGCTGTCAAATGACTTCTGGCAGCATGGCTAAACCACTCAACCCCAGCAGGAGAATGCTGCACCCAGCTGCTCTCCTCTTCTGCCTTCCTAGACTGAGCTGAGCTACTCCTTTTTGAATGCTCTCTCCACATGGGAATATGCCCGTCAGAGATAAGGGAAGGTGACCTCTTGGGCCTAGAACAATTTGTTACCCCTTGCCTCTCTAGTGTGGGGTTGGTACATCCCATCACAGTGACCTGTTAGGAAGTAGTAGTAAATACGTCTAGCTCATGTAAATAAAAATGGACACATATGACAAGTACCCCTATATATTTTACCAAAATGTAAACATCAAGAAAGCAGAATTATTCAAAGTGCTCCAGAGAGTTATGCTTGTCCTTACCATGACTAATGAGAAAAGGAAAATTTGAGATGAGCATCAGGAAGAATTTCCTAACAATAATATCTATTATATAGCAGAATTAACCTGTCCATGTCTGTTTTATTTTTGTGTACCCCTATATCATCTATCCACCATAGACTTCAGTAGCACTAACACATCAAAAACATAGAGCATTTTCTATTGTTGAGTTCAATGTCAAATATATACTGATTTTATTTCATAGAATCATAGGGATGGAAGGGACCTCACGAGGTCATCTAGTACAACCCCCTGCTAAAGAGCAGGACCACTCTCATTAAATCACCCCAGCCAGGATTTTGTCTAACCGGGCCTTAAAAACCTCCAAAGATGGAGATTTTACCACCTCCCTAGGTAGCCCATTCCAATGCTTCACCACCCTCCGAGTGAGAAAGTTTTTCCTAATATCCAACCTTGAACTCCCCAGCTGTAATTTGAAACCATTACTCCTTGTTCTGTCCTCTGTTACCATCAAGAACAGCCTACCTCCCTCTTCTTTGGAGCACCCCTTCAAGTAGTTGAAGGTTGCTATCAAATCTCCCCTCAGTCTTCTCTTCTGTAGACTATATCAGCCTAGTTCCTTCAGGCTCTCCTCATAAGTCATGTGCTCCATCCCCCTAAACATTTTTGTTGCCCTCCGCTGGACTCTATCTAATTTGTCCACATCCTTTCTGTAGTGGGGAGCCCAAAACTGGACACAGTATTCCAGATGCGGCCTGACCAGTGTTGAATAGAGGTGAATTATCACATTCCTCGATCTTCTGGCAATACTCCTACTGATGCAACCTAATTTGTCAATGGCCTTTTTGGCAACAAGAGCACACTGTTGGCTCATATTCATCTTCCCGTCCACCATAACCCCCAGGTCCTTTTCTACAGCACTGCTACTTAGTGGATCGGTCCCCAGCCTGTAGCAGTGCATGGGATTTTTCTGTCCTAAGTGCAGGACTTTGCACTTGTCTTTGTTGAACCTCATGAGGTTTCTTTTGGCCCAGTGTTCCAATTTGTCCAAGTCTCCCTGGATCCTGTCCCTGCCCTCCAGAGTATCTACCATTCCCCCCAGCTTAGTGTCATCTGCGAACTTACTTAAGCACGCAGTCTATTCCATCATCAAGATCATTAATGAAGATGTTGAATAGAACCGGACCCAGGACCAACCCCTGGGGCACTCCACTCGTTACCGGTTTCCAACTAGACATCGAGCCATTGATTCCTACCCGCTGAGCCCGTCGATCTAGCCAGTTTTCTATCCACCTTACAGTCCACTCATCCAACCTATACTTCCTTAACTTACCGACGAGAATGCTGTGGGAAACCGTATCAAAAGCCTCGCTAAAGTCAAGGTATACCATGTCAATGTCTCTTCCCGCATCCACAAATCCAGTCATCTCATCATAGAAGGAAATCAGGTTGGTCAGGCATGATTTTCCCTTGGTGAATCCATGTTGACTGTTCCTGATCACTCTATTTTCCTCCAAGTGTTTCAGGATGGATTCCTTGAGGACCTGCTCCATGATTTTCCCAGGGATTGAGGTGAGGCTGATGGGTCTGTAGTTCCCTGGATCCTCCTTTTTCCCTTTCTTGAAGAGAGGTACTATATTTGCCTTTTTCTAGTCCTCCGGGACCTCCCCCGTTCGCCACGAGTTCTCAAAGATAATGGTTAGCAGCTCTGCAACCACTTCAGCCAACTCCCTCACCACCCTCGGATGCAGTTCATCCGGCCCTAGGGACTTGTGCACATCCAACTTCTTTAAGTAGTCTCTAACCTGATTTTCCATCACCGAGGGCTGCTCTTCTCTCCATTCCGTGTTACCCCGTGTAGTAGCCTGGGAGCTGGCCCTCCCTGTGAAGACTGAAGTAAAAAAAGCATTGAGTACTTCAGCCTTTTCCACATCATCCACCACAAGGATGCCTGCCCCATTCAGTAAGGGACCTACACCACCCCTGATCCTTTTCTTGTTGCTGATATACTTATAGAACCCCTTTCTTTTATCCTTCACATCTCTTGCTACCTGCAACTCCAATTGCCCTTTGGCCTTTCTGATTTTATCCCTGCAGTCCCGAGCAATATCTTTATACGCCTCCTTTGTTATCTGTCCAAGCTTCCACTTCTTGTAAGCTTCCCTTTTATGTTTCAGTTCAGTGCAGAGTTCCCTGCTAAGCCATGCTGGTTGCCGTCCACATTTGCTGTTCTTTCTGCACATTGGAATGTTATCTTCCTGTGCCTTTAACAGGGTTTCTTTAAAATACAGGCAGCTGTCTTGGACACCTTTCCCCTTCAGCTCAGCCTCCCAAGGGATCCTGCCCATCAGCTCCCTAAGGGAACCAAAATCTGCTTTTCTGAAGTCCAGGGTGTGTGTTCTGCTTCTTTCCTTCCTTCCATTGATCAGGATCCTGAACTCTACCATCTCATGGTCGCTGCTGCCAGGTTGCCATTTACTTCTACTTCCTCGATCAATTCTTCTCTATTTGTGAGCAATAGGTCTAGAGGTGCAAGGCCCTAGTTGGTTCCTTTGAGAAACTACAATCTTTTTCCAAAGCCCACTCACAATCTTTTTCCAAAGTAGCAGTCATCCTAAATCAGATGGCTGGCTAGAAAATGCTTATCAATTCTGTTTGATTTAGGTGCCTAACTGATGCCATATTGGCAAGTAGAATTAGTGGTTACATTTTGAGTTGGCTGCCAGTCCATGGAAGGGCAGGCAGTGCATAGTTCACCTGCTCCAAGAGAAAACCAGAAATGAAATTCTGGCTGCTTAATACAGTCTGGTTCCTGGTTCCATTTTGTCTGGGTTCCACAAGTGGCGATAGACAGAACCAGGGGATGTCTGCAGACTGAGATCTGCTTGCCCCAGCTTAACAGTTGTCCTCAGCATAAATTAGAGCTCACTTTATCAGTACTAACCTCAGCGCAAGTTTTGGGCAACCTAAGGAATCTGTATAATGTGAATGCTGTTTGGAAATATCACATTTACTCACATAGGCTATGTCCACACTTAACAAAGTTAGTCCGAATTAGTTAATTCGAACTAATTAATTCGAACTAATTTTAGTTAGTTCAAATTAACTTAATTTGAACTAGCCTGGCCCCACTAGAATTTTAGTTTGAACTAAGCAAGTGCCATAAGTTCGAATTAGTCAGTTGCATTAAGTTCAATGTGCTGGTTAGGTCGAACGAAGCAATTAGTTCAAATTCACTAGTTTGAATTTAAGCATTAGTTCGAAAGGCATAATCAAATATATAGTTCGAAAGTTATAATTAAATTTATTAGTTCGAATTAAGGAAGCCCTTAATTCAAACTAATGAAAGCCTAGTGTGGCTTCCTTAATTCGAACTAACTTGCCAGTGCAGACATAGCCATAGATGGCTCAGGCATACATAGGACCATACCACTCACTCAGTCAGGGCAATGTGGTCCCAGGGAGAAGGGAGCCGGGACAAGCCGCTAGCAGCTTGCTGGTCTTGGGGAGAATGAGCCCAGTGCGGGACTGGCTCTCCCCAGGACAAGCCACTAGCAGCTTCCAGGGGAGAAGGGCTCCCTTGTCCCCCTGCCCTGAGTTGACTTATGCCATAAGTCGACTTAGGGTGTCCACACTTAAGAAGACTTAAGAAGTCGACTTAAGCCTTAATTCAGCCTAAATCGAAGTTTTATTGGGTTGAATTTAAGTTAAAATCGACTTAAGGAAAGTCCATTGTGGACGTGGAGTAAATTAAGTCGACTTAATTTCTAAGTGTAGATGCACCCAGTGTTATTTATTATGCACCAGGCTTTGAAAATTTAAGAAACTTCACAGTTGATTGTACAGACTGAACTTCAGACAACTCTTGTTCTAGTGTTAGTCTCTATATTTAGCGTTTTATAGAATGTTAATTGTTTTGTAATTGCCTTATACATTTATTTATCTTTTAGGAAGCTGAGATAATATTTTTTTTAAATGTACATGAAGTAATTGATTGAAGGCAAGATTTTAAAAAATACGAGCCTAGAAATAGGTTGTACATCCATATTTATGTGTCTAAGTGGTCTGATTTTCTAAAGAGAAAGCTCCTAATAATGCCTACATACTTCAGCAGAAAATTGATGGGTACTCATCACTTTTGAAAAATCGCACCATTTATTTAGGTTTCTGAATATAGATTCAAAAGCCTATCCCCAGTTTCTTATAGACTCAGAATCTAAGGATATAAGGGGCCATCTAGTCTGACCTCCTGCACAGTACAGGCCACAAAATCTCACCCCTCCTCCCCCTCATTCCTATAATAAACCTCTAACCTATGACTGAGTTATTAAAGTCCTCAAATCATGGTTTAAAGACTTTAAGATGGAGAATCCACCAGCAAGTGACCTGTGCCCCAAGCTGCAGAGGAAGGCAAAAACTCCCAGAGTCTTTGCCAATCTGTCCTGGGAGAAAATTTGTTCCCAACTCCAAAGATGGCAGTCAGTTAAACCCTGAGCATGTGGGCAAGACTCACTAGCCAGCCACCCAAAAAAGAATTTTCTGTAATAACTCAGAACCCATCTCATTTAACGTCACTTCTCAGGCAATTGGCATATCCACCACCGGTAGTTGAAGATCAGTTAATTATCAAACTAAGTTGTCCTAATATACCATCCCCTCCACAAATTTATCAAGCTCAGTTTTGAGGACAGCTAGAATTTTGCCCCCACAGCGCCTCTTGGAAGGCTATTCCAGAACATCACACCTTTGATGGTTAGAAACTTGCATCTAATTTCAAGCCTAAATTTCCTTATGAACAGTTTGTATCCATTTGTTCTTGTGTCCACACTGGCACTGAACTTAAATAATTTCTCTCCATCCCTGGTATTTATCCTTCCAATATATTTATAGAGAACAATCATAGCTCCCTTCAACCATCTTTTGGTTAGGCTAAATAAACCGATTCTCCTCTCATAAGCCCTTCCCTGCACCTGTTCCAGTCTGAATCCATTTTTTTTAACATGGGGCACCAGAACTGCACACAATATTCCAGATGAGGTCTCACAAGTACCTTGTATAACAAAATTAACACCACCCTATCTCAAAGGGAAATACCTCTCTGATGCTTCTTAGAACTGCTTTAGCTTTTTTCCACAGCCACATCACATTGGTGGCTCATAGTCATTCTACCTATATCTACACTACAAAAGTTAAGTCAACTTTGTTAAGTCGACTTAAAGTCAACCTTATTAAGTTGACAGAGAGTCTCCACTAGACTCTTAAGTCGACTGGCAAGGCCGACAGAGCAGCGGCTCCCCGGCAATCAGGGAGCTGCGGCTCCCCCTGGACACAAGGGAGCCGCGTGTGGCTCCCTGGGGACAAGGGAAGTGCGCATGGCTCTCTTGTTCCTGGGGGGAGCCACAGCTCCCTGCTTGCAGGGGAGCTGGGACTCCCAAGAAGGAGAGAGCCGCACACAGCTCCCGGGGAGTAGGGAGCCCCATGGGGCTCCCTGGCTGGGGCTCCAGTAGCAAGGGAAACCTCCACTGCCCCAGCTGGATCTCCTGCAGCAAGGGATTCCCCTGCCACCCCAGCCGGGCTGCAGCCACAAGGCCTTATGTCGCCGCTAGAGCCCCAGTTGGGGCAGCAGTGTTTTCCCTCACTGCTGCAGCCTGGGCCGGGGAGCCCCACGTAGCTCCCTCCTTCCTGGGAGCTGCAGCTTCCTTGTCCTGGGGAGCCATGGCTCCCTGGTTGCTCCCTGGGACAAGGGAGGGGATCTCAGCAACACCTTCTATAATGGTACTATTTCTATTGGAAATACCTCATCTGATGCATCCTAGGACTTCATTAACTTTTTCGTGGCTACATCACATTGGCAACTTATAGGCATCCTGTGATTAACCACTATGTCCAGGTGCTTCTCCTTCATCACATCCAACTGACACATCCCCAATTTATAGCAAAAATTCTTATTACTTTTCTCAAGTGCATGACCTTGCACTTTCCACTATTAAATTTCATCCCATTCTTATTACTCCAGTTTACAAGGTCATCCAGATCTTCCTGTATGATATCTTAATCCTTTTCTGTATTGGCAACACCTCCCAACTTTGTGTCATCTGCAAACTTTCTTCTAGTACATTTCCACTTTTTGTGCCAAAGTCGTTAGTAAAAAGGTTAAATAAGTTTGATCCCAAGACCGATCCCTGAGGAGCTCTACTTGGAGCCTCCTTCCAGCCTGACAGTTCACCCTTTAACCAGTTCCTTATCCACCTTTCTATTTTCACATTAATCCCCATCTTCTACAATTTAACTAATAATTCCCTATGTCAAACCATATCAGATGGCTTACTGAAATCTAGGTAAATTAGATCCATTGCATTCCCTTTGTCTAAAAAATCTATTATCATCTCTAAAAAGGAGATCGTCCTCTTCTTTTTAAGTCTGGGCATTAGACCCTCCTTGCTCCATAGCACTCATGTACTACAGAGATGAAGGCCATGATTGCATGGATACATATTGATAGATAATGTACAGTTTATAGAGCAAAAAGATCTTACCTGGCAAGCCCTCTTTAGGAAGAATATTCTTGCAAGGCCTGCAGGACTGAGTTTTTGAATCTTGGCAAAGCTTAATTTTTGGCTTTAAAACTAAATACCAGAAATACCTGTTGAAACCAGAAGCTTTAACTGTGAAACATGCAGAATTGCACTGATTGTAACACAAATAGCTCTTTTGAACAACTTTCCCAGGTCTACTAAAAATATGAGAACCGTGTGGGAAGGATTTTATACTTCATAAGGATAGATTGGTAACTGAAGCTAAATCTTGCTCTCTGTAAGCCTCTAATTCCCAGTACTTTCCTTCTGCTGCCACTACAGGCTGTATCTTAGTAGCATTCTTTTGCACTATTAGTAGTCAAAAACTATTAGACTTTGGTTAGAATATTTGGGACATGCAGTCCTTCAGGGAACCATATGCACTATGATAAATGTCTATGTGCAGATTCTGCAACCACAGATCTATACAGTGAGTGGGGCACATTCATCTCTGATGCAAGTACGCTGATGTCAAATGTACATTAGTTACATTGGTAAGTATGTTAAATCAGTGGGTGGGCTGAGGATTGGAAAAAGGCTGTGACAGCATGGGCAAAGATTTGAAAGATGGTATGTTATCAATTGGCAAAGGGAGCTCAGAAAAAGACTCAAAAACACTACAAAAAAGGTCATGGACCCAATATGACATTTTCACTTGAGATTTTCCCTTTTCACTCTTATATCAGGTCTAAAAGAACAATTTGTGCTTTTTGTGTTACAGTTGCAGGTAGCCAACCTCAGAATGCATATAATTTAGAAGCCGTAGAAGATTATAAGTAGTAGTTTCCTACCTCAAAGGATAAATACATTCAAGATTGTGACATGCTCAGATACTGCAGTGTATGGTGGAGGAGAGAGAAGGGATACAATTACCTAAGAGAGAAATTTCATTTGAGTTCCACCAAGGGATGAATTTTGGCCCAAACATTTCTTGTAAATTCAAGATGCAAATTCTATTCTATTTGCTTAAAGCAGTGGCACTAAGCAGACTAAACAAATAGTAGGCACTGAACAGATGGATTGAATTAAGAGCAGGTTCAAAGCCAAGTTCAGTCATGTCTGTGAATTGTGAAAAGAAGTATTCATCTCAAATGGTTTTGCTATTTCTTTTTTGACTCTTCTTTCTCTCATCCCTATTTTCTTTTGTGTTTTACAATAAAAATCAATATTTTTACTTAGCTACAAGACACTCTGTCTTGTTCTTAGAAAAGTAAAAACAAAAAGCTAATAATAACTGCATTTATTCAGAGAAAAATACTGGGTTGGAAAGTCTGCAAGAAAAAACACAAGTAAAGGTTATTTCCAAGCATGCTATAAATCAGTACCAAAGGGGTAGCCGTGTCAGTCTAGTTCAGCAAAACAAACAAGGAGTCTGACGGCACTTTTAAAGACTAACAAATTGATTTATTGCATGAGTTTCATGGGAGAAAATCCCAATTCTTCAGACACTTGAAGATGGGGAATTTACCAAATGGGAGCAAAATAAATGCAGGAAAGTGTAAGTCATCGGATCAGGTTGGACTGTTACAGAAAATCAAAGTAGTTGTTATGATTGAAACAGTCGAGTACAGCAATTAGCAGGGTGGTTGAGCAGGGAGGAAAGCAAAATCACCTGTTGTAATAGGAAAAGAACCCCCAGACTTTATCAGCCCTGAGTTCACAGAGTCAAATCTGCATATGAATTCCAATTCTTCAGTTTCACTTTGAAACTTTAATTTATTTGTTTGCCTGAGTATGGCAATTAACAGATCAGGAATGGAGTGATTAGGAAGATTGAACTGTTCTCCTATCAGTTTCTGAATGTAGTTATTTCTTATATCAGATGTGTCCATTTCTACTTTTGTCCAGAGACTGTCCTGTTTGTCTAATGTATAAAGTGGGTTGGTGGGAGGCATTTTTGGCACATGATGGCATACATCACATCGGTGGATGAGCAGGTGAATGAGCCCTTGATGGAGTAGCTGGCTTGATTAGGTCCTATGATGGTGTCTTTTGTGCAGATATGTGAGCAAAGTTGGCAATGTGGTTTGTTGCAGGGATATGTTTCTGCTTTAATGTTTCTGTTGTGAGGTCTGTAGTTGCTGGTGAATATCTGTTTAAGGTTATGGGGCTGTCTGTAAGTGAGGAGAGGTCTGCCACCCAAGGCCTGAGAGCTTGAATTCATAGAGAATCTGTATATACTTTGTGTATACACTAAGCCAAAAGAGCACCTATCATCTTGAACCTTTGTAACTTGGCTAATCCATACTTGTGGTGATGCTATGGGAACCAGCTACTTCCCAGTGGGTTGGGCGTCAACTGTACTGTGCTGTATATGCTTGGGGCCCAATACACTGCCTCACCTCCTGTTCTGTTCTTCTAACTGGACCATTCAAATTCATTAATGTATTTCATGAAGTGAAACCCAGCAAGAGTAGGTGGGTCATTTAACGGACTCTGGTCAAGAGCCCTGGAGGGAACTAGGCAGTAGGAAACAGATGGGTGATGATTGGGAAGTGGCAATTGGTTCTTGTGAGGTGGGGTTTTTCCTTGGGGAGGAGGAGGAGCATTAAGGGTGTGAGAGGATTATAGAGATAAGGTTTTCATTTTATTGAGAGGAAACAGAAGACTGTACACAGAGGACAGTATGGACTACCCTGACAGTTGGGACATCTTCCATAATGTCCAACCTATACAAGCCTCGCTGCAATTTAAGCCCATTACTTCTTGTCCTGCCCTCAGAGATTAACAGTATGAAGCATATGTTGGTGAGGGAGGAAGAAAAAGTTAAGGAACGCTATTTTGAGTTTTTTGTTGTTCTAAGGGTTAGCAGCTACGGTGTCACCTTCAAATCTGCATAGCACTATCTACCCTCGGGGTGGTATTCATCGAGGGGTGCGCTTGGACAACAGGTTCTTTTTTCACCAGGATAATAGCCCGGCCTCGATCTGATGGAGATGAGGCATTTACAGGTACATCAGTAGTCAAGGGAACCAGATTATAAAGGGTTAAACCGAGCCAGCCGATAACCCAAGTGATTAGTATAGGAATTAAATACTGTTCCCATAAGGGGAAGAACAAGGGGGGTAAAGGAGTACTAAAGATCAACATCATCAGGGAAAATAGGAATGGAATCAGGAGAATTATAAGCATAAAATGTTTATTGCAGATCATTATGAGTACAATAACATTTATGCACTTTTTCTTGTTGTAAGTGTACACTCTTTTTAGCTTGCAAGATTAAAAACTTTACTGTTATGCTAATAATATTATTGTGCTGCAGCAGGCCTTACAAATCAAAGTAAATGTGCATTATTAACTATTTAATTACTAAAACTATTCTTATTACTCTGCACTTGCCCCTAGCTTCAAAGGGGTGCCCCTAACTTCAAAGGGGATGGCAGGCTATCTACCTGTACTCCCAGGCTGGGGTGCTAAACTGCTTGTTCCCTAACCTTATACCTACCTCCCCAAACTCTCGGGGGTGAGGGTGCTAACCTACTTTAGCCCTAACACCAGGACCTGGGGTGCTAAATACTTCTGTTACCTTTACTGTTACTAATATCTTATATACCTGTAGCTACTATCAAACCAGTGTTCACCGAGGCCTATTGGTGATTTCTTGATACTCACCGAACTCTGTACCAACGTGTCAGTTTGCCACCATCGGGGATCAGGTGCTGACCTCTCTTTGATGAGCTCGGGCCTATGTGCCAGCCCAGTCAGCTTCAAGACCAGGACCTGACCTTTCTCTGTCTTTGGCTATGGACAGACCCCACTTGCTATCGTAGCCGGAGCCACGGGGCATCTTGAGTCATGTCCAGCCTACTGTCTCCCTCCCCATCTTTGGGACTAATATTTATAGAGTTTTGTGCCTCCCATTCCCCTCCTGCTTTCTCAGAGGGTCCCACGTCTTTGCAACATGGCCCCTCGGTTCCCATACGCTTTTACACTCTTTGCAACAATGCTCCTTGGCTCCCATACGCTTTTAGACATCTGCAACATAGCTATCAGTTCCCATACGCTCTAAGCAGGGCCAAATCTTTGCAACATAGCCATTACAGGGCTTTGCAACATAGCCCTCAGTTCTCACACGCTATGTGCAGGGTATTCCTTGTAACATTGTAAGTTTCCAAGGTTGCTGAGGCAGACTATATGGCATCTGAGTTCTGGCATTGGTTCATGTGAGTTGTATGCTAAGGCCTTTGAAAACTGGTTCAGGCTTGGGCCTACCCTAACAAACTTCTATTTCTATAACTACATAAACTCAATAATATAAAATCCCATTCCTAAATCCACCTTCTACAAAATCCAACAGCTTACTAATGTATTTCAGGCATGTTTATTATATACACTTTTTTAAAAGTGTGTTCATACACATTTCTGTTAGTTTTTGAAAAAGAGCCCTCCCTATTCTTGGTAAATTAAAGAAAAAATCTTTGGTGGACACTCAGTGCAAGTCCAGGTTCTCTTCTTTGTTCTTTTTCAGACTGAACAAATAATGAAGTCTTTATATTTTATCTATTTTTTTTTTAAATGAAAAAGTTCTCTTACTTAAACAGGGAATTCAAAGGCAGGAAAAAAGTTTGACAGACAGGTGTCATGACATACCAATGTGGTTTCATATAGTATTGCATAGTCATGAGTTATGGGTGTCGGTAGGTTATCATGTTACTCCCTTTGTATTGTTTAAAGATAGAAGATTTTCTTTTAATTGTATGGCTTCTAAATTATATGCATGATGCTGTTGGCTGCCTGTAACTGTAACACAAACAACAAATTATCATTTACACCTGATCTACTAGTGAGAAGGGAAAATGTCAAGTGAAAATTGATGGCTAGTCCATCAGAACATTGGTCACCCTCATTAATCTAGCTGTTGCCATATACAATGATTTTGAATTCATACCTTACTGTAAATGTCAGGGTTGAAATCATTTCCTTTAGTGTCTTGATGAATCTAAAGTGCTAGCTGCAGTTTTTACCTTTTTCTTTGAGACTATAGCTGCAAACAGTGTTACAAGGAATCAGGTCAGAAATTATGAACCCATGTTATGTGTTGGCAGACACAGTCTCCAACAGGAATACCTTATAATAACTCTGACGCTAGGCTGTAGTGATGACAAGCCAAATGAGGGTTTTATAATTGGGCTGGATTCAACTGACTAGATATAGGAATTATCAAAGTAGTCTGGACTGTAGAATTAATGTGACATCTCCCTCCTCTGACATTTTCTTAACAGTGAGTAATGGTTCCACGGTTATGAAGTGATGACAAGATCTTAGAAGTCCACAACAGTATTATTTATGTAAATAGTATTATATTTCTAGTTGTTATGATTCAGAGTTTCATAGTTAAAAGTTGAGTTTTGCACTGAAAGCAAAGATTAAACCACTTTGCATTATAGACTACAGAGTATCCTGCCAAAAATTATAGCACTTACTCTTTGGGCCCCATGATGAAATTTGGTTATTACTGTATTAATATTAATACATTTCCAAATGATGTAGGTGAAATCACCACTCTATTTTCATATAGACAACATTTATCATTGTGCAACAGACTACATTGAACAACACTGCAGGAATCAAAAACACTATTTTTGTATTATATTTCCTTAGACTATTAAAACAAAGCTAAACTATCTACCTGTTCAAAACACATCTTACTATTGGTAATACTTTCAACCCCATAGTTGGTTGATGAGGCAAAAATTAAATTAACAGAAATAGATGGACAGAGTATAATTACTACTGATTTCCTCAAAATGATATTAAACAAACTACAGTTATGGAGCAAAAGTAGTTTCCCATAGACTTACAAATTTTAAAAATCACTACCAACCAAACAAAAATCTTATTTAAAAAAATGTAACATGACACTTCACACCTAGAGAAGGAATGATCACATATATGACTAAACACATATTAGTCACATCACTTAATGCACTACTAGCAGATGTTAAGATACTATGATAATGAGGTGATATAAGAACCTATTTAGAATAGAATAGAATCAAGCTTCCATTATCAGGTCCTATTTTAGCTTCCTATAACTTTACCTGGGAAAGTTAGTTTGGTGTCACTCATTTAGCTGAATAATTTGGTAATCCTTCTTATTCCACTTACTTACAAAATAGTCTCTGCTTATTTGAACAAAAGAAGATGCAGAGTTCTCTGGCCTTCTTATTTAACTTTAGATGGACAAGTGATTTCCCCCTGAAAAGAGAGAACCTGTACATCACAGTTACACTGCTCACTGCTTCATCACTAGAAATATTTTAATGAGGTAAGGGATTGACAATATTCAACATCCAGTTCTATTCAAAATTTTCATTAATGATTTGATGATGGAATAGACTGCATGCTTAGTAAGTTCGCGGATGGCACCAAGTTGGTGGGAATGGTAGATACTTTGGAGGGCAGGGACAGGATCCAGGGAGACTTGGACAAATTGGAACACTGGGCCAAAAGAAACCTCATGAGGTTCAACAAAGACAAGTGCAAAGTTCTCCACTTAGGACGAAAAAATCCCATGCACTGCTACAGGCTGGGGACCGATCGGCTAAGTAGCAGCGCTGTAGAAAAGGACCTGCGGGTTATGGTGGACGGGAAGATGAATATGAGCCAACAGTGTGCCCTTGTTGCCAAAAAGGCCAATTGCGTATTAGGCTGCATCAGTAGGAGTATTGCCAGCAGATCGAGGGATGTGATAATTCCCTTCTATTCGACACTGGTCAGGCCGCATCTGGAATACTGCGTCCAGTTTTGGGCTCCCCACTACAGAAAGGATGTGGACAAATTAGAAAGAGTCCAGCGGAGGGCAACAAAAATGATTAGGGGGCTGGGGCACATGACTTATGAGGAGAGACTGAAGAAACTAGGCTTATTTAGTCTACAGAAGAGAAGACTGAGGGGAGATTTGATAGCAATCTTCAATTATGTGAAGGGGTGCTCCAAAGAAGAGGGAGGTAGGCTGTTCTCGAGGGTAACAGAGGACAGAATAAGGAGCAATGGTTTCAAATTACAGCTGGGGAGTTCAAGGTTGGATGTTAGGAAAAACTTTCTCACTAGGAGGGTGGTGAAGCATTGGAATGGGCTACCTAAAGGAGGTGGTAGAATCTCCATCTTTGGAGATTTTTAAGGCCTAGTTGGACAAAACCTTGGCTGAGGTGATTTAGTGAGAGTGGTCCTGCTTTTTAGCAGGGGGTTGTACTAGATGACCTCGTGAGGTCCCATCCATCCCTATTATTTTATGATTCTATGAATATGAATTTCCACCATTGGTTGGAAAGCAATGTCACTGCAGTATCGGCCCAGAGCAAATAGATTTGTTTCTCCTCATCAAAAGGTACTAAATATTTTAATGAGGTAAGGGATTGACAGTAGTAATTTTCCAACAGTTCCATATTATCCTTAGGAAGTAATGAGCAATCATTTTAGAGGTGCAATTATTACAGTTAATAAAAACACAGTGAGAAAGTACAATATGATAAATACTTTAAAAACTCACTATTTCCTGCAGGGTATTGAGTATTACATTATTTATACTATATATGCTATAGAAAAACCAAACACCTAAATTAGGGCTGGGAAAATCGCAAACACATTTGGTGTGCTGAAGTATTTTCTTTTACTTGATTGCTTGAAAATGTACTACAGTTCCTGTCTCTAAATTCTTGTAATGAACACCAGTTTCCAAGATTCCACAAGATATATTTTAACTTTGCAGATGCCAGGCAAGCAGGCAAAATTCTACCTCACCCTGTTTGAGACATACTCAGAGGAGGGTGAAGAAGAGCAGCAGTACAACTGAGTCAGGAGCTTTATCTAGACTGGGAAGATTTTTCTAGTAATTCTAAGTGAATTTAAAACTGGTCTAACTAAATTAGTTTTAAAACTAGTGGGATCCAAACTCTAGATCAGGATTAATGTAGGGATGAAGCCATGGACAGCATGGCCCAGTGCTCAGAAGACAGAAACCAAAGCCAGAGCTGAAGTCAATGTCAGAGTTAGGACCACGTCAAGCACCAGGGCTGGAGTTGAAGTCACACCAAAAGCTGAGCGGAATCAATGTCATGAGTTATGCTGTGGTTCGAGAATGGAATCAGCCAGCTGTGCCAATGGTCAAGCTGCAGACAGTCAGAAACCAGTGAAGACCCAGAGATTAAGACAGAGTCAGAGGAAGATAGCAATATCAAGGGTCAAGCAGGAGTCAGGGAACAATGCCAGAGTCAAGCCGGCATTCGGAGTCAGGGTCCAGTACAGCAGCAGGTCAAGAGTTCACTCAATTGCTCAGACAATTTTTGTACCTTCTTCTGTCTTAAACAGGGAATTTGGATCTATTGTGTGTGTGGGGGGGGTGCTTCAAGGACCAGAGATGCACTAGCCCCCTCACCTGCTGGTTCCAGAGAGCTGTCAAGTGGGGTTGCGGTAAGGATACTGAAAGGGATCACACGTCCCACAGTTCTGGCAGCCAGAACTGCTCCCACAGAACCAATTACAAAACCAGATAGTGAAATCTAAGCTACTGTTGTTGGGTTTGTTCCTAAATAGATTAATAGACGGGAAAAGAGCTTTAATATTATATATGCATGCTATTTCTATCATTATCTCTCATTTCAGAAGCCTGAGAACTGGACACCTTACATCGCTCAGGCTCAGTCAACATCACAGGTCCCCTTCTCTTCTACTCTGCTGACACAGGCCTCTTTATTTAAGCAAGCAACTTCCAATCACTGAGGACCACACAGAAACTAATTGTCTAAACCAAGGCACTACACTAAAGTCTGAGCACAACTTGACCCAAAAATTAAAACAACAGAAAACTCCCACAGAAATATATCACAAGGCACATCCGTAATAATTAAGATAACGTTATCTTCCCGAGTTAAATAATACACTCCTAATGGTAAACAATCCAGGCAGAAAACCAAAACACAGTTTGGCACTGCTCAGCACAATTAGCAATCTCTGCTCAAGAGAGCAAACAAGGAAAACAAAAGTACTAGAGGAAGTACTTTGGAACAGCTTTCATTTGATTTTATTTAGGATTATCATGATTATTTTATTGCATGTTAACTGCTTTACCGTGCAAAGGGGACATGATCCCTGTCTCAGTGAGTTTTTAGGCTTAATCTAGTATCAAAATCACCATCCACAATTTAATTAATTTAACTTAAAACTATTCTGTCAGTGGAATCACAGCCTCTCTCAGACACTGCTTTTTGCCATGCAGGCAAGCACCATGAAAGCAGCCTCTATTCAGGAGCATCAGGCAAATTTCAGAGGCTAATAGATGAGTTGCTATTTTCTTTGGGATACAAAAATCAATATTATTATTATTTGTATTACAACAGCCTTAGAGCCCCATACGGAGATCAGAACTTCATTGTGCCAGGCATGCTACCTATACATTGTAAAAGCCAGGCCAGCCCCAAAGAGTTTATAATCTAAACAGACGAGTCAGCGAAAGGATGGGAGAGATGACGTATCATTACCTCCATTTTGCAAATGAAGAACCAGAGCGTAAGTGATGTTGCCCAGGGTCACACAGCAAGTCACAGCCACAGCTGGGACCAAATCCCAGGTCTTCTAACTTTCAGTTTAGTGTCCTAACCACTGACAGTGCGTACATTCTCATTTGAACACAAGTCCCTTGGGGCCCAGGCTGGGAGCCAGGTTTGCAGCTGAGTTATGGATCCACCGCATTACACACTTGACAGAAAGGGGTTGTAACGTATCTGCATTGCTCCTATGGCAAAAAGAGCTGTAATCTATCTACATAGATAAGTATGTGGCCCTCGTTACTGTCGTATCTGGGCAACTGAATCATTAATGGACATTGTTCTGACATCAGCCACCAGAATTTGCCACTCATCTGGAAATGAACTTTAATCTCCTGAGTCCCAGTCTATTCCCCTATCCCCTAAAACTCTTCTACCTTTCTAACACAGCTGCAAACGCCTACCAGAATTTTTCTCTGAAATAGGTGAACTCCCTGCTTGTGTATCTGTATTACAGCTGCGCCATGTCTCCATCTGCTTCTCTCCCAACAGGAGGCTTTTTGGAGAGGGGAAGGGGCCGTGTCAGACCATCACTTCAGTAGAGCAGGATTCATTAAGGACTTTGTATTAGTGGCACTTGTTAAGTTGTATAAATGCAGCTCCCAGTCATAGAAGCAGAGGGCACGGTCCAATGGAAAACCGGAACCAGTTCTCCAATTGCTCCTCCCCCAGTCACACCACTGCACTAGGCAGATCTTCGATGAAAAAAAGAATCATGCCTGTAGTCTTACTCTATATTCTGTTTGGTTCTGAGCACATTATAGGGGCCTAATAAACCATTGAAGAGTGGTCTGCAAGTGTTCCTCTCATCACGGAATCACCACGTAGCTCAATACAAGTAGCGGTTTATGCAAAAAAAAAAAAAAGTGCAGTAGTAGCCAATGCCACTTTCCTTAGCACTAAGGACCAAATCCGTTTGCACCTGAAGTCAATGGGAGTTTTGCTACTGACTTCAGAAGGAACAGTGAGATCCTAAAGTTATTTACAGGTACAGAAGAATAAAATAAAATAAGATAAAAAAGAACAAGACTATTAGTCCACTAATGACTCATAAGTGCCAAGCATCCAAAATACAGAACAGTATTTAAAAAGAAGCCATTTTAGATAATCAGGACAAATCATTTGAAACTATGACATTTTTGATAGCTCTAGAAACAAAAGCAGCATAGCTTTTTGAACTCCTTTTGTTTTGAGGGCAAGCATGCATTTGGGCTACCAAACTGTAGAGCATGTGTCGGTGATGTTGCCAGAAAAAAAAGTGGCCAATGAGTTTGGAAACTACAAAGATATGGAGGAAAACTTCACTGTTTGCAACTAAAACACAGATGATAGCTGAAAACAAAGACAAACAAAGGAGACTTCAGCAAATAAGTGAAGGCTCTAAGAATGGATATTTTACAACCTCCTTCCACTCTGCAAATGTCAGGCAATGTTGCAGAGAACTGGATAAAGTTTAAGCAACTATTTCTGTTGTATTTGTCTGCCATTGGGGCACAGAACAAAGATGAAAACCTAAAATATTCTGTATTTTTACATGTTGCTGGGGAGGAAGCACTGGCTATTTATAGTAACTTTAAGTTTGGAGAATGTGAAAGCATGAATTTAAATATAATACTGACTAAATTTGAGGAATATCACATGCCAAAAAGGAATGTGACTTTTGTGAGGAATGGATTTGTTTACATGCATACAAAAACCAGAGGACACCATAGAGCAATAGTCACAGAATCAAGGAAACTCAATAAACCTGTAAGTTTGAAGACTTGACAGACAAATTTGTGGCATTACAGAGAGTCTGTGATCAGGCAGTATGTTCAGAGAGAGACTGTTCTAAGAGGAGAATTAACTTTGAACAAAGTTCTCCAAGCATGTAGAGCCACTGAAACAGTAAAAAACCCAATTAAAACAGATGAATTCACCAGCCTCGATCATCCATGCACTAAGGAAGGCAGCATTATAACCAGAGTGGCTCAAATCACAATGTTGAATCAATGCTGCTAAAGGCAAGACTGAGAGTGCAGCTGGTCAGGTGGCAAGTGTGGATCGTGCCCTGGCCCCAAACAGTGTCTTGCCCATGGGAAAGTCTGTCATAACGGTGGGAAACTTAATTCTTTAGCAAACTGCTCAGATCCCAAAGGCAGAAAAATTAAGTGCAGTTAAACAAACAAGGAGTCCTGCGGCACTTTTAAAGACTAAAAGATTTATTTATCGCATGAACTTTCATGGGAGAAAATCCCACTTCGTCAGACATGGAAGTGAGTGGAAAAGACTCACTTGAGAGTAACGTGCTAGTAACTTCTCCTCTCTAGGTAGCTGGCAAGTTGAGTTTATGGTATTGTGTAATGCATGTGTTATTAGATGTTAGTGCATGCATCATTAGATAGTTTTTTATATATATCTAAAGGTTACCTTGTTTTCCTTAGGAAGGAAGATATGGAGAGATGCTTGTAGGAGATTCTGATTTAGAGATGTTCCCTAGCATGGCACAGTGTTGTGTGAATTGGAAGATGTGCCCTACATCATATCTAAAAGGGCTGCTCCCAGCTACATACCTGGGAATCACGTCCGACTGTGTTATTAAAGTTCTAATCCTTACTCATTCAATTATTTGTTCTTTAATGAACCCTCAAGATTGTTATAGTCAAGATATGGGAAACATTTTAAAGTTTTTAAATTAACCACCTTTTACTATAATCACTGTATGGGTACTGTATCTGCTAGCAATTATATTCTATTTTCTAAGATATTTTCAATGAGATTTGTAGTCAATAGAGCAAAATAGTTCTTCCTATCACTGTGACATCTGTAAGATGGCTGGTCTTGGTAAGATCTCTAATAGAAAAAAACAACAACAAACTATAACAAAAAAGGCCATCTGCTTCGACTGCCCTTTTGATGACAGTTCTGGTCAAGTATGTTTTTACCATTAGCAGCCAGCTGGCCACTTACATCATCATACGTTATAAATGCTTCACATCAAGACAATGCAACATAAAATTCCAAAGGGGTAGCCATGTTAGTCTATTGCAGAAAAACAAAGAGTCCTGTGGCACTTTTAAAGACTAAGATTTATTTATCGCATGAGCTTTCGTGGGAGAAAATCCCACTTTGTCAGACGCTTTGAAGATGGGAAATTTACAGAATGGGAGGAAATTAAATGCAGGGAAGTGTATGACATAGGATCAAGTCAGGCTGTAACAGCAAATCAAAATAGATGTTAGGATTCAAATACTGGGGAACAGCACATAGAGGAAGGTGAGGTCAAATCACCTGCTGTAATGAGAGAAAAATCCAGAGTCCCTGTTTAACCCCAAGGCAACTGAGTTGAATTTGCATATAATTTCCTCCCATTCTGTAAATTTCCCATCTTCAAAGCATCTGATAAAGTGGAATTTTCTCCCACAAAAGCTCATGCGATAAATAAATCTGTTAGTCTTTAAAAGTGCCACAACATAAAATGACATTTTTTAAAAAAAAGATCATCAGAGAATACTCAGACTCTCAATAGCACCAGTATCGAATATTGTTAGCTGTAGTTCTCAAGCCAGCTTGTCCTGGTTCATATTTTCTTATTCAGTCCTCATCAAGGTAACTTTGGAGATATTTCTCTTTTCCAAAATGTAATGGTACATTTCATGAATAGAATAACTGTGATGAAGAAAAGAATGATCTAGCAGGACTTTACATTTTCACTTTAAATATAATTCCAAGAACTATATTACTCTTAGATCCTGGCTCTGTTTCTGAGTTTCCTGTCTCTACATGAATTTTAGCAACCTCTGTTTCTGTGTCTCTGGTACAAAAATATAGGAAAAATTCAATTAATAGATGTTATGAATCTGTGCATAGCAAAGGAGTTGAGATCCTTAAAATCTAGAGGCTAAGAAACCCCGTCATAGAGCCCTTAGTTACTACACATAAACATAAAGCAAGCAGAACCTCAGCAAAGAAAAAAAAATATATGAGTATTTTTAGTTTTCTAGTCATCTCTTTGGGACACCACCAGACAAAACACTAACAAAAATAGAAAAGAAATCCATGCCAAAATAGGATTTTGACGTTTGTCTGAACATTGTAAGCTAAGCAGGGAACAATAGATAACTGGGAATTTTGGTATGAAAATTTCAGGTATATAAGGAAACAAAAAGGAAATAGTAAACAAAAAACAGGGTGAAGGATGTTGATTTAGAAGAAAAAAATTAATTTTGTTACCTTTTTGTAGCTTACTGGTAAACATTGCATCTTAAATCCTAGCTTAGGTGAGGCTTTAGTTGTTATTGTGTTTGCCACGGTTCAAATCCTTTGATAAGGGAAATGTATCACCCACATTAACAAAGGCAATGTCCTCTACTGAAGGAACTAATTTTAATCCTTGAAAAAAACACATACCTCTTTTCCCTAAACAAACCAATCAAGTATATAACTAAATCTCCTACTAGCTACCAAGTGCAGGTGGAAGTCCCAATAGCTAGCTGAGCAACCAGGAGTATTGAAGATTGTGGTCTAATTTCACAAAACAAAAATCCCATTGACTTCAGTAGGAGGAGGAATTGGCTTGAGCAAAATTATTTTTAAAACAATTGACTTGCTATTACAGCAATGAGCTTTAAGAAAATGAAGCACAGTAAAAACAGCCCCTCAAAAGTAGATTTCTTTTTTCCCCAAAGAGACTCAATTCAGGGAATTAACAGGTGAGCCTGCACTCTGAGTACTGTGACACCAATTAACTTCCCTCTCCTCCACCTGGAGAAAGCTGACTGGGGTAGTTAAAAGGTAATTAGTTAATCAGGCTAGTGGGTTGAGTAAGCTAACCAGGCAATTAGTCCCTCAGCTCAAGACTAATTAATAGGCTGATTAATAGACAGAGGTAGTAAGTACAAGGGACAGGGCAATAGGGCTAGCTGATCACAGTCTCCCTGAGACATTAAGGAAGGGTGATCTGTATGCCTCACCGGTTGACAGGAGAGGGCCAAAAGCACATGGGAGGTTTTAAATAATACTGTTGTGGGGGGCCCCAAAAGCATTGGTAGAGGGATCCCAAATACACAGCATGGTGGATATAAGAATAGCAGTGTCAGACAGTCTCTGTGGTGGGAAAGAGAGGCATGAAAGAAGTGCATCCTGCTACAGAGATCAATGTGAAAAATGGTTTAAAATCTTTTTGAAAAGGGGTGAAAGCCAAGTTTGGAGACAGACATTCCTTTAGAGCTATGAATCTGATAGACAAAGAGTAGGGAAGAATGTTTAAGAATCTAAAGAGGGTAATGGAACTATTAATATTTATACAGTTGGAAAGAGTAATGAAATGACATTTTGTTCCAGAAATAATATGTTCTGAATGGGAAACAAACAGCAGAGATTTTTTTTAAATAATCAGGAAAAATTCTTTGTATTAAAAGAATGTTTAAATGGAACTGAAATGAAAGATGTACCCAATATTCTGGCAAGGCTACAGTTTTGTTCTGAATATATCACTAACCATCAGTTTTTGAGCAGTACCATTTTTTAATAGAGGGACACACACTGGTGACTGGCTACCCAACTTGCCACACTATTCATATGAGTAACCTATGAATACCTAATTCATTAGTAAACAAGTTGATTGTGTTGGATATATGAACGTGCTGTTTTTTCTGAACAGAAGCTATATGCATCTTGAGGAACAATATCACTCCATTAGTTATTACTATTAAAATTATCATTAAATATTAATGTCATTCAACCACCAGAGTCAGCAGCAACATTGCTGTGGAGCAATCCATTGTACATGTCATTATCATTTGTTTTTCAGAAGCACCCACAGTACGGAAGTTGTTTTTCAAACATAAAAGACACACATTCCCTGTTCTTTTATACTCAGAAAATGTCTATTATTATCTCTGGGAATAATGGCAGATGTAATGATGCTGGCTACTCACTGAAAAATAGCTTGACTAGACAAATCTATTTTACTGTTATAGTTGTTCTGTTGTTTATACAGTGCTGTCACTGCTAGTGGATGTAGCGAGGAAAAAATAAGAGATTAGAAAGTGGGTAAAACCTCAGAGAGGAAAATAATTTAAAAAACCACAAAAATATATTTAAAGGGACCCAGAAAAAATGCACTAGTGCAGTGATATTCAATAGGCAGCGTAAGGCATTGGCCCATCCCTCTCTGTCCATCAGAGGGAGGCCATGCACCCACGCTACCATGCTCCTGGAGGTACAGGCCAAATACAAGGGGTAATTAACTGGATTGCAGGATCCAGATCCTTTTCACGGGGCCAGGAGGGTAAGCAGTCAGTATCCCAAACAAACTGTTTCCAGCCCAGTGCGGGCAAATCCAACCTTGCCCTTAGGCAAACAAGCAGTCTCTGGCCCCAGGTAGGCTTTACAGGCTGGGATCAAGTAAACACTGAAGGGATGGTTTGGGAAGAGGGGTAGGGGGGGAAACCCAGCTCCACTGCATTCCAGCCCAGGTCCTTATCCATGGCAGAGGGGTCTGCCACAGGGTCAATGGGGCTCCAGCCGCAACATGCTGGCTCAGACTCTGGCCATATAGCTGCTGTACTGTCACGCAGCTCCCCTGGGCGACCTCCTGCCCCCTCTCCCAGTGGCATCTGATCAGTTGACCCCGCACTCAGCCTCCTCACCATAGCCTCAGGGGCAGGTTACATAGCCCCTCGATGTCATCAGGGGGCAGTAGGTCTGGTAGCTCATCTGGGTCTTTGGCAGATGGCAACTCTAGGTCGTAAGTGGTAGGACACTGATCATCATCACTGGCTGATGGCAGCTCTTCCAAGTTGCAGACAGCTGGCAGCGGCCCCAGGTCTCTGGCTGTGGGTTGCTCTGGGGCTTCCTCAGGACTCCAAGCTGAGGGCAGCTCCCCTGGGTCATAACTGGCAGGCAGCCCTGGCAGTTCTCCTGGGTCTCCAGCAGCAGGCAGCTGCAGCAAGGCCTCAGGGTCCCAGGCAGATCCTCAACTGTGGAACAGCCTGGGATCTGGAGTGAGTAGAAGGATGTCCTTCCTCTCCAGTGGCTTGACCCTGACTGAGCTCCAGGCAGGGCTTCCCTCTCATATTTCCTGTCCTGCCCCCCTGCTTCCAGTCTGACAGACAGGAGGCTTCCTGCTCTGCCCACCTCTGGGGGCAGCTAGTCCCTTCCAGTCCATCTCCAAGGGAGGCCACATGGGTCTAATAGGGTGCATCTACACTTACAAATTAAGTTGATTTAAGCTTGCTTAAATCAACTTAATTTAATCTGCGTTCACACTACATTTTCCTTAAGTCGACTTAAGCAGCAGCTTAAGTCAACTTAAGGAAAATTAAAGTTGACTTTATTAAACCTCATTTTAAGTCGACTTTGCTGACTAAGTCGACTTTATTAAGTCAACTTAGCCAGTGTGGACGCAGAGTAGCCCTAAGTCGACTTTAAGTCTACTTAAAGGGCTTCAGGACTCCCCCACTGCCCTCCCTGCCAGGGTGGCTGGCACAGGCAGAGCCTGGCGTGCCCCCCCACAGGGCAGGACAGAGCCCTGCCCACCCTGCTCCTATGCCCTGCCAGTGTACCTGTCCCGCTCAGCCTCCATTGTACCCAGGTACAATGTGGCAAATGCTGAGCCCCTGGAACTTAGCAAAGGGTGCCTCCCTGCCACCGTGGACCTGTCCCAGGTCCACCTAGCCCCTACAAGTCGACTTAGGCGCCAGTGTAGACGCTCTAAGTCGATTTGGCAGGGTCTTAATTTTTCAGTGGGGACATGCTAAGTTGACTTAAATTAACAAGTGTAGACATAGCCATATAGTCCACCAAGGTTTCCTCTGTGGTTTGCCAGCTCACCTTAAAAAAATATTTATACTTAAATTCATGAACATGAGCTGCCTATCATTTGCTTACAACTTCCTTAGTAACTAACTTATTAGATATTAAGTTCTTGTGATAGCATTGGCCATGATTGCATTAAGGTGCCAGCCATTTTTTTCATTAGCAATGGAAATGGAGCAAAAAATGAGTGGGAGTGGGAGTAAACATCACAAAGCTGAAAATGAACTTTTAACCCTAAGTGGACAGATGATTTTCTTTTTGTATTATGCCACTTCATTTAAATGTAAAACCTTTGTGTTTAATGTGCCAAACCACTGTATCTGCTTATAAGTTTGTCAACATGGGGATGTCACTTTGACTCAAGCACAGTAACTTCAATGTAGCCTCTCCTCCTGCCAATGTTACAAAATGTGACAAAATTGAAAATCTAAAGTTTTTGTATCGCATTTCAAATGGCATTCTCACAATATCAGCAACTGTCCAGGAAAAAGCAACAGCTGCTTCTCTTCGGATAATGTGGGTACTAGCTAAAATGAAAAAAAAGGGGCTTTCTTGGATGCTGATCTTCTGAAGGAGTGCACAATGGAATTGCTGGATGAGCTTTTTGCTGGAGTTTTTTTTTTTTTTTTTTAAAGATGACATTGTGAACCATGTAAAGCAAGTTCCTCTGTCTGATTCCAGGGGAGTATGAAGATTGAAGATAATTTACAAGGATTGTCTATCACCACTGTTTTCCGATTTATAAAACACCAAATATACATCTTTTGCAGATGAAGAATCAAGCAATTTAAGTGACACTGCCCAACTATCACTGTTTATTAGATTTTATGACAGTGAAATATTCAAGGAAGAATTTTTATGCTAAATACCATCAGATATTTACATCAGAGAAGAGATCATTTTTTAATAAGTAAAAGGCTTTTGAAGGGGAAAAATGGCTTAGCTCTGCAGAAAATAAACTTGCTTGTTACAGATGGAGATTCCTCCATGACAGGGAAAGAGGACTCTGCTTCACATGTGGCAGTGTTATACCTTTCATTAAATATACCTCATTGTATCATTCACCAGATTGTCCTGTGCAGTAAATCGCCGGGGGACTTGGGGGGGGGGGGGAATTAAAAACTGCTATTGTGATGAGATTAATGCACTAGACACCTCAACTTCTAGCTTGCAACATTGTCTTTTTGAAGCTTTTTCACAAGATGTTTCAGCAGAATACTGTGACTTGTTAGATCACAGCAATATTCGCTGCTCAAATATGGGGCACATTGTCAGAGAGGTTTTGTGTTATACAAAAACAAATAATAGAATTTCTTTCCAATCACAAGACCTTGAAGGCTTGCAAGTTCCTGGAATTTATCAATGATGTCCTCTCTATTTCACAGGTAGCTTTTCCATGTAATATCAATGGTCACTTGAATTACCTCGATCTGCAGCGCTCTAGCCATACAAACAGGGCTGGGAATCTGTTTTTAAAAGTGCATGCCTTTCAGAGGAATCTTGAAATCTTTGGGTATGTCTACACTGTTCAGGCTCTGTTCAGTCAACTTAAAACAAGGTCGACTTTAAGTCTACTTAAAGTCGACCTTGTTAAGTCAACTTAGAGCGTCCACACTGAAAACTCCAGTTGACTGCCTGCGTCCACATTGGCAGGTGTTAGGTCAACGGAAGTGTGGCCAGGAACTCTAGGAGGGGGCCAGTGTTCCCTTTACACTGATAATGCAGCTAAGCAAGATATTGTACTTGTTGAGCGGCAATTTGTGAGGCATGGTACCTCATGGGCAAGTTTTTTAGCGCTTGAAGCATCAGCAAGCCTAAGTACCTTAAGTAAAGGGAAATGCATAAATATTGTCTTTTTGTTTGAACTTTAATAAAAATGTTAAAATGAAATATTGTAGTTTTATTAATTTACTATGGGTCAGGCTGGAGAGAAGAAAAAGAGCTGCGGCCATCGGGCTGGGGAAAGCTGTGGCCGGGGAGATTGGCCTGCGCAGAAGGAGAAAGCCGTGGCTGGGGAGATTGTCTTAGTAATTTATTTTAATTATTAAATTAATGAATTAGCAAATTAATAATGGAGGCCAATTAGGTCGACTTAGGGGCTATTCCCCATCTACACTTGCTTAAGTCAACTTAAGCCGTAAGTCGACCTTCAGAGTTGGTGTTATTAAGTCGACTTAAGGAAGTGCTTAAGTCAACTTAATAAGTGCCCAATGTGGACGCAGGATTCTTTAGATTGACTTAACCTTCCTTAAGTCGACCTCAAGCTCCAGTGTAGACGTAGCCTTTCAGACAAACTTAACAAGAAAGATGTTACACTTTCCCACCTTCTATGTTGTGACTACGGATGAAACCTTAATGAAAACGATGAAAGAACTCCTAAACAATCTGATCAAAAATATTAAAATGCAATTTGAGAATTTTAAAATTCCAAAGATTTGCTTTTATTTGTTTGTGATTTGTTTGTTGTCTCTCCTGATGGACCTTGCCCTTCTGAAGCAAAGAACATTCTTGATTAATCTAATGAAGATGTCTTTGAATTAGAAATAGTAAAGCTCCAGAGCTTAGAGGTCTTGAAGGCAAAATTCAGAGAAGTGGGACTGTGATTTCTGGACTCAATATGCTGACCACCTTCAGAATAGCCAGAATCCTTAAATGATGTTTGGCTTAACATATCTCTGCAAATCTGGGTTTTCTTACCATGAACATTAGGAAACACCAATAGTGAAATTGCCCAACAGTGATCTGGTAATGTCCAATATCTCATGCTGAATGTTTCTTGTGGGAATCTGCTGTTCTGAGGCATCATGGGGAGAGCTCTGCATTCCTTACAAATTATACTAGCAATAAAAATGTAAAACAGCCTGCCTTAATATCATAGTGTTTCCAGAATTCTTTTATTTGAAAGACTTTTGTAACTCCTATTAGAGCTGTGATACTCAATTAGATCTACCTGTGGGTCGATTTGAAAATTTTATGACAAGGGGAAGGCCATTTGCACAGAAGGCTGACACACACACACACAAAAACATTCCAGCTGCCAATAAAGACCTTGATTGCCACATAAGTATTAATGTTTCTATCTTTTAATAAAGTTTTTAAATCAAAATTATTACTGGTATTTGTAGCAATCTCTGATGGTAAAGGTGACATCAATGATCTCTGGAAAGGTTTGTGAAGAGTGGTCATAGGAGGTCAAGGTGCATGCACTGATGAAAATGCTCATCTATTAGGTGATGGCAGTATTGGTGTTTTTATTCACAATCATTATTATCAAAATTGTAGCTATAACATTTTTCAGAAAAATGTCAACAGCTTGATTTTAAGACTTCAAGGATGCATCTACACTGGCAACTTAGGTCAACTTAAGGACGCTTAAGTTGACCTACACAAAGCCGCGTCCACACTGGGCTTTTATTAAGTCGACTTAAGCACTTCCGTAAATCCACTTAATAACAGCTTAAGTCGACTTAATAACACCACCTCTAAAGGTCGACTTAAGCCTTAAATTGACTTCTTAAGTCGACTTAAGCCAGTGTGGATGCCCTAAGTCGACCTAATGCCCTAAATCAGCCTCCAAGCCAGGGTATGGGCTGGGGAGAAGGGAGCGTGGCTCGGGGGAAATGGGGCTTGGGGGAAGGGAGAGCCATGGTTGGGGAGATGGGTTGTCAACTCCCGCATAGCAGAGGAGCCCCAGTTGCGGGGAAAACCCCATCTCCCCCAGCTACATCTTGTCCCTGACAGATGTTCCCCTGTGCCAGTTTCTGTCTCCCCTGTTTGTGTGGCCACCCCTCCCAGGCTGCTCATGGGAATGGCCCTTTTCTTTCAGCTTCTTTTGTGCCATGGCCCTGCCTAGGGAGGAGGCCCCTTAACTATTGTTCTAGCCCTGGCTCGGCGTAGGGTGGACAATGCCCAGGAGTGCAAGACCAGAGTGGCTTGTTTTTCACAAAGGGCATGAGTCACACACCAACACCTGTGACTATGAGTCACATACCTGCAGCCCAAGACTCTGCCCAGACTTGTCCTACAGTTTTCCCTGCCCTCTCTCCGCCCCTGTAATTCAGGGAGCCTATCAGAGTTACTGGCGGGAAGCTGCCTGAGTTTGCCTTTAAAACCAGACATTTTGGGGGCCAGACCCCAGAATAGGTTCCTGCACTGCCTCCTGCCCTGATCACCCCGGGGTCTTTGGGGGACCTTTCTCCGCTCCCGGCTATTTAATTGAGCGTACCCCCATTTTAAACCCCCTCCCCCACGAACAACGAATCTTCTCCTGAACCACGAGCTACGAACTACGAGAACCGAGTCCTCTCTGCACCCATCTATGCTGCTGCTGCCTCAGTTTCTGTCCTTGCTGCTCTCCTGGGGATTGGTAAAATTCCCCCCTCTCAAACTCTCTCTAAATTTACCTCGGGGTCTGTAACAGAGACCCCCTCCTGCTCTGCGGTTCCTTTCCACCGTGGCAGCATAAGCCGTGCCGCTGCTGAGCTGTTTGCCTCTGGGGACCTTGCCCGGAGCTCCCTGCTCCCAGCTGTTCCAGCCTCACACTGTGCTTAGTTTTGTTAGTGTGTTACCTTAGTTGTGTTAAGTTTTCTTATACTGGTTGCCTTAGCTGTGTTAAGTTTCATTGTAAGTTGTTACTAAGTTTAAGTTTAAATTTATTATACTGGTTGCCCTAGCTGTGTTAAGTTTCATTGTAAGTTGTTATTAAATTTCACCATTGCAAGTCAGCTGCTGCTGCTGAATTGCTGCTGCTTAGCAAGTCTGCTGCTGCTGCTGCTGAATTGCTGCTGCTTAGCAAGTCGACTGCTGTTAAATTGTTGCTGATTAGTGTGTTAAGTTTAACATTGTAAGTTTTACCTTTAATTTGCTGTTAGTTTTTTTCTCCTTAGTTTTATCTTTGTTAGATTAAGTTTTATTATTGTTCCCTGTTATAGCTTTGTTAAGATCCTTTCAGTGCCTCCCCCGAACCCCCTCCTCCTCCTCTGCCACTTTTCCCAACCCCCCGAATCCACTCTCTGCTCCATTGCCCCTCTGCCGTCCCTCTGCAGCCCCTCTGCCGTCCCTCTGCCGCCTCCCCTAACCCACTCTCTGCTCCATTGCCCCTCTGCCGCCCCTGAATCCCCTCCCTGCTCTGTTGCCCCTCTGCCGTTTTTCCCCGGCTCCCCAAACCCGCTCTCTGCTAGCCGCCGCCCTCCGTTGCTGCCCTCTGAAACCCCTGTCTGGTCTTCCCCTCAACCCCCCTCCCAGATCCACCCTAGACCCCCTCTTTATCTCCATTCCCTTGCCCAGTTTCCCCACGCACTCCCTCCACGTGTTACCACCCTGCCCCCACCTTCTAAGTGTGCTTCCCTAGTCTGTTTCACTCCCTCCACGTGTTATCCTGCCCCCACCTTCTGAGTGTGCTTACCTGGTCTGTTCCCCAGCTCACCTCTGCTTCAAGCACGCTCCAGCCCGTCTTCAGTGCCTCCACACCTGGCCTGCAGACTGACTACTCCAGGTCTCCCCCTGCAGGGCTTCAAGGCTTACTGCAGCCTCTGCTACTGCAGCCTCTGCTGTTGTGTCTTTCCTTACCCCTCTGCTACTGCCTGCCCATACTCCCTGGCCATTTCCCTTAACCTCACTCTCTCATTGATACAGTTGCCTTGTATGTTTATGCTTGTAAAAAACCCAATTGTTTTATATTAATTTACATTGGTTTATATTAATTTACATTGGCATATTAATTTACACTGGTTTACATCGATTCCCACACTGTGACACTATACTGTTCAATAGAGAGGCCCATCTCCCAGTACCCCCTATACACCTCACTGCCCCATTCCATTTACCCTTGTTCACTCCCAATAAAGAGACTTATTAATTCAAACCTCGCTAGCGTGTGTGTGGCAGCTGCTCCCCAAGATCCTCTACCTGCTGGCAGGGTCACATCTCTCCCCAGCCCAATCTTCCCCAGCCACGGCTCTCCTTTATCAACCTAGCACCTGCCAGTGTGGACGCAGGCAGTTGACTTGAGTGTTAAGTGTGGACACTCGGGGGAAGGGAGAGCCACGGCTGGGGAGGTGGTTTGCTGGCTCCCGTACAGAGGAGCCCCAGCTGCGGAGAAATCCCCATCTCCCCTAGCTGCGGTTCTCCCCAGCCCAATTTTCCCCAACTGCGGCTCTCCTCCATCAACCTAGCACCTATCAATGTGGACGCAGGCAGTTGACTTGATTGTTAAGTGTGGATGTTCTAAGTTGACTTAACAAGGTTGACTTAAAGTCAGCCTTGTTAAGTCAACTTAACAAAGTCAACTTAACTTAACAAGTGTAGACATAGCCCAAGTGATGGAGAACCTACCACATCCATAGGTGAGTTCGTCCACTGGTTAATTATCCTTATTGTTAAACATTTATAATCTGAATATCTAGTCTGAATTAATCTGGCTTCTGAATCCAGCACTGAACATCCTCATGCTTCCTGTCTACTATACTGAAGAGACCTCACAATCAGAAATCTTCCCCCCCATGCATGTGTGTATATATCAAGATCAAGTCACCTTCTTTTGGACAAGCTAAATAGTCTGAGCTTCCTGATTCACACTGTAGTAAGCAGGGGCATCGCTGGGCACTGGTCCATGGGGCTGTGCCCTGAATCTATTCCAGCCTGCTTTGCTCCTCTGCTCCCCTGGTGAAGGGTGAGGGCCAGCGGTGAGGGCCAACTTGCCGTTGGAAGGCAACATCTGACATGGGCTATGGGGAACTGAACTGCCTGGACCTCTGGGGGGAGGATCCTGCTGGTGGTGTGGCTGGAACATGGGCTGGATGTAGGGCAAGGGGCATGTGTCCATGGGGAGTCCAGACCTGTGGAAGAGCTGCCTAATATGCACAGACTCCAGGGCTCGCACCTGACTGGGGTGAGCTTGAGGTCCTGTGCCCCAAATTTTTTTGCTCTGCAGCAATGCCTCTGATAGTAAGAAAGATTTTGCAGACAATGGGTCATTCTCATAGCTTTTTTACCAAACCCTTTTCAATTAGTCAATAACCTTTTTGAAAAGTGAACAGCTGAACTGGGATCCAATATTCCAGTGATGGTCTTACTAATACCTTATACAGATGTAATGCCACCTTCCTATTTCTATTTGATATTTCCCTATTTATTTATCCAACATTATGTGAGGAATTCATGTTCTCTGCTTTCTATAATTCACTCACCTATCTTGCCAATATGATCTACATTCTTTGTTCTTTAGTGTATCACCTTGAATTTAGCTGTATTTAACTGCATGTGTGACGTTATATGAGTAAAATATAGCCATGCATATCATTGTTGCTGTCACTGTTATATAATTGCAACAAATTTTATACAAAAATATATCATCTAAGGTATCAGTGAAAAAGTTATGATTTGCAGAGTATGATTATCCTATTTATATGTACGTATCATCTTTGTGTCTGAAGTTATGACTTTCCACCTGCATTTCAAATGTGTTTGTTCCTGGGGTAACAGTTTGTATCCAGCCTAGCTACCTTGTGAATGAACAATGGCATTTGATAGCCCCTCAATGGACAGTTAGCTCTCACAGTGGGCCATAGAAGGAGTTTATCTCCATCCGGTGAGCCTTCCTGTGGATGGTTTAGCCAGAATATGGGTAATGGCAGCTCCTATGACTCAAAAAAGCATTCAAGGACATGTGGCTTGTTCATGTGACCCCAGACTCCATCTTGTACCTGTGAATTTCCACAAGGTAAGAAAAAAGAGCATCCACCCACATGGCAGAAGGAATAAAAGCCTTGGAAATGTCTCTGTTTTGTCTTCATTTCTCTAGACTGGATTTCTAACAAGGAAGCTCTAAGTAAGGAGTAAGAACTCCCAAGCTCGCTGGGTAATTTCCAGAAACACTTGTGCAAATTAGCAGTTTATTTCACCATTGCTACAAACTTGACCCTAAAAGAATTTTGCAACTCAGCTTATTCTCAATACTAGGAAACTGACCTATGGATTTTTATGTTCATATATATGTATAATGATCTTTTAACCAATACTTTCTTTTTTTAAAAAAAAATATACATTTTAGTTAATAAGTATTGGCTTTAAGTATTTATTTGAGTAAGATCTGAAATATTCATTGACCTGGTTGATAATGTCCCTATCCTTTAAAAATGGTAGAACTTTTTTTTACATATGATGGACAAAGAGTTTCAGTAATCTCCATCGTATTTGACTTGGCTATCTGGGTGGCAGCTTGATGGCTGAATGATTGTAAACAAACTGTGATTTTGGCTTCTGGGTAACCAATGAGGTGATTAGAAACTGTTTGTTGCTGGCTTGGTGAATCTAATTTTTTAGAAATAGCCACTAGTATTTGAGGATTTGCTGCCCCATTCTTTGCAATTTTGCCCTATTTAAGCTATCTCAGCATGGCTCCCCTAGAGGCTAATGTCCATCATGTTCATATAAAGGTCAGATAACCAAGTTATCGAGCTGGCTTTTTAAAATTGATTTGCTCTTACCATTATTTACCATTCCACAATTTGTGTTATCTGCAAACTGTAGCAGCAATGATTTTATATTTTCTTACTGATTATTGATACAGATATTTAATAGCAGGAACTAAGAACATTTCCAATTGGGACCACATAAGAAAGACCACTATTTGGGTGATAATTTCTCATTTTACAATTGCTTCTTTGAGATCCATCAATTAACCATTTCTAATTCATTTAAATATGCTACATTGATTTTGTATATCTTTTTAAAATCAGAATGTTGTGTAGTATGAAGTCAAATACCTTACAGAAGCCTAAGTATACTATTGCAACACAGTTATCTTTATCAACCGAATATAATCTAAAAAAAAAGTTTCTAGTGTATAGGCAAAGGGAAAGACAAAACACTATAATGCCAACTATTCAATGCATTCATGAAGGGAAATAATCGTGTTTTGTTTCTATGAAAACAAATATCCCATTCTAATCCACAAACATCTACAAAAAGTGGTCTTTAAGTTAGCATAAACATTTACTTGCAAAGTTGACTGATTTATCCAAGCTGATAATAATGAGAACAACCCTGCTCACAACTCATGTATTCACAGTCCTTTGTTCCACATGAAAATAAAAACCAGGACAATAACTAATCCAAGATATCACAAAACCCTCCAAAGTAGACCAAAATACACATCTGCAACACCCAAGACAATATACCTCTGCAATATCCATATTCAAAGTACTTGGAAAAATCAACTTTAAAAAGTCACTTTCCATATAATTAACTGTATCTTTAACTGTTTTTGAGCAAACCTATGCTTTTTGTTATGTTTACAATGGCATGGTTTGTAGTCTAAGAAGTGCATTTTTCTTACACTCATTGTCTTATGCCATGTAATAGAACAGAATAACACAATCTGATGTACATTTCAGCTGATATTTTTAATTTCAGTAAACCATGGTGCTGAGAAAATGCAGCTAAAAAAAAAAGATTCAGAGTGCTAGCTAGTCAAAATTCTGTACTGGATGGTCACTAGCTAAAACATTCTGATGTGAGGCAACTTTAAGGTTCTTGTTCCTCCACTACTCATGTACCCTTTGAAAGTCCTACCCTGGCACATCTATAATTAGTACAACTTTCAAGTGCGATCTATGTCGTCCCTTGAAAGTCATTTGTGGCCCTGTGTAGGGCCACATAAATTAAACGAGGGTCACTGAAATGGAAGCAATGCATCAAAAAAGAGTGCCCTTAGCTGGATATGTGTATTTTATGACAGGACAAAAATAGTGTTAAGATTTTATTCTAATTCTGCTGAGTGTCTACTTAGATGGAATTATTCTTTCCATAAGACACACAAATTCTGTAAAATGTACCATATAGTAAATGTTACGGTACCATTACTGATAGAGAGTGTTTCATATTTCCATTGCAAGAGGACGATTTTTCCTACGTACAATGAGGCAAACATGATTCCAAATTACTCAAACAATCCCTTTTCTAGAACAAACTGAAATGATGCTATTCCTTCTAGTTAGATTAGCTGAAGATGAAAGCATATGGCACTGGAGAAAAGGAGAGAGGGGCAAGATAGAGCACAATGGCCAAACATAGCAGAGAAAAAAGGTAACAGAGGTATAGAAGCAGCCATGAAGAAAGTATGCAGAAGAAGAATGAATGGTGGGAGAAAAGTGAGCTCTGGGAACTTAGGTTGGAACAACATGAGGCTAGGAGGAGCAATAGAAACATAAGGAAGCAATATTTTTACAAGAATGGTTTTCCAAAAATAGCAGGGCATTTGAGAGCTGCTGGATGGTTTCCTGTGCAGTCTGCAAATTTTAGATTATTTTTCTTTTTTTCTCACATTCAGTGAAAATAATACCTGCAATTCACCAGAATGAAAACATCACCATCCTCTCTTCTTTAGAAAGCTCTCTCTCCCTCTCAAATATCTTCACATGTTGACAACTATGAATGCATCTCAGGACATACTCTGTTTTATTCAGATTCCTACATCACATATGTTGCCTTGATGGCTGAGCACTTCCTGTTTTGTAAAGCCATGTCAAAGAATTGCTAACGTGACCACTTACGGTGAATAGGTACAAATCCAGCTGGATGATCAATGAGCATCAGAACTGTTCAAGACAGGTTTACAAGACTTCCATTTATGACCCTTTCCCAAAAGTATCTAGCTATTATATATTTATACATATATTTATTTTTATTTAAATAAGAACTAAAAATGACATCTATCCAAGCTTCTAACACACCATTAACATCACAATTAAATCTCAGCAGCATTAAAATAATCATTTCAATGGGAACTCAGCTAGCTACCTAAAGCATACTTTCGGCCCTCTCAAAAACCCTTCTCAAACTGGTATGTTTTACAGTGTGCCTGGAAGGTCACCAAATTCAAGCTACTGGAGACCAAAGTGGACAGCAAGTTAAAGAGTCTGAGGCTATGTCTACACTACAAACTTAAATCAACTTCAGTTAAGTTGACATCTAGCCACCGCAGCAATTAAGTCAGCTGTGTATTCCACACCACACACCTCGTGTGGTACTAGTGGACTGCATCCTCATTAGCAGTGCTTGCACTGATGCTGGGAGCAGTGCACCATGGATGGCTGTCCCAACAGTGCAACTTGCTACAGGGGATTTTGGGAAGCATTTGCAATGTCTCAGGGGATGAAAACAATCTCACAGGGGAAACTGGGAACATGGCTTCAATGTCCCATGATGCAGTGTGCTCCCTCTCTGATTTTATCTGCAATCCATGATATTATATGCCTTTTTTTCAAAATGCTGACATAGCCGGGCATATGATATCTCTGAAGAAGCATGGACCCTGGTCAGCTGTGCAGTACTGTAGTGATCATTGCAAAAACTACATGCAAAAACTAGGTTGCAATAACCTACATTATTTCCAGAGCTAAGACAGGAGCCATTGCATGGAACATCACAATGTTCTTCAAGCAGCCCTGCTGCAAGCCTTAGACTGAAGCAATTCCCAGTTGATGTTGAGAGTCGAGCAGCTGCTGAATGTGGTGGAGTGCCATTTCTGGTCCCAGGAATTAAGTACTGACTGGTGGGATCACATCACTATGCTGTCACAGGATAGCAATCTGTGACTGCAGAATTTTCGAATGAGGAAGGTCATTTTGCAGAAACTGCACGGTGCTCTCCCCAGCCCTGAAGTACAGCCAACACTAAAATGAGACCTATGCTGACAGTGGGCAAGTGAGTGGAGATCACTGTGTGGAAGCTTGCAATGCTAGGCTGCTACTGGTCAGTGGAGAATCAGTTTAAAATTGGGAAATCCATCACTGGGCTTGCTCTAATCTGGGTTTGCAGGGGCATTGATTGCCTTCAGCTAAGAAGAGTAGTGACTTTGCACAATGTACAAGACATGCTGGATGGTTTTGCCACAGTGGGTTCTCTAACTGGTGGGATGATAGGTGGCCTTCATTTCCCTATCTTGGCACCAGACCACCTTGCCACACAGTATATAACTGAACAGGATACTTTTCTATCATGTTGCAAGCACTGGAGGATCACAGGGCCATTTTACTGACATCAGCATTGGATGGCCTGGAAAGAACCTTAAAAATCTCTGAGGATTGAGATTCCACCACCTCCCTAAGTAACCCATTCCAGTGCTTTACTCCCCTCTTAGTGAAAAAGATTTTCCTAATATCCAACCTAGACCTCCCACACTGCTCCTTGTTTTGTCATCAGCTGCCACTGAGAACAGCCTAGCTCCATCACCCTGGAATCCCCTTTCAGGTAGTTAAATGCCACTATCAAATCCTCCCCCACTCCAATTTTTCTCTTCTGCAGACTATACAAACCTATTTCCTTCAGGGTCTCCTCCTAAGTCATATGTTCCAGCCCCCTAATCATTTTGGTTGCCCTTTGCTGGATTCTCTCCAATTTGTCCACATCCTTTCCATAGTGGGGGGCTCAAAATTGGACACAGTACTCCAAATGTGGCTTCATCAGTGCTAAATGGGGGGGGGAGATAATCTCTGCCCTTGGTCTTCTGGCAATACTCCTACTAATGCAGCCCAATATACCATTAGCCTTCTTGACAATAAGGGCAAAATATTGACTTCTATCCAACTGCTTGTCCACTGTAACCTCCAAGCCCTTTTCTGCAGAACTGTTGCCTAGCCAGCCATTCTCACAGATGGTAGTGTTTGTGCTTCCAGCATCTGAAATGAAAACTACCACCATCTCCCAAAAATGACCACAGCTGATACCACTCTTCTGAGGGAACAGAGATGGCAAGAAAAGAGTGCTGTTTCCTGTGTACCTGGCTTCTGGGTAACTGATATGAGGAGACTGACCAAAACGGTCACAGCAGAGCATAGTGGGAGACCTTATGGAAGCCAGTTAAGTCAACATAAGCAACACAGTATCTACACAGCCATTACATCAACCTCACTACGTCAAATGAAGCATGCCTCTCACTGAGGTGGAGTAATTAAGTCACTATAACAGGAAAGTTACATCAGCAGGACGGATCTGATGGTGTAGACACAGACACCATGAGGTCGACGTCAGCAGCCTTATGTAGATGAAACTCAATAGTGCAGACTAGGCTTCAGAGCTCTCACAGGCTATGTCTACACTTGAAAAGTTAAATCGACTTAATAAGGTCAACTTTAAATTAACTTAAAGTTGACCTTATTAAGTCAACTTAACAAAAGCCGACAACTTTTCAAGTATAGACATGGCCCCTTTTCAACTTTATTTAAGTCGACTTAACACTTTAAGTCGTCTTAATAAAGTGGATTTAGGTGCTAATCCCCATCCACACTGTCTTAAGTCAACCTAATAAGGTTGATTTACGAATTAAATTGATCTAAATGGAGGTGTTATTAAGTCAACATAACTTTTCCTTAAGTCGACATAAGAAAATGCTTAAGACAATTTAAGGAAAACCCATTGTGGATGCGGAGTAGTTTAAGTCAACTTAAGCCTCCTTAAATTGACTTAATTTGTAAGTGTAGATGCACGCACAGAGAGCTGTGAATCACTTCTGCTCTTTTATAATAAGGGGTAATCAGCTTTAGTACTCTTGGGATATGTCTATATTGCAATGTAAGCTAGGGCTCAGGCTCAAGTCTAAACCCTCTTCTGTCTACACAAACATCTCTTAGGCTTGGATCAGTCTCACTGAATTTCTCATTTAATTTTTTAAAAAAGGGAAACAAGTTTTGAAGTTGTCTAGATGTCCTGTTTTGAAATTTTTGAAAGAAAAATATTCTTTTTTTTAATTTGAAATGCCTTTGTCTCAAAACTTAAACTTATTATAATATACAGTCTTTAAAATATTTTTTAAAAATTGAAATTGAAATAAAATGTTTCTAAATTATCTAACAAAACATTTGTATTGACCTAAATTTATTATTAATATTATTATTATTATTATTATTTGGGTCTACAATTATTTTTTCAGATTTCAACTGTTTCTCCTGGTTCAGGATGGGAACACATTTTGAAATCTCAAAAATTTTCCTGATATGGGAAAACCATTTCACACCCAGCTGTAACAGAGAGCAAATTAGAGACAAGTGGGTTGTCCCACAGCAGCTGCACTTCATTGATCTCCACCAGTCTAATGACCATAGGGGGATGTTAAAACCCAGCAGGGTATGTTAGGTCTCCCTTGCCCTGTCTCAGTTCCCAGACACAGATCACTGGAAACTAACGGTCCAGAGTCCAATCTGCAGGCACTTCATGAAGGATTTATTGGGGGTTGCACTGACAAGCTTAAAATCAGAAACGTATCCAAGTCCTTCACACCAGTGGTTGTTTCTCTCTTTGCAAATAGAGTTCTATCTCCCCACCCCCGGTCCTAGGATCTATAAGCACACAGAACTTCCTCTTTCCCTGACCATGGCTCCATATGTCGTTGAAACCTCTTCTTCCTCTACTTCTTCTTGATTGCCTTAATTATATCTGTCACCCGCCCCTTGGCACCACCCCTTTTGGGGAGTCTGGGTCCATGGGCTTTGGAATAACCCTTTTTGTACCCTATGGGAGGGGCAGAGAGCAGTGTCACATCTTGGCCTTGGTCAGTTTACGACCCTATGTTTATGTTTCATTTTAACACCTCCCTTGCTTTCCCAGCGCTTGCTTGACTTTGCTCTGGCATCTGTTTTGAAAAGGAATCAGAATTTTCCCTCACTTCATTCATATTTTACACCTTCACTATGCCTTGAAACATTTTAACTGCATTCCCTATCTTTTCACAGTAATAAAGAAAAAACCATCTAATTGCAGACAGGCAAGAGGAACACACTATGTCTTTGTTCTTTGCTAACTTATGTAGCTCAGAGACTTTGACTTTCAGGCAGGCCCAGAGGTGCAGAATGCCTTCTCGGGCAAATACACAGGGCTAAATACTTATATGAACTTACATGTACCCTCACACTGTGCTGGTAACTGTCAGAAACAGGATAATGGATTTGATAGTATGAGGCTGCTCCAACTGCTTGAAAGGGCCTAGCCAGACTCCAGCTTACAAGAGCACCAGGGAAGCACAAAAAGGTTGACCAATGACAACTTTGGATCCACCTCTCTGTTGGCTGCCAGAGTTATTCTGTGCTCATTGTGGAATTGCTAAAACATTTGCATCTTCTACCAGGAAAACTGTTCTCTGGGACATGAAATATGTTGTCCAGTCCTGTAGCTCTTGCACACTCACTTCCATTGAAGCCTATGGGATTGCTCAGAGATTTCCCATAAACATCTAACACACTTGAAGGACAGTTAAAGTATATGAAAATACTTGTGAGATCAAATGTGGTTGTGAATTAAATCTGAACTACTCAATTTAAGGTACAAGTCCAGATCCTTCGCTGTTGTCTAATGCACTAGATCACATCACAACTTTTCCTCTCCTATCTGCAAGCCTGCACCAGACAAAAAAAACCCCCCCCCCCCAATGTTTTAGGGAAGCTCACTGTGCTTTTTTCCTAATTCAGCAGGACTAGAAGTGTGCTATCGTTTTCAGATTGTGAGCCTCAGTTTATCAAATAAAGATAGTGACATAATACAAAGATTCCCAGGCAACATACTCAACAATTACAAAACAAACTTAAAATTAAAACAATGCTGTACACAGAACCTTCTGCATCTGTAACTGATGTTCTGGAGAACACAGCTTGAAGAAACAAAAATTTCACAGTATAATCATTTTCCCGAGGAAAAGTGATAGGAGTCCCTTTCTGAGACTCTTGAACATAACAGAAACACCTTCAATACATGGTGAGAATGAAGAGGGGCAGGCTTGGACAGCCTTCTTCTGTTTTCAATAGTAATAATATTTAACACTTTTCTAGTTTTCATTAACTCTTGGTTTAATCCTTGCAATACCAAGGGAAGTATTATTATCCCCATTTTACAGCTGGTGAAACTGAGGCTGAGAGCATTGTTCCAGGCTGCATGTCCGTTGTCATAAGAAATAGAAAATCAAAGAAAATTCAGCAGCATAATCTTCAATGTGCTTTGTTAAGAATGCTGATTAATATAGATTTATAATCATAATGTAAATATTTATTTCTTAAATCAGCGTATTTTGCTTGGGGTGAGGAGGGGGTGAATTCTAGCTTAATTTTCTCTTAATTTCCCATCTCACCCAGTCGCTGCTGTTTTAGCTCTAATACACATGGGGATTATTTGGATGTGATCCTGTTTTTGATAACTGCCTCAAAGTAAACTGTAAAGGAAAGAAAACTTGAAACTTCCTGCAATCTGTTCACATCTTAAACAGCTGCTGTGCTGTACTTAGTGTACTTATATGGCCCATATTCAGCATGCACTTCTAAAATATTTGCATCTTCTACAAGGAAAACTGTTCTCTGGGATAAGCAATATGTTGTCAAACATAAATTGTTCTCTGGGATACGCAGTGCTTTTTTTCATGATGGTACGCAGGGGCATGGAGTACCCATACTTTTTTTTGCTGGACCTGCTGACCAGCTGTGAGGGCAATGTCAGCAGGGGAAAGGAGTGCTGCTGGAAGAAGGGAGGTGGCACAGGAAGAAGAGGATGAGAGGGGCATTTTTCAAACTTACTATCAATATATGAATACTGGCATCTTTTTTTACCAAAAAAAAAAATGCATTGGGAACATGACTATATTGTCGTCCATGAAAATGTGGTAGATTACATTGGGGGAAAAAAGCAGATTTTTAGTGATTATAGTTGTAAGCCCTGGCACCCAAGTGTAAGACAAATGAGGTGCATTTACACTTACAAATTAAATCAACTTAAGGAGGCTTAAGTCGACTTAATTTACTCCATATCTACACTGGGCTTTCCTTAAATTGACTTAAGCTGCTCCTTAAGTCGAATTAAGGAAACGTCAGTTCGAATTAATAACACCTGGTTTTAATTTGAACTAGCACTTAAGTCAACTTTATTAAGTCGACTTAAGCCAGTGGAGACGTGGAGTAGTGCCTAGGTGGACCTTTTTAAGTCTACTTAAAACATTAAGTCGACTTAATAAGGTTGAAAAGGGGCCACATCTACACTTGAAAAGTTAAGTCCACTTCTGTTAAGTCGACTTAATAAGGTCCACTTTAAGTCGACTTAAAGTCAACCTTATTAAGTCGACTTTATAAAGTCAACAACTTTTCAAGTGTAGACATAGCCATGTAGTGGATGCTGTGTAGTCTTTCAGAGTCTGAAAACAGCCTGGATGAATGACTCAGAATTGTGTATACCTCCTCAGTTAGGTTATAACTAGAGCTTCTTAGAAATTTTCTGGTGAAACTTTTTTTCCTGGAAGATGCTGATTCATGAAACCAAAAACTTCAACAAGAACATGTTGATTTAGATGGCAATGAAGCAGAGTTGTGCCAGAAGCTTGCTTGCCTGACTCCATGCTAACGGACCAACCTCCCGGGTTCCACAGCAGCTCACCTGGGCTTTGCCGCTCCTGGGGAACCTGTTAGCATGGTACCAGGAACTGCTTGGAGCCTCAGCTCCAAGGCAGCTTGCCTGGCAAGCTGCCATAGAATCCAGGTTCCAAGCCCTGCAGTGGCCTGTCTGACAGTGAACTAGGCTTAGAATTTTTAGAAAAATCCCATTTCATTTTTTCCAAAGTGTAATTTTCTGAAACTTTCCCATTCCGTGCAATATTTTGCATTTCCATTTTTGTTTTCCAGAACCAGAATGAGATGGGAAATTCCAGGTTCCAACCATGTCTAGTAATAACCTGGATGCATAAGGTCGACACTTTAATTGTTTAATCCGTTGCTCGGGGGGGGGGTCATTATGTGGTTTTATGGTGGTCATGGGCAGTGACCCCATCCCCCCTCAGGCATGGGGCTGTGAGACTCCCTTCTTCCTCCTGGCAAGTGGTGATCCACAGATGCCTCTTACCCCACCCCCAACATTCCTCCATGTCCCCCTATGGGGAAGTATGTGGGGAAGCGAGAAGCAATGTCAGGCTCCCTGTATCCAACCCTTCCCCCCCCTCCCCAAGCCCAGGCTGACCTGTGAAGTAAGCACCAGGAACTGCTGCTCTCTGCTCTCCCCTTACGCAGCCCAAGTGGGGAAGTGACCTGGAGTCCTGATGTTGCTCCTTACTCCTCCCACCCAGAACCGCTATGGTGCATGGAGGAACAGCTTTTGCAATGGGAAAATGGGAGCAAGCAGCAATACCAACCACTCTGTGACTGCAGATCTGTTTCCCCAGGTGGGTGCAGGAGGAAGAGTGCAAGGGCTAGGGGCGAAGAAGGCAAAATGTAGGGGTTGGGGCAAAGAGTGGAGATTCCACAAGGATTGGGGAAAAGGGGGAATGGAGAGTCCACAGGGGCCAGGGGCAAGTGCCCATAGGCATGAAAGGAGTCACTGATACAAAAAGTTTGAGAGCCACTGCTTTAATATATGCATTAACTTTATTACTGATTGACGGATCAAATGGGTGAGAAGATGGAAGGGATGCCGACTTCTACTTGCTACTGTGAAGGAAATGGAGATGGAAGAACAGAGGAAACAAACATGGAAGAGAGAGATCAACGGGGCAAGAAGGATGTGGAAAGAAGAGAAACAAAGGGAAGAAATACTGATGATCCTAAAGGGCATATTTTCTAGGAAATATTTTTCAAAAATTTTATTTTTTTTTAAATCAGTACATCTTATAGAAGCCCCCCAAACACTCAAAATCCTGAATAAATAGTCAATGTTTTGTTTTGTTTTTTAAATAGTCACTTTGGGTTTGGTTGGGTTTGGTTTTTTACTGTTTATTCAATCAACTCTAATTACTTTCCCAGAGTGATGCTGCATGCAGAAATAAAGTACTGAATGAATGAATGAATGAATGAATGAAAGTTTAGTTACTGTCCAAAGACCATAGCCTTAATTTTTGTGCAAGCTGCTTCTTGATAGCTAATGGAATTCTGATGTGAACCGAAGTTATTGTGAAGTGTTAAATTTATACCCTGACCCATAGACTATAATTAAAATGGAATAGTGTCCTCTCCAAAGAATAAGTTGACACATCTGATATAAAGAAAAGCAGGTTGCCAACAAGCTGTTGAATATCTAAGTGACATTGTCTGTGCCTGCTAATTGTGGGTCCAGAAAAGGAGGTGATGTTGTATGAATCTAAGCTTTTGTTGTCTCTGGGCCAAAGTCTGAGCTGATCTATAACCTGTGCAACTCTGGGTTGCTCATTGGCATGAAATAACTCAGAACCTGAGCAGCAATAAGATTTCCCTCCCACTGAATGGCTCTGGTTTCAGCCTTGTGATATCTTAATCCTCATTTTCCAGATGTCTACAGCATTCCAGGGAGAAAATAAGTAGATTTTAAATAAATAAATAAACATTCAAGCTTTCTTCAAAGATCACAAAGCACAAAATAAAGGTACAATCCTATTTTTTCCTTTGCTGGTCAGGAAATTCTTTGTAATATTTTTACTCTATGTCTTTTAATACATTCCAAGTTACTTTTACATTTGCAGAGATCTGTGCCCAGGCCAGCCTTTAATACCATGCAGTTGTGGCATTGGCATTATTCTGAACAAGTAAATTAGTTTGGTCAGCACATTTTATGGAAGTGGAAGCTGTCTGTTTGGCAGTATAAGTTCAAAATGGGCTACACTTTCAGCCTGAATAAAAGGACCGGGCATCACTGAAAATGGAGCTACAAGCATTTACACCAGCTGAGGATCTGGCCCAGGGTTCTTACATTTTTCTTTAAAAATTTTGCAGAGAGAGAGTTTCTGTACTTCTCAAAGAATGTGACTCTGTTCTCTTGACTTGGCTTAATGTTACACACATGTTTTCTCACTTAAACTTTGCCTCATTTGGCTTTGGTTTTTTTATGTAGCCTTTGAAACCATTTCTAATGGAAAAATGCAGCTGTTAGCAAGATTTCCTAAAATGTACATGGAACTAATTTTCCAGGCATTTTTCTCAAGGACTCTGATGTATCTAAAGAAGATATTATGCCAAAGGATTTTTAATGTAACCAAATGAAAAACAAAAGAACTGAGAGAAATCAGTAACTTAGAAGGCTTGCATGAAGGGAAATTTGATTCCTAGTAGTTCAAATTTACATGTCTGCATTAAGCTTATGTGTGCAATTCAGTCAGCAGCAAAATTATTTTGCACTACATCAGTGATTTTTACAGTCTGTGAATTTAAATGAACTAATCATAGACAAAAAGGTAGGAAAAGGAAGGCAAAGTAGGCAAAGGAACTGGATAGAGTTACACCAGCTTAGGATCTGGCCCACAAAAGATGCAACCTCAGACAGGTGTAAAGAAGATTTATTTTCTTCATTATTCCTGTCACACTCAAGTGATCTACACAAGCAGACCCCTGGATTGTCACTGAGTCCCACTGAAGTCTGGTGGTGTTGGCCTGCACAAAGCAGCTTGCAGAACTTGGGGTCTTTTTTAGGCATGGCCAGATTCTAATACCCTTACTCGTACTGAGTAACACCTTACTCCAGAAGCAATCTCAAGAATTTTAATAAGACTATTCACATAGTAAAATACTACCTGATCTGGGTAGCAGTGTCAGGATCTGGACCTCAATTATTAAGAGACATGCCACAAACCAGAACCTGAGGGAGAAACAAAGGAATGTTTATGTTACCCCCTTCAGGGGGGCAGTGTGATCTAATTATGGCTCAGGACTGGATTCCGTTCTCAGTTTGGAACTGATTTTCTGTGTGATCTTAGGAAAACCCCTTAAATTTTTAGGTCTAAGCCTTCCCAGCCTCGCCTGGGATGATTTAGTTGGGGTTGGTCCTACCTTAAGCAGGGGGCTGGACAAGATGACCTCCTGAGGTCTCTTCCAACCCTAATCTTCTATGATTCCCTATCTATATTGTGCGTAGTAACTTACAGCTGTGAAAAAAAAATGTCAGTGGCTATGAAATAGTCTAATAGTAGGCTCTCACACTTACTTTGGACTAGTATATATGAAATGACAGCAGTGGAAAAGAATGCCATCTACACCCGTATTCTTTATCAGTATAATCAAAAATATTTATATGGGCCCCCATCATTATAATAGTTGAGCACCTCACAACTTTAATGTATTTATTCTGATAATGGTCCTCTTAGGTAAGGCAGTACTATCAGATCCATTTTGCAGATGGCAAACTGAGGGACAGAAAGGCTAAGTTATCCACCTATTATAACACAGGAAGTTTGTGGCAGAGTAGGAAATAGAATCAAAGCTGGCTGTATACCAAAAAGGGCTGGATTCTGACTCATTTTGCAATGACAAAACTCACATTGATTTCAATGACAGTGGGATTTATCCCTGCAGGAAAAATTTGGTCTGTTATAAACAAGAATAATTCTATTGAAGTCAAAGAGTTACACTCACTTAAACCGGCACAGCTGTTTGGCTATAACAGTTTTTTCAATCCTTTTAGATACTTGGATGCCTAGATAGGAGAGTAAAAATCCTGTATAGGACAGATATTACAAGTATGTATTTAAATAATACAACAGTACAGTTGACAGTTGGTTATTTCCAGAAAAATATACAAATAAAATATACATAACATAGATCTAACATATTATGGACAATTAAAGTTATATAAATTAAAAAATGAAGTAGATAGGAGCCAGATAATATATACTGGAACATGATTGCCATATGCTTATAATATTTTCTCTATTTATTATTAAATGTATTCTTTCCAAATGGCTAAAGTTGTGTAATTCCCAGCATACAGGACACAGTAATTAACACATGCAAGTCATTCTGAAAATTATGAAAATAAAATAAATTATGTTTTTAAATTGCCATTACATATTTATATTTAGGAAAACTATTTTGTAATTTTCTTCATGAAACTGATTTAGTGTTATATATACACAAGGATTGATTAACATAGATTGTGCTAAAAAAAAAATACTACAAAAATCTAATTTATCAAATGCCACTGAGTTGACCAGTATATTAAAAAGGTACAAACTTTTGCAAAATAAAGTTTATGAACTTTAGTTTTGAACATGTTTTAATATCCTTTAGCATAAAATTAAAAAAAGAAAAGCAGAATACGTTTCCTTGCTATCTTAAAAGTTACTGTAAAGTGGAGTTGATTAACTTATACTATATATGGACCATTTACAAAAAGGGTTAGGTTATATATGGTGGGGCCCAGAGGAGGCAGATATTCAGTTTTTGAAGAGAGTAATTTGGCAAAAAGCCATATTTGTAATATGTGTTCTCCTTATGTGCATCTACACTGGCAACTTAGGTCGACTTAAGGAGGCTTAAATTGACCTAAACAAAGTCCCGTCCACAGTGGGCTTTTATTAAGTCAACTTAATAACACCTTATTTTAGGTCAACTTAAGCCTTAAATCTCCTTAAGTTGACTTAAAGCCAGTGTGCCTTAAGGAGGCTTAAATTGACCTAAACAAAGCCACGTCCACAGTGGGCTTTTATTAAGTCGACTTAATAACACCTTAGTTTAGGTCGACTTAAGTCTTAAAACTCCTTAAGTTGACTTAAAGCCAATGTGGATGGGGATTAACGCCTAAATCAACCTAATTAAGTCGACTTAAAGCATTAAGTGACTTAATAAGGTTGACAAGGTGCTATGTCTGCCCTAGAAAAGTTAAATTCCAAAGGGGTAGCCATGTTAGTCTATTGTAGACATATCCCTTGATATTAAAGTCGACCTTGTTAGGTCAACTTAATGGAGAGTCTACATTTAAAGTCGACTTCAGTCGATCTTGTTAAGTCGACTTAACAGAGCCTGTAGTGTAGACATACCTGTCCACCCTGGCTTTAAGTCGACTTAATACGGTTGACTTAAGTCAACCTTCAGAGTTGGTGTTATTAAGTTGACTTAAGGAAGCGCTTAAGTAGACTTAATAAGCCCCAGTGTGGAAGTGGCATTCTGTAAGTTTACTTAAGCATCGTTAAGTCGACCTAAGTGCAAGTGTAGACGTACCCTAAAAGTGCCACAGGACTCCTCATCTGTTTGTTTTTAAAGATTTTCTTCTATTTCTTAAAAGAAAATGAATCTAAAAAAGACAAGTGGAAAAGAAAGAAAATGTTGATCAGTTCCAACACTATACTGAACTGTTGGATGAGAATTCCATTCAAATTAGAACACAGAAAACTTGGAACCAGAAGGCAGTATTATCATTTTTAAAAATTAGACTCACTCCTTTGACATTCTCAAGCATTGCTTTTAAGATGACATCTGCATTTTTTGGCTCAAGTACCTAAAATTCAGTAACTTTATTTTTTAAAACTATTTTCAGATTATTTCCATTCTACCCCAAACCATCACAACCCTCATCATGCTTCTAAACAGACCGTAAACATGTGCTACGTGATATCAGGTCTATGGCCCAGCCTCTAGCCATAGGCATATGCACTATAACAGTAAAAGTTAACTCATCAGAAGAAAAACCTTTGCCACTCCATCACAAATATCACTTACTAGTGACATTTCTCCAAAAGCAGAACCTCCTTTATGCATTTGCACCAAGTGGGTGTTGCCATTATCTACTAATCTCCATTTGCAACCAGTAGTTCAGGGGATAAAATATTGTTCCAAAATTTGTGCTCCTTTGGGGATTACTTGGTATCTTGCAATCAATGGACAACATACAGCTGTGCATTTCCAGAAAGCAGGTCAGGGACCCACCTATGACTCAATCCCCGCTTTTCCTGTGCTCCATGGGAGAGGTAAACTGTTGCACTAGTCTTTCTCTAGGCACAGTTTATTTCCCTCTCTGACCTTGCACATCTGTTCTAACCAGCACATTGGGGGCATGCCCATATGGTGTATTAAGAACTTTACTGGAATTATTAACTAGTGCTTTTAAAGTATGTGGGGGGACGTGGGGGATGTTTCTTAGTCCTGCTTGCAGATTTGGGTGCTCTGTACTGTAGGAAAGCGTGTGATCAGAATCAGTCTGGAAAAATCCAACCTCAAACAAGGTGGGGTGAGTTGTGTTTCTCTGCCTTAGGGAACAGCCTGCTTTGTCTCTGTGGTTTACTGTGTGTTATTGCTCTTAATTCTAAGAAATTAAGTTACGCAATGTTGCAACCGTCCAATAAGATTAGTTGATGTTTTTATCTAATTTGTGTATGTGTGCTGTGAAAGAGCATGCCATCCCCTCTCCTGCACACCCTTTCATGCAGAAGGTGGAGTAGAAGGTTGCCATTGACTGTCTTCCATCTCTGAAAGGTATAACAATGTAGGCAAGCCACATAGTGAAACTAGGGGATATTTTAAGCCACTTTAGCACTCGGTAACACATTCTGGCTTACAATTAAGGCCATGGCATCTGCATACATGCAAATATTGGAAAACCCAGCTCTGGAGTACTCGGCTGAGCATATTGGGTTAGTTACGTTTTACTATTCCCTGCCATCTTTTCACTGGTAACAACTAAGTGACCTGTGACACTTTATTTTCCCTCACCTAATTGTCTCTACCTGCTGGGGGCCATCCTGTAGTTTCTCCTCCCATCCTGAAAAAATGAATACCAAATTTTAAGCCTGTAAGATTTACATATACCCAAACATTTGATAACGTGGGTCTTGGAGGTTTTTGTGTGTGTGTGTGTGTGTTTGTTTTATTAAGTTTGCCTCTGTTCTTTCCACTGAAATTTGCCCTCTAAGAGATCTAGGAGGAGAAAGTTAAACAAGAGAGCTCACCTTTTTTTTCCTTTTCCTTCCCTGAAATGGAAGGTGCTTGGTGGCGAGAGTAACTATTTTATGTTCTAAATTTAAACTGAGTCATAGATTAACCACATTTCTATAGATGAGATTTGTTTTCATTGGATGTGTTTTATACCTTTGATAAGTGTGAGAGTTAAGTTCTTAAGCAAATAGTTTCTAGTTTTTCTATTTTTATGTTGTTGTTATGGTAAACTTAGTTTCAATTTTTAACTCAATTTTGTTTGATTAAGATGTTCCTTTTAAAAGAAAACTCCAGCTTTAATGCTGGATATTTCCCCTCATCTTATTAAATCTGATGGAAACAGATGAATTCCCATGCAGGTGGCCACAGACAACTATTTTTAATGTGTGACAGAATGGTATTCCTTCTGCTCTACACTTGCCAGGCCACAGAAAAAGCATATAGTGGAGTAGTTACGACCCCCTTTCATAGGTGAGCCACATGCGCTCCACAGTGGAAAACACATCGTTTGTTCAGAACACACAGCACACTGAAAGCATATTTAGACCACTATTGGAACTGAGTCAAAAATAGTGGTAAGGAATATGGAAGTTTTGTTCGGTTCAAATATCTGCCCATCAAAATTGGGATTTTAAGTCAATGTTTCTCTTGTAAACACATCTAAGCTCCACCAGAACTGCACCACCTAACCCTCCCAGCAAGTCTGAGGTCATGCCTTCACTGAAAATGCAGTGTAGACCTGCTCAATCAATCCCAGAAGCTCTTTCCCATCGATGCAGTAGCTTCACCTCTCCAAGTGGACTAACACTGCGTCAACAGGAGAGCATCGCCATTTCACGCAGCTGAGTGAAGACCCGGCGGTAAATCAAAGTAACTAAGTCACTGAAAGATATGCATTCTGTGTAACTCCCATTGACTTAGCTCCACAGGGTACACTAAGCCTGAGTCAGTCATTCTCCTTGCCCCTTCCTTTTTTATAACAATGTAGCCTATGTATTTTTTCTCTCTGTTCCTGCAGGATTGCCTCCTACAATCCATATATTGAAAAGTGTTATGCCCTTCTTAGTCTTAATTGTGCCCAGCACCAGGGATCTTACCACCTCCACTGGGAGACCACTTTACATTATGAGCAAGGTTTTCCAGATGACTCAGCCTAAAGCGTTCTCTTTCTTTGATCCCATAACTAACAAGTATAAAAAGAAGTCATGGGATGATGAGCAGTGGCTACTGAACTTCCAAATGTGAAAGGGCACTTTCCTTGAACTTTGCAAAGAGCTCTCCCTGGCACCACAATGTATAAATATTCTCTTGAGACCAGCTCTTACGGTGGAGAAACAAGTGGTCATTGCTTTGTGGAGGCTAGCAACCTCAGACTGTTACCAGTCAGTTGTAAATCATTTTGGAGTGGGGAAATCCACTGTGGGCGCTGCAGTGATGCAAGTGTGCAGGGCTTTTAATAGACTTCTGCAGCGAACGGTAGTAACTGTGGGAGATGTGCAGGATATATCGGATGGATTTTCTGCTATGGGTTCCCTACCTGTGAGGATATCATAGATGGGATGCATACAGGGCCACCCCTAACAGACTGTGGGGCCCAGGGCAAAGCTGGGCCCCTGGCAGCAGCCACCCACCTCCCTGCCAGTCCCAGTGCATAGATGGGAGGCAAGCTGCAGCTGCTCACCCCCCAGTTGGTCCCAATATGAAGCAAGGACCTTGGTGGCAGCCACCTATCTCCCGCTGGGTCTTGGCACAGAGCCAGGAGGAGGGCTGCAGTCTCCTGCCTCCCATCCAGTCCCAGCAGGAAGCTGGGATCCTGGTGGCAACTGCCTGCCTCCCAGCCAATCCTGGTATGAAGTGTGGGGTCCCCCAAAGTGCAGGGCCCAGGGTGGTTGCCCCAATTTATCATACCTGAGGGACAGCTCTGGATGCATATTCCCATTTTAGCCTGGGGCCACTTGGGCACTGAATACATAAACCACAATGAGTACTTTTCTATGATCCTGCAGACTCCTGTGGATCAAAAGGGGCATTTTACAGATATTAATGTGGGCTGGTCAGGGAAGGCACATGGCTCATGTATCCTTTGGAACTCAGGCCTGTTAGGAAAGATAGAGACAGGCACTTTCTTCCTTTACCAGAAGGCAAGCATTGGGGATGTTGAAATGCCAATAGTTATCCTGGGGGATCCTGCCTACCGCTTACTCCCCTGGCTAGTGAAGCTGTACACTGTTCACCTGGATGCTAATCAGGAGCATTTCAGTCATAGGCTCAGCAAGTACAGAATAGTGGTAGAGTATGCATTTGGGCATTTAAAGGGGAGGTGGAGGAACATACTCACTAGGTTTGATCTATGTGAGAAAAATATACCAATGCTTATAAGTGCTTGCTGTGTACTCTATAATTTGTGCGAGGGATGCGGGGAAAAGTTCCTTAAGGGCTGGGCTGCCAAGATCAAAAGGCTGACTGCCAATTTTGAGCAGCCAGATGCAACTGTTACAGTGCAAGTTCACTGTGGAGCCCTTCTTATCAAGGAAGCATTGAAAGCGTGGGTTCACAATGAGCAGCAGTGATGTTTATATCTGATATCCTTGTGCTGATATCCCCAACAACCTCTTTCCTTCCCAACCTACCTCCCCTTCTTTCTCTGCTAACAACATCATAGCACAGTACCATAAAAACAAGTTTTGAAAATAGACCCTGGTCTACACTGACAGTGAAGTTTAACATAATGCTGCTTACCTCGTCCTTCTGCAGCCTCTACCTCCACTATCAGAGCAGTACATTTGAAAAAAACAGAGCTGTAGTTTGAGCTGCTAACACCACCCTGCAAGTTCTATAGCACTGAGGTCGAAATCTACAATTCAAATTTAGGTTCATGTAGCCAGAGAGTAACTTTAATCTTGATTTTCTGGTTTCTCCAGTTTGCTTCACCATAGCAACATAGCTCCTCCCCTGCCTGCAGCCCCGGAAAGGTTTCACTTAATTCCTCTCTCTGCATGCACTCTCTGTTGTGCCTGTGGTAGAAAAGCAGCAAGGAAAGCTTTTCCTGGTTTGTTTTTTCTTTAGAGAAGAGGGGATGGGGAGTGCGCGGAAGATGACTGCATCCCCTCAAGCCCCTGTGCCTACTACCCACAGTGCAAAGCATTTCAGGAAGTAAAGTGAGCAGTGGGAACATGAGACCCCGAGCAAGCTATTTGCTGTGATCACTCACCTTTGCCTTCTGTAATTTAACAGCCTAAAATCGAATTATAATCCCACCCCCAGTATAGACAATCCCATGTTTCAGTTTATTTTCTTGACCCTTTTCTGGGGTGGGGAGCAGAGGAAATGGAACAAAGTGTCCTTTAAAGGGAATATTGCATGGTTCTGCTGGTCCACAATGGTGCTGAGGCACTCACGTATTGGACACTGCTCATCCTCCTTCTCTTTCTTTGTGGGGGGGGGGAGCTTGTGACTTTAACTTGTGGTGCACTCTGCAGGGGATGTAGGGGAGCCTGTCTGAATGCTGCTCTTCCTGAGCTCGACCAGGTGCTGCAGCATGTTGGACTGATTTTGCATGATACACAGCATCTCCTGCTGCATTTAATGAACCTGCTCCCATACTGCTTTTCTGTCCTCCACATCCAACTTCAATTTCTTGAACAAGGGGACATGTCATGCCCTGAGCTCTGTATCAGCTAATGTGGAGATGCATATGAGCTCAGTGAACATGTCTTCTCTGGATTTTTTTTCTTCTTCCTAATCTGGCTAAGGCGCTCTGCAGGGGTGGAGTGTCCCAAGATTAATGAGTCAACTGTAACAAGCAGATCACACAGTTCCCATTGTTAGGTGATCCAATGTAATGCAAAAACATGAAACTTTGATACAAGAGCTCCCTTGAGTATTTAAAACTTCAATTTGGAACCTCATTCCAATCTGAACATAGGACAGTAATCAGACTGCTTATCTTGCAATGGTAAGCTGGTGGTCCCAATCACTCCAGCGACATCCCCCCTCCCTTAAACAATTAGAACAGGAGAAGGAGCATGATGGTTCCCCACTGCGGATGGTGGGTGCCTGTGGACACTGCCCCCAGCTTTCAACTCCCCGCTCCTTACACATAGCTACTAGCCATGCTTTTCCAGCCCCACCACCACCAATCCTCCCATCACGAGTGGTCAAGGAAGGACAGGAAACATTCAGCTCCCTATATTTTTGTCTCACTACCATGGGAGAAGGTGGGCAAAGTGGATTACAGGAAGCTTTGAGCAGACTGCGACTGTACAAAATAGAGGGAGTACAGTATTCCAAAACTTATTGGCACAGCAGATATTGCACTGCTGCGCCGTGTCCCGAGACACACAATGCAGGAGGACGGCTTTGTTTGGTGACTAGTGAACCATCTTCCCTAGGTGACCAAGTGACATAGGTCTCCTGAGGGTCACATTGACAAAAAGGGACAGCTGCTGCAAGCAGTGGGGGGCACCCCGGGCCTTGTGCATCCCTGTTATGTATTACAATCATGCCTGTTTCTTTAATATCAGAGTGGCATTCTAAAGTCTCCTTTTGTGGCAGGGGAGATAAGACAGCCCTCCCCAGAAACCTTCCTGCACGGATTTGGGAATACCTTTATGACAGTTTCTCAAACATATTGCTGGAGGATTACTGGAGCATTCATTTGCACATCGACATTCTGTTCCGGTAGGCACCCTGTACAGAAGTTTGTTTGTCTATACATCCTCCCTCGAAACATCCCTCTTAAGAAACAATTGAATCAAAGCTACCAAAATGAGCATAGCAGAAAGATTTGGTCAAAGCACTCACCAGATGTGTGTCCCCTGCATCCCGGTGACTGATGCTATCCTGAGGTGGGGCGGGTTGCTCTGGGGTGACAAACAGGTCCTGGCTGTCCGGGAGAACCAATGTCCCATTCTCCTACACCCATTCTCCTCCTCCTTATCAACAGTGTCTTCATCATTCATCCCAGAAACCTCTGAGGTATTGCTGTTGGGAGGCGGCATACTGGTGGGGTCACAAACAAGAATTGCATGCAGCTCCCTATAATACCAACATATCTTCGGCAAGGATCCTGAAAAACTGTTCACCTCTCTAGTCTGCTGATGACCTGCCAAAGTTCTTTGACTTTAATGCAACACTGCTGTGTGCCCCATTGTGGCCCCTCGCAAGCATACCACATGACATTTTTTTGTAAATATTGTTATTTCTTTTATTGGCTAAAAGTTGAGAGCGCAGAGATTCCTTGCTCCACAGGCTGATGAGATCTAAGACCTCCAGATGACACCACGCAGGGACATATTTGCTAAGTTTGGGTGCCATTACCTGCTCAGGTAAAAAGCTTTCCATTCTGCCCAGGCAGGAAATGGCATTCAAAAGTTCCTGGGGCTACAGGCAGGGAAGGGGATATTTGCTGCTGATGTGGCCAAGGTGCAGCAGAGCAGGATCTCCAGAGTGGCAAGAACAAGGAAATCTGGAATAGATCCTGGAGGCCAGTAATATCAAATTACATTGCTCTCTGTCTACACTGAACTGCATTCAAACTCTTAAATTCAACCTAAGCTCTACGCCACTTGCAGGGGTGGTATTACAAGGTCAAATTATAACAGCGCTTAATTCGAATTTACAGCTATGCAAGTAGAGATGCAAGCTCTAGAAGGTCAATATAAGTCACATTATGTCACCCTGTGCTCTCTCTGTAGACCAGGCTCAGTCTAGGCTAGAAAATTCTCTTGCCGGTCCTATGCAAATCTCCTCCTTATCTGTGATGGCAGCTTAGGAGAGAAGCCAGCAAAGGAGTTATGAGAACAAAGAGGAGCCAGTACCAGCACTCGAGAGAAGTAGGAGAACTGGCAGCCAAGAATGGTGGACTGACTATGCTAGCAATCAAAGCTTTGCTCTACCTGCCAGGGCTCTCTCTCGAAACTCCAGTTAGCGCTTTGTCATTGGTATTTGCGTCTAGAAGCATTGTCCCACCCTGTCACCCTGACTGCAGAATCGTGTCCAGAAGCCACAGTCTAGCACTTAATTAATAGCACATAATCCAAAAGGTCAAAAGAGAGTTGCTATTAGCTTAATTTCAAGTTCTATGCTTTTGCCTAAAGGAAAAGAGTAATATATTCAATAGAGAGCCATAAGCTTAACTATTCTAGCAATCTGAACCATTTGAATAAACACTGCATTTTAAAACATGAAATAACATGCACCATTGAACATTCACTTTGAATTCACCTTGTTCCAAAGTATAAGAAGAAGGGATAGGAGGGAGTGAATCAAAGGCTATTTCATCTATAAAACAATATCCCATGTGAATCTGTCTATCTAGGCTCTTACTCTGAAACATTTACTTTCAAGAAAAAGTTTGTATTAGAATATCAGAAAAAAATCATTCTAACCGGTGCAATGGAAATGTGCTGGCGAAAGCACCTGCATGAGGAGCTGTTCCCTGCCCAAGCATCACTGGGAAAATTATGAGCCTTTTAAATACAGTTTTGCTCCAGGCCTTTATTTAACACACAATTCTGGCTGAAAGTAGAAAGCTAATTAAAATTCACTTTTAAAATGAGTTTACATTAAAAGCACTGAGCAATAACCAGGGCAATGCAATGTGTTGCCCTTGTGGGAACCTTAAGCTGTTGGTAAATGGGCAAAATGAACAACTTGGACTCTATTCCCTTCAGTTCTTGCATCCTTACTACTGAATGCCAGTGAATGAGGCTCAGCCAGGCTTACGGGCTGTCTATGCTATAACTCTGACCTTATAATTAGATAATGGCAGGATCATGTGACCTTTGATCTCAGACATGACTGAGTTATGTCTGCACAGCTAAAAATTTTTTCCATCTCTACATTTTTTGTGCATCGTGGGACAATTCACGTAAGTAAACGTTACTCATCAAATTTGGTTTAAAGTTCTAGTATAGACCAACCTTAGCTCCTTGGCCAGTCTGCTTCCTACTGCTATTACAATTATTTATTATTTATTCCACCACAGTAGCTAGTAGCCCTACTGACCCCAGTGTTCTAGGCGCTCTACAAACATAGAACAAAATGACAGCTAATATTGCCCACTAGCAATACTGGACCCAGAAAATACTTTTTCAGCTCCTGGTAGCTAGGGGTTCCAGAGCTATGGCAACATCTGCATATGAGGATTACGACCATGCACGGCAGCATGTATGCTTTGGATCTGGATGATGGGATGTGCTAATGGTTGCAGGGCTGGAGGGAAGTCAGAAGGGAAATGAACATATTAATGGGCTTGCACAAACTCGAATGATTGGTGTAAAGAGGAAAATAAATCAGTAATATGTTGGTAGGATGGGGGAAATGTGTAGGAAGGAGACTAGCTTGCTGTGTGTCCCCAAGAGACAGTGGACATGCTAGTACAGTGCATTGTCCCTTGTGGCAGAGAATGCATGGGACTACTTATGGGCACCCCTGGACAGGACCCTGTAGTTCTGTCTGGCTCTCTAGCTGATAAACCAACCGAATCCTACCTAATGAGACCTCACAGAGCCCCTCTAAATCCTATTCTGAACCTATTAATCATAAAAGGTGCTACTAATTACCCCACACATAGAAGATGATCAAATATCAGGTTCTCTCTTTCCCCTACCCCAGGGAACAAAAGAAGAAAAGGCTCAAGGGTTAAAGTATAATTTTCCAGGCCCGAGAATCCTCCTCCTCATCCCCCTCTTTCCCCATTGCCCACTATTGTGGGGTGTGGGGCTTAGATTTCGGGGCCAGGGTTCTGCAAACCCAGGGGAATCCACTTACTTTAACCCCTGAAAAGGCTGATGGGGCATTGCTTGAGCAGGAGCATATATCACAACAAAGCAAGCTGTGTTCACTGCATTCTTTACAAGTTCATAATTCAGTTCAGCCCTGATTGAAGTCAATGGCAAAACACTCACGGTCTTCAATGGGAGAAGGATCAAGAAATCCTCAAGATATCTCACAATAACTGTTAGGGAGAAAAAAAGGAAATTGCAAAACAAGAGAGAGACATATGGCCCAAGTTGTACAAGATGGGCTTAGATAGCAATATGAAATAATCTTCTAAATATGCAGGATATATATTTCCAGTGCAAAAAATGTATCCAGATCATTCCCCATGGTAACACATACAGACCTTAGCACAAAGTTTTCCATGCATGGGATAGTTTTAAACTTCTAACTGAAAAGGATCCCACGGAATAAGCTCTTTACTTGCAGCTATATGTTTCCGGTAATAAATATCTTAAATCCACACCAAGAGAAAACATTTTCATTACATTATTTGGCAGACTATGATCATTGGGTTTGGATCTATTTCTTTCTCCAAAATAGTTACGCTGCTATATAACACAATACAATAATGATTATCACTCTCTATCACACGGTGCTGCAACTCCTTCTGCACCTCACACCCTCATCCACTCTCCCTCTCCTCCCCCCCACCCCCACCCCCAGCCTTCAAGTCTTAGACAAATCTGGAGCTCACATGCAATGAGGTAATATCCTTCAAAACTATCATTTCCCAACACCTAAAACTGGCTGAAGGATGACAATTCTATTTTGTGACAACTGTCAAGGTTTCAAATTTTGTTTTCATTCTCCAGTCTTTTAATAAAATAGAACTGTATCAAACCAGCTCATTTCTAGTAAAAAAGGTCAGATTTTTTATTCCGGTATCTCTCTCTTCTCCCTGATCAGAAGTTACAAGAGAGCCCCAAATTTCAGAAACTTTTGCATTGACAACATTCTCAAAATCAACACCTCTACATAACACAGTTCAGGTTGGATGAAACGGCATATTCTGATGAAATTGTATTTCATTGAAAGTATTCTGGCCAGCTCTACAGACAAACGGGCAGAAGAGTCACTTTTTTGCTTAATCATTCACCCAGAAGAAAGATCATCTTGTCGTTCAGGCAGTGGTGTGAGATTAGGAGATCTGATTCAGGCACTGCCCTAACACAAATATCCCTTCCTTATTTTTCTTTTGCCTACCGCCCCTCCCCTCCCCCCACATCAGCCATCATGCCCCCAAGCACATACACAGCTCAGGCATGGAGAAACGGACGCTGTATAGGACTGCAGCTCTCAATAGCACACACTTTCAGGTAAGTGTTCCTGTCCTGCAGGTTTAAAAGTGGCACCGGACTTCATTTTCATTTTCCTGTCCTGCATGTTTTCCCAGTGAATGGCTTAGATGCCCTGTGAATCTGTTGGGCATATAGGATCTGTACCCACCCTGATTTAATCACGTGTTTTTAATTTATTTATAACCGTATAACAGGGAAAATGCCAAGACATTATTTAATACACAGATGGTGCCGCAACCGCTTTTCATCTGAGTCTGGGAACCATTAAGAAAGTTTGCTACACAAACAACACAGTGGATTAAATATTCGTCTTGTATCAGCACCATATGTTAATAACAAACTCGTTTATAATGTTTATTTAAATAGCTTCGAAAAGGGATGCTCCAACATATCACTTGTACTGTAAATATTATTAAAAATGCTTTAGAAACTTTGTCAGAAAGGCTTCTTAACATATGGGAAACACTATTGGTAAGAATTTCTCTTTAAAACATACAAAAATATAACATCTCTAAAGCTTGGTCATGCATAAACGTTACATTTCTAAATAACTTTACTAGCTATGTGAATTGATCAATCTCACTAAACTTCATGCTTTGAATTTCTCTCTAAGACAAATAATAAATGCCAGACTTTATTATTAGTTGGTGGTCTTCCATCATTAAATAAAAGCCTTTTGTATTGCAATGAGCTGCAATTTGGCATTTACAAGTTACTGTGTGATGAGTAAGGGAGACTGTAAATACAGTTGATTGTGAAAGGTACCTTGGCTGCAAATTATACTAGTAAATCAAAAGTAAATATGCAAGTATTTCTTTTGAGAAAAATCAGCAAACAGGCAGATGACTTTATGCAACCTAACATTTCACCGAGAGATGTGAAATTCAAATTATTTTCTATCAGTTCTCCTGTGTGTTAGAAATGTTTCCATGATCATTAGTGATGATGTGTCATGAAATCATTAAACAACTCATTACATATTTCTGAAACAAACATAAAACATGTCAATTGTACATTTATGCTCAATGGTTTGTTTTTTTTCAAAATAGTTCTATGTATTAACGTTAAGGGCTGTTTGAATCATATAGGACACTAATCTGTGGGAAAGAATCTGTGGCCTTAAAGCGGAGAAAGATGTTGATTTTGTGTCTGGATCCAGCCAGGCTCATTAGCAGAAAACTTGGTTGTGACAAGGAAGTATTTTCATATGTTTTCACAATGGGCTAGATACAAATAGAATCAAGCATTCTGAATCTATTAAGTTAATGAAGTGGATTTTTAATTGAATGTAAATCATTTTGCAAGCTAGAAAAATGTAATGTGCTGTTACAAGCACCCACCTACCAGTAGCTACATATTAGTTGATCCTTATGTTCAACTCTTTCCTTCTGCACACACATTACGAAAATGGTCCTGGAGTTTGGGTCTCTGGCTGACTACTTCCCATACAGTCCTCCTTTTTGGTCTTAGTGTTTAGTCAAGTCTTTGAGTGTGAGTTCTTGTTGGAGGAGCACTTCCAATTCATGTATTTGATTGGTTCAATCCTCTTCACCCCTCTCCAAGGGTCAAATCCTCGAGTCTGAGCTGTTCAGGACTAACAAAGCAGCTAGTCTCATTCTAAAACTGAGATCCAGAAATAAGTTTCAGAGCTGAATGCCTGTTTGAGGGATTGATCTCATTGGGCCCATTCCTTCACACCTGTTTTGTATCACTGTAACTCAGTGTCATCAATCCTCCAATGCTCTGGTGAATGAGAGTGCCTTACATGAAAGTGGTGTAGCTAGTTGGAGGATCAGGCCTATTTCACTCAGATCAAGTATGGCAGATGTCTTGAATACAGCCTGTGCAAAGGTACTCATATTTCTATCCAAAGCATTCAGCCATTTATGAATAGGAAGGAAAACTGAATCTGTTTTTCTAATTGTCTACATTTTATGGGCTTGATGCAGTATATGTTGTGCACTTGGTCCACCTCTTGCTTTATGTGTTATGTCAGGAGTCATTATTTTGACATTCATGAAGATATACTAGTGTAAAAACCAGAGTAAATAAGAGGACAACCAGGACCTACACATTTTAGTTCTGTACAAACAAGCTATATCAAAAGAATGGGTTACCTAAGGAGGTGGTGGAATCTCCATTCTTAAAGATCTTTAAAGTGATGTTTGACAAAGCGCTGGCTGGGATGATTTAGTTGGGGTCATTCCTCCTTTAACCTGGGGATTGGAGTAAATGACTGCCCTTCCAACCCTAATTTTCTATGATTCTAACGTGAATATTGAAAAATCAAGCTTTAGAAATTAGGAATTGCCAGGATTAGAATTGCCTGTACTACCTTGTTTTCTACCACTTATGTGTATGCTTTATGACTTATTATGTGATCATGTAATTAAAGACCATCTTTTCCTCAAGAGATCCCTTCTAATTCAGTGCACACGATGGTAGCAGACATAAGATGAAACAACATACTGAATAATATTCATTCAGTGAGCACCGTCTGTCCTGTGCGCTGAAGGAAGCATGTTTCCAAATGTGTGTTTTAACTCTTGGACCTGGTTAATTGTGTGCTGTCTGTCAAAATTTTAATTTTTGTTTTGTTTTTTAAATACAGGATATATGTTCCTGATATCACAGGTTTAGATCAGGAAAAGCTAGCACACAGAAGTATCAGCTGAAGTAACATGATTGCTCTAGTATAGAGGTCAGCATGCCGATCACTCCTCTGAGACTCTCAGCCCATGCCTGTGGCCCCCTTCTCCCCCCCAAAAAAGGCCAGCACCTGAAAATTCAGCAACATCCACGACTAGAGTGGCTTTCCACAGTTGGAGGGGCAATTTTGGCAGCGTCAAAGAGGGCTCTGCATGCTGGTACAATCAGCTCACGTGCCACTCTTAGTACGCATGCCAGAGCTTGCCGACCTCTGCTCTGGAATCTCATTTGACCTTTCATCCACATCTCTTTTGTTGTATGAAAATGATGCAACCCATAATGTTTCAGACATTGTCTGTATGGTATATCAGATCATTGGTTGGAATGTAGACTTTGAGCTTAATATTTGAGGTAGAACAAGGCTACATGAAACACAAGGACTCATGATTTCATTAAGTACAATGCTAGAGACATCAGTCAATATAAAATAATATATTACTACTAAGTCCATGCAGAAGAGACATCAGTCAATATAAAACAATATATTACTACTAAGTCCATGCAGAAGAGTGATTTGTTTCCCATTACCACTGTTTCATACAGTTCAACTTGCCTTCCAATAGAAATGCTTGCTGCTTCAAAAGACTGCCATGCTGCACTTAAAGTCTGATTGTGCAAATTCTTATTAAAATGAGTAATCAGAATAATTTATTCCTCGCTGGTCCCTGGGCCACATGGAAAAAGCTTGCACAAGAAGTGGAACTGCATGTTACTGTGTAGGAAAACATTTGGAAAATTAATGACGTCCAAGGTGGCATTAACTTTTGTGTGTGTGTATAGTGACTTTCCACCAGTTTCCCATAATGCAGCAAAAATCCATCTACTAACAGCAATATTGTTTTAGCGTAAAGCAAATCACAACCAGTGGTGAGGGCTGCAAGACTAACCATAATAAGGGTGCATAGATGTGGCTGATTGAGATCTATATAGTTGGGGTCCTGGATTCCACAGAGTATGGGAGAGAACAGGTAGATTCTGAGAGACTTTTGCAGAACCAGGATTTTGGTTCTAATTTGTTCTCCCCTCCCTTCAGCTTTTGTTCATGGGAGAACATAGGCCATCACTGCAATGGGATTACAATTATTTTGCAACAGTGTTTGCCCTCTTACATGTGCTACTAAGGTTGCAGGAGGAAAGGGATAGCTGAAAGAAGTACTCTCGCGCAGAGGCGTCGTCGTCGCCGGGCTGGCAGGGCGCCAGCCCTGGGTAGAAAATCCTAAACCCCGAATCTATTTTCCCCAGCCGGCACATGCGCACCCAGGCGGAACGCTGCGTTCCACCCAGGGGCCCCAGCGAAGTCGCAGACTCCTGCTGCATCGAGGCTGGGGAGATTCAAATCTCCCGCCCTGAGCTTGCTCAGACAGAGCGTGCTCAGGGTGGGAGCGGCCTGGCCCAGAAGCGGCTCTGCCAGCAGTGCCTGCAGCTCCAAGCCTCTGGCCAGGTAAGGGGCTGGAAAGGGGCTGGAGGGAGGCCTGGAGAGGGGTGGAGGGGACAAGGAGACTGGCTGGGTTAGAGGCCTGGAGAAGGGTGGAGGGGACAAGGAGACTGGCTGGGTTAGAGGCCTGGAGAGGACAAGGAGAGTGGCTGGGGACTGGGTAGCAGTGGAGAGGACTATGGGCAGCTGCAGGGGGACTGGGTGGGGAGCTGGGGAGGGATGGATGGAGTTAGAGGCCAGGAGAGGGGCGGAGGGGACATGGGGACAAGGAGACTGGTGGGGGCTGGGGAGGGGTGGAGGGGATTATGGATGGCTGGAGGGGGACTAGGTGGGGGGCTGGGGAGGGTTGGAGGAGGTTGGGGGATGAGTGGGGGCTAGGGATGGAGGGGCCTGAGGAGGTGTGGAGGGGGTTTGGGGGCTGAAGGGGGGTGGAGTGAAGATGGGGGAAGCTGGGGAGTTAGGAGGGCTAGAGTGGGGGTTTGGGGGAGGGGTGGGCTGGAGGCCACAGCCCTGGATCTTTTTGCTATCCAGCAACGCCCCTGCTCTCGCGATCCTCTCAGGCTTAGAAATGACATCAGTTTTGCTCTCCATTACTTGATTTGGAAAATGGGACCAAGTGTGCTTGAGTGTTTCGTGAGACAAGCAAGTTCCAATACCCGGGGGAAGCCCACGGGGTACACAGCCAACCCCTACAAAAGCTGAGTTTATACTAAATACAGCCCTTAAATATATTATTTTAATATTTTCCCATTATATTGTTTGAAGTAGAGCCACGTGGTCTGCCTCACTCAGTCTGCCAATTTTTAATCATGAATTGAAATTTGAAATACTCATTTGATTAGTACAAAAAAGAAACACTGAAAACATTACTACTAAAAAATAATGTTTTAGTTATTTCACCTCAAAGAATGCAGTAAAATCTTCAGCTCATAAATTTGGAAAGATAAAATGAATACAACTTATTTGTTTTTGATTGCAATGTCCAATGGAGGACTGCATTTCCTTGCCATCATTCACTGTTGCTATTAGCAACTAGTGCCATTTTTGAATGGTTCCCCATCGTTTCCAGCACGTCCGCAATTCTGAATCTCAAAAAATGGATCCTGCACTACATGCTCCACTGTCATTTGCAGCATTCTGATGGGTCCACATCATGGTGGGTCCACCATTGGGGCTGCATTGTCACAAGTGTGCAGGGCCATTAATCGCATTCTAGTGCCAAGGACTGTGACTCTGGGCAATGTGCATGACATACTGGATGGATTTGTAGTCATGGGATTCCCTAACCGTGGCAGGGCAATAGATGGCACACCTATCCCAATTCTGGCTCCAGAGTATCTTGCAACTGAATACATAAATAGAAAGGGCTACTTCTCTATGGCAGTACAAGTGCTTGTGACTCATTAGGGCCATTTCACACAATACTGACAGGCTACCCTTTGGGGGGAGTGGAGCCCAGGGCCAATTGGCATATTTAGGGCCCCGCGCTCCCCAATCGGCCAACTCCACCCCCCCCAGGGATTCCGGTTGCCCCCTGGGGACCCAGAGCCACCCCCAGGGACTGGAATCTGGCCCCAGCTGGGAACCTGAGGCCGCCTACGAGGGGGGAGCCAGCTCCGGCCGGGACCACGAGGCCGCCCACCGGCGGAAAGCTGGCCCCAACCCTGGCCGGAACCATGAGGTTGCCCACCAGCCCAGCGGGGACCAGCCTCAGACCCAGCTGGGACCACGAGGCCACCTGTCAGCGGGAGTTGGGCTGACCCCGGGCCCAGCCACAGGCCAGCAGTTTGGTGCAGGTCAGGAGTAGGGGCAGGTGGATTGCTCCACTCTGGGATTGAGGTGGACCGGCCTAGAGGCCAGGCTCTGTCTTCCCACCCTGCCTTGCCTTCGGCAGGAAGCTGAAGGCAGTGGCCGTGGGTCAGGGGAGTAGGCTGCGCACAGCAGCCTGCGGGCCCCACTCTGCCCCGCTGATAGTGGGACAGAGCAGGGCCCTCAAAACCACAGGGCTCAGGGTGATCGCCCCCCTCGGAACCCCCAAAGGATGGCCCTGAATGCTGATTGGTCAGGAAAAGTACATGAAGTTCCTTATCTTCAGGAATACCAGAAGTTACAAGCAGGCACCTTTTTCCTGGATGAAAAACTCAAGATAGGGGATGTGGAGATGCCCATAGTGATCCTGGGGGGACAGCCTACCCACTGATGCTGTGTCTCATGAAGCCTTACATGGGCAATCTGGATACTGGTAGGGCGCAGTTCAATAACAAGCTAAGTAGGTGCACAGTGACTGTTGAGTGGGCCTTTGGGAGAAAAAGCACACTGGAGGTGCCTTTACATGAGGCTGGACTTAAACGAGGACAATATTCCTTCAGAGATAGCCGCCTGCTGTGTCCTCCATAAACTCTGTGAAGCAAAGGGTAAGAAGTTTGCCCCGGGTGGACGGCTGAGGCAGATTGCCTTGTATGTGCAAATGCTAAGGATATTAGGGGGGTGCAATGGGGAACCATTCACATACAGGAGGCACTCAGGGAGCATTTTGACAATGAACACGCAAAATGGAAGCATGTAAACATTCTTTTTGATAATGTTCTGCTGAACACCTACAGAGAACTGCAGCTGCAGGGGAACATGTATGCTGCACACATGAATTAACAGTGATATGTTTGACAGAATCTCTTATTTTCAAACAGCAAACTGTGGTCAACTGAAAGTGAGCATGCAAATTGGAGAGTCTAACGGGCATTTGTGGGTATTACAGATATGTTCATCTGTCATTCCTGTACCTGTGTGAAGGTATGGATGTTACATTGTACCAGGCGGGTCCATGGCTGTCACAGGCATGCTTACTGGGAGTGGCTGCAGGCAGGGAGGAGAACCTGCACTATCTGTGCTTGAAGTACTACCATTGTCTTTAGTAGCTCAATCTGCTGGTCCATCAGAAGGATCAAATGCTCTTTATGCTCCTGTAGTTCTCGTTGCACTTCTCTCTGTGTTCCTCTGTTTCTCAGCCATTGCTTCTCTCCAAGCCCTTTTTTCTCTTCTGCATGCCTCTGTGAACTGGAGACGCTCTTGAAACATGTCCTACTTGCTTCTGTGAGGCCACTTCCTTATCTGCCGAAGGTGGTCAGCAGGCATGGGGCTTCTGCCTCTGAAAGTCATGTCTGTGAAAGAACAAGATATAACGCATAAAGAAATCATTAGTGCCCTAACAGTTTACATGTAACAATGGGAAAACCACCTTGTTCTCACTGCCCCCCTGACCAGAGTGCAGCTCCCTGCTGAGCCTGGAAATAGTGAGCTCTTTAAGGGGGCCCAAAATGACTTTATTGAGCTGAGGCTAAGGGTCCCAGGTGTGTGTGTATGTGGGGAGGGGAGCGGGTGCTTGAGGCAGCAATGAATGTGCAGTAGTACAAGGAATCTGAATCTGTGCTCCCATTCTCCACAGGAAGTGGCCATAGAAGCTGATATCTCACTCTTAAGAGTCCTCAGTGAGGAAATGTTTCAGAGTCAGTGTAGGTGCTGATGCTCTTTTCTGTTGCATTAAACAGCCTCTCTCTCACTAATGGTATTATTTTATGGCAAAACAGGGTAGTTTTGACAATAAAACAAGCATTCTAGTGCAGTGGTTTTCAAACTTTTTTTCTTGGGACCCAGTTGAAAAAAATCATTTATGCTCACGACCCAACACATCATTGAGCAATGCATTCCAGCCCTTTGGTGGCAGTAGCAGGGGATACCATGACCCAGTGCCTGAGGGTCTGGGACCCAGTATGGAGTCCCGACCAAAAGTTTGAAAATCACTGTTCTAGTGTGTATGCTTGCCTTGTTTTATTGCCAAAAGTTGACTTTTGGCTACAAAACTTTCTAGTGTAGACAAGGCCTTAGGCTTCTAAGTGTCGATGTCATTTCTGAAAATTAGAGATAAAATTAGAGATGGAATTAGAGATAAAATGTTCAAGTGCCCAAGTAATTTAGGAACTTACATCCCATTTTTAAAATGACCTCAGTCCCTAAAACATTTAAGGTAATATTTTCCAAAAAAAATCTAGGGGATAGGGTTTCTTTTTATCCCACTAGGCACTCATCTTCATTCTTAGATGCCTAAACACATTTAAAAATTTGGACCTAGTAACTCAGGAATGTAGGGTAAATTGTTCACAAATATCTAAATTCCTAAGTCTTATAGGTATTTTGAAAATTTTATTTAATGATTCTGGGAAGTGCAACTGCTCAAATAAAAGTGATATACAACTATCGGACATATAGGCAGGGACTGCTGTTTGTTAGAGACTGGGGATGGCTGACTGAATAACTCACCTGATGATTATCTGTTCTATTCATTCTCTCTGAACTACCTGGGATTGATCACTGTTGGAAGACAGGATACTGGGCTAGATGGACCATTGGTCTGACCTTGTATGGCTGTTTTTATGTTCTTATATGGAACATTAAAGACAACATGATTAGCTTTTTACAGATAGACAACTGCATCATAATACTTAATTTTACAGAATAGCATGTATATATTATATATAGCAAACATACCTTCAGATGCCTTTACATAATACTCCTAATGATAAATTTTGGTTTGTTATATGCTGTAGTGGTTCATTTTGTTTTTTGAGGGGAAGAGGGGGCATGGAAGAGGGAGAGCTGGAGGTGATATGTTTGTGGGTTTTTTAAGGATTAATTCTCTCCTTTTCATTCCAGATTTCACTTTATAGACACATTCTCTTTCTTTCCTTTCCCTTCCCTTTTATTTCCAATTTTAAAAGAAAATGGAAACATATTTGTTTAAAATTAAAAGAATGTTAAGCTGTAAATTAAGTCTTACTTTCTGCCTTCTCTCAGCTCGTGAAAAATTACAGTTCAACAAAATTGTACCCACTGCAGTGTACCCATCCACTTCCTGACATAATCAGACATTTCTTTCACACAGATGAAACAATAGGCCTCCAAATCTTCGTGGTCTCAAGTCTAAGAAAATATGAATCCTTCTGCAGATAACATCTTGGTACTTGACTGGGATGGTTATACTAATATAAGAAATCCAGATGGTTCCTTGTTGCTCCAGCAATTATGCAATAAATTGTTGTCAGACCCTGAAAATTTTCAGATGCACCCTCTTTTTCTGAATAGTAATCTGAGATCAGGTATTTCCAAATCAGCAATACTAATCTGCATACGGTACAAATGAAAAAAAAATACTTGAAATAAGCACTGTCTTAAGAAGCTGGAAAAGCATCTGTTCAAAAAGGTGAATATGTTTCTTATTAATGGCAGTTCCTTATAGAATTACCTTATTTTATCCTGTTGAAATATATTTTTAACCCTTCAGCATCAGTAACATGCAGAATTGTACTCTAGCAGAGTGAAATTCACCCCATGAAGAGTTTACAAAAGTCCTTATTCCCTAACGCATCATTTTATCACCGTGCAGGATAATTTTTATTCATAAAGAGAGCACAGCACAGGAAATACAAAATCATAGCTGGAATTCATTTCACTTAGAATAAAGAACTATGGTAGATTTTCTCTGTACTTCTTAAGCTCTGTGGGAAGGTTTATGCGATACAGAGGAACTTCTCCTGGCCCACTGCCTGGTAGAGAGTTTCACCAAGAGAAGCCAAACTCTAAATACAGAAATGAAGACCATTTCAGACGAACAATAATCATGGTGTTTCCAGTTCTCATCTTCCATCTACTGCATAAAGGAATGATAGAGCAATGTGTAAGTCTTTGGTATAGCTTTGACTACCGAAGGCCCAGTTTAGGAAATACTTAAGCATGTGTTTAAATAAGTTCAACTGATAATCAGCAGAACATATTTGCTTTGCTAAATAAGACTGGGAATACTCTCATCTTTCAAGTGACTTTTCTTAAATGTTTTGCTGAATGGTAGCCCCAATACAAAAATCTTCCAATATATTTAGTCAGTGTCATTTTTTTTTACCCCCAGAGCAGCTCTTTAATGTTGGGAAACACCTCATTAAGAATACCAAGTCCAACTCTGAACAAAGACTAAAATAAAACAACACAAAATGGTGATTAGAGCTGAGTGCACCATTTGTAATTAATAAATCATTTTTCACTGAACTTTGAATCGTCCTGTTGAGAGACTGCCATGCTCAAATTAATTATTCAGAATGACTTGTGCACATCTCAAACTGTAGTTTATCCATAGCCATTTGTTGCAAGTAATCAATATTTGAAATATAAACTGTTTGGACTGGACCCAGAACGCTTCAATCGGAGCTCTCCATAAGACCATCCTTCTTTTCTATCCCAGAAGTACCATTACATGCATTCCTTTAAGAAATACCTCTACTGGTCAAGTGAAATTACTAAGTTCACTAGCTAAAGGCAGTAGTAAGCTCAAAAAAAACACAAAGTCCATTCACTAGACCGGAACAAAGAGCCAAACTAGGTACCGTAGGTTACATTATCATGTCCATCAATAACAACATGTTGTTTTGGCGTGTGGCAATAGCTATTGTAAATCCATAGAATTTGTACTAGTGTAGCATTCATTAAAATTGTTTTTTGTTAACATCATGGGGCCTAAATAAAGTCACCACTAATGCGACAGAAACATTTACTTCACCTTTTTTTGCTTCAGCACTAGGAAAAACAAGTCAGGATCCATTTCTGCTATAAAAGTACATTCAGCCCCCATCAGAGGCTCTTACAATAGTGTTACTATTCTTGTTCTCTGAACAATATTTGTAGTGCCCAAGTCATTCCAACAGTCAAATAGGCTCTTGAGAATAATTCTTTTATGTTGGTGTAGTGTCTGTGAAATTAACACATTGTGTTGGTCACTGTGCTGTTATAATAGCAATTTATTTTTCTGGTGTTGCCTGCATAGATGCAGTAAATCATTTTTGCTGGCTACTGTTGCATTTCTGAGAATGAAGCCAAGGGAAAACTTTAAGTTGTTATGGGGGTGACAATTGCTGGCAAAGATAAGTTATGGTGCAGTAAACAGAGCCAAAGAGCAAGGTTTCCACTGTTCCTAATAGTGATGGATATTCTGCTCCAAGTTATGCTTAGCGAAACTGTAGAGCTGAAGGGCTGAGGCTTTTTACCATTCCCCCCTTTTACTCTGTTCTCATTTGAAACCCCCCTCTAAATTAAAACATACACACAAACACCATATTATTATGTATAGTATAATGCATCAGTAAATATATGATATAAACCATCTGATGCACAAAAAATATTTGATTTATGTATTTTCTTCTCTTTTGTCAGTTGAATATTTCCTTTTTCGCTTCTCAGCCTCTGTTTCCTTCCTTCTAGGGCTAATTTAAAGTCCTAAGCACAAGTTGCAAATAGAAAAGATTGACTAGTATATCTTATTCACATTCATAATTTGTGTAACAATCGCACCTAGACAAACACACCGACCCTCATTTTGGAGCACAGCATACAATCACATATTAAGAGAGAAATTCCTATCCCTAAATAGATTACAATAAATAGACAATACAGGAAGAGTGAAAGAAAAGGAAGAATATTTCTCCCATTTTACAGATGGGAAACTGAAGCACAGAGACGTTGTCAGATCTTCAACATTGCTGTTTATAAAGTACCTCTCCCTGAGAACCCAGTCCAGAAAGGCTTTTGCAACAACATCAATCATTTTGTCTTCCTTTTTTATCAATCCAGGATCACTTTGTCTGTGTAGACTTGCTACTTATTATAGGATTGTCAAAAACAATTGAACCTTGATTATCTGAGTCTGAATGATCCAAAAAACACTATTTATTTGAAGCAGATTAATCTGGCTTGATGTGTATTAAATTCACTGAAAAATCCATGACTTATCCAAACTCTCATTTATCTGAATGTATTGAAATTCCCTAGTTCCCCTCAGTTAATCATAGTTTAACTGTAGCTCAAAGGCTGTGCCAGAATTTTATAATGAAATGTATGATGTGGGATCATATAATCTTTGTCTTACATTAGGAAAAGATAAAAGTCTCACTCTTATACCTCTCTTGCTCTTTGCCATGTTGAGATTCCAAATGAAAAACAATGGCTGTTGTTCAATCATCTTTCTCTGACTGGTTATTTCCAGATGCCACCCATCTTACCTTGCGTTTGGCATAAAGGAGGAGAGTGAACAGGCAATTCACCCAGCAGGGAGTGGAAAACGTGATTAAAAGTCTTCTTAGAGACTTCAACCTCTTGAAGCAATTTAGCTGTCCTTGAACAAACTGACTGTAAGCCATCACTTGGAGACTGCATTACACAGATAAATTACTCACATCACATGCATCCTGGATTTTTGCCTGGGACAGTTTAAAAAAACAATCAATCCTTTCTATCTGATTTCAAAAAATGGTACTGACCCACCTGAGTTCTGAAAGTTTTATAAAATCACAGACAGAAAGTGAAGTGATCAGATAACATTTAAAACTACATGCTGTCATTTAATTACTATTGATGTAAAGAAAAACATTACTTTGTCACAAAAATCACAATTTGCCCAAACAATATGCTCTAAGACCCTTCCGTGAGCCTTAAAGGAAAAAACTTAAGAACAGATAGGACCACAGGAAAACCTTGGACATAAATACATGCAAACTTTGAATCTAAGTTACGGAAGTACAATCTAGATGGAGCTCCTATAAGAAGGGTGCTAAACTGGTTGGATAACCACTCACAGAGAATAGCTATGAACGGTTCATAGTCATGCTGGAAGGGCATTACGAGCAGGGTACCGCAGGGATCGGTTCTGTTCAATATTTTCATCAGTGATTTAGATGATGGCATAGAGAACATGCTTATAAAGTTTGCAAATGATACCAAGCAGGGAGGGATTGCAAGTGCTTTGGAGGATAGGATCAGAATTCAAAATTATTTGAACAAACTGGTGAAATGATCTGAGGCAGGGGTCAGCAACCCAAAAGATAGGAAGAGCCATTTTTTTAAAGTTCCTTCAGTAACCAAGTGTTTTGAGAGCTGCAATGGGTGCAGCCTCCTTGTGGAGGAGCTGGGAACTGGGCACCTGCTGCAAGGTTCCTGGACAGGGGAGTGGGGAATCAGGAGCGGCCCCTCATAGGGTTCCCCCGTGGTGGTGGGAGAGCCCAGAGCCTGGTACAGGCCACTTGCAGGGTCCCCCATTGGCAGGGGGGAGCCCAGAGCCACAAGTGGACAGTCAAAGAGCCACACGTGGCTCCAGAGCTGCAGATTGCAGACCTTTGGAGTGAGGTAAATAGAATTAAATTCAATAAAGACAAATGCAAAGTACTCCACTTAGGAAAGAACAATCCATTGCATGCAAATAAATTGGGCAATAACTGCCTAGGAAGGAGCATCGCAGAAAGGGATCCAGGTGTCATGGTGGACCACAAGCTAAATATGAATCAACAGTATCCAGTTCTCGGCAACTCATTTCAGGAAAGATATGGAGAAATTGGAAAAAGTCGAGAGGAGAGCAACAAGAATGATTAAAGATCTGGAACATTTAACTTATGATGGAAGATTGAAAGAGCTGGGTTTGTTTAGTCTAGAAAAGAGGAGACAGAAGGGACATGATAACAGTTTTCAAATACCTAAAAGATGGTTACGAGGAAGAAGGAGAAAAATTATTCTCCTTAGCCACCGATGATGGGACAAGAAGCAATGGGCTTAAATTACAGCAAGCGAGGTTTAGGTTGGACATTTTCCTAATGTCCTAATTGTCAGGGTGATTAACCACTGGAATAAGTTGCCTAGGGAGGTTGTGGAATCTCCATCACTGGAAGATTTTAAGAACAGGTTAGACAAACACCTGTCAGGGATAGTTTAAGATGGTGCTTGGTCCTGCCATGAGTGCAGGAGACTGGACTCGATGACCTCTCATGCTCCGTTCCAGTTTCTATGATTCTGTCCAGGTTCTGATCTGAATTCAGTTACCAGGCCTCATCTCTAATTCTAAACTTTCATGTTTAGGCTTTTATAAAATTACTTTTTCTGACATGAGTTAGAAAAATCCTCTTGTTGGTTTTGTTTATTACGCCGCTTTAGTATCAGTTCATTTTTAACTTCCCAATTTACTTTAATTAAACTTTTGCTAAACGTACACATTGGGAGAACTGTTAAAGGGAGTTTACCGCCAATTCAGTTGTTTTTTGTTTGTTTGTTTCACGTCACAGCTCTAGTTTTACAATACGTCCTGGGACAATTAACATTTTTCAAGGACTCTCATGAGATTAAATATACCTGCTAAAAATATCAAACACCCTTATGACATTCTCTTTTTGATCCTTCTTCAACCATAGCATGCCCAGTTTTGCACCTATCATAATTAATTGCCAACACTGTCAATGGAAGCAAGAATGAATATATGCTAGCTTACTACTTCCCCCAGAGAACAACAAAATATGAATTCTGCCTCTCTGTTTCTTTCTTTCACTGTCAGCTAATGGACTCTTGCAAAGTGAATGAGAGCTACCATAAATGACCATTTTATTTCTTAATCTCATATGTCTCGCACCCACTTTCCCTGTACTTTTCAATACTTAGATCATTATTAGCATAACTACTGACTGAATGGCAGAATGCATAATATTAACTTGTGGAAGAAAACAGTCCTCACCCCAAAAAGCATCTCATATTTTGCTCCTAAATGTCTGATTCTGTACCACTTACTCATTTGAATAATCCTCTAAAGTCAATAAATCATTGAAGTGACCATAGGTAAATAAAAGCTTCAGAATCAGGCCCTGTTAGACCATCAGTATCATACTGGCACATTATGCATCAAATAATTGCTGGTTCTCACAAAGATATATTAATTCAGACATTCTTTTCTTTAGTGGTGTCTAAGAAGTGTATTTCAACAGAATAGGTGCTTGCTATACTGAGGAAAAAGAGGGAGTTAAAAGTATGAGGAGCGTATGAAGAACAACCAATACAAATGAGAATGGTAGAAGGATAAAAAAATGGGTGTACAAATGACTATGGTTTTAGAGCAGACAATGGGAGCACAAAAAGAAAAGACTTGATAAGGGAAGTAGAAGTAAATGGCAACCTGGGCAGCAGTGATCATGAGATGGTAGAGTTCAGGATCCTGATCAATGGAAGGAAGGAAAGAAGCAGAACACACACTCTGTACTTCAGAAAAGCAGACTTTGGCTCCCTTAGGGAACTGATGGGCAGGATCCCTTGGGAGGCTGATCTGAAGGGGAAAGGCGTCCAGGAGACTGGCTGTATCTTAAAGAAACCCTGTTAAAGGCACAGATAGATACCATTCCGATGTGCAGAAAGAACGGCAAATGTGGAAGGCACCCAGCGTGGCTTAGCAGAGAACTCTGCGATGAGGTGAAACATAAAAGGGAAGCTTACAAGAAGTGGAAGCTTGGACAGGTGACAAGGGAGGCATATAAAGATATTTCTCGGGACTGCAGGGATAAAATCAGGAAGGCCAAAGGGCAATTGGAGTTGCACCTAGGAAGGGATGTGAAGGATAACAGAAAGGGGTTCTACAAGTACGTCAGTAACAAGAAGAGGATCAAGGATGATGTGGATCTCTTACTGAATGAGGCAGGTATCCTCATGGGGATGATGTGGGAAAGGCTGAAGTACTCAATGCTTTTTTTACTTCAGTCTTCACAGGGAGGGCCAGCTCCCAGGCTACTACACTGGGTAACACAGATTGGAGAAAAGAAGAGCGGCCCTTGGTGATGGAAGGTCAGGTTAGGGACTACTTAAAGAAGTTGGATGTGCACAAGTCTATGGGGCTGGATGAACTGCATCCAAGGGTGCTGAGGGAGTTGGTCAAAGTAATTGCAGAGCCCCTGGCCATTATCTTTGAAAACTCATGGCGAACGGGGGAAGTTCTGGAGGATTGGAAAAAGGCAAATATAGTACCTATCTTCAAGAAAGGGAAAAAGGAGGATCCAGAGAACTACAGACCGGTCAGCCTCACCTCAATCCCTGGAAAAACGATGGAGCAGGCCCTCAAAGAATCCATCCTGAAACACTTGGAGGAAAATAGAGTGATCAGGAACAGTTAGTATGGATTCACAAAAGGACAAATCGTGCCTGACCAACCTGATTGCCTTCTATGATAAGATGACTGGATTCGTGGGTGCGGGAAGAGCCGTTGACGTGGTATACCTCAACTTTAGCAAGTCTTTTGAGACGGTTTCCCACAGCATTCTCATCAGCAAGTTAAGGAAGTATGGGTTGGATGAGTGGACCATAAGGTGGATAAAAAACTGACTAGATCACCAGGCTCAGTGGATAGAAATCAATGGCTCAATGTCTATTTGGCAACCAGTAACGAGTGGAGTGCCCAGGGGTCGGTCCTGGGGCCAGTTCTATTCAACATCTTCATTAATGATCTCGACAATAGGATAGATTGCGTGCTTAGTAAGTTCACAGATGACACCAAGCGGGAGGGAATGGTAGACATGCTGGAGGGCAGGGACAGGATCCAGGGAGACTTAGACAAATTGGAAAACTGGGCCAAAAAAAACCTCATGAAGTTCAACAAGGACAAGTGCAGAGTCTTGCATTTAGGACGGAAAAATCCCATGCACTGCTACAGGCTGGGGACCAATCGGCTAAGTAGCAGTACTGTAGAAAAGGTTCTGGAGGTTATAGGGGACGGGAAGCTGGGTATGAACCAACAGCGTGCCCTTGTTGCCAAAAAGGCCAATGGCATATTGGGCTGCATCAATAGGAGTGTTGTCAGCAGATCGAGGGATGTGATAATTCCTCTCTATTCAGCACTGGTGAGGCCACATCTGGCATACTGTGTCCAGTTTTGGGCTCCCCACTACAGAAAGGATGTGAACAAATTAGAAAGAGTCCAGAAGAGGGCAATGAGTATGATTAGGGGGCTGGGGCACATGATTTACGAGAAGAGACTGACGGAAGGAGGCTTATTTAGTCTGTAGAAGAGAAGGCTGAGGGGGGAGATTTGCTAGCAACCTTCAACTACTTGAAGGGGTGCTTCAAAGAGGAGGGAGCTAGGCTATTTTCGGTGTTAACAGAGGACAGAACAAGGAGCAATGGTTTCAAATTACAGCTGGGGAGGTCAAGGTTGGATATTAGGAAAAACTTTCTCACTAGAAGGGCGGTGAAGCATTAGAATGGGTTACCTAGGGAGGTGGTCGAATCTCCGTCTTTGGAGATATTTAAGGTTCAGTTAGACAAAACCTTGGCTGGGATGATTTAGTGGGAGCGGTCCTGTTTTTATCAGGGTGTTGGACTAGATGACCTCATGAGGTCCCTTCCAGCCCTATGATTCTATAGAACTATGCTGGGCTTTGAAGGTTAGTGTTGGAAGTCTGAACTTGATACAGAAGGTTAAAGAAAGGCTGCAAAACATTCAGTCAGAATCAGAGGTGTCCGAAAAAAATGATGATTTAGAAACACATTGTGGGTTCAGTAGAATGACATACCAAGACCCTTAAAATGGAATTGGTGGTAGTTGTCAAGGCAAGAGATGATTGAGAAGTGTATCATGGGTGTTATTATGGGGGGGGGGGGGTTGTTTGTTTTGTTTTTGGTAGAGGCAACAGAGAAGAAAGGACAGAGTTCAGCTATGTTGTAGAGGAAGAACCAATAGGATTTGATGGTTATCTGAATATAAGAGTTTTCAACAACACTTCCCGCTTGAATACAGCCTACTACTACGAATGTGGATTGCAGGATTGTGCCCATAATAATAGGGTTTACTCTCAAGATTACAGTGTATAAATTGCTTCTCCAAATATTTCTTGCATTCATGTGGTCATGTTTGTTTTGGAACAGCCACATCCATACTGCATATTGCTGTCTTTAAGATCTCTCTGCAAATGTATTACTGTATTGGTGACCTCTCTGCAACATTATTCTAAATTAGTCTAATTCTTTGTTATACTGTGCATTTCTTTATTATAATAATTTCTAGTTCTGTGATTTATCCATACTATAATTATGTTGATGGGTTGAAATGACCCAAATTTCCATCTTGAAATAATTGATATTTTTTATCCCTTAAAGCATTTTATTCAGCCCTATGATTTTGTTGTCTATTTTTAGAGCTGATGTATTCCATACTAATGCTCTGATACATGTAAAACTCTTACTTTTAAAATCCTCACTAAATTAAATCATATTTCTTTAAGTTTTATTGCATGCAATTCGGTATAACAGGTATTAGTGTCTTTTACACTCATAGCTAATGATTAAAAAAGGAAATAAGTTAAATTTCTTAGTTACTATTCATCCTGGGGTTTCTTTTTAAGTGTAAATCCAATTGGTAACCCATATTTATATACTTAGTAATGGATGGCAGAGTTTGCTTTTACAATAGTGAAAGCTATGAGCCACCACAAGGAGCTGTACAAATGAATCAGATATAGACTTATTTTATTGTATAAATGAGATAGAAGTAGATATAAATGTTTCCTTTACTATTATGATAATGGTACAGTACTGTTTAGTGTGGCACAAGTGGACTCCATCTTGTTAGTTTCTTGAAGTAAACTCTTTCCTGAACCTTGTACTATTGAACCTAAAAATAACATGATAAATTCTTTTTGTGTATGAGTGAGGAATGTATGTGCAGGGCATAAAAAGACACTTACCTAAACTGCACTTAACAACAGAGGGTAAAGACACCAACTGCCACCCTAACCCTGAAAGCCAAAGAATGCATATCAATTACCCTGAAGTGAAAATAAACAATCCTAAAGTACAGAAGGATTCACCCTGGGAACAAAGAAAATACAGAAATAAAAGAATGGTCATGCTTGCAATTAGCTGGTGATTAACAGCCATACTGAACCTGGAAGCAGCATGACTCAAAGCTCAGACTTGAATGAGAGCCAGCAAGTATAAAAATTGGGTAAAAATATGGATATTTTGGGTCTTGTCCTGCAATTGTCATCATGGAGCATTGGATTCGTGACCAACAGAGGCCCATCTCCCTCCTTGTGCCCAGCCTACTTGGCCACTAGGCTGGCTCGAGCAATGCCTAAAAGGACTGGTAATTATGGGACTCCAGCTTACAGAACTTCGTGCGTGTGCGTGTGCGAGAGAGAGATTGCTTTTTGATATTCTTACATTTACAATCAATGCGGCATATTGCCTTGCCCCCTGAATAAGATCCTAGTCTTTTCTTTTACAAGTATAACAAAGCGGCTATTAGCTTTACTATGAGTTCAAGCTTCCGTTTCCCCAGTGACATATGGACCCAAAGGGTGGGGGAGGGCCAGGCCTGGCCAGCCCCGCAGCAAGGCCAGATAAGAGGGGTCCTGACCCAGGCTGCCCAGTTTCAGGGTACCGGTGTTGCCTCCGCCCTCCCACTGCATGAGCCAGAGGCGGCAGAGTGGCCCCGCCATGGCTCCCAGTACTGCTGGGGGAGGAAGGGCCAGAGGCCACACCACGCTCCCTCTGCTGTGGAGCAGCGTTCCTGGATGCCCTACCCCCAGTCGGTCTCCCCGCCCTCGCCAGGGCCTCCTTTCAGCACTCTGTGGGTGAAGGGAGGCAGGGCACCGGATGCCAAGCAGCCCAAACTCCACTGAACGAGCCTTCTCCTGCCCTCGAAAGCAGCAGCCGCACGCCAGGCTGCCGTCCGCCTCTGGGGCAGAGCGGCCAGTAACACTGTTCTGCAGCCGAGGGAGGGCTACACAGCCTCTGGCCCCCACCCTACCCCCCCAGCACCGAGGGCCATGGCGTGGCTACCCCAACACCTCTGGCCATGCAGTGGGACGGTGGGGGTGGCGCTGCTGTCCCAAAACTGGGCAGCCTGGGCCAGGACCTCTCTAATCCAGCCCTGATGTGGGGCTGGCCGGGCACCCCACTGCAGCCCAGCAGAGGCTGTCTGGTGCATTTGTGACATCTTGTCCCTACTCCCTATGCATTCCTCCCTCCGCAGAGAGAGCAGGAGGGGTCCCAGCTGCTGGGACCCTTCCTGCCTTGTGTGGGGAGGGGCTGCACTGGGCAGGGGCTGGGGCATGAGGCAGGGGTACATGGGGGAGGCAAATGTGACTTGGCCCTTGGGCACCAGATAGCCTCGGTACCCCCTGCCTTTCCCTCAGCTGCTCAGATAAAACTCTGAAATATTTTGTTATTAAAATACACTGATGTATAATTCAGTGGAAATGTATTACCTACTACTGTAGGTGCTCAAGACCACAAACACACAGGGTGAACTTTGGGACATGAAAATATAGGTGAAAACCCCTAGGATTTCATTCAGGGTCTTTAAAGTAACTTTTTCAGAAATGTACATATCAGTTATGCTCCTAGCATGAGCACCAAATTATTAAGAGTGTTAACAGGAATCTCCTACCTACTGTATTGTGTGGTAAAAAATATATATGGTTATTAATAAACACTAATAGTCTACAATAATGGCTTGCAGCATCTGAGGAACTCAAAACTCTTTACAAACTTTTGTTAATTACTTTTATACTAATCATTTACATCTAAACATTTAGGATCTTATGGGTAAGACTTTCCTAATACTTCATACCAAAATAAATTCTGAATTGTATCTTATAAAGAAATCTCACACAAAGTATCACACATATACTATTTGTCAGCTTATCTCAAACCAAGTACAGATACAACCTGCAAGAATTGGGATTTATTTGAGATAAGCTTATAAAAACTCTGATTGCTCAAAAAAGATTGTCTAAATGGCTTTTTCTAAAAGATCTTATATAAAAAGTCTACTCTTGACTAAGATATGAGTTAGCTGAGAAGAAATGACAACTGAAAATTAGCTAGGTTGTAACAATAATTATTCATAATATTTTACATCAAACTGATATTTAATAAAAAACCCAGTACTAACATTGGTCAGATAGTAGAAAAATCATCATAACAGATTTCCAAGATTCATTTTTACTTTTCAGCATATTTTAATTTTAAAGAACATTTCCAACCAGTTGTGTCCAATACATCTTAGATAAGCAAAAGAGCTCAATTAAAACATGAAATGATCCACATTTCTGCCCCAGACTTTAGCCAAACCAACAGCATTGTGGAAAAAGAGGTAGGGAAATCAGAAAGAGAACATGCCCCCTTAGGATAAAGAAAAATAAATAATAAATATATGCAGCCCTTATCTAAAAATATATTTAAAAGCCATCTAACTACAACTTCATCCCTGTATCCAAATTAACCAGAAGGTCACCATTATAATTTCTGTAGCACCTGAAAGTCACTTTGCAAAACAAAACCATGATCTCTGCTCCAAAAGTTTTACAATCTATTTTTAGGAAAGATGTAAGGAAAATTACTAACATCAGAGGGAACAGGTTGAGGGAAAGACGGTATTTGTGGTAACAACATCATTTTTTTTTGAGTTATTCCATAGTTACTTATAACATGTGCAGGACAAAAAGGAATATGTATTTTTGTTTGGAAGTGGGCACTATGTATTTTTGTTTAGAAGAATAGAAGTGTTAAGCCATGACTCTCATAGGTCGTCTCACTTTTCCATGAACTTTTTCTTCCAATTGGCTGACCTGCATGAATCAGTCAGAGATATTTCCTGAAGGAAATACCACATCAGTAGAGAGTTGCTGATTAGTTTGGGGTCTCTCGTAGGTGGGTTGAGACCAGAGGAAGAAGAAGCAGATAAGTATTCAAACTTTTTAATACTTATCCAAGCCTCACTGGTCTGGAAATAAGATGGGAAATAACTCAAACAAGATTTCTTGAAAGATTTCCAATACATCTCGGTTTTGGTTGAGGTCAGTAATACAGCAAGAATAGCCTTTCTTGAGATATTTCGGTATTGCTGTTTCACAGACAAAACCAGAATTTTCAGTCTTTTTCTTTTCTTCTTTTTTGTGTCTTTTATGCATTTTATTTTAAGTTTAAAATATTTTAAAGTTCTTGAAAAGTTCAGGCTCAGTTCACTTAAAGGTTACGGCAAAGGCTTGGTGCCATCCTTCTTTGGTCAGAACTGATTCACCATATGCACTGGGTGGGCTGCAATTTTTGAGAACATTGCTGAATACTAATATTTCCAAAACTCCACTCAGAAGCAAAGGAAAAAGGTTTGGTTCAATCTGGGATGGAAAACTAAAGAATATTTGTTTCACTAGTGGATTTTTCTATAATCCTTATTATAATGAACACACACACACACACACACACACACACTCTCACTCACTCACGCACCCATAGATCCCACTGAGGCACCAAAGCCACATGACACACATGTATCTGAGGGCAGAATGTGGACCCAGCAACTGAATTTTTTAGTATAGCCACTTTAATTACAAAGCTCATTGACCACTATGTACAACTGAGCTTCTTACCGCATATAGTGTAATGTAATTCTTATTGCTGGTGTTGCTGCTGCTGTTCCTTCTCTGGCTAAAAGGGCTGAGAACAGCATTGTCAGAATCGGGGAGAGAGAGCACAACATTTCATGCTAAACATTGGCACCAGTTTTTCCTTCACCAGGAACTAATTATTACACCCATGGCCACACAGAGTGTGCCTAGCAGCTGCGGTGCTCATAACCCAAGCTTTTTAATCTACTTTACTATTAACATTTCATTCTATAGTTAGAATAGTGATGGTTCTGTCACTGACTTGACTAGACTGTTTACATTTCAAGATTTGGATGCTGTAACTAAGCCGACTCATACTGGATTGTTTTGAAGATGTATTTAGCCTGACAAATTAGGCAAATGAAAATCTATTTCCAATACCCTACAGTTAAAAACTAATTATTTCAGATTAGAAAGTGAGAATGTGCTTTGTTACCACCATTCAATAATGGACACTAGCAAATACTAGTACAAAATGTATGGTTTCATAACTACAGTTAGAGTTCTATATTGTTTGCATGCTCTATAAGGCTTTACTAAATGGCTGACTGACAGATGATGGAGTTTCTCTTTGGCAAATAAAATAATCTGCAGTTACACGTATACTAACTGGACTCTGGCATTACTTGTTGCTTCAGTGATTATGATGACACAGTACCTCCACTCCAGTGTTAAGCCCAGCAGTTACACCAGGTCTAAATTTTGTTCACTGTGTTAGCTTTACTACTTTTTCTATTATCTTTGATGTGTACACATTCATAAAATCGCTCTCTCCTTTGCAGAAGGTGCTTCTTTAAAAAATAAAAAAAGTCATACAACGCCTTCTGTGACCAGTCTTTGCCCAATAACCATAATCATCATCAACTATCTGGAGACATTTGATTTTTAATGGTCCTTCACTAGTCTTGTTTGGTTTGCCAATAAGATGACTATGCCTTTGGAAGGCAAAATGAAAAGTGACTCATTTTAAGGTCAAAAGGAACCACCATGATCATCTAGTCTGACCTCCTGCACATTGCAGGCCACAGAACTTCACCCACCCTTTCCTGTAATAGACTCTTAACCTATGACTGAATTACTGATGTCTTTAAATCATGGTTTGGTGACTTCAAGTTACAGGGAATCCATCATTCACATCGGTTTAAACCAAGTAACCCATGCCCCAGGCTTCAGAGGAAGGGGAAACAACTTCAGGGTCTCTGTCAATCTGACCTAAGGGAAAATTCATTCCCAACCCCAAATATGGCGATCAGCTGGACCCTATGCATGGAGGCAAGACCCACAAGTCAGACACCTGGGAAAGAGTTATCTGAAGTAGCTCAGAGCCCTCCCCATCTAATGTCCCATCACCAGCCATTGGCGATATGTGACAGAGCCTTCTAGAGCACAATAAGAATTATACTGACTACTGCTGTGAAGTTATCTTGGAGCAGTGTGTTTCACACACTATTTATGAAACCAAATGGGAGGTTTTGTGAATAAATGGATTGAAGAGGAAGAAAGGCCAACTGCACTTCATCTGCTGGAAACTCTAAAGGGGCAGGGAAAGTGTTCTGGATCTGAGCTCTGATGCAAGTGTCAGGAAGGTTATCAAGAAAATCCTTTGCCAGTACTACAGCAGATCCAGTTAACGGGTAGCTACAGCCAATAATAGTTGCTTTGGGCAGCAAATTAAGCTGTGCACTAATTGGTTTTTAGTTACCAGCTTCCTGATTGTTGTATAATGCCAATTTATTGCACCACAGGGCTCTAAGGGGGAGCAAGGACATAGAAATGCTTTTGCAATGGTGATAATTACCAGATTGTTGCCATTCTCTATTTGGCACAGAATATATTAAATATCTGCATATGCAATTTCCTCTTCATTATAGGGATGAAAACCATGTTTTCTATAAAACATACAATAAATAATATCACTCACACAAAGTGAGAGGTGATGAAATAGCCTATAGTTTACATGAGAAGGATCTGTATTTGGAGGACTTTGCATTGCTCTAAAAATGTGATTGACTAATAAAGAACAGACAGAGAATGTACAAGGACTCAGAGATAAGAGTTGGGAAGACAAACATATTAGGGCCATTGACTTTTCCATTTCCATCCATCTGATGCAGATCTTGTGTTCCATGTGCTCATACTGCCTTTCATCATCTTTTTCCATATACCGGTCCAAGCCTTTGCTCTCTCTGGCTATGTCTACACTTGCAAGTTAGTTCGAATTAAAGAGGCTGGGTGGGTGGGGGAGGTGAGGGTGCCTGGTGTCACAGCCACCAATGTTCCCTCTAAGGTTTGGCGGCTTGTGTGAAAAATTTTCAAGCCATGTGCAAAACTTTTTCTGAATAAAATTTTTGTGCAAACTCACACGACAGAAATTATAGGCATTAATTGAAGTTAAAGTGATTGTAAACAGAATTAATTAATTGTGTTTAATTAATTGAATTTGAATGAATTTTGAATTGAAATTTAATTTTTAGAAAAGTTTTTAGTTAAAATTAATTTTTAAAAAGCTTTTTAAAAAGGAAGGAAGGAAGGAAGGAAGGAAGGAAGGAAGGAAGGAAGGAAGGAAGGGAAAGAAAAAAGAAGTAAGAGAAAGGAAGGAAGCAAAGAAAGAAAGAGAAGGAAGAGGAAGACGAGAAGGAAAGAAGGAAGAGAAAGAAGAAAGGAAGGAAGGAAGAGGAAGACAAAGAAGGAAAGAAAAAGGAAGGCAAACAAGAGAAAAGGGAAGAGAAAGGAAGAAAAGAGAAAAGGTAGCAAAAGAAAGGCGGAGAGAAGGAAAGAAGTAAGAGAAAGAATGAAGAGAAGGAAGGGAAGAGAAAGGAAGGCAAAGAAGAGAAGGCAAAGAAGAGAAGGGAGGCAAGAGGAAGGCAAAGAAGAGAAGGGAGGCAAAGAAGAGAAGGGAAAGAAGAGAAGGGAGGCAAGAGAAAGGAAGGCAAAGAAGAAAAAAAAAAGAAAGAAACAAGCCGAGGCCACTGGCGGCGGGGACCCGAACGCGGTCCCAGGAGGCCGCCGGCAGGTCAGAGCAGACCCCAGCACCGGAGACCGATCCTGGCCCCGTGCCGGGAGGCCGAGGCTGTCGGCGGAGCGGAGCCGACCCCGGCCCCGAGCTGGGAAGTCGAGGCGGCTGGCGGGTAGGAGACCGGGAGCCTGCCCCGGCTGCGTCCACACCGCTGCCCCGGCCGCATGGGGCAGGCAGGCAGGCGCACGCACATGCCCCGGCCCTGAGCCTGCCTTCTCCTCCCTGGGGGCGGGGAGGGCCAGCCCAGAGGCCAGGCTCAGGTCCGGTCTGCTGCAGCAAAGCCGCAGCCCCAGGGGTCTGGAGGGGGCGGTGGGGCTGCCAGCCTGCGTGGGGGTCTGTCAGTGCTGCACGGGGGTTGCGCATCTTAGAGGGAACACTGACGGCCACCCCTCAAGGCTCCTCCATGAGGAAGTGGTCCTTGAGCACCTCCCGGATGAGGACTGCTCGCCGCTGGGCTCACTGCATCTGGGGCACGTTGTCGGGCTGCTCAAAGTGGCCAGCGAGGTGTTGGGTTTCGGCTTCCCAGAAGTGGGGGACCCTTTCCCCTCGCAGCTCAGACAGATTGTGCAGCACGCAGCAGGCGCTCACAACCTCTGGGATGGTGTGCTCAGCTAGGTGTAGGAATGTCAGAAGGGCCTCCAGCGCACTTTGAGCCATCCAAAGGCTCGCTCAATGCTGAGGCGGAACCTGTTGAGCCGTTGGTTGAAGAGCTTCCTGCTAGCGTCCAGGTTGGCCGTGTACAGCTTCATGAGCCAGGGGAGCAAGGGGTAGGTGGCATCTCCAACGATGATGATAGGCACCTGCACATCCCCGAGGGTGATGATGTGGGGGGGAAAGAAGGTGCCCTCCTGCATATGCCAGAACAGTCCAGAGTTCCAGAGGACATGGGCATCATGCACCTTCCTCAGCCAGCCGACATAAATGTTGGTGAAGATGCCTCGGTGGTCTACCAGTGCCTGCAGGACCAAAGAGCTGTAGCCCTTATTGTTCTGGTAGCCCTGGCCCGGTGTTCTGGGGCTCGGGCGGGGATGTGGGTGCCGTCCATGATGCCCCCACAGTTGAGGAAGCCGAGTGCAGCGAGACAGTCGAGGGTGTCCTGCAGGTTGCGCCAGGGTGACGAGGTAGGCTAGCAGGACCCAGTTGATGGCCCTCCTGATCTGCAGGAGGGCAATCCCCATGGTGGCCTTGCTGATCACAAACTGGTGGGCCATAGAGCGGAGGGAGTCTGGGGTTGCCATCTTCCAGAGTGCGATGGCCACTCGCTTGGCGACAGGCAGGGAGGGTCGGAGGCAGGTGTCCCACCAGTCGCTGCTGATTTCCTGTGCCCAGAGGCGATGGGGCACAGAGGGCTCTGTCAGCGCGGCAGGTTGCAGGGCCAGCATGGTGATGGTGCTGGTGTCTGCCTCTGCGCTGTCAGGATCCAGGAACACAGCGATCCAAGCAACAAGAGCACTGGGCACTGCGTAGCAAGTGTCCAGCACCGTCCTGATGAGCTGCATGAACAGAGTGCAGTCCGTGACCTCCTCGTGCTGCATGCTGCCAGGCACAATGGAGGCTGCTGATCTCACTTCTCCTTTTATTGGGATTGGCTGGAAAAATGGGCCCGCTCGGGTGCCATGTTGCCACACTTCCTATGGGTCACTCCTCCTAAGTCAAACTAGCAAGTGCCCTGCATGGCCATGCTAGTTCCAATTAGAATTCCAGTGTGGCCATGCTAGTTCGAATTAACTTGATTCAAACTAACTCGACTTAACTAATTCGAACTAGCATTTGTAAGTGTAGACATAACCTCTGGGTCAAACATACTCATTCGCTTCTGCAGTTGATTTCTTGACATCACCATCTCCACTTTGCTGTGGTTCTCTTTTTTTCCCTCTTGTATCATCACCACTGGTGATGACCACACTGAGATGCCTCACTTTCTTAGCACCTACTTTCATGTGCATTAGGCTAACAAATTCTATTAACAGATCTTAATTGAGAATAAAAAGAAAGCCCCAAATAAGACTGGAATCTGCTCAATGAATAGGGCTCATCGCTATGACATCATTAATATACAGCATATATTTTCCTAAATACTGCTAAATTTTAAGAAAACTGAATAATTCTTTTCTGGACTACTTGAGAGAGAAGAAAAAGGAGCCAAAATATTATCCATTACTGTAGGTATACTTTCCTTCAAATTACACATTCGAGGTTTTTTGGGGCCTTTTGTTTTACAATGCGAGTCTGTTTCCACAATATGGTAACTGAGTGAATAATGACTGATTACTGGTAGATATTGCAGTGACAGTTCATTCTCTCTCTCACACACACGAGCAGTCATTAGCTGATGTAAGTTGGGATAACGCTAATGAATTTAACAATGATGTGTTAAATGAAGCTATGCCAATTTATACAAGTTGAGAATTTGTCTCACAAACTTTAAAATGAACCTTTTTATGGCAAAGTCAACTCTGCTTAATTTAGATACAAACTGATTAAAATCATGACCCCATCTGATAACCTGATGCAGGAGAAAGACCAAGTCACTTTTAATGGGATCTGGGGGAAGATGCTATCTGCCTTGGAAGCTGAGCTAGAATCTGAAGGAGTGGACAGCCAAGGGTTTTCTTGCACTGGCAGTGTGGGATTAGAGAAAGATGAAATCCAAGCTAAGCCCTTTATCTAAACTACATATTTCTTCTGATCACAGCTGTCAATAGCAATGAAGTCATTTTATACTGTTAGTTTTTTACTCCATCCACCACTATTTTTAAAATTTGGAGTTATAAATAGATATAGGTGGGCAATTGTCTTTTTTTAAAAGCAACTTTGAAGTTAAGTAATCATTTTAGCAAATAATCCATAAACTTGTACCCTTTCTGGCTGCCTTTTTTGTTGTAACAACAGTGGTTGTGTGCCAGGAAAAGAGGTGGATATCAAATTGCGAAGGTAATAGATTTTGGTTTTCATGCTCTATTCCCAGCCCTACCAAGTTAAGTTGATTGTTCAACCTAATAAAAAACATCATGGGAGATCCCATGTCCCAGTCAGGCTTTCATTACATCTGCCTTCTCTAGGAAACAACAGTGTCTGTGAAACAAAGGTATGGCTAAGTATGCTGGCTTCCAAATTTGGAGTGAATTCATCGCCATCCAGTGCATGCAGTGAATCAGAAAGCAAACAGAGCACTGTGTTGAAAGCCATCTCATCTCCACTGTATCACCTCAGCCTCCTCTGCCAAGGAGTGCACCAACTCCATGACTTGCTCTTTCTGGTTTTTGGTGTGGTCATCTTCAGTCTCCTGACAAGTGTTAATAACACAAGTAGTTCACCGAGTGACTTGTTTACTCAGTGCCTCATAATAGGTAAATAATTCAGATGACACCAAAGAAACAACTGTTGACTCCAAGTTTATCGTACTGAACTTTCAGCCTCTGGATCTTTTCCTAAATCAGCAATCAACACTCCATATCACCTCAGTACAGACCTGCTAAGGTGTAACCACAGGCAAACTCTCATAATTCTGAATTGCTTCTCAAAACTTTGACATGGATGTATGATAATGGTATTGAAAATGAGTACATCGGATCATCTGAATGGTTCATTCAATACAATCTTGTACACAACTCAAACCTATCTGGCTAAACTGAAGATACAGAACCAAATTTGGTTTCAATATCTATTGCTTTTGACACTCTAAGAAAATTATGCACACAAAAGATGGTTCCAAAAAGGAAAATGTAGATGCCAACCTTTGCTGATTACCTTTTCCCCTTCACTGATTATGTAGCAGATGTTTCTATAACTGATTCTCTTTCACAGGTACTTTACAACGTTGCACAAGCTGCATATTATTAAACTGCAAACCTCAACTGAAGCATCTGAGAGGAAAATTTAGTGCTTTCTCCTCACAGGAAGGCTGAAGATTCATTTGAACAAGAAGATATTTCACTACCTGCCACTTTCACAAAACAATGAGAATTGCCATGTTTTGTAATCTAATTGGGATGATATTAGTACCTCGAAAGCAGTGTAAACTTTCAGGTTTGAAAAATACTCATTCTCTCACTGTGATATCCTTCTTTGAAATACCATCCATGAAAGACAGCTCTCCTGAGACTGTGGGTTAAACATTTTTGGTATAATGTATAATCCCAGCTCTTTATCCAATACACTTCAAAGCATTAGGGCTATCTCTTTGCATTGGCTTTTCCATTACAATTAATGTCCTCTGCCTCCCATCACTCATCTATACCACCTGAGAAATTAATCCAACATACCCTACCAAACTGCTTATTTAGGTCAAAATAAAACCAAAATATATCAAAGGACTATATCCCAGTTGATTGTCTCAAAACAAACCATTTTACAGCACCAGAGAAACCCACGGGCTCTCTCTGTTGCCACTAGACGACAGCTGAGACACTCATTTGGACAGAGTGGAAACTGTACCTATTAACTGGGGAAGAGGCCCCACTGTGTTTATAATGACTACTAAAGATGAAGGGATGGATGCCCAAAGATTTCTGATTTCTGCAATCTGACCACATCGTGAAGATGGCTAGAAGTCTGATGACAATAGATTTGTATCACTTCATAGGAATTAAGTAAAGTGAGGCTTGGAGAAGATTTGAGGTATGGGCTCCTTAAGGAATGGTTTCTTTCACCGAGTATCTCTACTTCTGTTCCCTTATGCCCCTAAACTAGCACTTTATTCACACTGTGTCCTCCATCCAAGCAAAACTACCATTTTGCTTCTCATCACAGAATACTCATATCTAAAATTATCCAGAAAATGAAGAATTTTCCACAGCCAAGCATTTCTCCTATTCCCCCCATGCCCAATTTTGTAGAAACATTTTTTGTTTTCATCAAAAACCTGAATAATTTAAACAAAAATTGACATTGTGATGAAAATTTACATTCTCTCCAAATAAACCATTTCCCATTGAAAAATATTTCCAAGGCAGTTTTCCACCACATCTACTCCCATCATTCCAGCCACTGCTCTTTCCCACCTTCTCTCTAGTGTCCTTTTTCCCTTTGAATTCACCTGGCCCCGTCTCAAGACCTGTGGCAGAAAGCACAGTAAATAGAAAGAGGTTTGGTAAATACAGGAACCTCACTCAGAAGGGATAATAAAAAAACAGGCTCTTCTCTTTTCTGGTTGTAGGGATCAAAATAGCTATTGTTGTGGTGGAATAACCACAACCATGAAAAATCTCTAATGTCTCAGTCACTTTTAGAAAAAAAGAGTTTGCCAAGATTTACAAAAACAGGGCCAAACTGATCCCTTGAAAGGTACAGCAATCTGATGAATCTGAAAAGTCTGCAGCATGGTGCATACCTCAAATGCCATTCCTTACTGTTCCTCCCACTTTGGCCTTCTGATTTTTCCTCTTCCTTATTCCTCCTCCAACTCAAGCTTCTCTATGAAAACTCTATTGGAGCTTATTTAGAATCAGGTAGATGTCTGAGTAGTTCTGTTTTTCCATCCAAATGTGGGTGCCTTTGCATTTATCAATATAAGATTTAATCAGCCATCATGTTATTCATTTGCCTCATTTGATTAGGTCCCTCTGAAATTCCTCGCACTCCTCTCTGGATTTTACTAACCTAAATGAGTCAGTAAGGAGGACACCATGGCTACATCTACACTGTCAATTTAAATCAACTTAAGGAGCCTTAGGTCGACTTAAATTACGCCATGTCCACACTAGGCTTTCATTAAGTCAACTTAAGAAATTCCTTAAATCAACTTAAGCCTTACGTCAACTCCTTAAGTTGACTTAAGGACAGTGTGGACGTGGAGTAACCAAGAAGTAGGCTTTATTAAGTCGACTTAAGGCGCTTAAGTCAACTTAACAAAATGGACTAAGTCAACTTAACGTCAACTTAAAGCTAAGTCAACTTAGTCCACTTTGTTAAGTCGACTTTAATAAGGTCAACTTTAAGTCGACTTAAAGTTGACCTTATTAAAGTCGACTTAACTTTTGTAGTGTAGACATAGCCTATATGCCTTTGCCTACAATACTGGAAATCAGAACTCGATATTTTTTCCAACTTTACCTCAACTTCCGTGTGTCCTTGTTTTGTGCATAAAGAAAGGACATCATTCTCTCCAGCTGCCACCTTTCATGAACTCTAAATTCACTAACAAACAAATAAGTTAGAGTACGGCATTTTGTTAACTTTTCCCAATATGGATTGTACTTCAAGCTTTGTTCTATTAGATCAGCACTTGACACACAAAACAATTTAGAGTGATCGTTAAAGACTTTTAGGTAGAAACCATAAACAAACAGAAGTCAATCAATAATTCTAATATATACCATCTTTTTCTTTTATCAGCCAAGCGTGAAACACAGGCTCAGCTATTGAACATGGGTTTAATTCAATCACGGTTCCTTAAGAGCCCTCAAGAGATGATAAATTTAAAAATGTTATGCATGAAAGAAATAGGTATCCATGAACTTGAAAAGCAATATAGCATGAATTCAGTAATAAAAATTGTTGGTTATTCACTAAAACTTAATTGCTACTAATAAAAATTATCTGTGTGCATTTTAAGAAAAAAGGAAGAACGAACAGAATTTTTTACACTAGACAGAAATTAATTCCACTTTTCTCGTAAAATAACTATAGGTAACCTATAGAACTGGCCAAATTATTTCCTTCAAAAAAGTAACCAAATTAAACCCCCCCCCCCCCCCCATGTTCAGGAATTATCCATAAACAGAATAAATCCTGGTTCCACTAAAGTTACTTTCAAAAACTTCATTGATTTCAGTTTGGCCAATATTTTACCTACGTGTCCAACTCAAAAATTAGAAATGACTAAAGATAAAAATAACAGCTAGAAAACAACCAACCAGTAATCAAAGTCAAACCCAGACTATACCGTCTTGACCCATGTCATTTTGCTCCCCTCGTCTTAAAAGCCTATATCAATAGTTAGGCCTTGAAGTATACTCTCCCAGTCAGTCACAAGACTTCAGACCAAGCTATGGGAGTGACTTGGACACCAATGGGATTACAGAAAATTTCCAGTGGCAAGAGAGCTCTTTCTCATGCTCCTTTGTTAACTGAAAGCAACTGTAAAAATATCACACAGTAAGAGAGGCAAAGTGTCAGGCAATCCTCCCCTAAAGAACTCCTCAGGGCAGGTGTTCTCCACGTTGAGCCATGAATTTGGAATTTCTTTCCACCTCTGGATCCATTTAGAGCGCACTGACAGAAATCCAGTCTGGAAAAGATAAAGGCATGGTTGAAGGGAGAGAGCTTTGCATCCAAGAGAAAGCATCCAACCTCCCAACCAGAAAAAGTATAGCTTGCACATAGCCCCAAAAATGCAGGTGTGGGGAGGAGAATGAGAATTTTCATAATTTGTTGTCATTTTCATTTCACAGGTGATTATAAGTCCACTAGAGCAGAGAGCACCGCTGTGGCATAAGTTCCTCCACAGAACTGTTGATGGATAAGTAAATAAACAGGGGGAAACCATGACCAAAAAAATGTTGACAGTTATTCCCTCTGTTTCCTCAGGGGTGGTCATTTAGCATATTTGAAGCATTTAAGGCAGGCCAAGTTTATATTGCAAATAAATAACTCCCAAAGCATCAGGGCATGAGGTATCTTTATTTCAACAAATAAGGAGGTTTTTTGGCTGTTGCTAGAATGTTAAGTTACTAGGCCCCTTAAAATTTCACAGAAGGGAAACTAAGCCCTTGCAAACATTCCAACTTTTTTCATTCTTAGCATAAAACCACTGTTTTAGGATTTTGGGTTTTTTTTAATTCCATCTTTTGGACTGCAAACCTGTTTCAAAATGTAACAGATCACTATTTCAGGCTTTCCACTGATAGGGAGCAATATTTGCTGAGTAAAAGATATTTGCCAATCTCTCTATGGTCCCTATAATAATATACATCTTATCTTATTTGTTTCTCTTAGTGGTAGTATAAATTCATATGAGTTTCCAAGAGGGCAACATAATTATCCCATTCAAAACTTACAGAATAAATACTTGCATAAGGGAGCATTTTATAACATTACAAAATATTGAGTTAATTTCAGTTACACTTCATGCTCTTTGGATTCTCTTTTCAAACTATATAGTACAAAAATATATTATGCCTTTGGGGGAGTGCTTGAAAAAAAATGTGCCCGTTTTCAAATTTGTGTGTTGAAACAAACATTTTTGCAGTTTTAGGCAGTTTAGTAATAAAATCTTAGCTGTTTAAGGGACATTCATGATTGTGCATATATTATGAAAGAACATTCTGTCCACCAAGTCTCAAAAAAACTAACCAAGGCTAAGACTTGGTGGCATTTCAAAATGTCTCTCTACAAATTTGTATAATTTATTTCATTTTCCAATGTTTTCGTACTTGATCTTCAAATTTCTTTCTGTTCTTCTGTTAAACAGATAAAGTGTTGAAGACGTTTTGTTGCAGTCTCTTTAGAGGGGGCTATTTTGAAGACTCTAAAGGGAAGTGGAGGGGGGGGAACCCAAACACTACAAATCTGTAATAAGTAACAAACGCAGTCAGTTAATTCAAGGGCTAGTCTGAGAAAACTGGAGCAAAGCCAACCACTCTGTCTATAAAATCACAACTACTAGGAAGAACACAAAAAATATGATAGCTAATGCAAAAAGTGATCTAAAAAAGCAAACTGAAAAATAAATTGTCTGGCAGAGCTCCTCAGGAATCACGCCTGGGTCTCCTCTGCTTACCTCTGACCAGGACCCTGCAGGGTGGAGTCTGCCCCAGTCTAGCCCAGGTCTCCATGCTCCAGTGCAGCTAGCTCCCTTATTTAAGGCCAATAATCCAGGAAATAACCCCATGTAGTGAACCCAATATCAAGTCATGGAGAAAATCTGAGGGACAACCACTCCTTCTTCCACAAAATTTTGAGGACATATGAACTCTGGAAAAGTATGATAGATTGTGGGGGAATAAGAGCTTTCTGGCACATGCAGCTATGAGGCTGTAGATTGAGGAATAGGGATGTCTTGATCCAGGGTCAAGAGACATTTGGCAGGTAATGTCTAAGATGCCAAATGGGACAACTTGCCTTGTTGATAACCAGTTATCTTCTAGGAAAAACATTAAGATCACAGCTTTTTCCTTTCATTCCCTTCTCCCACATACATGGTTTCATCTATAAAGACAAAATATTAAAATGATATTATACAATTTCTGATAAATGCCAAGTAATGCATAATGGATAACATAAGACCAACTATACATATAAAATAATGGGGTCTAAATTAGCTATTACCATTCAAGAAGGAGAGATTAATCTTAAGAAGAAATTAATAAAATTGGGACTTCTCAGCTTGGAAAAGAGATGAATGACTAAGGGAGGATATGAAAGAGGTCTATAAAATCATTACTGGTGGGGGGGAAGTAAATAAGGAAATGTTTTGGGTTTTTTTTTTAATCTCTCATAACACAAAAACTAGGGGTCACCAAATGAAATTAACAGACAGCAGGTTTTAAAGAACAAAAGGTTGACTTACAATTCCTTGCCAGAAGATGTTGTGAAGGCCAAAAGACTATAACAGGGTTCAAAAAAGAACTAGATAAGTTCATGGATGATAGGTCCATCAATGGCTATTAGTCAGGACAGGCAGGTATTGCTGTTTGCCAGGAGCTGGAAATGGTTGATTGGATGGATCACTTGATTACCTATTCTATTCATTACTCTGAAGCACAAGGCAGTGGCCATTGTTGGAGGACAGGACATCGGGCTAGCTAGACCATTGGACTGACCCAGTGTGACGGTCATTATGCTCTTAATTAAAGCTTCTCAGCTGCCCTACTCAATAGAGCACAGAGATGATCAAATAACTTGACAAGTTAAATATCAGGGTGGAACCATGCTCTTACTTTTCATTAAAGTATGGATTCCTGAAAACGGGACAGAATACACAAGTTGTTTCAATTGATTTATTTGCTCAGTTGTCAGTGCCAATTAATTGTTGGTTACATTAATGACAAATGAGTTTTAAAAAAAAATCCAGAAGACAGTGTTCCATTCCAGTCTTATTGGCCTCTCCAAAAGCTCTATACCAAACGCATAAAACCTGATTGAAATCTTGCAACCATTGCATTTTATGAGAATTTTGCCATTGAGTTCTATAAAGCCAGGATTTCACCTCATGACATGATCTTCTGACCCATCATAAAACACTTGTCTCACTTCAGAACATAGGTCAATCCTCTTCCCCCCACAACCAGGCCTCAAGACTTTCCTTATTCCTCACAATTTATAACCTGTTCTGGACCCTTTGAATAATGCGGCTCTGAGCCAAAGCCCATAACCCATCTAAAATCCAATCTTTTCCCCAGTTTCACTGCAGCTTCCCTGATTGTCCAACATTAGTAAAATTCTTCACAGGAACACTACTGATGAATTACTCTACCCACTGGATTTGATCCACGGTGGATGGCCACGAGACCTGATCCAACTACAACCAGAATCTCCAGATGAGCTGCCACATCCTTAGTAGGGAGTAGGGTGACCAGATAGCAAGTGTGAAAAAATTGGGACCAAGGTGGGGGTAATAGGAGCCTATACAAGAAAAAGCTCCAAATATTGGGACTGCCCCTATAAAGTTGGGACATCTGGTCACCCTTGTGGGGAGGTCAGTGATTCCTCTCTGGAAAGCCCACCAGCTAATGTCTCCCAAACACACATCTGAATCTTCATTTCACCATGGAAAGTGGCTGTAAAAAGGACATCAAGAGGGTCCATGTTTGCGATCTCTAGGCTTTCACATCAAAAATACCCCTCTTTCAAACAAAAATTAATTGCCAGCTTTACAGCCTCATTGGGGAATTTCAAAGAGAAGATGGATTCTTCTCTTTTCACTCACCAACCCCAATAATAAAGGAGTTTCAGGAAATATAAGCCCTCACTGATACTTTAGCACCTTCCATGGGTGTTGCACAGGTACGGCTGCTTGGACCTTCAGTGAACAATTTTATTGAGGTATGAGAGAACAAAATGAAGCTCACTGCTTTTTGGATGTATTGGCTCTGCAGGAGTAACAAGAGACAAAGAGTTGATATAGTCAAGGGTATGGAATGAATTCTATGCAAATAGGGACTAAAATTATTATGGCCGTTCAAGCTTAGAAAAGACTAAGGATGGGATATGATAGAGGTTTATAAAATCATGAATGGTGTGGAAATTTTAAAAAAGAAGTGTTATTTACCTTTTCCAACAGTACAAAAATCAGAGATCCTCTTTTGAAATTAACAAGTAGCAAGAGGAAGAACTTTTTCATACAACACAGTTAACCTGTGGAACTCATTGCCCTGGAATATTGTGACTGCCAAAAGTATAACTGGGTTCAGAAATGAACTAGGTAAGTTCATGGAGAAGTCCATGACAGAAAAGTGATAAAAGGAAAAAAAAACCCCAAAAGACGCTATCACCCATGCACTAACACTTTTCACAAAGCAATCACTTTGTATCTGACCTATCCTGCACAACACCTTCAAAAAACAAATCTTAAACTGAATAACTATTAGCCAAGATGGTCAAGGATGCAAACTCTATGCTTGGGGCAACCCTATACCTATGATTATCAGAAGCTGGGAAAGGAAGACAGGTGTGGATCATTCCAACTGCCCTGGAAGCTCTGGTACAGAAGCAAGGTCCTGGAGATGGACCATTGATCTGCCTCAGTATGGCTCAGTCACTTAAAATAGAGTAGATAAGACACAATGAACAGAAGAACCACCTGCTGAGTAAATTGCTGCCATTTCTACTTAGATATTTTTTCAGAGGATTTTTTAAAAGAATGTTGGAAAACTAATTTTAAAAAGTTACACGGAAGCCATCTGGAGGACCCAAGTTAAATTAATTACTGCTTTTTAAGAGGAGGTCCATCTTGAAACCTGATAAGCTTTCCCTTAAATAAAGCAGTAGGCCAATTATGCATGCCTAACTTTAGGCGCACCTATGTTTGGAAACATTGCCTACACTTTTTAATCTGTAGATGTGATAACCAGTATGATAGTAGAGAGTAGAGGTTCATCTAACTCTTTTTACTTTCTCAATTAACAAGTGAGCAGGTGCATTTTACAAAGTTTAAAGCCTATCTATCAATTTAAAATGAAACCTTAAGTCACTGGATATATTCAGGAGGCTTATAAATATAAGTAGTTCATAAATAAACAACAAAGAAAAAAGCAAGACATAAATGTATACCTAAAGTTGCAGAAAACATTTTATAAAAAGTATTTTGTTCTATAGTAAAACCCTGATTTTATAAATTTCAATCTTATGAATGACCAGTTATATGAATCACTTCTCTGGCACCAAAGCCGTCTTTCTGCTGTTAAATGTGACTTCTGTCCTTCAGCCAATATTCAAGTGGCTGTACACATTTGATGCCAAAAAAAAAAAAAAGTCTCTTAAAGAAAAATCACATGTATAGTTACCCTAATTATCTATTTCCCCATCTTCAAAGCAGCTGACGAAGTGGGATTTTCTCCCACTTTTCACTCTCATGCGATAAATAAATTTGTTAGTCTTTGAAAGTGCCACAGCACTTCTTGTTCGTATCGTTATCTACACTATCACTGAATGATTAATACATTAATGTATGCATTGTACTTTGGAGATGTTCGATTTTATGAAGCCCTCAATCCTCAATTAGTCCATAAAACAGGGTTCTACCATATTTAAGAAATGGCATCTGAACATACAATTAGAAATTTTAACATAATGCACACACACTGGAAGGCAAAAGTTAAGGTTGAAGGCTGTTGGTAACTTTGGAAATTCCTTACTTTTGAATACTAACTGTAGAACCTTAACATTCTTTTGACTGTTTTTATATGGAATTTCATGTTAGTCAGAATATACATAGTGTATAAAAATAAAAATTAGCCATAGTTTGTTATTTTGTTCCTAAGCAGAAATGTTGGAACAGTTATTTAACCACATTTTTAAAAATGATGATTGTAAAAAGAGACAAGAGTGGAGTCTACATCAGAACTCCAGACCCAACCTTTCCTGTCTGAGAACTGGGCAAGTCCCATTTAGATCCAAAGTGAAAATACATCTCTCCTTATAACATTCTGAGCCAAATCCTGGTGACACTCTCTCTCTCTCTCTCTCTCTCTCTCTCTCTCTCTCTCTCTCTCTCTCTCTCTGGAAGCTTACATCTGGCTCCAAACTTCACAGCTGAAGTCAATCTCCAAGACCTTTAGGTTGAGGGTGACAGCTCATCTCTGATAACATGAAATACCCCAATCATTCACAATTCAAAATCCAACTCATTAGGTAGAAGGGAAAACAGAAGATTTTCAAAATTCATGTACTGCCTCGTTTAGTCCTTCTCCCATGCTGATACCCACATGGATGGACCTTTACATCAGAGCACAGACACATTAAAATTAATGGGGATCCACATTCACATGTCCAACTGCAAGAACTGGCTTTCTCTTGTGTCAGTTGTCTCAATATAATCCCTATCATTAACCAATTTGATCTAATAAAAATGTTAGGACAGAATTTTATTCTCTACCATGGCCCCCTACCATGTTGAAATTCATCGCAGGTAACTGATGTGGCTATGCAATAGTTACCCAGCATGTTTCCCTGAGGCTTTGCAAGCTTTAGTCCAAAACTCGTTCATCAATATAAACACATATGGTAGGCCCGCAGTTGCTTTGGTTTGCACAGCACATTCTCTCTCTCAAACATTTCTGGCAAGATTATTTTATCAAGTTTTCCCCTCCTCCCCCCCGCCAGTTTAAGTGGCTGAATTAAATCATGGAACTGGTCAACCAGCTAGGGAACTCTTTAGGAATAGCACACAAACTTTATTTATGACTTATTCTCCACCTGTGCTGACATGGCTGGGAATTTACAACTATACTGGAAATGTTACACATAGTACCTCAAAAATTCCACATTTTACTGGTCTGCATTATTACGGAACATTTGTCTTGCAGCCAAACACTATGTCAGCCCTGTAATTGATTTACTGCAACATCTGCAAGAATGGTGGGGGAAGAGAGAGAAACCTATGTCAACTTTAGACTCCATTGTTTCTGAATAGCATATGGCTATGCAGATTTACACAAAGATTGGAAATAAGAAACATGCTTACACAAATACAGAGAAGTTAAATGTTACAAAAATAAAAAAAATGCTTTTCAGAAAGGAGAGTAAATGTAACCTCTTGCATGCATGTTTTAACTTAGCTGTTTCTGGTACCTGGCTGTAGAAAAGCAGACTATTTTTTTCCTGAGGAAATTATGAAATTAAACAAAAAGCCCACATAGACTCAAAATTCATCCTTTGTGAAATACCTCATTAAAATTAAATAAATAAATAAATAAAGTCTCACTGGGTCTGTACAGTAGTTTCTTTGTAATCTCTGACTAATATATCCACAAATTCATGTTTTCCATTTAGCAACGTTTTGCAAGAAGAGAAGTCCAAGACTATTGGACAGATGGTGTAGCTTGAGGAGTGAGGAGGGTGAGATGCCTTTTCAGGATCCATTCCCTCCAGTTCCTGTGAATATTTCTCTTCCCTGAACTTAACTTGAATTTAAAGAAAATTGAAGGGGGCAAGAGAGGAGGAGATGATACTTGGGGAGGTACAACCAGATTGATATCATCCTAGCATTTTAGTACAAAGCAAAACCAAATCAAAACACAAAAAAAGCAGTTCAGGTGGAACAAGCTTTACAGAACTGATGTCATTTCCTCAGCTGGCCAGTTTGAGTGAAGACTGTATGATGCAGCATTATTCTTATTTCACTTCGGCTCTTTGTCAGAATGTTTCATTTTCAAAACACATTTCCTGCAAGGCCTGAACAACTCTAGTTACTTCTAGGTTTACATAAATATATTATTCTGGAGAATGTTCTGCAATTAGGCTACACACAGCCAGTACTTAAGGTACAGTAGAACTACAATTACAAAAAAAAAGCCAACACCACTTTAGGACCTCTATGGTCAAGATATTACTTTATCCTTCAGATTAATTTTTTTTCTTGATTAGTCATATTTTCCATTACCATTTCATTTTTCCATCTCCTGGTGGCCACACTTATGTAAAATTAAATTCAGTCTAAATGCTACTTTACACAGTTTTTGTCCTCATGCCAAGACAGAGCACACCAAGTTTTCTTCACTTACAGCAAATCCCTAGGAAATCACTGGTAATTTTGACACCTTCTATTCTTTAGCTTACATAGCCCTGATGTTGAGGGTTACATTTCCCTTTTCCTGATGGAAGGTTAATGGGGAAAGCAGTTTACACCAATAAAAAGTAGGATCACGATGTGGCAGAAGCAAGACTCTTGTACCTATTCTCTCTCAACAATGTTGGCATACAAGTACCCAGAAGCTGTAAAAGTGCACTTCATTTTGAATCCATCATAGCAGCTAATTACAATAGAGAAAGAGAAACAAGATTTGCCTTGTTTACCGGATTCTTCTGCCACTTATCCAAGTAGACGTGGTGTTCATGATCCACAATTATTTATAAAATCATTGAACGAAATCTTAACGCCTCACCTTAAGAAATAAAATTTAACTTTCTTTACTACCAGGTACTAGTTGATAAACAAAAACCCTTCATCGTGACAAACAAAAATGTTCCAGAGCAGCATTCTGCCAGCAATGGAGCTAGTCATGAACATGATGAATGCAATTATTAAAATTTTCATGGCAAAAAGCAGATGGTAAAGTTGCTTCTGGCTATTTGGGATGCAAGACAACCAGTGTTCCAAAGGTAGCTGTAACACTGAACTGCTAACAAAGATTGAACAAACCTCCTCAGACAGCGACAGCCCACAATCTAGTTGTCTCCTGCTACCAAATCAGTATCACTTCTGTCTTATCTAGAGCGAGTCCTAGGCACCCTACATTTTCTTTGTTCAATGAAATGGAGACAAATGCACCACCATTTGCAGATCAATGGCAGTGTAGCCTCAGTGGTATGCCACATACACTGGACAGGATGAAGACAGAATAAAATCTGGCAGAAAATTTGGTACAAGATTCCTCAGGGCAGATGAGCAATTACCTAAAATCAATCTCTTATCTTGCAGAAAATGGGGGAAAGAAAAAAAAACAAGAACAAACAAAAGAAATACACAATCATCACTATCTTCCCTTCCTGGAGACTGTGAGCAACTCAACAGAAAGTCATGGCCGGCTATTATCAACAGCTGCTGAAAAAAAATCTAAAAGAATGAGCATGGACATCTGTCCTCTGTCCATTACTAAGCGATGGAAGCCACAAAGAATCTCAAAGAATCATGGCAAAAGCCACACCAACAGGGATAAAGAAAACCAGATGACATCAGTGATCATTTTGCCATCATACCCTGCCCAACGTTTTGGTTTTGAAACCATGGGTCGGGATCCAGTACTGGGTCACAGACCAGATACTTGGTCATGGCATCTCCTGCCGCTGCAGCCAAAAGACTGGAATGCACTGCTGAAAGCTGTAAAAATTTATAAAACGTCATTATATCAAGTGACATTTCTTACATCATTGTATTAGTAGTTAACTTCCTAAATATTAAAACTCACATTGTCAATGGAAAAATAAAGAATCAAGGATTTTTATTCCCATGTCAGTGACATTGAAGTTACCAGAAAATATAAAGGCATATCACAAATATTTCTCTCTGTGTTTTTAGGATATCACTTGGAATATCTTTATATCACAAGGGTAGTGTTCAAATGTGGGCATTGGCCCTGTATATGAGCTCTGTGATTGCAGGATTGGGACAGTCATATGTTATTACAGTTCAATTCATAAAAACTTTCAGAAGAGGAGGAAAAAGAAAGGAATGTTATTTTTTCCCCATTCTGTACATACAAATAAACCAAAACAAAAATGCATGCTTCCAAAGATTGTTTTCCATCACAGCATTTAACTTGGATTTTTAAACACAAAATTTTATTTTGTAATGAACAGCATTAAGAACAATTTTTTTTTCACTTTCTCCAGATATTTGGGAAATGATGTCTGGTTAGATTTCTAAACAGATCCAAGTTATGACAAATAGGGAAAGAAGTAAAAGAGAGAAAAAACTAATTTAGTGAGTGAATCTATTTTAAGATTTTAAGCATTATTGATGTAGAGTTTTTTGCTTAACTCAGGAAAAATTAATATATTTAAAAACGCATTTAATTCTCATCAAATGACCATATAAATGTCTGTCACCACATCAGCACATCTGGCTGCAATGAAGGCAAATTAACAATAAGGTTCAGAAAATCTGGCAATATGATAAACTAAAGCATGAAAAATCCACTCTCTACACTCAGACCACCAATGATTAAGTATGGATTAACTTCCTGTCTCTAATACTGGCGCCTAAATTTAAGGAGGGAAATTACAGTGCAATCTGGGTACCAGGTTTCTGGCTACAAACAACAAAAAGCCCTTAACTAAGCTACTTTAGGCAGGGAAACCTTTTGCTCGACTTATCCTCTGAAAACTGTATATGATGCTCTATTCTAACAGCTGCTTTCAATTTAGTTTAAAAGTAAGTTTGACAACTATATAAATTTGCACTTTCAAAGTGAGCAGATTTAAAAACCTAAGTCCTGTAATAGTAAAACTTGTGGAATCAAATTACTTTAATACATTGCTGACAAGAGAATTCCCAGCTTTTTTTAAAAAAAAAAAAAACTTGACATCTACACCAAGGAAAACTAAAGGAGTTGAGAGATGGTCTTAATTATCATGTTGTAAGTGAGCCTCTCTCTTTGGTTTAGACTGGTTAATAATATTGGGATCCTCAATTGAAATTTAATCTAGAAAGAACTCAATTTATAACTGTTCAACTTAAGTGATGACTAATGTACAGTTCACATTTATCTATAGGGAGAAACAAGCAGATAAAAATGAAACAGCAGCAGAAGTTAAACCAAGAATGAATGTACACTGGCTATCTTTTTTATGCTGTGTGTGTAATTATTGGTGAAACATGGAATTGGACATGGACTGAAGAGCTGGGAAATACTTAACATTCAAGCCAATCACTCGGAGGAGAATACTACTACCAGGCAAACATTGAGGGACCGTTTTGGGTTTGTTTTATTTTTTAAACTAAGTCACTGGCTGTGTATTTGTGTGTTTGTTTTTGTATTCACACATGGCTAGACAGGTGACTAGACAGTTAGCCCTGTGTGAATGTGGGACAATTTGGGGAAGCTGTATGGCCAGAGCTTCTTGTAAGGACAGAAGATAGCAAATATGGTGAATCCATATGCTCCACGTTATAGACAAACTGATGAGATATGGGCCAGAGGGTTATATACTCAACAGACATTTTCAATTTCTTTGAACATATCTCCACTTTGCATTCTTCATACACTAATGTGGCTCAAGACCACAAGGCAGCATATTTTATTAAAAGTGATGTGCAAATAAGATGCATGATACCTGCAAACAGCATGAAACGTCCATTCATAAAGAGATACAGGTATTGGTACGAGTTTAGAATGCTTTAGTACTCATTTCAATAAAATGAAGTCTGACAGGAAACATACATAGTATTATTTACATCATTAATTTACAAGAAATACCATTTGTAGAAAACAAAGCTATAAAATAATTAGAAATATAGTACTTCTCTAAGGAATGAATTCCCTGTATAAAATTTTATAACATTTTGGCAATTATGTTTTATCTGTATAAAAATGTATTCATTCTTTCTGATTTCATAGCTCCATTAAAAACATGGTGGACTCCTCCCCCCTCCACCCCTTTTTAAATAAAGCTCCACATTGAGGTAGTATGTCAAAATATTTTTTTGGTTCCATCAATCAATGGCAAGTTCAAAAGCAGCTATGTGTCCAGGTCATAAGACAGGAAAGTGGGAGTCCTAAAGTTTTCAAAGGCCTGTTTGTAAGTACAAATGCTGTTTTCCTCTTGAGGAACTGTCCTGTCCTTTCCATCTTCCTCTGTCTCAGAGTCAAAATCCAGTGAGGCTTGAGAATTATTATGGAAGATTTTTGGTTGACAACTTTCTGGCTTCCTGCAGCTCGAAAATGAGTCCAGTTGAGGCCTCCATAAAGACTTTCCAAATGTTCCTGTAAGATAGAAAATTGTTAAGAAAAAAAGAGCACAAAAGAACACTTGTGTTAACAGCTCTGTGTCTTACCAAGGACTGAACATGAGAATACAAGCCAAGGACAGATGACTCAAGTTTTCTAAAATGAGATTTGGCTTTATTTCTAAGACATACTATTATTCCCCATCCAAAAGAAAAAAAAATCCTCTATTATCATATGTACCCATTTAAAACTCTTAGTTGAGAACTTAAAAGTGTTTCCAAAGTAAATAACTTGGTTGATAGCCATTCAGAACAATCCATCCCATCTAATTTCCTTGTTTACATTTTCATGAATTTTCTCTCTCAAACACAAAATACAAACAAAAACCTCAAATGAGACAAGAGACTAATGCATAACTCAGAACAATCTCTTCAACATGCTTTTTGGATAATTCTGTGTATTCTGAAAAGTGACACAAAAATATGCTCTCTTTAGCTAGTCTGATACTAAGATCTGTTTATAAGTCACGATACTTTTTAAAAACTACACGCCCTGCAATCTGAATGCCAGACTCCTCTGTCTGGCTTATGTTGCACATCAGTAATAAGATCCTACCTGTCAAATTCTGCCTTCATTTACACCCCCTTTGCCCTCAAATGGGTGGCACAGGAGTTACCCAAGCAGCATTTGACTGAATTTCAATTAAGATTTCAGTTGATGTACTAGCCAACTAGCCAGAAAAGAATACTTTTTCTCTTCTCCTTTTGCCATGTGGTGGCTCTACAGCTAACACAATGATACTGAAAGTCTTCACTTGTGCCACAGATAGAAAATATAGACAGGTATGTCTGATATGTGGCATAGATCTGTTGATTAAGGTGTCACATGTACACATGCCACCCTACAAAAAAAAGAGAGCCTGGCACATGTTGACTTTGAAATACTAGATGATGTGCTGGAAGAGTCAAACTTTCCTGGCATTGTATCCATTGGCAAATTTGCCATAAATAAACACATTTTAAAGAAAAACTGTATTTAGAAAAAAAAGTGGTCGTATGGGAGGGTTCCCATTAATGTTTGCATTAATTTGCAAATCAGTTTTGTTCATATTACAGATTGAAAGATGTTCTCCATAGCATCAACCTGGCTTCTGAAAAATCATGCTGTGAACCTTCTGGCTTAGTATCAACAATGAAAAAGGCTGTAAGATGATGTTACAGAGGTCACTGATTCTGTGACTTCCAGAGACCTCAATGACATTTTCTCCTTCAGCTGCAAGACAGCAGGATCTGAGCTGTCAGCCAGTGGGGAGTCTTGAGCTGGGGAGAAGGGGAAGTTGCAGCTCAGTGCTGTCACAGGCAGCAGGGTGGCCACCAGAGCTCCCAGCCACTGGCTCCAGATCTCCGAGCCACGATGGGTGGCAGGGAGACCCAGGAGCTGTCTGCCACAAGGGCGGGTGGTGGACCCTCCCTCCCGGGCTGTCATTTGCCCCCATGAGCCTCATTTTGTCACAGTTATTATTTAATAAAAATCAGGGACAGGGCTTCAGTCAATTTTTGTTTAATGCCCGTGACCAGTCCCTGACTTTTACTAAACATGACAAAATCTTAACCTTCAAACGAAACTAATGCCAGCTGTCTTCAGTGGGGTTGTGCAGACATGAGAAAGCAGACTTTGAACACAATAGTGCTGCAGAAGTGATTCTACAACTGGAAATTAGAAACGAAGTCACCACACCTGCCAACTCCCTAAGAGCAACTGGAAGCCATTCAGAACAGTGATTCTCTATTGTCTTTCACTGCAGATTTGTACAGCAACTAGCACTGTGATGCTCCAATCTGTCTGAGGCAGGGGTCCTCAAACTACGGCCCGCGGGCCGGATACGGCCCGCCAAGGTTATTTACCCGGCCCCCGCCCCTGCTGCGGCCTGCCCCATGCGTCTGGGGCAGTGGGGTGGCCGCAGCCAGGGCAGGCTGCCGGTCTCCCACCCACCGGCCGCCTCGACTTCCCGGCCCAGAGCCGACCCCGCCCCGCTCTGCCGACAGCGTTGGCCTCCTGGCACGGGGCCAGGATCAGTCTCCGTTGCCGGGGTCTGTCTGCCCTGCCGGGGCCGCGTTCGGTCCCCGCCGGTGCTCCCTCCCAGCTGTGCAGGCTGCGGCCGGGCTGGGGAGATTCAAATCTCCCGCCCTGA
>ML685797.1:14613733-14676031 GCA_007922175.1 Pelusios castaneus
AAAATTAATTTTAAATAAAAACCTTTCTTAAAATTAAATTTCAATTCAAAATTCATTCCAATTAAATTAATTAAACACAATTAATTAATTCTATTTACAATCACTTTATCTTCAATTAATGCCTATAATTTCTGTCTTGTGAGTTTTCCCCAAAAATTTATTCTGAAAAAGTTTTTCACACGGCTTGAAAATTTTGCACACAAGCCACCAAACCTAGAGGGAACATTGGCTACTAGTTGCGTACACAACAGCAGGCCAGCAGGCTAACATCGGTCAGTCCCACACTCTGGGCCTGGCCGGAGCCCACAGCACCAACAAAAAGTGTGTGGATGCATTACTGCCTGCCACCCAGTACCCAGAAACACAGGCCAGCAGCAGACGTGATAGCTACGCGTTCACTTTTTTTCTAACTATAATACGGCCCCCCAACAGTCTGAGGGACCGTGAACTGGCCCCCTGTTTAAAAAGTTTGAGGACCCCTGGTCTGAGGCCTCTAGCTATAAACCAAGATCAACAAAAATACCAGCACAAGAGACCTTCCGAACAGAAGAGGATATCAGCTACCCCACCCCCGAGCTCGCACTGACTCCCACATAGACTTCTATGACACGAACTGTAAGACAGAAGCCAGCTGGTGATGTTCTATTTGTATGGTTCTCCCACTGCAGTAATGGTAAAGTGCCACTCCTCAGATCTCCTGGAAACGACAAGGTTTTATAGTCTAAATCTCTGCTTTTGCATGGCCAACTCCAGCACCTTTACCCACAAAGGGAAGAAGAGAACTTGGACAAGAACATTCTTCACTCTTTCCTGTGGATGGCACAATCTGGGTCTTAAACACTCTGTTGATGCACAAGCCAGAATAGGATACAGCCCCTTAACTCATAGTTGTGTTTGGCATTCGGATATCACAGTGATGAAAACAGCATAAAGAAGAAACATAGTTGGGGTTCTAAGTTAAACCAATCTTACAAAAATGTCACAAAAATATAGGGCATGATCCCTGTAGTCCCCCTATGGAGTTAAATGTGCGACCCCTAAAGGAGTTGAACCTTAAAAACCATTTTGTGTTTCATTAAAGCAATGTTCTCCACTTGAAGTGGATGCTTGAAGTGTTGTTATTCCTGAACTTAAATATATTCTAAAATGTATGGAAATATGGAAACTGTATTTGGATAAAGTATAAAACCAACCAGTACAAAGGTTCATGAACAAAAAGAATTTGTATAAGTGACTTGATTGTTTTAGCTAACCGGCTAGTAAGTTACCTTGACAACCTATAAGCTACTTGTTCAATGGGCTGATTCAAGACTTATCTTCTGTAGGAAGATCTACTGAATGGACTAAATAACTAGTAAGGGAAGAGTGAAAAATGTAACATTCCATTGGTCAAAGGGGCAAGAGGGAAAGGAAAGATCCCAGTGATACTTGGCTTGGATAATTTATGGTGTGTAAAGTTTTAACAACATATGGCAGGTTAGAAGTGGGGTTTTACTGAGAAAAGGGGTTATTTTAAGCCAATCCCAAATTCAGTCCTTTTGAAAGGCAACTGAGTGCTGCTTGTGATAGACAATGCAATGTCTTTAGGATGATATTGTATTACAGTTAGGAACAGTTTATGTATGATTGTATTGTATTTCAGGGGCAGGGTTACCTCAGCTCTAACAGGAACTACAAACAGTCTGAGCGATTAAGGTGACTCACTGAGACTAAACAACTTCAGAGATGTTCCACCCCCTGGGGTGGTTTGTATATACTAGTTTATGATGGATTTTCCAGAGACTAGGAAACAAAGAAAGGGCTTTTGCTATGAAAGGATGAGCCTGCACTGATTTATGGCTATTTTCTGATCAAGCAAATGAATGAAGGAAAAGACGTTGACCTATTAGGGCCTCATAAGGCTGACTGCTAACTGCTGGTATGCTAAAAATGTATTTAAATCTGTTTATTGTTTTCTTTGTAATACTTTTATCTTAAGAATAAGTGCGCTTGATTAGAAAGAGTGCTATGATAGCTTGTAACTTTTGGCAACACACTTTTCATAGCCATTGGAAAGAAAGCAAATCACAGGTGCTAGTTTTTAGACAGACTGGCATTCTGGGGATATCAGTGTAGGCAAGGAAATGTGCAGCTTTAAAATCCCAATCAGGAGGGAGAGACATGTGGATCTTCACCAAAGAGAGGTAACAGCTGGGAACCAAAAACCTTAAGTGGGTGCCCTCCAGGGACTGTGGTGTGGGAATACGGTGCAGTTACCCAGAAATGTAATGCTACCAACTAAGCAATACACCAGAAGTTATTCTCCCCACACATTGTAAAATATATTTTATGATGTACTTAATCTTTGTTTTAAAAAATCCCATTAAAAAAATCAAGAAACTGAAGGCTTGTACATAACTTCATCATACAGTCACACACTGCTTGTTGGTTCTCCTTTCAGTGCCTCCTCAGCTGGTGCATTGCCTATTCAATGGCCTTCTCTGAGTGTCTGTATGAAGTGCCCTGCACATTCCTGGCACTATTCAAATAATGGAGGAAGGACAGGTAACACTCAAATCCAACATTATAAAGTATGCACTGTTTGGTGGGATACTAGAGATTGCCAGAAAGTCAGCAGCAACTGTCTTTGGTTTCTTGGAAAAAAAGTAAGGCTACTTATGTGACCAGCTAGGTTTCTCACAATATGAACTGTTGAATATAAGCCTGAATTACTCTTCTGACAAAAGAGGTGAATATAATGTTTTCTAGTATATGTAAGTTATAAGAGATATGTACACAAATTATATTTGCAGCTCTGGGAAAGGTAATAGCTAAAACATACCCAAGAAAGTGCTATTAGTGGTAATAGAGGATGGTTCCTGATTTCTGTTCAAATCAAATACATCTGAGTTTAGACTCAAGCTTTTTAATCCAGTTCCTTCATTTGGTGCGTAAGTAGAGTTAAGCAATTTGCCACTGGTAGCCTGTATTCCGGTGCTGCTAGCATACTGGTCAAAGGGATCTTCTGGTGAATGTGATAATGTTCCAAGTGAATATGGATAATGTTCCTTTTTCTTTAAATAACTAGATTCAGTTGGGTCCATACACACTGCTCTTTGGTCAGGGCTGCAGCCTTAATAAAAAGGAGAAATCAATATTATGAGGAATCATATAAGACAACACTGTAACAGGACTAAAATGTGTATTTGACTTACTTGTGTGGTATGTTTCAAAAGCATCAGACCCATAAGCATTCCCTTTTAAATACACAGTCCCTGAAGTCCCCAGATAGTGGCATAAGAAGGGATCCGTAACAACTTCCAGGTCTGTTTCACTGCCGTTATCTAGATGACAAATGCCTTAAAAATAAAGACAAGATGCATCAGCTAACAGGCACTTTTTCCCCCCTAGGCTTCATCCTACGCAGTTAGTTTTACTAGTGGAGTTTTGCTCTTCTGCAAACTAAGCAGCTACAGTTCCTACCATCTGTCAAGCTATGAAACCCTGAGTGGAATTTTAAGTCTACTTCCTGTGGAGAGGTAGGAGTTTGCAAGAGTTCAGTAAAATAGGTTGATATATCTGCTATAACCCAGCCCCAATCCTCCCCAGAATGGATATGTCAAGATTTCTTAATATGTCACCAATGAGAGTGCTTTTTGGGGGGTACAGGTTAAAGTATATAACATAACTACAACAACAAAAAAGGTTACTCTTACCCTGTATAGTTCCTGGGTAAACACTCTTGTTTTGGTGTAAGTATAATTAATTTAAATTTACACCCGTGGTTATACTGAAGAAGTTTCCCCATGCAGACAAGGCCATACTGTTAAGTGGATCAGTAAAACCAGCTTCTGTTACCAGCACAAGCGTTTCTCAGTCCTGTATTGCACACTAAAATCTCAGCTTCAAATACTCTTTTCATTCACTGAAGCAGTCAGTAAGTCAGTCCCAGGGCCTACACATTAGGCACAATCCATTACATTCATTAGGAAGACAATGTCAGATTTCTAGTCACCAAAACAGTGCCAATTTAAAATATTTACCATTACTATCTCTCTGTTGCAAGAAATAACCCCCCATGGAAGAAGTTAGGAACTGATGATGACTTCCGTTTTCTGATGATCCATACCCATCCTGCCTTTCAGCTAATGTTCCCTGGGATGACAGGTAACTTGGAATGTCAGCAGGCAAGTTTGTCTCATCTGTGATCAAAACAAAAAATGTATAAAATCATCAATATATTTTAGGCTTCTCTGAAGCATTTTTAAACTTGCCAGCAACATGCTGAAGGCAACAAATGATTCACTCTTCTGAATCTGATTCAAAACACACAAATATCTCTGAAAGTTAGTGCAGAACAACCACAAACACACTTGACGATTCCTGTGCAGTGCCAAGCTTCAGTTTACACACCTGTATTTGTGATGCTGCAATCTTCATTTCTTCTCCTTGTGTGGTATATGATGACCACCCACACAAGGGAAGTACCCACCACACAGCAAACCACTGCTATGATCACTACGCCAACTGTGGCCCATCCATCATCATCCAATGATGGAGCAATGTTTTGAGGAGAATCACAGGTGGGAGTGGGAATTACATTTAGTCGAATATTGCCTCTCTCTGTTCCAAGTGTATTAGACATTTCACAAGTGTATTTCCCAGCATCTTCAACATCTGCATCCACAATAATCAGTAACTGGTTGCCTGCAGCGAAGAAATGCCTTTCTGTTACCACCAATGGGCTGTCATCCTTAGTCCAGTTCAACCGTGGTGGTGGACTACCACCAGCAATACACTGCAAGACTGCTGTTTCACCTTTTGTCACTGTTCGATCTACCAAGGGACGCAAAAATGATGGTGTTTCTGAAATAAAATGAAAATATATTCTAAATTACCTCTACAGAAAAAGATAGCTATTCCTGCCCTCCTTTCTTCCCAACACACAGAAAATATAGAAATGACTGGGGGTCGGAGGGTGATATCAAATCACAGAACTTTGGCATTTGTATTTTTCTAAGCTTTAACTCTTAGAAAGATGGCATTTTTAGACAAATGACTACACAATCCTTGCAATCACCCCAACGTGTTTAAGACAAGATGATATCTAAGCTCTTGCTGAGTGCCATTCTAGAAATATATTTCTACAAAAATGTTGGAGTAGCTAACAGTTTGGGGAAATGATTTAACTAAATTAAAAGTTTCATTAAGGCCTAATGATGCTGATAGCTGTTCTGCTGGAGGGAAGGAAGGAATAGAAGGGAGTGTTGAAGAAAACAACTTAACCCTTTTTTTAAAATCAGGTTTCAGCAAGGCACCAATTTATTCCAGCAAATTGCAGGGAGAGAGAGTTAAACTGACAGGGTGTCTCCTGTACAGTCAAGTGAGCTCTGCTCGCAGGCAGATCTCGCAGGTACTTATAGAGATAACATAGCATTTCTGCTTATTAGGTGCAAGTGGAAGGTTACAAACTAGTCAAAACTGAATACAGAGGCAACTTATTTTTCTAAGACACTTTGACCTTGAGAACTGAGTCAGCTCTTTTCTTTCCCTTCTCAGACCATTCCATCCTTATCTTTACACTTCCCACAATTCTTCTATAAGTCTGCTGTTGCTAAGCAAATTTGAGGCCTGCAAGATTTGTTTCTACACTCCCCCCTTTGGTGCTTTCAGCACACCTTGCCTCAAACTCGAATACCCATTAATCCTCCGATTTCATCCTTTCCCCATATTTCATTTTTCTTAATTTCCGAGTATATGCTATGTATTTCCTTTCTTTGTTCTGGATTGAAGCTTCTATAAATAGTTTTAGCAGAATAATTTTAAAACAGATTTGATTAATAGCAACATAATGTATCCACAAACTAAAATTGCAATTAGCATTAGAAGTCCATTAACTATTTTAGTTTCTAAAGCTCCAAACCAAGCCCCATGGCTCTTCTTGATGTAACTTTTTTGCTGCTTTTTTTGAATTTTACCCAAGGCTTGACATATTTGGTCATCATTGTCTGGGATACAGGTGCAACGTTCTTTCCCAATTATGGCATAAGTGTCACCTTTTGAGGCGTGTACAAAGTCTAGGGCCAGTCTATTTTGTAAGGTCATTTGTCTGATTTGCTTACTTTCTGAAATCTTCAAGACACCTCACTTCAAACCCTTTCTGGTGTCTGTGGTTTAGCTTTGACACATTTAAGACAGCTTAATTAACAAGATGATATCTGTGGGTTGTTTTTTTTTTTTTTTTTGTGTGTGTGTTTTTATATTTCCCATGTTTAGTTCTAACACTTTCCTTAGAACTTTAGTTCAGTATACTAAGGATTTAAATGTGTCAAATTGTTGGGTATGTTCCCACCTACCCATCCATGCACAAGGAGGAATTCCTATACTCCCAATCCCAATCACCACCAACAATCCGGACTGGTGGGACCTCAGCTGGTGAAAAAATGCCACATAAAATGATGTAGGAAGAAATGTGCCGGAATTTATAAGGGTTCTAGATACTCCATACCCCCAAGCAAAGAGTGTGTTACATATGTAATAAAATGGGACAGCCATCACTTGGGCACTCCCTTAACTGTTCCCAAGTGATCCATAGTACTTGGGAAGCCGATACTACAGGAAATTGGCCCTCTTGGTGGCTAACGGGTTGGTATTGGACTGCAGCGAGTCTTTTGATTCGCTGTGAGTATGGTGTTACTGCCCTTACAAGTCACTATTGGGTCTGTGGTAACAAGGCTTAAAAACACTGGCCAGCTGAATGGAATGGAGTTTGTTGTCCTGCTTATCTGATGCCCGCTATCCGACATACAATTGGACCATTGGATCACTTGGTTCCAAATCGCCCTAGGCGTGAGATAACGGAAACACAAAGATACTGGGGTATTACCCTTCCCTGTACCGGTGTTGCCCTAGCGATTAAAGAAATCAGACTGTCTCCTTGATTTTAGAAGTAGCAAATGAAACAACCACAGCACTAAGTGCTGTCAACCAAATTTGAGGCCTGCAAGGTTTGTTTCTACAGGAGTATGAGCTAAAAGCTTGTAGCCAGTTGATCTACTGATCAGAAATAGATGCTCACTAGCCTTACAATGGAGGAAAAAAACAAGAAATAAGTTACATAGCCCTGGTCTACAGTAACAGTACTCCTAAAGCATGTCTCCCCACTGGCATGCCAGTTACGCCGACCTGAACTGCACTGAAATTTGACTTAATAAAAACACCCCTACAAGAGGCATAATGCTGATGTCAGATTCTAGAGATTGAATCACTGTCAACATAGGCAGAATACAATGTAAGTCAACATCATTGGCCTTCGGGAGCTATCCCATAGGTCTCTGTTTTGACCACTCTGGACATCTGTGCTCTGCTGCACTGTGACCACGTAAGTAGGATACAGCTCCTCCCCCTCAAGCCCTGGGAATTTTTGAAATCCCATTTCCTGTTTGGTCAGCATGGAGAGAGCTTCATAGCTGAACAGCTCATGGCACCTACATGTCCTTAACACGCCCCAGCATGGAGTCAACCTGAGATCTTGGATCTCCTTGGCCTGTACGGCAAGGAATCTGTTCTTGCTTAGCTCTGAGCCAGCAAAAGAAATTATGATATCTACAAGGAAGTGTGGTATGGTTGAGAAAGGCCACGACAGGGATGTGCAGCAGTGCCATGTTAAAATCAAAGAGCTGAGGCAGGTATATCAGTGAACTTGGTAGGTTAACAGTTGTTCTGGCTCCTTGCCAAGGACATGCTGTTTTTATTTTTATTATTTCACCACTGTCCTACCCTGCAGAATCGATACCTCAGCGGAATCCAGGATGAATGAAGAAGCCTCCGTGGATAAGGAGGAGGAGAACAGGGGGCAGGAGAGTGGGGTATCCATTCTCCAGAGAGCCAGGATCTGTTCATCATCCCAGAGCAGCCCAGTCGGTCACAGGATGGCGTCAGTGACCAAGATGCTGGGGAAGGCACATCTGGAGAGTGTGTTTATCAAAATCTCATTGCTGTGGTTATGTCCCAAGTCCTGCTTCTACTATTTATGAAGAAAGGAGTTTGTGTTTGGAGGGGTTGGCATTCCTGGGTGTAGGTAAATTTCCACATAGGGTCACTACAAGAACAGACTGTTGGTGGGCACAGGAATGCTACACGAATCCTCCATGGATATCTCTGAAATTCTTATGAAGGTAGTCTGAAATCCTTTGCAGATGCTTTCTGGGGAGGGCAGCCTTGTTTCTTTCTCCATGATAGGAGACTTTACCAAGCCACGCTGCTATTAAAAGAGCAGGCACCATCACAGAACATAGCATAAGGAGCAGGTCTGCCCCGATACCCTTGCTTCCCATGTCTGGAACAGCAGTCTGACCCCTGCAGCATGTGCAGATTGGAATGCTGATCTGGCCTCGCATTTTGTACAGCCAAGGGATTTCTTGTAACAATGTATTGTATTTTAGACTACATGGACTCATCTAACAATGGAAACAGTGTGCTTTGCTTGCCTTACAGTTGACTCCTTGATCTTCAGCCACACAACTCCTACAGAGCTTCTCTCCCAGGAAGAGGGGGGAAAAAAAATCCAGGGATGACACACAACAGGATATGGCATAAGATGTTTGTAATGCTCACAATGATAGTGCAGAGTTGAGCGGGATCCATGCCTATCCAACAATGATGTGTGCATGGTAGAGAAAAAAGGCGCGAAAATCATTTCCCATTTGTTTGTGACAACAAGGAAGGGGGAGGGAGCATGTTGCATCATGGGAGGATGACAACCTTCCACAAACCTCTGCATCTAGTTGCACTGTGTGATAGCTACTGACAGTGCACTGCTTTGAATGTTGGCCCAACAGTGACTAATAGGGACACAAGAGCCCAACACAAGGAGCATCGTGTGATCACACTTCCAGAATTCGGTGCATGAAAATCAATTAAAAATAGATAGATTTCCCCCCCCCACACACACACACACAATAAATAAAATAAATAAATAAATAAATAAAATCATCCTGGCAATCTCCTCCTTTCTCTGAGTACACTAAATCATTTCTATTTTAAACTATGCATTTAAATGAAAATGTAACTGTTTTGTTACTTATAGTTTTAATACATAGTCATTGTTACAATATATATTTCTAATCAATAGCCACTGATTAACAAATGATGAATTTAGGAAATGCATTACCACAGAACTCATCTGAAAAGGCATTTTTCAAATAATGCATGTTTCCAAAAGCACCCACTAGTAGTTAAATGGCACATCTCCCTATTAAATCCTAAATAGCACATTTTATTATGTAATATCTAAAAGCATGGCAAAACTCATCACACACTTGAATACGAAATACTTATGCCACCACATATCGACAGCTTCTCACCTAGTACTGTCAGTGTTGCGTTAGCTGAAATGCTCCCGGCAGTGTTTTGAGCTGTACAGCTATAAACTCCAGTGTCCTCTATTTTAACATCAACAATAAAGAACACATCATCCTCAGGCATGACATGCATACGTCTCTTGCGTGCTGCAGGAAAGTCTGTGCCACCATCCTTCTGCCAAGCAATCTGCGGTACTGGATGACCAACTGCAGCACATTCTAATCGTGCCATTGCCCCAGCACGAATAGTTAAGTCCATGGGCATCTTTGTAAATGAAGGAAGCACTGAAGTAAAAACAAAAAGTTTAACCAGGTACATGAAATAAGTAGATTTCTTTCCAATTTTTTGGACAAATAATTTTTCCTGCTTTGTACATTATTTTTTCAATTTCACCACACTAAGCGTAAGTGTAAAACTTATACCAGTTTCAGTAACAGCCATGTGTAAGGCTTTGAAGATAAGAGCCAGGGCATGAAGGGCTGGAACAAACAAACAAACCCAACACACAACCAAAAGACTTAAATGTATATATTTGGAAAGAAGAGAGCCCTGTGTTTAAAACTAAGGAGACACGGGTTTACCTCTCAACCCTGCTACAGGCTTCTTGAATTACCTCTGCCAAATCACACACTGTGTTCCTCAGTAGAGAAGCTGTAACGTCTCCTATAAAAGTTAGACAATAGTACCTCCTTTTCTCCCACTCTTTCCTTTCTCTCTTTAGACAGCATGGTCATTTCTTAAATATTTTTGTACAGCGCCTCACAATAGGAACAGATTTTCATTGGGTCCTTTAGATATAACTATACAATAAACAGATCTTGGAAGCAGTATGCTTTCATGAGCTGAAATTAGGTTGTAAAGTATTTTCTTTTTAAAAAAAGAGTGGGAAAAGAAAACTATATTGTATTTTGCTTAACAAATGATTTCCTCTTCAAATTCACAGGTAAAAGCAGCATACTTACTGTTAATTGTAAGCTTGGCTTTGACAGAGTAGGATGAACCAAAGTGATTTGAAATAACACACTGGTATTTTCCTTCATTGCTGAATTCAACATTACGTAGACGAAGTATGGTAGTGTATTCCATCACTTCGCCGCCCTGGGCCCGGAGATGTGCATAATTCTCCATTTCTGCATCATGCAGTAATTCATTGTCTTTCTTCCATGCAAAAGTCATTGGGGAATCACTGCTGCTGGCTGCTGAACATATGAAACTTAAATTGGAGCCTTTGATTGCTGATTGAGTTTCTGGCTGGACAGTGATCTGTGGTTTAGGAAAATCATCTGCAAAGATGGGAAAGGGGAAAAGAATTGTGACACTGATGAAAACAGGCAAATACCCAAGTCTCCAGGACTCTTTTTAGAAAAAGATTTTGTAAAACTTGTTTTATGTGTTTGAGAGAAGAGTCAGTCATATTTATAAAGCAGAGATACAGTGGTTGAGTTTTAGATTTCATTTGTCTCCAGACATTTAAAGATACCATATTTATGAGTTTACTGCACTAATTCATCTCTTAATGAAGAGAAAGCACATCTAAAACAGACAGTATTGCTGTTTATACAAGAGCACTAAAGAGGATAGAATTATTGTTAAAAATCTGTAAAATCTACTGTAACTATCAATCATGAAGCCTAGCTTTCCTTTTTTTTTTTTTTTTTTTTTTTTCCTCCTTTTTGCAATATGCTTTTCTTCACTAAAACATGGTTCCTTCTGCCTTCAAGAAATTGTCAGGCATACCCCAAAACCACATACAAAGTTACTGTTCTAGTTACTTACGTGTAAAATGCATTTAATTTTACAAATAAAAATGTTTTCATCTGTCAGTCCTGCAAATGTAATCAGGGACCTGAGAGTTTTGCTGGGTTATTTCCTTATTGTGCATCATACTACATTATATCCTTAGTGACATTTATGTAATCAAATTGCCTTCAGTGGTTGTGCACAGGTATAATTGTTGAAACATATTAAATGTTTATACTGGTAATGTGAGAGGAGGAACAGAATCCTGCTCAATTCTCTTTTGGCTATGCACTGCTAATGGAAGTTTAAAAAGTATTAAAAACTTTTGGGGTGGGCGAGACACTAAAATAAGCAGATGTGATACAATATACAAAAGGAACTGCTCTGTTGAGTGTTATACTGGCATCTTCACATAGCCCATTTTCAGAGTAGAACCACACTTTTAAAATAAAATCATGAAGGATATTTCTCATCCTCTTGTTCAAGCCATTAACTTCAGTACTTGACTTGTAAGCAATGTTGTATTTGGTTACAAAAGCACTACAGTCAAACTCCTGTATAATTAAGCAGTTAATACAGGTCTTTAGACACCTATTTTCAATCACTAACAATTTTCTCAAAACTTAACTTTTGGCTTGAAATCACTCATGCTTTGTTTCATCTTGAGAAGCGTAATTTTAGGAAGTGTGAAGTAAATCAGTAGGCTATTTTTAAGCTACGCTATTATGGACCACTCACCCCATGTGTTTGTCCCACTAACCAATTTGAATTTTTTTCCCTCTCTGAGTTGTTTTCAACATATCAACATGGCACTGAAGATTTTAAATAATCATACCAAGCAAATATCATTGTGAAGTTAAAGAAAATAAAGATGCATTTCTCTAGATGTACAATCATTTTATTTGAAATAAACAAAGGAAGAAACAAACACCTTGACAGAATACCAAGCACTGCAGAAATATAACACCATTACGCACCTTCCCCCACTGAAATGTTAAAATTAAGTTAACAACGACAAATATCATGGTTGGAGCCAAACAAAGAGGCCTCTATTCAATCTGGTATTTGCATTGAGCGAGGACACTGCAACAATAACCTTCTCTTTTTAGTTTGTCAGCAAAAATTTATGCATTTTTTAGAAAGGAATACTACAGAACAGAACAGAATAGAATAGAAAATATATGCCATAAATTATGGGGACCACAGTGTGTTGCAACTTTAGGCCCTAGGGTTGAGAGTGCCAAAAGCATAGGTCGATGGTGCAACTGCATCTCTATCTCCAAAGCCTCGGCCATTCCTTTGGACAAGCCCCAACAACACCACTGGCCTTCCCTCCAAGTTAAGATTTGACTTGTATGCTTTCACATCACAGTGGGGGACAGCAACATATTACAATTCATGTCTCTGTCCTTCCTTCTTCCCCCTGGACCAATAAAGGCCAAGGTTGTTAGCCTTCTGGGGACAGTACTTCTGTTTGCCCAGACTTTTAAAGCCCTACGCGAATACAGAAATGTGGATCCAGATGTGATCCGCATCCGCTCAATCTCAGTCTCTATCCGATCTGTGATCTGCATGCCATCTTTTATGTGTATCCATAACTGCATCCGCAACTGAGCTTGGGCTCACAGTCAGCATTTTAGCTTTTGATTGGCTTATTCCCCATATGAATCCTGCCCACTTTTTCCTTTTCTTGTTTGCGGTTTGTGCACTGTACTAATCAGATTTCCTTGGCCACCAATGAAATCTCTAATTGAAATCATGGCACTGAGAACTGCAAACAAGAAAAAGAAGTGGGCGGGAAAGGTATGGGGAATGAGCCAATCAAAGGCTAAAATGCTGACTGTGAGCCCAAGCTCAGTTGCGGATGCGGTTATGGATACACTTAAAAGATGGCATGCAGATCACAGATCAGATAGAGATTGAGCGGATGCGGATCGCATCTGGATCCACATTTCTGTATTCGCGCAGGGCTCTAAGTCCGGTTAAACAGAAGTACTGTCCCCAGAAGGCTAACAACCTTGGCATGCTAACTGACTGTGAGCGGTGGTCTCCAAGCCCCAGCCTGCTGTGACTGAGACTCTGATTAGCTGACGGACCACAAACAGAGCTGAGCTGGGACTGACTGGAGCACTTCCTTGTTCCCCTGTATGCTGCTGATGCGTATCATAGCAGAAGCTGCTGGGACTGATCATAAAAACAGAATCTGAATCCGTGGGCTAATCGCAACAATGGGTCTGCGGATATCTGCACCCGCATCCATGGATACGGATACCCGCAGATCTGCAGGGCTCTACAGACTTTTATCTCACATGTGGGAAAGGGTGCTTTTTTATATTGTTATTATAAATAATGTGTTATGCAGTTAAAATTAGTTATGTTGATTTTGTATCTTATGAATGCATATCTAGAAACATTGTGACTAATGCACTTTAAAGATTTAATAAAATATAAAATTGGCAATAGCAATACAGCTTCACTGATTTAAAGGACTGCACCTATTCCTGTTTCACAATTTACTTTTCTTGTTAAACTTATTCTAACACTAATTTTCTTTTAGGTTTTTCCCCATTTAGGGGAAAAGGGCTATTGTGCTTTTTTTGAAGTTTTAAAATTGATCACAGCTGGCGCTAAGCAATAAACTACAAAAGTTACTGATAAAATCACTTTTAATTTAATGTAACTGGTTACTTTAATTAGCCTCTGCACTAGATGACTGGAGGCTAATGCACGTAATGCCAATTATTAAAAAGGACTCCAGAGATGATCCTGGCAACCACAGTAAGTTAACTTCAATACCAGGCAAATTGTCTGAAACTACAGAAAAGAATGGAATGATTAGAAATACAGATGAACATGAAGAAAAGTCAGCATGGCTTTTAAAAAGGGAAATGGCGTCTCACCAATCTGTTAGAAACCTTTAAGGGGGCCAACAAGCCTGTGAAACAAGGATAATCTAGTGGATATAGTTGTACTCTGACTTTCAGAAAGCCTCTGACAAGTTCCCATACCAAACGCTCATATGCCAAGTAAGGAGACATAAAAGGGAAGGTCAACTCATGGTTCAGCAACTGGTTAAAGAGTAGAAAACTAAGGACAGGAATAAATGGTCAATTTTCATAGCGGAGGGAGGTAACATCAGTGACCCACCCAAGAATCTATACTGGGATTTGTGCTGTTCAACACTTTCAAAAATTATCTGGAAAAGGGAGTAAACAGTGAGGTTTCAGGTAATATAAAATTATTCAAGATACTTAAGTTCATAGCTGACTGCAAAGAGTTACAAAGGGATGTCACCAAACAGGGTGACCAGGCAACAAAATGGCAGATGAAATTCAATGTTGATAAATTCACAGTAATATACACTGGAACACATATACATACAAAATGATGGAGTCTATATTAGCTGATATAACTCAAGAAAAAATTTGGAATCACTGTAGACAGTTGTCTGAAAACACTTACTTAATATGCAGTAGCATTAAAAAACAAAACAAAAACAAATAAAACAAAAAAACCTAACAGAATGTTAGAAATTATTAAGAAAGGACTAGATCACAAGACCAAAAATATCGTAATGCCACTAAATAAATCACTGGTATACCTACACCTTGAATACTTCTTGCAGTTCAAGTTGTCCCAGCTCAAAAGATATATATTAGAATTGGAAAAGGTACAGAGGAGGGCAACCAAAATGATTAGGGTTAAGGAACAGGCTCTCCCTATGAAGAGAGACTGAAAAGACTTAAGACTGTTCAGTTTAGTGACAGATAAGGAAGGATAGGACAGAGGTCTATAACGTCATGAACAGTGTGGAAAATGTGAAAAAGGAAGCATTAGTTACCCCTTTGCGTAACAAGAACAAATGAAATAAAGAGGTTTAAAACAAACATAAGGAAGTACACAGTCAACCTGTAGAACTTGTTACCAGGCCAAAAGTATAACTGAGTTCAAAAAAGAATTAGATAAGTTCATGGATAGGTCCAATAATGGCTATTAGCCAAGATAGCCTTCGACTCATCCTCATGCTCTGGGTCTCATGCCAGTGGACAGATCACTCAGTAATTACCCCAATTCTGCTCAATCCCTCCAAAGCATCTGGCCCGGGTCACTGCTGGAAGGCAGGATATTTTGCTAGACGGACTATTGCTTTAACTCAGTATGGCCATTCTTATATTATGCTCTTAATAGATAATACTTTATATATTTATAATACAATAGAGTTAAAAAAAAAAAAAGAACTAGAAGAGGATTGATTAGAATTGATCCTGCTTTGAGCAGGGGGTTGAATTAAATGACCTTCTGAGGTCTCTTCTAACCCTAATCTTCTACAGTTCATGGAGGATAGGTCTAGCAATGAATCGCTGAAGTGTCCCACGTCTTTATTTTTGCCAGAAGCTAGAAATGGGCAACAGGGGGTGAATCACTTGATGATTTCCTGTTCTGTTCATTTCCGCTCGTCACAGATTGGGCTCTTCCACCCCGGCTTCTTGGCCACCTCTGCTCCACAGCCGACCCAAAGAGACTCACCACAGGCTTCTTCAGAGCAAACCACGTGCTCCTTTATTTACAAATGTGCAGTCCCACTCCCAGTTTGTGCCCCAAATGCTCAGGGCTTGGAAACTTAGGGTTCTGCTCCCTCTGGCCTGCTGCCGAACTCCTCACTGGCCACACCTCCCATTTCTTGTGCTTGCCCTGCTTATATCCCTGGGCCAGGTCCTCAGCTGCTCCTTCTCTCCCTGATTAGACCAGAGTTCTGCTGCTGCCTAATCAGCTCCCAGCTGCTGTCTGCCCAGCCTTAGCTTCCTAGTGCCCAAGCTAACAGGGCAGGTAAGGAGTTTTGCTACTCCTGTCCTGTTACACCGCTAAAGAATCTGGCATTGATCACTGTCGGGAGGCAGGATACTGGACTAGATGGACTATTGATTGTTCTTATAGTATTGTTATTTTCATATATCAAACTCCTCATTTTAATTTTTTGCTCGGAAGACTTAATTTGTTTATTTTGTGCTTTGTCCACATCAGCTTCACAAGTTCATACATTAGCTACTCTTAATTTATTTATTTATTTATTAAAATGCTTATATAAGATAGTAACATTAAGAGTTGCTGTTAAGACAGCATCAAGACCCTGACAACAAGCAAATTCTGTATTACTTTACACCTAGGCAATCCCACCAAGCCCAGTGAGGTTGTATAGGTATAAGGGAAGGATCAGTAAAAAATTAAGCAATGGTAGAATTTGTTGTTGTAAGACAATTATAATGAAAATAGATGAAAATTCCATTTTACCTTGTTAAATCCAAGACAGTATAAAGTTTTTGTAAACTTTTTTCCCTCTATTAATGGAAATCGCAAGCAAAACCAAATATGAACACAATGATAAGTACCAAATTTTTATTTTAAAATAGTCAAAAAGTTAAGAACTATGGTTCTCACTTTGAATATTAGAGTAGGGCCTTTCCTTACATGATTAGACAACAAAGTAACTATATTTGACATGCAATATTTAGTAGTGAACAGTATGTTTGTTGAAAACATATGTATTAATACAAAATGTTGTGTGTTAACAAATTGTATAATTTACATATTGAAAATCTATTTTGAAGGGATACTATAAACCGAAAGTTGACAGGAAACAAATAAAACGTCTCCTGAAGTGTTTGCAACACTGCAAACCTGAAAATAAAACTGATTCTTACTATATTCACTGCCTAACCTGTGAAAAATGCAAACTAAATTTTTATAAATGACTGATTTTATTAAATTGAGGTGTCAGTAGTATAAGCAAAAATGTATGTGTGGTCACAATGATTTTTAAAGTTTAAAATATTGTTGTAAAGCTCATATTGATGGGCCATAATCAAGGTTACTATGGGAACTATGCCTCAATACTTTCTAGAGTTTTGTGCAATTAATCTCAGATTTAATAAAGCACAAATGCAATTTGCATATAATTATCAAAAGCAACAAAAATACCAAATTGTGCTACGTTTTTTAAAGTGGCGCTTACCTAAACAGTACTCATAACTTTAGCAGCCCATCAATTTATTACCACAAACCACTGATTTTTCCTTTGTAAACAACATAATTTCATGTATTACATACTTATAAGTCAGAAAAATGTCATTCCCCATTTGGAATGAGATCACAAACTCTGAGTATCTGCAGACCAAGGTTTCGGAAGCAGAAGACAAAATATTAAAACAAAATATTAATCCCTTGCAGTCCAGCTAGACAAGTCAAAATATGCCAGATAAACTAGTGCACAATAAATTCACTAAATAAATTTATGAAAGTGAGAAGAAGCGGTTATACTCACCACAAACAAACCCATCTGGGCTAACAGCAAAGATACTTCTGCCTTTCAGGAGCTGAGGATGGGCGCAACTGACATTCACAAAGCTCTGAAAGTTGTTCTCTGATATCCACTGTGGTAGCCATTTTAGTTGACAGTCACACAAAAGACTTGATGTATTTAAATGCCTAAGGAAATCAATTCCATTCAGTTGTTTCTAAATAAAATTCAGATCCACCCAAACAGTACGAGTCAATAGTATCAAAACTTGATTTTAAACACAAATTATTTCTTATATATAAAAAACCACTAATATTACCCAGTAGTTACATGACACCATTTTTGGACTTCAAGCAGAAATTTTCATTTCTCTTCACTTCTTTGAAAAGTCACATTTGTGACTCCTCACACATTGCGTGTCTCCCTCTTGTGTCAGGACAATGACAGTTACACAAAGGGGCAGAACAATGATGTAAAGAGGGCACTTGAGAGAATACTCCAGAAGAGAGGTGTTTCAAAATCTGCATAGTTCAAATATCCTCATAAATAAAAAACTTTTGAAAAAAACATATGCTCAATCCAACTACTAGCAGCATCCCAGCTGAAGACAGACCTATCTTGCAAGTCTTCAGTTAGGGTGCAGTTAACAGAACTGTACCAGGATTGATAAAAAAGCATAACAAAAGGTAACAGTGATATTTATATGAGACTAGTAGATATACACCAATCCCTATGTCGTGTTATGAATAGCAGAAATACTCCTCTCCTTCGCAATGGCTTCAAGAACTCATCTGCCAAGATGAAGACCTAAAGAGCTAGTTTGCAGTATTTTTTTTTAAATTACATATTTATGAAATCACAAGTATAATCCTGCCCCCACTGAATTCAATGGAATTTTGCCCCCAACTTCATTTGGTTTAGATTTTCCACCTGTTATCCCTGGTTTTCAACCAAAGACTCCTGCCCTCTTTGGCTAAGATGTTGCTTGAGATCTTGAACTGCAGGTTGTAAGATTTCTAGGTGCTTGAACATCCAGTTTTTTAAGCATTTGAACCACAGAGGCATTAGCTAATTACCGATAGCACATTACAAAATTTTGTTTAATTTAATCTCAGATTCAAGGTCAAGAAATAGCACTGGAAACTCACTGCTTCACAGTGTGAATAGAAAGAATCTTTACAACACTCAATATATTGTCATCTTTTCTTCACAACATTAGCATCAAAAGACAGCTCTCAAAACAACTGCAGTGATGGAAATTACAGTTCATCCGGGAATGGAACTGGAAAGGTATTTGAAGGACTAGAAGTGCGGACTTAGTCTTCCATTGATAGTATTTCCAAACCTATGAAAATGGTCACATTCAAAGAGAAGAAATGTGAAGAAACCAAACTAATACATCCAAAAGAATATTCTGTGAGGGCATAGAGGATGAAATCAAGCTTCCAATTAGGAAGAGTTCAATTTTTTGGAGGAAGAGTTAATTTAAGACCTCTTAAAAATCTGGACCAAAACCTGAGATAAATCAAATTTCTCTCTGAAAACTACTGATAGGTATTTGGATCTATATAGAGCTAATGATAAGACTGAAAAGTTACCTTGTTGGACAAAAGACAATAGTAATTTTTGTGTGTCCAGGGGCAGAAATATATGCACTTGTTCTAAGTGAAACATGCCCATTTATTAGCACAGAAATTCTTTGTTAACTACTTTCCAGAAGCAAAAGTTGCCAGCTCTGAACATTCCCTTTTAAATCAAGTTTGTTCACGCAAGTGCTCAGTGGTCTAAACCTAGAAATGCTACATCAGGCAGAAATGAATCCAGAAGAAAGTTCATGAAAGTTTGAAAGATGGTTCTGTTGTGGTTCTTAGGATGGAGGAAAACCATGGTCCTTTAGGCCACTGTGATGCAGTGAACTTCAGTCATACCTTCACCATGCTAATCTTCTCTAGAGTCCTTTGAATGGCAGAACTGCTGGTAATGCATATTATGAGGAGTTAATTCAGGCAATTTTGGGAAGATGCATCCTATGTCCTGCCCTTTTTCTTTACCAGCCATGAGGGGGGACACATTTGGGAATTTTAGGAAGCAGAATGGGCAGGGAGACCTTAGAAAAAATTCTCTATAAACAGGAGGAATGGCCATGCCCCTGGAGGGCTGGGAAATTCCCTGAGCATGATTAAGCATCTTACTTCCATTAGTGCATCGGTTTTCAAACTTTTCTTCTCCGGACCCAGTTGAAAAAAAATCATTTATGCCTGCAACCCAACAATTACATCTTTGAGCAATGCAGTCCAGTCTTTTGGCAGTGGCAATGGGGGGAGCCACGACCCAGTGCCTGAGGGTCTGCGACCCAGTACTGGGTCCTGACCTGTGGTTTGAAAACCACCGCCTTAGCGGGCACCGTTGTTTGAATGAAGGATTCCTGACTGCTTTCTTTCCGAGGCCTGAACACTGGGAAATGTTATCAGGTACAGGAAAGGAAGGGTATGCCATCAGCCTCTAAGCAGTTCTACATCTGATCCAGAATAATAATCTTGAGTCTCAGTGCAACACACATTTGTTCCCCAGTAAAGTTTCAGGTAGTTTCTCCTCACAGAAAGAGCTTATCCAGCTTTGCCGTGTTGACAATCTGGCAACAAGAGACTAGACTAGGCAGGTCAGAGACAAGGGAAGTTAGAGAAGGAATGAGATAGGAGCACTAGAGATAAGAAAATTAGCTGTGCCTGAAGGAAGGAAACAGAAGTCTTTTCTGCTTCAGCAAGAGTTAGATGTAACAGCTGCTGCACTGCTCAACAAGAAAAAAACCTTGTGCAGCATTCTCTCAGAAAAGTCTTTTATGACTTTCTTCACAATTGTTCCTATGCTGCCTCAGGACCGAGGGATCCAATAATAAGGTCTGCAGATGAGTTTTTGCTAAAAAAAAAACTATGATATTGCATTTTACTGGTTCAGTAAGCGGTAGCTCAGTGACACCAGTGCTCATGTTACAGTACATTAGTAAGTCTTTCTTATCTCATGTATTAGAGATCAACCAGTTTAAACTGAGGACGTTAGGTACCAAATGGAGTGGAAAATGAACACCTGCCCTCTGATCCTACCTAGCTTATATGCAGCTATTACAAAGAAAACCTACTGATGCACAATTTGTTACATGACTTCAGAATTATTGCACTGAGAGGTTAATACTGAATCTGTCAGTATTTTATATGGCTTATATATTTTCTAATATGGAGATTTTGGAGGCGAGAACTTACAATTCTTCAAGTTTCTTCATTTGTGAAAATGCATTTCCTTGCACTGACATGATTGCATTGTTACTTAGATCTCTGGAAAAAAAAACGAAAAAAAATTGCATTAACTCAAATAAGGTTAAAATGAAGATCAAGCCATAGATCTCTATACCATCAGTACAGAACAGCGCTAACAGCTCAGTAACAAAAAGCAGAGAAGCAAGTTTCTATGGCATGCTGATGTTCACTTAAAAATAGAGCACGCTGAGCAGATTTTCTAGACAGAAAATACTTGTTAAGAAGTAGTAAACTACTGATCAAGAGGGTAAATCTACTTCATTCAGACAGTTTTGAGCTAACCTCAGTAATTTTATATTTGTTTTGATCACTGCTGGGTTAAATATGAATTTCAGCTACTTACAGGTGTTCAAGTGCATCCAAACCAGAAAATGCTTTCTTTGTAATGGACCTAATCCTGTTTCCTTGGAGTATCCTGGAAATATAAATACTTAATGCAAACAGACGAAATAAAATGGGGGCATTTTTTGGAACTATGAAGAAAATCTCATACAATTGCTTTTTTAGGCACTTATTAGTAAACTGTGACTAATGTTCTCCATTCTGCCTTCCTCACTGCAACGAAATACCTCATCTCTAAAATATACCCATTTATTCTACTTCAATAACTCTGTAGATCATGGTATGACTTTCAAAAATGTTTAATGTGTATAGTTCAGTTGGGTGGAAATTTGTTTTTTTAATCTATAAATGTAAGCATCTTTTCATTCCACAGCTGCGTATTTGGAATGACATTTCTGCATTATAACAGAGCTATTGCCATTAGATGCTGTATTACTTTATCAAAGATTTCCCTTGGGCACTGTGCTTTTGTAATCTTTGAAAACATACCTCTCTTCATTTCCTATTATGAGCAATTCTAATTCTGTGTGAAAGGTTTTATACAGCAATATTGATAACATTCAAGAAGGACACGTTCTTCAGATTTAGTTTGACTAAATAGTTGGAGTTATGTTTTATAGAAAAAGAAGAAAGTCACATACATTTAAGGGACTAAAAATTCCAAATGTGGGGCTCACTCACAGTATATCCAAGCTTTGTCCAATATTAATTTTTTTAAGTAACTGAGAAAATCCAAGATAAGTTCTGTCATACTTACAGCATTCTAAGTTTGTCAAGTCCTGAGAATGCACCGTTCATATCTTCAATAGTCCATGAGATTTCATTGTTTTTCAGATCCCTGGTTGAAGAGATCAGACCCAATCACAAAAGGAAAATTGCACAAAAAACAAGTTGCATATTTCTCAAGAACCACCCGGTATTTAAAGCAATTTCTAGAATTGTCTGGGTAAGGAACATGGCACAACGGAAGGTTATTTACCTGTAGGTGTCCTTCTTCAAGATGCACTGCTCACATACATTCTAATGTAGGTGTGTGCACGCGTGTGCCACCATGCACAGCCACCAGAAGCTTTTTTGCCCTTAGCAGACTCTGTAGGGCCAGCATGGGTGCCTCCTGGAGTCACGTGCACATGCTCTGGCTTATGAGGCACTGCTGGCCCCACCCCCTCTCAGTCCCTTCTTTCCGCTTACTCCAAAAGCGGGTATGGAGGGAGGGTATGTAATGTATGTGAGCTGCGCACCTCAAAGAAGGACACCTATAGGTAAGTAATCTTCCATTCTTCTTCAAGTAGCTGCTCACATACATTCTGATATAGGTGACTTACAAGCACACCTTGGAAGGTAGACAGAGTTTCGGTCTGCCTGTCTGCAGCACAGCCCTGCCAAACGCTGCATCATCCTTTGCCTGCTGAGCAAAGGCGTAGTGGGATGTCGAGGTGCGGGATCAACCACCAGGTAGTTGCCCTGCTGATCTCCTGTACTGGTACCAGAGCGAGAAACGCTGTGGGTGATGACTGGTCTCTGGTCAGGCATGCCATGACCTAGCCCGACCCTTTGCATTCTCGTAACAGGCTCTGATGCTGGCAGTGATCCGTCAGGAGATCTACAGGGCTGATGTCGGCAGGCCCTTCTTGATGTAGAAGGCCAGGGCTCTTTCGTCATCTCCATTCCCCTGACTTCGCATGGGGTTTTGGGGGAAGACAGGAACACAATGACCTGATTATAATAGAACAGGGAACAACCTTAGGCAGGAAGGACAGGTGTGACCCTCACTGTGCCTTATCGTTACAGGAGACCATGGATGGAGACTCTGGGGCCAGTGCCCTGCTCTCAGGGACCCTTTTATATGAGGGGGTGGTCACTAGGAGGGACACCCACCATAAGAATATTGGGGACAGGCATAAAGCTATGAGTTTGAAAGGGGTCCCATTTAGTCTGTCCAGGGACTAAATTAAGGGCTTAAGGAGGTGCCGGGTTATGGCCCTGCGGACAGATCCTCTCCACCCCTCTTCAGGGATCCGGGTGCCATCAGGTATGGAAAGAGTAATATCACTGCCATGTGATAAGGTTGGCAGGCGGCGGGCCCTCAGGCCTGGAATATGACCTGTGTTGATGGCTTTCTGCTAGTCAGCAAATTGTATTGGTTACATGCGTCAATCTGGCTCACCCCTCCATACCCGGTTATGAAATCATGCTGACGGGTGTAGGGAGCCCAGGTTCATATGATGCTACCAGCTGTAGACCTGGGACAGGTCATGTGTTCAAGGTTGTGTAAGCAGCAGTGTTGGGAATACTTTTAGTCTTCTGTTAAAAGTTAATGTTGAAAATGGTTATAAAAATGGATGCCATGATTGACAGTTCAGGCTGAGGTGAACTGGCAGGCTGCCAAGTCTGGCCAGGGTGGAGAGCTTGCCCAGCAACAGGCCTCAGTTAGGGACGTGTGTACAACAGAAGCGGGCAGCGTGCACAAAATCTTGCATGCTGGGTGCAAAGAGGACTCTAACGGCAGGAAAACCCAGGGCCATGATTGGCCAGAGAACTTAATAAAGCACTCAGGCTACAGAGGCTTCTTGCTGTCCATCTGAGAGGCAGCCCGGCTCCGTATACACAGACCACGCACCACAACTCATCGGACCAGGCCGAGAAGCAGACGATCCAAGCTTGGAGGACCCCGGACCGGGATCCTGAAGCAGACGGGACTGACTCTGGACTTTGGACTCGATTCTTGGATACTCTCCTACTATTTCGGACGATCGGTACCCCAGCTCCCCAGAGGGAGAAGAGAAACCGTAATTGCTGAGGGCCCTTTGGTGGGAGGAAAGGTTCAGTTATTGTTTGGGGGTTTTGGGGGAACTTTTACTCTGGTTTCTATAAGGGAGGTATAACTTGTGTTCTGTTAGAATAAAATCATTATCTTGGTTTGTTAAACAGCGTTACAGTCTTGATCTTTTCTCAAGGGGTACTATCCGGGCTGATAGATGCCTAATTCAGGGTAGAAGCAGTGGGGTTACTTGGGTAGCATCGAGCAAGCTACCAAGGACTCCCCATCTTTTGGTAACAGCAGGGCCATCAGAAGGTCACACTGTCTGTGTTGGTGCAGCAGCAGGGTAGGAAAGCTGACCTCCGCCTTTCCCTCCTCATCTTTTAGCAGCACCTTGTGCAGCAGGTATATCGATGGAGAGGTGTGCTTCTGGGTCCCTGACCACTGAATGAGAAGGTATTGGTCAGAGGGCCCTGTCCTAGTCTCTGAAGGGATTCTTGAGTTTCCACCAGGCTTAAGGAGAGCCAGGTGGGTATGTTAAACCCACTTGAGGATGATCATGAGTCACCTGCAGGTACCATGAACAGCTGTGGCAGGGAGCATCTGCTGGGGCGATTCTCATCTTTCTTCTCTTCAGGTAGGTGAGACGGCACTAAGTAGGGATTGTGTCTCACCACCAGTTCTTGCAGCCTAATTGCCTACTTGCAGAGGGCTGAAAGAGGGTCCCTCCCTGACAGCTGGTGTAGAACCTGGCGTTGTGTTGTCTATCAGACACCATACTACTCTGCTCCCCATGATATGAGGATTGATCTTGCAGGCGAGGTATATTGAGTGCAGATCCTTGATATTGATGTGGAGGGCTGCCTGAGGTTAGCACCGATCTGGGCACCCAGTCATGGAATGGGAGTGCCTGGAGCCAGGGTAACTGATGGGGTCAACTCCTCGAATGATATGCCCCACGGAACTGGGGGCCTTTGGTGCCACTGTAGTGAGGCTAACACCTGCTGAAAGATGTCGACTAGCCTGTTCAAGGGATTCCTGTGGGGAGGGTACAATGACTCTAGACATGACTAGAGCAGTGTGAGCCTAAAGGAGAAGCCTCACCAAAGTGGGGGCTGCCAGATGTCCTCTAGCTGTAGGCAATGGCTAGTGATTGGACACTAGTGAAGGCTAGCGATGGTGCCTGTCTGTCTCAAAATGAGTTCAAGGGAAGAAAAATCTGGATGGTAGAGGAGGCTAGGAGATTGCAAATGGAGCGTGTGGGACACACGCTTTCTCAGACCTCTGTATGGGAATCTTCCCCTTCGCAGGAGGGTCTGGAGCTCCCTGCATTCCAGGCTGGGTGTTACCACCAACAAACATTTGGTGAAAAGCCCCAGGGGGCCAGGGAGAGGGTTGGTAGCTGGGATGCAGGGAAGAAGGCCCTACCTCTGCGAAGTGTAAATCGGTCATTGGCTTCCTGGGCTAAATGGTCTAGGTAGAGGAAGGAGGAGTCCTGAGATTGACCTTGGGCACCCTGCTCGAGTGCACCTTCCGAAAAACTGCCCTTGGTCATTGGGGTGATGGCTTAAACCCTGCCGAGGGGCAGAGGAGGGACATGGGTTATGCCTTCTCCCAGGAACTCTGGACCTCTCTCTGTCCTTCAGTCCCCAGGACATCTGGGACTGGAACCTTCACTATTATTGCTGCTAAGGCAACCAACAGCATAGATGTTTGGGAGACTGCAGCATGTACTGACCGACAGGAGCTGTAGTCTGGCCTACTGCGTAGGCATGGTTCTTGTCTGCCTGGTCAGGAAAAACTGACCTGTCAGAGGGGAGGTTCCGAAAAGGCCGCAGGGCTTCCTGTGAAAGACCTGAGGCCTGTCTCCACAAACACATTGCATGCCAGTTGAGGATCTTGGTAAGGCTGCATAGTGGCTTATACTGCTACAATTCCTTCCAGAGGAGTGTGATGCAATCCAAGGACTGACCTTACGGAAGGGACTCTCCACATTGTTTGATGGAATTCTGTACACTAACGTTACCTCTTCCCTCAACGGGTTTGGAGGTTTGAAATTCCAAACTGCATGCTAGCAGTTGAATGAATCCTGTCAAACAGATCCAGCCTTTTAGCATCGTTAATCCTAGAGTGGAACCGAAATGGCCTTGCTTTCTCCCGTTTAAAACATCCACCACCAGACTGTCTGATGCTAGGTAGGTAAACAAAAATCTGGGGCCCCAAATGGGGCATATTTCCTTTCTGCTCCTTATGAGGCAGGGGCTACCAACCCAGGGCTTTCCAGAGATGATAAGCCATCCCAAGCACCCTTTCCTGAGTGGGGACAGGTTGGGTGGGGGAGCTACTCCCATCTGCAGGAAAAGGAACACTGGGAGGGAGCCACCCTGGGCCCTTGTGCAGATTCCTTCACTGGGTCAGGCCCTTCTTCCGAGCCGGGAGCCTTCCTAGGCACAGCAGTTTGCCAGTTGGGCTGTTGATGTCTTAAAGATGCAGCTCTTCTCCGTGCAAGAAATGCTTATGAGGCCCCATAGGGCCGTTGCCTGGGACAGTGTCCTTCTGTATTGGAGGACCTAAGAGGGATCAGCTTGGTGTCAGACGCATGGTGCAGGAGGGGGTGGGGTAACTTCTAGATTCTCCAACCCCCAGGCAGATATCTCCTCAGGGGAGGAGGAAAACACGGCACCAGGATCGGCGCCACCACCTCGGGGCCAATGTCTGTTTGTAGCCCCTCCTTGGTGCTAACCAATGTTCAGAGTGTTCCCCCGTACTGGTGACAGCTGGTGCTGAGGAGATCAGGAGCACTCGGAAAGTGCCACCTTCAGTGCGGCTCACCCGGCACCGGAGACTGCCAGTGCCAACGGAACTGGGAGTATGCAGAAAACACCGCCTTCGGCATAGCTCACCCACTACCCGATACCGCTGGTGCCGAGGGGACTGGTAGCATCCCCCCAAAAATGCCACCTTTGGTGCAGCTCATCTGGTACTGGAAAACAGCCGGTGCTGAGGAGACTGGGGCATTGTTGGAGCACCATCTTCAGCGAGGATCCCCTGGCACCAGGGATTGTCAGTACCAAGGGCATGGGGCACGCTTGGAAGGTGTCACCCTCAGCGCAGCCCACCCTGCCTCGGAGACAGCCAGTGCTGAGGCAACGGAGTGATTTAAAAGGGCCGCTGTCGGTGCTGTTACCCCAGGACTGAAGGGCGTATTGCAGAAAACAGCGCCATTACCCAAGACGGCCAGTGCCCGGGGAGACTGGGTGCGATGCAGAAAGAAAATGCTTCCTTTGGCATAGCTTACTTGGCACCGGAGACAGCTGGTACCGAGGAGGCTGGGAGTATTGCAGACAGCGAGTCCCGACCTGGTGATCCCATCCATACGGAGACTGGTGGCTCGCCATCCCAGAGCTGGCTCGTCTCCCGAGCCGCTGACAGGGAACTCGCATGGGCTTACCCGCTCCTCCTTAGCTCCATGTTCAGAAGAAGATGGAGGCACTGGTAGGCCAGCAAGGCTCTAGCTGCCTCAGAACGCCTCGGGCATCGACAGTGTATACAGCACTGGAGCCCTTGGACAGCCAGGGTTTTGCTGTGGTGTCCCTGTCGCTCCTGGGATCTGAGGGGGTTGGAGGCGGAGGTATTGGCAGTCCATCAAGGCTGTTGCCGCCTCTGAACACCTCTGGCATCAACGGTGTGTATAGTACCAGAGCCCTTCCACTGACGGGAATCGGCTGTGGGTCCCCTGACCCTCCTGGGTTTCGAGGGGAGGTTGGAGACGGAGTCTTAGGCAAGGCTCATCTCAAACGCCCCGAGCATCAATGGTGTTGACAGCACTGGAGCTCTTTGTCTGAAGCCGGAGTCCCTTGAAGGTGACACCACTCTGTCCTGCTGTCTTTGCGGTACCCACGTGGCACCGCCTTCCAGGTCGGTGCCAGGGAGAGCGGCAGCATAGCCGCCCAGGCACTGCCCGGTGTCAGGGGTGGACCTCGTCATGAAGATGCTTCCCAGCCCGTCTCCTGGGTCCGCCCTCGTAGAGTGCTGCTTGGTACCACCTTCCCAGCCACTTCTGGGGAGCAACTAAGATGGGTCCACAGCTTCTGTTAGCCAGTGTGAATGGGGACCGCTTCTTTTAGCCGGTGCAGATGCGTGCTGCTGTGGTGGCGGTGCCGACGTGTACCATGTCAGTCCCATATTGAGCCTAGTATTTTACCTTTCTTTTAAGAAGCTTATAACCGATGCTTATCTGATTGGTAAGGTTTTCTCTTTCTTTCTCCCCACTTTGGGGGTCACTCTGTGAGAAGGTCTTCCCATAAGGTTTGAAGGCTGGAGACAGAGGCATAGCCTCTGAGGAATTAAGTCCCTTGCAGGACTGGAAACACTTAAAAACTACTTTAACTGCACTTAAACACTAAGTACTCTAATCTACACAACAATTGACTGTGGAAAAAAACAGTTAGAAAGGGCACTTGCAGTGAAACAAGCAAAGCTAGCAAGTTCCAGTGACCATCACATGCGGAAAGAAGGAACTGAGTCTGAGATGGGGTAGGGCCAGCAATGCCTCATAAGCCAGAGCATGTGCATGCGACTCCAGGAGGCACCCACGCTGGCCCTAAGGAGTCTGCTAAGAGCAAAAAAAAAAGCTTCTGGTGACTATGCGTGGCGGGGCGCACACCCACCTACATTAGAATGTATGTGAGCAGTTGCTTGAAGAAGTTTAATATCCATTTTAAAAAATACTTCACCTGAGGTGTTTGTTTTTGTCTGAAAGTGAAGAGCCTAGTTCTTTTTACCACTACTTTAAGAAAGATGACAGGAATAAATTTATTTAGAAGAAATTCAGGGGCATCCAAATACCAGAAAGGAAAAAGGAAAGGGGGGATGGTAAGAAATGAAGTGGCCAACAGTTTTCATATAAAAATAAACACACCCCAAAGGAAAAGGCCTTCAAGAGTCAGTTAAATATGAGAACAGATGGATGTCAAATGGGAACAAGTTTAATACCCTCGGACCACTATAGAAAAGACCTGATTGCCTGCCAGCCCAAAGTGTGCTGACCTAATTTGTGAAAGAGGAGTGATGCCCGAAAAAAAAAAAAATTACACACTTTCCCCGTCCTTGGAGTAAGTTCAGAATGCATAGCCAAGCTATAACTCACTGTCCTGGCCATTACTTACTGTCAGTGATACAAACAGGCTAAGCCTCCTACTGAGTATGACAATTACAATTCACTCGCTTACTTCTAACTTCTCCCTAATTCACAATTTTAGTTGAACAGCATTATTTCAAACAGTGCTCAGACAGATGCTTGAGGATGACTAAGCTGAATAACCCAAAGCCTTGATAATCACGATCCTTAATTGTTAATGACCTTCTGAATATATCTTTGTAGGACTTAGCTTCTACCCTCATGACATCTAGCATGAGGGAAAGTCTTATTTAATTAGGAAGAAAGTATAATCGTTGTCCCTAAATTCTCAGTGCTAGGATTACAGAAAGGCTGTCTTAGCTTTCTTTCTCAGCTCCACTGGGAGGACAGAATTTGTAAGTCTCTGGGGCATGGCAGGTAAGTGCTTTAGATATAAATAATGACATTTAGCAGTTAGGGTGCTCATCCTATTAGTTTTAAGACCGTTTAAAAAGGTAAGACACAGGACAATGGAGCAGTCAGATTGCGGAGTCAGGAGACACAGGAGTTGACAGAGCATTTCTTCAGGAATCCCTCCCTTAAAAAGGCATGAGGTTGTGGGGAGAGGACAAGGATAGTAAGCCATTTGTGAGAGGGACTGTTTGACTGCCCTTCACATTCCCCTACAAACAGTGCCTAGGGAAGAGTGTTCCCGGGTGCTAGGAACTGGATGTACGGGAGGAGGCAAGATTGAGATCCCACCCCCCTTTGAATGACGGCCAATTGCAAGGGTCTCCCATATGCACATAGCTTGTTTAGGATGCACATGCCACTGCTGAGAGCTAGTACTGTGCTCCCTGCCAGGTGAGTAGAAATAGCCAATGATTAGTTTCCTTTTCTCTGCAGGCACTTCCTTATGAAACTACTATGAAAAAGAAGAAGGTCTGGGAATGTAAAAAATTGTACACAGTCTGTACTGCAAAGAAAAAAAAGACAGCTATTACTACCCTTGAAAAAAATCTTAGCCAAAAGAGAAACCATAGTAAGATTTAGGAAAGATTAAACCAAATGTTTGCAGTTCTATAAAGTAATCCAAGGGGGGGGGAAAAAAGGGGGGGGGGGAAAGGAGGATATATTTATGCATTATCCATGTTTCTGGCCTTAATATAAAATCTGTCAACTTACAAAGTCTGTAAACTGGAAAGTCCCCGGAAAGCACAATCAGCGATGTAGTTTACTTTGTTGTTCCCAATGTACAGTCCAACTAGTAGGCTTAAACCAACGAAGCTTGAATCATCCAACCTTGCTAAATGATTAAATGATAAATCTCTGCAAGTTCAAGATGGAAAAATGTGTTTCAGTGGTTGATTACTACTCATTTCTCCTTAATGCTTCATATTTTAAACAAAAAACCTTAGTTGCAGTGGTGACAAAGCCTCCTACAAAACTTTTGGTTATTATACATGCTGTGTATTATTACTGCTATTCACAAATGGATTTCTTTCATTTGGAAACTGCTGTGTCAAAGCCCTAACACAACTCCATAGAGAACTGAAGCAGTCATCGTTGCCTTCAACTTTCACAACAAAATACGACTATCTTGCACACGCACGCACGCACGCTGTTGTCACCTTGGAAACTCTTCTATGAAATATTCACAGATCAGTGGTAAGAAGCTCATGCTTTGGCATGTACCCTGCTCTCAGAACTGGAATAGAATAGCAGCTACTCACAGCTCGCTGAGTTTCTGGCAAAATTCCCAGGCATCAGGGCTGATCCTGCTGATGGCATTTTGGCTGAGATGGAGCTGCTGCAACATTAGCAAGCCATAAAGCCAGCCTTTGGTAATCTCTGTTAGGTTGTTATAGTCCAGCTGCCTACAAAACACACAGACAAAATTTAGAGTACAAAAAATAAATGAAGTGCATGCTTCATCATAGATCAGTGTTTGACTTTGAGATGTTAACACTTAGATAGCTAGTTTCCATATATTAAAAAATGAGATATGCAGAGTTGCAAGAACTTCATTTACATATTATTGATGGTCACTACTTGTCAAACCACACCAAAATATTTTAATCTGAAAACACAAAAATTAATAAATATGCTTGATCAAATTTCAAGGTAATTGAGAATAACATGACTTCAGAAAAGACTATGAAATTTATACTTACAAGATTTCCATGTTGGTTAGTCCCCAGAAAGCTCCATCCATGAGTTTATTTACCCCATTTCGCTGCATTTTCAGTGATTTCAAAGCAGTAAGGCCTTGGAAAGTAAGCCCATCTATTTTTTTTATTTTGTTGCGATTCAGCTCCCTGCATTAATACATTTTACAGTTACAACACAGTAATTTTACCTGAATGCCTATAACATTTCTTCATCACCAGATTTTAAACACCCACACTACACATAAAACAAAGTAGACAAGATAAATGAGACTTTTTACTGTAACAGAGTAGTCCTAGAACAGTTAATCTTAACGTATTCCAAAATAGGAGGACAGCTGTTCATCATAATGTTGATTTTTAAATTAAAAGGGCCCAACCAGTCTTAAGAAATAATGAATCACCATCAGAAGTTAACATTAGTTAGCAGCAATTAATGTATAATCAGGGGGTTAAATAAAGAAGGATCCTTATACAGATTGGTCATCTCTTTCTCCATAAGGACTGATCTGCCAATCCTACTCCCCAACCTTGTTACTTTACAAAATTTTAGCTTTCCAGGAATTAAACCCCATCCCTCTAAATGTGCTCTATTACTCTCTTCTCCCTTCTGCACCCAGTTTAAGAAGGAGTCACATTTAATAATAGCAGCTGCTGGTGTTTCCCTGCTCCTCCTCTGTTGAGCTTCGCAGGTTGAGATGGCCATGATTATGAGATCACACACGGTCACAATTTCTGTGTCTCTGCAGTAGTAATTAAAAATGCTACCTAAAGTAACAAGTCGACCTGCACAAGGATTGGCTTTCCAATTAGCTGAATTCCTGCATAATCAATACAGTTAAAAATTACTGTTTCAGCTGGATCTAAAGATTGAGAAAATTCTGGAGATCATGAATACATGCTGAATTTTGCAAGACTACTCTTACTTCCCATTAGACCTGATTTAAATGGTTCTTTAATAGCTGTAGATGGTGTATAACCATCTTACTTGACACCGTATTCTCCTGACTGTTTTTACTATGTATTACATACTTTCTCTTAAAAGCTAATCAAATGATGTTCTGTCCCTCAAAGGGGCATTATCAATTTGAAATCCAGTCATTTAAAAATATAGTTATTTTGGGTATCACACTACAATAACCCAAGCTCATTATAGTCCCCTAGTCAAGTTTTGTGATTTCAAAGGGTAGGAGACCCCCACAGCAGAATAAATATCTCTAAGCAGGAGAAACAGTAAAACTTCCTAGACATAAAAGTACTATCAATCGCAGAGAAAACAAAAAAGACTTTTCTCTAATTTCTAATCCATCTAATTTATAATAGTTTTAGATAATACTTAAAAGATAAAAAAAAAATTCTGACAGAAGTGTAGTCAAGCTGACAGCATCTAACTTCAGACTACTGTTCCCTGTCCTATCATTTTCTGAAAGCAAATGATTTCCCTTCATTTCTTTTTGCCAAAACAATACAGAGAGGCTGATGTGTCTGCAGCCTATGTCTATTTAGTTCACTTGTTATCTCCTCAGTTGTCTAATTATTGGAGCATATTTGATACCCTTGTGTATTTTTTGTCATCAGGCAAATGTAATTTTAGAAGGAAGACTATTCACATCTCACCAAAATGGAAGTCTATTTTCTTTTCTGTAAGGCTGCAGCTACCACTAGTTGCAGCACGGGATCTTTCTATTTGCTGCACTTACTCTCTGGTTAAATTAAAGGTTAAAGTTCAAGCACTGCCAGGGCTTTGCAAGACCTGAAAACAATCAGCCAACTGTAGATTCCACTTACAGGTGCTGCAGATGGGACAGCTTAAACATCTTTTGAGGAATGGTCGAAATTTTGTTCCTGTTCAGTTTCAATACTTGAAGTGTACTAGACAAACTGTCAAAGGCACCTGGTTCCATGGAGGTTATTCGATTATTATTAATGTACCTGTTGAGACAATATCTAGATGTTTACATATACAATTATTTAATACAATTTTAATACCAAGTATTTGGATACAATGAGCATACACTGTCTTTAACTGATTCAATGTTGATCTAGTAACAAGCCTCACCTCTCGATAACTGGAGGGCCAAAAGTTATGTTCCATTTTGTAATAGTCTACTGCTGTCAGAGGACAGTGAGTTGACAAGCGTGTTATTAATATATGCCACTTAGCTGTGCTGATTAAATATAGCTATGGATTAATTTAATCCTCAAATCATTGATACTGTGAAGATTCAAAAAAATTAATAAAACTCCAAATGTAATTCAATATAATATAATTAAACCCAACTGTAAGATTTTTAACTTTATTTTGTAACATTTTTAGGTCTACAGCCAGGGCTGGATTAACAAATGGGCTTTAGAGGCTGCAGCCCCGAGCCCAACAAAAATAAATCGAGCATCACCGGCCTGAGCACTGTGTCATATGTGGGGCAGGCTGGTCTGCTGGGCCCCAGTGCCACCCCACCTCCATGGCTGGCCAGTTTGTGGGCCCCAGCCCTCCCAGCATGCCCTATGGCTGGCAGATCTGCAGGGAGCCCCCCCCCCGCCAGCGCTGGCCTGCACCATGTGGCTAGTGGATCTGTTGGTGCTGGGGCCGAATGACAGCACACCCCAACTCCACCCTGCCCCACCGCCAGGCTGAGCACCACCATGGTGGGGGGGAGAGGGGGGTGTACAAAAGTGGGCAGTGCAAGGCTCCCAGGCACCTTAATCCAGCCCTGTCCACAGCAAGAGATATTTTGTTAACCAGTTTAGATTTAGAATTTTGTGATTTTATTTTTATTTTTGATGAACTAAAACCATGATTGCAACAGACTATCTGGTTATACCAATGAACTGTAATGAGAACAGGTAAATATGGGGCTAAATATTTAAAGATAGCATCAAGTTGGAAAAAACAATACCTCAGCACAGAGGCAGGATAATTATTGTTTGCAGTAATGACCAAGGTAACTTGGTGGCATATTCAATATTTTGAGAGCACTTTGGATACATTTAAAAATAGAATTTTACTTACAGATACTTGAGCTGCAAAGAAGGAAATGATGCAGTTTTCAACTCTGAAATATTATTGTTGCTCAGGTCCAAAGTTTCTAGAGACTGAAATGGTTTCAGATGTTCAGGCAAGATGTCTCCAATCTTATTACTGGTCCTGCAATTTTGGGATATTAGTCAAAGATTCTGACATTCTGGTGATTAACATATGCAAAGTATACATCAACCTGGCAAAAACTAGTTTTCCACTCTCTCATATGGAAATTATCTTGCAGGAGCATAGATACTGTTTAGCAAGTTCTCTTTAGTTAAATGATTGGCTCCCATAACGTACCAAGTTACAGTTTTCCATGTTCTGAAGGAACTTGTTTATATGCATTTCCTTAGCCATGCTGCCAGGAGAAAGAAACAAATCCACTTGTATTACAATCTGATTACTGGGAGTCATATACTTTTAAGTTCAAAAGGAACCACTGTGATCATCTATGCTGGCCTCCACAGTGCAGACTATAGAATTTCACCCAGTAATTCCTGAATCATGTCCAAAAGGCTTGTGGTTGAACAAGAACATTTTTTTTTTTTTTTTTTTTAAAGATATACAGTATTGACACTGAGCAACAGGATACTGAGCATTGCAGTGAAATCAGGTCATGGCTTACCATCACAATATTGTTTTAAAATAAGCATTACAAGAACATATGTTCACCCTAATGGCCACAATGAACAAAGAGCTAGATTAGAAAATAGATTGAACACTGTGCGCCACAATAGACAGAGAACAGCTATTTTGTAACTGGTAACCTTGATGTTTTAATTAGTCCCAAGAAATTAAGAAAGAAACTAATGCACATTATTGAACTAATATCAGGAAATTCTTGGAATTTGCATGTGGTCATCACATCAGATGGTGTCACATGCCTCCACTGAGCACCATACACACTATAACAGTAACTTTGCAACTGGTTAGAGACGTGCATCAAAGTCTGTTACAAGACAATTTTCTACCATCACAACCATATTTCTGCATTCAGACCTGCCATTCTACCTAACCTGGTGCATTCAATTTGTCAGTGTGTTTGTTTGGGGGAGGCAGGAGGGAGTAGAGGAGTCACATAAAGGGGAGACAAAGTAAAATAATTTGTTCATCTGATGAAGTGGGATTGTGCCCAAGAAATCTTATGCAATAAATAATTTTGTTAGTCTTTAAAAGTGCCACAGGACTCGTTTGTTTTGCTGAAACAGATTAACACTTCTGCCCATCTGAAACAGTACACAGCGAACTACTTCCACAAATATCCCACTGTACAGGGGAGATGAAGGGGGAAGAATGGAGCTGAAATGGTTACAGGAATGCAACTGTGTGGTACTGTACTCTCTTCGCTGGTTAGGTTCAAGCCTGCCTCAGCTTGCTCTAGTTGCAGCAGTTACTATAGCTAGTTTTAGTGGTGGTCAAAATTTGGGATCTTTTTCCAACCATCTGGTGATTGCATGCCAAGTGGCTTAAGTTAAGATACTAACAAGTATGTCATTTCTGAGACTGGCCTCACACCAAGTGGGCAGCCCACAGATTGTGGGGTGGATGCTTATGAACACGAGAAAGGGGTTATTGCTCATTAGAACAGAAAAATAAAAGACTCAAAAACTTAACTAGAAGTTATAGATTAAGGGGTCCTTCCGTTAAGAGTAAATGATCCTGCAGTCTCTCCAACATTGCTCTTGTTCTGTATCATGTTTCATTCCTCAGGCTATCTGGTAGAAGTACACTGCCCTTTTTTTTTTAAACTCTTAGCTGGAAGTATTTATAATAAATGGTAACAAATTACTTTAATAAAAAACAACAACCACCACAACCATCATGTGTCACTTTCACTGGCCAAAAAAGGCTATGATTTAGATAACAGGTCATAGAACCTTTCGTTTATATATTAGTTTGTTTATAAGGTAATTACTAACTTGGTATTAAAACTGCCAATTACTTGAGTGATGAATAAAATTTTCCTTGCAGTAAAAAGTGTGCTCCAGCAGAAGCCAGCAATTTCCTGAATTGCACGCCTCCTAAATTGCAGTGTGAAAGTGTTCAGTTATAGACACAGCTTGCACAGTGCTGTCTTTGTGTCAGTATCGCTCATAAAACAGAAATTTCTTACAACTGGTAGGATAATAATCCCTGTATCACAAAGTTCAGTCAGTTCTAATAGAACTGAATTAAACCCAAAACTAACTTCAGATTATTGCTTTAACTAACCGGCACATTATTTGACATCGAACAGTTTACAGAAAGTCAGTTTGTTTGTTTGTTTGGGTAAGGGAGTAGTGGAGTCATATAAGGGGGAGACAAAGTAAACTCATTTGTCCACTAAACTAGAGCTACACATCAATGCTATTACATCTTTTATTGTGGGTCAAGAGACATGGTAATTAAGCCCCAACTGTGCATTTTGTTGTCTCTTGATTGTGGAATATACTTTAAGGTATTTAAACACATTACTCTTGACTGCTCCCACTCCTTAATCCAACCCATTCTTAAAAACAAACAAACAAAGAAAAACCCACAGGAAAACCCCACAATTAAAAAAAAACACCCGTACAAATTACACCGCAGAAATAGGGATGTCTGAGAAAAAACTGATGTACCAATTATATACCAAGCATAATAGACAAAAGGACTTAGATACAATCACCTGCACATTTGACCACTTTTTAATAGACATTTTATAGACATGACTGGTTTGTGAAATGTGTAACAGAGATTTCACTCAATTTAATAAAATCATTAGATATTAAATGTAATAGGTAATATAAAGATGCTCACTCTAAACACAAAAATACTTCTAAATAGTGACACAATGATTATATTACTATAAAATGTCTCTCTAAACAAAAGCACATTGTGGTAATGATTACTGTATTGTCTCTGATATTTACCTGTTAAAACTTCCTAACTAATGGGGGTGGGAAGGGTGGGGGAGAAGAGCTGTGAGGGGAAGAGAGAGAGAGATTGATAATCTAGTGCTGGAAATCTACTGAACCATTCTACTTTAACATCTATTTGACTAAATAAAAGCAGGGTCACTTCTAATTAGATTTTCTGTTTATAATCACTGTAGCAAGTTAACTAGTAAGTTATATCAAACTCCTGTTTTCCAAGTTATTTTTAATATATTAGTCACAAAAAAAACATTTTTGAAAACCCAAACCTAGCAAACATGTCAGAGGGGAGAATCAAACAGTAACCACTCTCTTGACATAATGAAGTACTAATAAAGTACATGTAACATGTTTGACATCTTTTTGCAGAAGATCGCTGCCCAGCAGTCTACTGAAAAAATGCCGTATTACTTGGGCTTTGACAAAGGAAGTTGTATACAACCTACCCTGGTTTCATTTTTACAGATCCTCAAGGGAAGAGCACAGTTAGGCCTTGTACACACGATCACTTTATCGTGCATTAACAATCATTACCACGCGATACCAACAACAGCGTACACACGTGCAACAGGGCTGTTGCGCGTTAACTGCCTTGTTGTAGCGCAATACAAAAACCACCTCGACGAGGGTGGTAGCAGTTAACGCGGAACAGCTGTTGCACCTTTCCACTCGTGTGTACGCTTACCGCGCAATGATTGGCCTACGGAACTGTCCCAGCATTCCAAAGTTGCCCTCTCTTGTCTTCCCCCCACCCGCTCTGTGGCCGTGATGAAACAGTCCCCGCCCTGATCAGATTCCGAGGATTTTCGAATTTTTCGTCTGTTTCACTTCCTGTTCTCTTCCTCGTGGAGTGGACTGCAGCTCCGATCATCAGTAGCAATGGAGGCCCGTCGTGGAAGACGCGCACCCCTTTGGAGCACGGCAGAGGTGCTGGACCTGATCAGCATCTGGAGAGAGTCTGCTGTGCAGGTACAGCTAGGCGGCATAATTTCTCGGGCCATGTCAGGTACTATAAGGAGATAGAAGCCATCCTCAGTGGGGACCCCACAACCACTGCAAAGAGTCTCGTGGACACATCGGCCCCCCCTCATCCAGTGAATGCCAGACCCGAGCAGGATGAGGATGTGATCGATGAGGAGGAGAAGATGGAGGATGACCTGGAGGAAAGCGCAACAGCGTGTAGCCAGGAGCTCTTCTGCACCCCCGCTGAGACGTCCACCCAAGACATGAATTGGAGCGTGTCCTCTGAGGCGGCAGAAGGTGGTTCCGGTAAGTTTCTCTTTCGTGCAGCTATGGCTCCTGCTAAAATATCATTATCCGGGGCAGGGGTGCTTGCTGTCTCGGTCCCCGCTGTGCACGCTCTTTACTCTGCATTCATTAGAAGTGCATCAACACAAGCAGTGATTGTCAAAAAATCATCTGTATTTAGGTCAGTAAAGGTTTCCTTGATGTACCTCCAGAGCCTACTACTCAGGTTAGATGGGAGAGTGTTTGTGTCTACGCTCCCAAAGACGGATACTCTGCCTCGCCAGCTGCAAAGCACAGCCCTGGGAACCATGGCAGCACACAGTGCAGCAGCATATGGTCCTGGCTTGCAACCGGTGGCATGTAGGATCTGTATTCTAGCTGGCAGGGGCACTCTGAGGAGAGAGATATCGGGTTCCATCTGTGTGCCCTGTGCAGAATGTTAGCCCCCAGTAAGCTTTCTATTAGGACGTACCTTGTCCGCTTCAGCGAAGCATAGGATGTTGACTGCCCTGCACCTTCCAGTGGAATGTGCTACTGGAAGGTTACATTGGTTATCTAGGCTATGTGTTAACAACAGCTTTATTTTTATTATTTTTTTTTTTAGATTCGACCTTCACAAGGCCGGTGTCTACCCCAGCTGACCGCATGAGAAACATTCGGAGGCATGCTCGAAGAAACAGGGAGGATATGTTTCAGGACTTGCTGAAAACAGCACAGGAATCCGCGAGGGAGAATCGAGCCTGGAGAGAGGAATCCCAACAGAGGAGGCAGAAACACAGGGACGAACTGATAAGCGTGATGAAGGAGCAAACAGAACTGCTCAAGAGCATGATTGCTTTGCAGACCCAGGCGATTATTGTACGGGCTCCACTCCATACAGTTCAGCTGTGTCTGCCTCCCACACCCCGTAGTCCTTCAAAGAATTTCCCTGAAGGCCACTCGTCCCCCTGGTACACTGCAACATCCAGTCTCCCCCAGAGCTACTTTTTAGAGACGCGCAGCTACACCCACCTGTAACCCCCCCCCCCTTTTTAGGTTTTAATAAAAACAGTGACAAATAATTTGAAGAGTGGCTTTATTTGTACACAATGAAAATCTCATAAGGTGCACCTGATGTATCCTGGAAGTGAACTATGGGAGGGCATCATTGAAATGCTCCCTGAGTGCCTCCCTTATGCGAGCAGCTTTTCCTTGGGCCCCGCTAATACTCCTAGTGGCTGGCTGTTCGTATGCTTCCTCGAGGCGCTGTGCCTCCATAGCCCATCCCGGGGAAAACTTTTCTCACCTACTTTCACAAATGTTATGAAGGACACAGCACGATGCAATCACAGTAGGGATGTTGTCCTCCGCCAAGTCCAGCCTCTCATACAAACATCGCCAGCACCCTTTTAAACGGCCGAAGGCACACTCCGCAGTCATTCTGCAGCGGCTCAATCTGTAATTGAACCGCTCCTTGCTGCGATCTAGGTTCCCGGTGTACGGCTTCATGAGCCATGGTATGCTGGGTCTCCAAGGATGACTATGGGCATCTCCACATCCCCCACAGTAATTTTTTGATCTGGGAAGAAGGTACCCCCTTGCAGCTTCCGGTACAGATCAGTGTTCCTGAAAATGCGGGCATCATGCACCTTTCCCGACCACCCAGCATTGATGTCCATAAAACGCCCCTTGTGATCCACGAGTGCTTGCAGCACCATGGAGAAGTAGCCCTTCCTGTTGATATACTCGGTCGCGAGATGGTCTGGAGCCAAAATAGGGATGTGTGTGCCATCTATGGCTCCCCCGCAGTTAGGGAATCCCATGGCAGCAAAGCCGTCCACAATCTCACGAACATTGCCCAACGTCACTGTCCTCTGTAGCAGAACGCGATTGATGGCTTGGCACACTTGTGAGAGGGCTAATCCAACGGTGGACCTCCCGACTCCAAAGTGGTTTGCAACTGACCGGTAGCAGTCAGGAGTCGCCATCTTCCAGACAGCAATTGCAACACGCTTCTCCACGGTTAGGGCTGACCTCATGTTGGTGTCTTTACGTCGCAGGGCAGGGGCCAACTCTGAACACAGTTCCAGAAAGGTTGCTTTCCGCATTCGAAAGTTCTGTACCCACTGCTTGTCATCCCACAGCTGCATAACAATGCAATCCCACCACTCGGTGCTCGTCTCTCGCGACCAGGAACGGCATCGCACCGTGTGCAGATGATCGGTGAAGGAGCTGAGCAACACGGTGCTGTTGCTCTGCATGGCATCGATCAGCCCCTGCTCCTCAGCATCCTCGTCTAACTCGGAGCTTATTGCGTACTGAGCAACCAGCCGAGATGTATTTAGAATGCTGAAGGCGACAGTGGAGATCACAGCAGGATCCATGCTGTCGCTGTTGTGATTGCTCGCAAGTAGTGCGTCACTGTACTGTTGAAAATAGGCGCGAGTTACTATCGGCAACGAGGAAGACGCAAGGGGAACACAGTGCACCATGGGAAACTGAGATTTTACCCATGGTGCTTTGCATTCCTTTCCTTCATCCCATGATTCCAAGCGCAGATTGAGGGAAAACTGAACTGTGGGATAGGTGCCCAGAATTAATTGCGCTACACCGCGATATTGCAAAGAATTCTGTTGCGTTACAAGGAGCGACGTGTGTACGCGCTATCCCGCAATAAAGGTCACGTGTTTTTTATAGCGCGATTGCCATGTTGCGCTTTAATCTGATCGTATGTACATAGGCTTAGTAGAATGCTTCTGGTAACAATAGAACAGTAGACGTTCCCACAGATGTATACATGAACCAATCAGATTCAAACTTCTTTATATATAATGAAGTACAGTCACATAGTATAACTTCCTGATGCCACACACTTCTTATAGCAACTGAAAAAGAGGCAGAGATACCAAGGGCTGATCTGCTCACAAACACACCAAAATAACTACTTTTGATGTTTGAACTCATATCTTTTGTTATTTAAGTGCCCACACACAAGCTTGTGCAAAATCAACAAAAGCTGAGATTTCAAACTGGATTTAGTTAGATCCAAGCCAGTTTGTATGTAGATCAATACTAAAAATATTAATATTAGGAACAGTTTAGAATGTGTGCGCTGCGATTTAGTTTTAAATAAGGATTATAAAAACACACACATTTATCTTCCCAGAATTCATGACTTCTACTACATCACTAAAGTCCATTAAGTTTATAACGATCCAATTAATCATGGATCATCCCCCGCAAAACATCAGCTACAGCATATTCAGCATATTGACTTGTACAGTTCCTTGCCTTAGGGGAAACAGAAAAATGGGACAACACCTTCCATTTCTGCCTTGTAATGCCATTAGAAAAATATTTAAAGGACACATCTACAAAGTAGCTGGAAAGTATGTTTCCCAGGGTGGATAGATAGACTAGTGCTAGCTCATCCTGAGCTAGGGTGCTAAAAATAGCCCCTCATGACTCACCCTTCTCTGTATTTATTCACTTACAGCTTTCATTTCATGCATCTGACAAGGTGGGATTATACCACAAAAACTCATACAATAAATCAATTTGTTAGTCTTTAGAAGTGCCACAGGATTCCTTGTTTGTTTTGCTGAACTAGACTAACATGGCTACCCCCCTGGAATTTAGCACTGTGTTGCGTCACTCGTGGCGGCTCAGGCTAGAAGCCCAATTCCAAGGCCACCCGACCTCATTTCCAAGCTTCAGCAACGAGCCCAAGCCATCTCCCATGCTGCAATGTCCACACTGCTTTTAACACACTATCTCCAGCTAAGCTAGTATGAATTTGAGAATCACATCTCCTAACTGCTGTGAGAACATGCTCCAAATGTGCTGAAGGGAACCACTATTTTTTATAACAAAGATAGTATATCTAAATACCTATTAATAATTTTTTTTCCAACCTGTATGTTTCATATTAAAGAAACACCTGTAGAATTTTTAACTCTTATATAAGCTAGGAACTCTTCTGCACACAGGCTGCCATTTACTACATCAGGGAGAAAAATGGTGTCCTCTCTCCTTCACCCTTATGCTGCACTGTACATATCCCAACATGCAATATACTGCTTTTCCCTCTCCCACAAGTAAAGGTTTTCCTAAAGTTTGTCTTGGTCCTTTTTGCTACCCTCTCAGTCAGGCTTTACCTCATGATCCTATTGAGAAGTATGGGGCTGGGGGAGAAGCAGGCAGGGGGAAGGGAAGTGGTAAAAATCTAGTTACATTCCACTTGCCACATGATCTCCCCTCTTGGTTCCCCTTCTCTCCATCCTTATTTTGGCTGTTACCCTGTCCATGTCTTTTTCCAAACCTTCTAATAACGGCTCCCACTATGCTCTGAGATCTGGGGCTCATAGTATGAAAGGGAAAAATGGGGAGACAATAATGAATGGAAAATTTAAGATGGGGGGAAAAGGCAAGACAATTTCTTAATGATGAGGGCGTGCAATGAACTCCCAAGGTAAGTAAGAGAAGCTCCATATTTTATGGCACTTAGACTGGACAAAATACCGTAACATTTTCTATCACAAACAATCCTGCACTAGTCCCAGGACAAATAGAGAGATGATCTATGAGGTCTGTCTTTCCACTGTTATAAAATCCAACTTAATAAGCACATTAGCTAGAATGTTTCTGCTAAAATTATTGGTAGTGTAATCAATAATAATGTCATTTAAACAGCTACATTTCAAAGTTAACATCCTTCTGCCATAAATGGGACTGTGCACCTTTCTCAAACTCTACATCCGATGGCAGACAGACATGTATACTTGAAACATTCTCTCTGCAGTCATTAAAATATTATGTTTATAATCTTAATATTCCAGAGAAACATATCCTAAAGTAGACCCAAAAGAGCATACTGGTTCACTTCAAGTCCTGCTGCTACACCTACAGGTCTATTGCCTAGTTCACACACAGTCACTTGAGCCACACAGAAGCTTTTCTTGTGAAGAGCTCTTTCCTCTTCACATTCCATGATATTCTTGACATGCTTTCAGATCAGACTTCACATCTGCCCTGCATCTATGCATTTTTATTATGCTTATTCTTGTGAGATCTAGGCACAAAAGTACAAAATTATTATGTCCCCTCCCTTCTTATGCTAGTCTGCTGAGTGACCCTGTCTCCTTCCTCGAAATGAAGGAGCAGAGGGGTTTACAATGTCATGTGAGCAGCTTCGAGTTTCTGGAGGAACTGATGCCCAAGACAGGCATGGATGAGGTAAGAGAAGGGAAAGGATCTACGAAATGACAGCTATCAGGAAAAGCAGCCAGAGAAATTGAGGGGGAAACAAAACAACCTACTCTACCATATTTTCACCCTATCAGAGAATGCAGTGCTTAGCTACAATATTGCCTTTTCCCTTGTTAAACTACAATCTGGCACCATCTTTTCTCCCCTCCACTGAAGCTGCTCTTGTCCCAGTCACCAGTGGCTTACCACTAAAGCAGAAATAGCTCTTCTCCATTTCGCCACACAGTAGATCGCTCCCTTCCAGAAACTGTCCTCTCCCTGGGCTTCAGACACTGTGCTTTCCTGCTTCTGCATCCACCTCCAGTCTCTACCTGCTTCTTCAGTGTCTCCTTTTCTTCCCACTCCAGTTAGATAGGAGTTCCTTAGGGATGTCTTCTCTCCTCCCTTGAATGCTTTATTCCTGGGTGACCACATCTACCCTCACACCCTGATATTTCCCCCCACTCCATTCAGACTCATCTGATATTTCTTCCTAGGTGCCTCACCACCATGTAAAATTTAACATGGCAGCAAATTAATTCATCAACTTTCTTCCCTTATCACCACTAAAATTAATATCCTCCCTCTTCCTTACACTTGCAGCCTCATTCTAATTTTTAAATTCACTTTCTCCTCTAACACTGACACTCACTAAATCCTTCCAGTTTTTCCTCTAAAATACCTCAGAAAGCTACTTATTACTCTCCGTTACCTTTGCAAAAGCCCTCGTCTGGTTTCTGTTTATTTTAATATCTCTGCTACAAGAAGTTGTGGTCTTCTTCCTTCTCCTGCCTTTCAATCTATCCAAATTGCTGCCACAAAAATCCATTCTCCTTGTTTGCCACTCTGACAACTCCCAGCTCCTTTTCAAATCCTTGTATTTCCTTCACCTTGTCCACCACACTGAATTTAAGTAACAGCAAAACCTAGCTCCTGTCTACTTTTCTTGCTCACAACCTTTGCCACATCACACACTGTTTACCATCACACCGCATTCGTGGGCTTTTCACCAAGTCACATCATGTCTAAAACCCAGTGTGACATGGCTCTTCCTCTTCTCCGAAACTCTGTTCAAAACAAAGTTCTTCCAAACAGCCTAATCCTCTGCTTTGGTCTGACATTCTGGTTTCAAGACAATGCCACTATCTAGACAATACAGAAAACCTAAAACCTCAATTTCTATAAAATTTAAGATTTTATTTTAAGAAGTCGTTTCTCGAACTCATACTTGTAAAGATAATCTTTGAAATATGAACTCTCACTGCTCCCGTGCCCTTTGCTATTGCAATCTGGTAAAGAATGGGGCCCTGTCAGGCTGTTGCACTGGATCTCCCAGATTATTGGAAGAAGGCAAATATAATGTTCAACTTCTAAAAAGGGAAGGGGAAGAATCCAGGGAACTACAGACAGGTCAGCCTTACCTTAGTCACCTTAGTCCCTGGAAAAAGTTGTGAAGCAGGTCCATAAGGAATCTCCAAAAATATATGCAGGGTGGGGTACTTAGACTAGGGACATTATTCTGCAAAGCATGTAAGCATGGTGACTTACTTTAAACACTAATCCCACTAAAATTAATTGGACTCTCCAGGATTTTAGGCATGTGCTTAAGTACGTTGATAAATCAGGACTTGGATTAAAACAATGCAAGTTCTAACACTAGAAAGACATTGTTCAGGTACTCCACCTAGGCTACCAGTAAGACAAATACCTTGAAATCATGTAAAATCACCACTTTAACATAGAAGCAAGGATGAGAATAGCCAGCCATCCAGTAATCCTTGAGAGAAATGATTTTTCATTCTTCCTAGTAGAGGAACTTATTCCTTAAAGATTCATTTTAGCTAGAGGAATTTAACCAACTAACACCCATCAGTTTACATACTTTTTACCATACAGTAGGCCACTTGTTTGAGAGATTTTTAAATTTCACAAAAATGACTCACAGGAACTGATGAAAGTACACAGGCTGGATAGGCACAGAGAGAAAAACAGTTCCAGAACTCATGATTTTGATCCATCAGAGCGCGCGCGCGCGCTCTCGCTCTCTCACAGCAATTCAGACAATATTTTAAAAAACCATTACTGACTGCTACACAAGTTTTTACTGAAATGCAAATAGAATCATTTTACATTTTTCAAACAAAGAAATTGATTTTAGCTTTTAGGTTAACTTCACCATTACTAAGAATTGCCCTAGTAATACAAAGAATCCTGTGATTAATAACCAAAAGAATGTTATCATATCTGAGAAGGCTAACTCCCATTTAGCTAAATGTACACACCCATTTTTCTGCTATTGAGAGTCAGAACCAAGTGGTTTGCATTGGTAAAATTTTCTCGTTTTGTCAAAATTGTGGAAATACTAAAAACATAGATCATACAAGGTACTACACATATTTTGTCAGAACTTCATATTTTCCAGTCTAGGTTTAGCTAACTGAATTTTTGTTCTTGTATGATACTGTTCAAAAATTTACAATGGTAATTACAAGAAATTTCCAACCTGACCTTATCTGCTTTGTCTATGAATACTATAAAAATACAATTCTTGGGGAAGGAGGGAGGAACCCTAATCTTACTACTTACAGAATTAAAATGTAAGATTTTATTTTAAAAGTATTCTACACTATATGTAATCCAAATCTCAGCATGTGTGCTTCCTTATTGCTAGGGAAAACAGACATCCATTATATAATATCAGTGACTTGGGAATCCCTGAAAGACCTTTCCTATTTTGCATATTAGCATATAATTTTCATGCTGATGTATTTTTGATGCTTTAAGTCTATTTATAAGTTTAAGTGATGATCTGCACATAGGTTTAAGAAAAAAGATAATCCAAATATCTCAACACAGTAAAGGTCATGCAGGGACTCTGCTGGTTCTTTTATTGGAGCATTAACTCAAGCTATCTACATTCACAATACTTCTCTTATATTTCCTATGAATGAATATATAAAGATCTTAAGTACCGCTTAAGAAGGGAGGCATTGGCCCAATGAATTGGGAGGAGCTGGCTGGCAATAAGACATCACAGACCAACCCTCAACCCATTTTAAAGAGGATCACCTTGCTCAAGAGGCTGAGAAATGGAAAAGGAAGAAGGGAAATGCATAGCATCCCGTCCAGCAGCTGTGCTCTTTCCAAGCAAACACCTGTTACATATGCGGAATAATCTGTGGAGCACAAATTGGACACTTCAGCCATCTCATCTATGACTTCCTTACTGTCAGATATCATCCTTGTATTGAGGGACATGTGACGATCAGCCTACCTTAGTCACACTGAGAAATAACACAAGTTGCTGAGTGCACACCCATATTATATTCACTCTTTGTGGCACTAAGACTTCCATGAGAACATCCTTACTGCAGAAAGCTGAGCTACTCCATGAATTACTTCTCAGAGAACTGTTGAAGAATTGGTCTGTCCTTTCTGGGCACCAAGAATGAGGGACCTGTGGGAAGACACTGGAGGACTAGTAACACTTTATGTTGCTAGCCTGCGTTCAAACTACAGAGATGTTGAGTTAGCAAGTAAATTGTGCTCGGTTTAGTTTTAAGCTAAATACAGCCAACCAGCACAAGTTACAAGTACCACCACACTCATATCAAGGATTATTTGTAGACAGACTCAAGTTACTATGCGCAACACTTGAGTTACCACTCAAGTAAATGTTACAATGAAAACAAGTCCTAGAAGACATTTACTGGGTCCCTTCTCCATCACTAAATAGATTAACATACTACAAGGATTAACATGACAACACCAGTTAGGTCCATTTTAAGGTGCAGACCAAGAACCAGCTAGACACTAGAGAACACGGAACAAAAATGTACTTAAATTTTGTTAGAAGAGGTATCTTACTATTTAGGCATGTAGCATTCACCTCTAGACTTGATACAATAGCAAATAATTGATCAACATAGCCAGCTATAAATAACTTGTTTTTCTCCCAGAATTACAAAATTTTGTCACATGAAACTATCACAAGTTTTAAAACAGCCCTATTTTAATTGTAAGTGGCTTTACAAGCAGTTGAGGAATGCAAATAAGAAAACATCTAAAATATTTGCGTGCCAGGGATAAACAAATGAGGCTATATTACTATGTGTAGCCAGTATAAATATCTTTGTAATTTAGTTGTGAAATTTAGTATTACCAAAAATGTTTACATTGTATTGAGTTAACATTACATACTTAATAATTAAAATCTACTGACAAGACGTTTTAGTTTGGGCTACACACATTTTCAGGGAACGAGGGACTGAGTTGATGTAGAGCTTATTTTTTGTCCAAAGAAAAATAAATTATACTTTATGAGTAATTTGAAGAATCAGAAACAACCAAGCGTAGGTCAGAGAAGTCAGGATTGTGGTTTAAACAAAAAATGAAGCTTTTTTCAAAAATAAAGACTGAAACAGTTGGGTTAAAAGGGTGCTGCTGCTGCTAAATATCCCCTCAGGGATTTCTCAAGGAACATCACAGGGTGCCAAATTATGTTCTATCACACAATGCCATTTATTAGACAATTTGAGTATATTCTTCTGCAGTTATACAATTCACTTATATGGCCTATAGAGCCTTACAACTGTACATGCCCTGCAGGTTAGGGAGCATCCATTAATCAGTGGAATTCACTCTGTACAATTTTAAGGCTCCCTAACTGCGTTAGCAGTTGCTAGAGAGGAGAAGTTTTCAGTGCTCAGAAGAGAGAACCTGGGCCATTAGAGAAACTAGCAAGGAGGAAAGAGCATACCAGGACACCTTACGGGACATTCCTAAAAGACTTATTAAACAAGATACCGAGGTTTGTGGGTATCTTGTGAGAAATGTAATCAATTCAAGCTTCAGAAGGCTAATTCCCATTCAGCTAAATTCACATACCCTTTTTTCTACTATTGAGAGTCAGAACCAAGACTCAAACACAATAGTGGTTTGCATGGGTAAGATTTCACAAGTTCCTTCTTCATAAAAGCTAAGATCCTACAGAGTTCATCAGAAGTTTGCTTCAAGCAGTCACTCTCTGAAAACCTATTTCTAAGAAGTCATATATTGTTGCACTCTTCCACTGGATTAGCTGTTTACATTTTTTTTTTAAACTGCCAGCATCACAAAATAGCTTTAGCATCAGGGGGGGGAAAAAAAAAAAAAAAAAAAAAAAAGTATTCTGTTTCTGTCATTCTTACCACCACCACCAACAAAATGTCATTAAACCAATACCCATGTCGATGTGAGATAATGATACACTGCACATACTTTCATAGCATTACAAACCAGCTACAGTCCTTTGTTGCAAAGAATATGTTCACTACTTTGTTTATTTGCATACTAGGTTATTTACTGAAGCTATTTTCCCCTTGAATCATGAAATATTCTTCAGTTTTCTGTTGTGATCACCCATTTGAAGTCAGCACTATAACATGCACAGGTACTGGAATGAGAGGTGCGGAGAATCGCATCACACCTCTGGGCATGAAGTGGTTTACGTTATAAACAGAGTTTACAGTTTGGTTCAACAGCTCTGAGCACCTCCACTATAAAAATTGTTGTAGCATCTATGACATCTTTTAAGAATTACTCTTACGTTTGGTAGCGGAATGTACTAGATAGCTTAACAGGTCTTTTCCGTGTCTACTTCCAAAGACTCCACACGTTGGTCACGAGGTATATGGTAAACATTAGTAATGAAGCTCCATTGAACATACTCAGGAGTCTCCTGATACCATGCAGAGGCATGGCACTGGCTTCAAAGAAGAATGGCAACAAGCCAGCTCCCAAGCAGTACTTTCAATGCATGGCAGTTTAAACGCTTTTAAGAGGTACTTAAAAAAAAAATCAGAACACAGTACACAAATCAAATCTAATAAAGATTTTTGCATGTTTAGCCAGCTGGGTAAACTAAACTAAGCTAGCAATCTATGGGTATGGGACAAATAATCGAGCAGCAGCTGGATTAATTCATTTTATCAAAAAAAATCTTTTCACAGCTGCAGAGGGATAATTTTAGGTTCCTCTGAACTAGATTTTAATTTCCATGGGAAGGAGTTGAGGATGCTTAAGGACAAATTCTCAACTTTGCATATATTTTGAAACTAGACAAGGAATATTTCTATTGCTTCCTTATGCAAAGATTTCTAATCTTACAGTAAAAAGATAATTTAAAAGAATTTCCCTTAATAGTTAAATGTATATTTGAGACCCAACACAATGATTAAACTATAGAATATGTCAGTTTAAAAAAAACAGTGTCAACACTAATGTAATATGAAAGTAGATAGCGTGTTTAAATTCAGTAGTTATTTGTCAGACACCATCTGCTTTTTCTTTCATTCTTTTCTGATTTTGATCTGTAGAAAAACCACATCAGTATCATATGTCACCTAATTCTTATTCAAACAGAACAGTGCAGACACAGCGGCTGCACCAGCTGACTTAGCTGACCTAAGATCAGAGTAAAAACAAACCCCCTATAAATCACCAGATGTAAGCAACTGAATAGTGATCAATTTAATTAATTGAACAGCTTCCCAAAATTTAATGTACTGGGTTAACTCTTTAGAAGCCTCTTCTGCAAGGCAACTTCCAATTTGTATTTAGAGTAGGGTAAAATAAGACCAGCTTTAAACACTTAAAAATCCTACTAGTAAAACCCTACATTTGAAAACATGTTTTTAATACTTAAGTGTCTGACAGTTCATGTGAAAAAAAAAAACATTAAAAAGTACTCAGACATTACTGTTTTTAGTATCTTCATACATATGTATTTTATGAAAGCTGATCAAAACCCATTAATAGAAAAGAAAACCTAAGTGTTATGCAAGTTTCCAATTAAAATGAAAATCAAATCATCTCTGTTTTGAGACCCTTCACTTTAACTTGTTATCTGCTTTTCCTGAATGTACACATTTTGTCTTTGATCACAGGCGACTCTTTTTTAGTAATATGATGGTTTATTATAAACATACTGCATGCAAACTAAACCGAACAAAAAACTTGTGTAACACCTGCAGGAACAGAAAATATTTCTGGTACCTGATTTATTGATTCCTTCTTTATATATAATATGTGTCCTAAAATAAAGGAGTGAAATCCTTGTTCCACTGAAGTTAATGGAAGGTTTGCCACTAATTTAAAAAAGAATGCATCCCCAATACCCTAGGCAAACTTTTGTTTTGAAGGCCTGTGTTATACAAGTTTGCATGCTAGTTACTAGTGTTTGAATGGTTCCTAGCATAACAGGGTCCTGATTGTGGTTGGTGTCAGTATTATTTTGCATTGGAAATCTGTGCAAATACAGTTTTTGTCTACATCTTAGGGAAACATCAAAAACTACAAGGACTAAGTTTACTTTTGTGTGTGCATGCATGCACACACTTATGTACACACAGACACACGCATATTTTTAAACAACTTGATGCAATATCATATAAGCAACTTTCCCAATACAATCTAATGAACTTCCCAATGTTTTGACTTTATCATTAATGTCTGTTATATGCAAATTTCTACTAACTATTGTTTCATCTTTACAGTTTTTGAAAGCACCATCAAAAACTACTTACAAAGACAGAAGAGTAATATTTGCAGAGATTGGCCCCAGATTAGGTATGGTCTCCAATTCATTGTTGTTAAGTTTTCTATAAAGATTAAAAAAAAAATTCAAATCCAATATAAAAGAGGAGTGCATATTCTATAGATGTTAAACTGCTTACTAACACTGCCTAAAATTCAAAATTAATTATATACTCATTTATTGCAGAGCATCACTATAAACATATACATCTTTGTCTCTCAGACAGCCATCCTTATAGAAAGAACACTATTTTTATACGCAAACAAACACAAATAACTTACACTTCTCGAAGACTATGAAGGTGACTCAAGGAACTGGTATTGATTGCAGATAATCTGTTGTGACTTAAGTCCCTATGAGATTATAAAAATAAATGACATATCAGTTTTGAAATATCAGATATATTTCTACTAGTTCTCATAATACATATTTAGATTGAAAATTCAATCTAATTAATCACTAAATATATAAAAATCAATGTTGTACTTTTGCTATGAATACAGTTACAACAGATACTCAAGTATTGTTTTGTAAAAACAGATAAGATTATATAAAATGCTTCGATCACCACTAAGAGCTGAAAAGAAAGGCCTTTAATTATATGTGGTGTTTTGCAACAGAATGATCCTTTTTTGTGTGTGTTTTTAAAAAGACAATAGCATGAAAATGTCTTAAAATCTATGAGAAGCTTCATGCATACACAGCCAAGAAAACAGTTGTACAAAAAAAGTAGGAGAAAGTCAACTATAAGAGAAATTCACAAAAAGAACTGCACTTGTCTTTAATACAACCCATTCTTTTGATCCTATATTAAAATTTATTTCATTTATAGTCTTCAACTGCTAATGTAAAACAACTAAATGTAATGTAAAACAAAAAGCCTAGACACAAAAGACAAGGAACTATGAAAATAGAAGCTGAGGGTTTAATTTGATTTGGAACTCTAATCTCATGTGCACAAATTTAATACTAATCACATTTACTATCAGCAGCTACACAAACATAAATGGACCAGAAACCAGCCTACATTTAAAAGTCAATCTATATCCTACTCAGAACTTCAGCATAAAACTTGTATTTAAAGGAGACAAGCTTGTGCCATAAAGCGTAGCTCTCTTCCATGCCAGACTGAGCCCAAGTCTATACTTGATGCACTTTTCAGCAGCAGTCAACGGGAGATACGCAAGGTACGTAAAATACTTTGCATATCTCCCGATGACTTACTAAGACCTCAGTACATTCTAGGGTAAGCTGACCAGAAATGCCTTGTGGTCGGCTTACCAATACTCTAGTTCCTGGGCTGGAGTTGCTCTGGCGATTTCCTTATCGATTGAGCGCGTCTACACAGACCACTCAACTGAACTTGGAAAATTGTGCTGATGGTGGCGATTTTGCTGCTGTCAGTATAGACTTACCCTGAGAAACCAAGAGGGCTACATGTTAGTATGGTTTATTAATCAGAAAGTGCAAATGATGTCAGTGAAGTTCTACATATGTCCTCTTGGAGTGGGCAATGTATGCTGTGTCTCCAGAGACAATAAATAAACTAAGCACATAAAGAGCTTCATCTTGAAGATATGATAGCACTGAAAAGGATTCCTTTTAAAAAAAACAACAAAAGTTAGTCTTGTTAACATGGCTGAGCTCTCCTGTAAATGAAGTTAGTCACAGGTAAATTGAAGGATTATTCTTTCATTGTTTAAAAATCCAATATAACCATCCATCAGACCTTAGATTTAAGAAAAGTCCATTTATTTTACATTTAAAAAAGGCATGATTTGACATCTTCAGCACTATTTTCTTAAACAAATATCAAAGAAGTCTACTACAAAGAAATACATTTTAAAAGTGATCTGAATTAAACTTTTACTGTAAAAGTAAGGACTCTCCTTCTCTTCCCTGCCAGCCCCTTCTTAAACTTAATTCAACATTTGGCTTTGGTCTATTTGTAGGGATTGTGTGAAGTATGCAAATAAAGAGTCAAATTCTATGAAGTCATGACTATTAGAGCTTAATATGTTACTGTTCATCATCATTAGACCAGAATTAGAAAACAACAATTATTTCAACAAAGAGCTTTCAATATCAGTGCTGAAAACTTGCGTTTCTTCATTTCATCTAAAAATCCTGCAAAGGTTTATTTAAAACATGTTTGCTTAAGGACCCACCAGACAGTAACAGACGTGAGTAGATTTGTTCTGCTGGAGTTATAACATGTAAAAAAATCTGGCAGAGTCCTTAAACTATAAAAATCCTGCAATTACAACCACTGCTGTGCATGATCACCACACTGGAGCCAGACACTTTCACTCATAGCTCAAGCTCACATCCATCTGGAGTCTATCAAGGCAACTATGAATGTAACAACTTACATTATGTTTAAAACAAAATTTGTGTTTTTTAACTCTGCAAATACCCACAAATGTTCCATGTGGCATCTACTTTTTAAAACATATACACCCAGAAATACCACACTGATTTACTTACAACAGTTTTTCAAATGGAAGATAAAAGTAACCAAAAATAAACAAAACAGTCAATTCTGAGGCTTTTCTCACATACACACACAATTGTGTTGTTGTTTTTTGTTTAACACTACATACAATAAAAATGAAAAGCATTTAATAAAGCCACAATTTCAGTTATTTTTTTTAAGAAACGTGAAGAGAAAGTTTGTTCCTTGTAGATGAAATATAAGTGAATGTGAACCAACTACAGTTAGAAAATTAGCACATGACAAATGTATTTAAAGTGAAATTTAAACTCAAAGTTTCTCATGAGACCTATATATAAGAATTTAAAATACAGACATTAAGGAAAAAAACCCTCCTTAAATTAAAACACACTTATAAGAAAGTGATTTGCAAGTGGACTGCTTTTTTTTCTTTTTACTTAGAAATAGGAGTGAGCAACCCTAACAAAATATTTTTCATTCTAGATTATGCCTCCCCACTCTCACCCCCCATACTAAAACCATATTGAATGGGGAAAGAAAATCTCTCCTATGTTTACTACTGAAGGAAGTTCTAAGAGCTATGAAAGATATATTGGGGATTAAATTCAGAGACTTTATAAACACAAAGTTTACATTTAAGAAACTCTTACTACACTATATAGAAAGTACATATTCCTATTCTTCGTTCCAAAATTTCATTTCAGAATAGAGATACTTATAACATGTTGCAACATTTCAAGCCTTTTTTACTCCATCCTTTAAGAACCAGTTTTGTGAAATATCTGAAAGAATAATATTTAGTTACTTGTTTGTGAACAGTCTGTCATATTAGGCCTTTTCATTGGAAGGATGAACTGCAACTTTAAAGTATTAATAGATATGTAATGAAAAACTGAAGGGAAGGCCTAATACAGAAGAGATAGTATATCTCCATCTTCACAATTTTTAGACCCTAACTTAATTTACAACACTTAGTTGTAATTATCATCTTCTTCCTTAGAGAACTCAGAAACTTGAGCCTCAAGTCCAATTTTAAAATGCAAATCCAGCAACAGTTTCTTAATCAATCCCACTGGGGCCTTTAGAGCTGCTAATTCAGCAGAAATCACGAAAGCTGAAAAACAAAAAGCCAGGCTGTAGCTGTTTTAAGACACTGATCCAAAGTGACTCATAAATCAGCTTGCTATGTTAAAGTTTCAGTCTGGAAAATATTGAAAAACAGCTGTGAAAACCATAAGGGCTTTTTTTTTCTTGGCAATTCTGGAGAACTAGAGGATTTATAAAATGTAAATACTAAAAATGCAGTACAAACACTAGTTGAAACCATCTTTTTAGATATTCTCTTCTGTCTTACTGACAGCATTGACTTACTAGGTGAACTTCGTAAGACTTATTCTAAAATTCCAGTAAGAATTTTAAAATACTGGAAACACTGGCAAAATATTTGCTTTCCCTCTCCCATTTCTGGCTCTGAAACATTAATTCTAACAAAGCAACATTCTTTCAATCTCAGAGCACAAAGGCTAGAAGTAAACTGAAATCTAACTTTAAGGGTATTTGTGTACAAAGTCATTACAAATATTTATCAGTTTTCAGTTTTCAATGGACTTCCATTACATTATGTGAAGATGGCATTATTACTCTAAATCCCCAATAAAGCTAGTCAAAATCCCCTATTTACACTACATTTCATAAGGCTGCTTCTGTATCAACGGATCAACTACAAGTTTGACAGCACAGTAACAGAATGCAAACACTCAGCCTTCAAACAATGAAGCTCATTTTCTTAATTTCACTGTTTATAGTCATAGGGTCTGCTCAAACCAGCATTCGTTGCATGCCCAGAACATTCAATGTATTTCATGACAGCAATGAAAGAGAAAGGACTATCACTTCATAATGCTAGATGTTACTTTACATCAGTAGACTTTCTGGAAGCATGGGCATGGAGGTGGAGATACAGAAGAGGAAAGAAAAAAAAATAAAAATAAAAAATGGGTCTCAGTCCTGAAGTTCTAACTCAGGAAAGAATTCCCACAGAACCACACGGGACATTATCCCTGAATCAAATCTTGAGAATTGGGCCTATTGGTTATTACAATGTTTTCCAATGAGTGACAGTTTTATCAACTATATCAACAGATTACTACCGCCTTTGGAGAGATGTATATAGAAAAATAGACTTTCATATATATATATATATTCTATTTTTTTTCAAGAGAATACACAAAATCCATCACTATTTCTAAGTAAACAGCTTGGAATAACAACAATCCACATTAATGTAAACTTTATTGGCTACATAAAACTGAAAATCATTGTTATCTTGCACCTTAATCAGTCAAAATTCCATTTTATTAAGGGGAAGGGAAACACGAAAGAAACAAGGTACTTCTAAGGCATTTGACACAAACAAAAGAAACATTTACACAAAAGCAGCCAGACCACATGGGCTGGTGACACCTACAATGATGTACTCCTGTGAGTTTAAGACCAAATGACACAGCTGTCCAATGAATGAACACAGCAGGATGTCTTACAACAGGCCCACAATTTATTTACACAAATGGAATTTATTTTCTCTCACTCTTTTAAAGGAATGTAAACTTACATAAAGACAATTTACACTACCAATTGTGCTAACCAAAAAAATTCCATCATTTCTTTTCATGTCTATCACTAAAATAATTGCAAAAGACACCACAATTGATTATTCATGTTAACACAACATTTATTTTAAAGACACTTTTTAGACATTCCAGTTAAAGATTCTATGCTTCCCCCATCTTTAGTTTGTCATACTGTTAAACCTAAATGTTAACTTAACTGCACTAAGGTAAAGCAATGCTGATTTTCTGACATCTCTGATAAGCTTTGTCAAAAGATTTATTTTAGCTTACTGAGACAATTCAAAAGAACCAGAAGGATTAAGGAAGCACAATAATTGTTGAATATGTATATGATTACGTTGTTTCAATAATATCAACCAAAAGGAACATTTAAGTTTCTTATCTCTCTCAGATCATTTCCATGAGTAGTATAAGAAAGTTTCACCTCCCCAAATCCTTCTTAGGTTCAGTTCCATATGTTGTCAATACAGCCATCCATGTTGCATGAATAAAGAAGCATGACCTCCAGATGAGACAACTGAACAGAATTAGTCACAACTAATTGAAAGCCTTCCTGTTTACTTTACAGTCTTTATCTCTATCTGTTTTTGAAATAGACAATTAATAAAACTAATAAAGTCAAATTAGTGACAAGAAATTAAGAATCAATGTAAAAAGTGGCAGATTGTCTCAATTTTTGCTTCCTTTTTGGAAGTTTTAGTATCCAATGAGTTGCCCAAAAATGTTTGTCACTAAAGGAAAATATTCTAAATATGACATTTTAATATTTGTTACCACATAGTCTTCACATTTGTCTTGCTAAACTAATTGACAAACTGTATTCCTAATTTTTTTTGTAGTGGTTTTAAAAAAGTAAGATGAATAAGGAGGATGTAAATGATAATCACACTTGATAATATGGCAACTTCACACTATCTACAAAAGATACACTACCCTTCACAAAAGTAACTGTAAAGACTATTTGCTAGATGATTATCTCACATTTTCCAATGCCACCAGATCTTCCAATGCCACCAGAATATGCTTTTCTTTTTAGCAACACTGTGTAGATCTTCTTGGTCCCAAATATTTCAGCCTATCAACTATTAGTCTTCTAATAAACAAACTTTTTCAAAAAGCCAGTTTTAAAGAAAGAGAGACATTCAACTTTTTAACATCTCTCTTCTTCCTCTGCCCTCCCTCTAAAACAACACCCAGACTTCAGTATCAGCAAGTTTTAAAGAAAAAGACACATTCAGTCTTTAGCATCTCTCTTCTTCCTCCACCCTCCCTCCAAAACAACCCCCACTTCAGTATCAGTTTTATTTCAACCCCTTGGCAGGATACCAGACTCTGCCCCAACTTGCGAAAGAACAAGTTGCTTCCAATTCCCAGTATTATTCGCTCCCATGACAACTTTAGCCCTCACTAGCCCCGTGCAGCGCTTGGCACGGAACAGCCCTTGCCCCCCGTGTCCCTCGGGCACCCTGGGTCCCTGTGTGATGATCAAGCCCTGCCCCCCCCCTCCAGCTAGCCAGGACTATGGTGTGGGAGGCGGTAGCAGGCGAGGGATGTCCTGAGGGCTCAATAAGGCAGGCCGAGGTCACATGTGCTGGGTTAAACTCCCTAGGTCAGTGGTTGTGTGTCGGGCACATTACTGTGTCGCCCCACAGTGCCAAGTGTGTGGAGAGCCAAGGAGATGGCTGGGGGGGAGGTGTCCTGTAGGGTCGAGATAAGTGTGTCGTGACCTGAAAAAGGTTGAGAACCACCACCCTACCTGACCCACGCCCCCGGTGAGCCGACGATGCCCTGATGGCACAGGCAGGGGCTGTTGTGGGACGCGCCCAGGGGCTCCACTCACTGCGAGGTCAGCTCCCCTCCGCCCGCAATAGTCGGGCCAGCCCCTAACCAGCCGAGCAACAGGTCCCGAGGAGGGCTGCGCCCGCGCAAGCTGGCGGAACCCAGAGCCGCAGCCGTGCGGGCTGGGCCCCCTTCCCCAGGCGCAGAAGCCGGGCTAGGGGCCCCTTACTGCCCCGCCGCAGGCGGATACTCACAGCTGCACCACCCCCTGCGGGAGCCGCTCGGGCAGGCGACTCAGCTTGAGGCGGCTGCAATCCAGCAGGTCCCCGAGGCAGCGGCACGGAGGCGGGCACGAGGGGGAGCCGGCCGCGCTCTTCGCCAGGCGGCCGAGCAGCAGCAGCAGCAACAACAAGCCCAGCGCGGCGCGGAGCGGGCAGCGCATGGCCGGGGTTCCCTGGGCCGTCGCCCCGCTCTCGCGCACAGCGCCCGGGCGAACCCGCCGGCTCGCTCTCAGCGCGGACGGCGGCTCTTGCTCATGCCCCGGGGCCGCCGCCGGGAGAAGCAAAGAGCGCCCAGCCAGCTGCAGTCACCGCCAGCGCAGCCCAGCCGCTCCACAAACTTTCCGCCCCCGCCTCCTCCGCCCTGAGCCCGGCCCGCCCCCGGCCATGTGACAACAACAAGCCTGCAGGGGGCTCTGGCCGGGGGGAGGAGGCTGCAGCAGCTCCTCGAAGGGGCTCAGCCCAGTCGGGACAGGGGGTGGGGACACTGCCCACGGAGTCTGGCAGGGAGCGGAGCTCCGGACACTAGCAGAAACCGAGCAAAATTGCCCTGGGGAAAAGCATGACCACCTCGCGTTTTGTGGGAGCCCCCGAAAAGATAAAAGTTGTCTCCTAACGCAGACAGACATGATCAAGTAGTGGGGGCAGGTCTGCTCCTCGTGCTAAGACCTCTTTGTGCCCTTCCAGGGGCTTACCTCACCCTTGGAGGATTCTCCCAGCAAAGGAGGATTCCTGGTACACCACCTCTTCAGTCTAAAGCAGAGGCATGAGGAGGAAGTGTGAAGGAAAACTGCTGTGCTCAGGGAACTCAGCTATTAAACCATCTAGTACAAATTCCAAAGGGGTAGCCGTGTTAGTCTATTGTAGTCTTTCTACAATAGACTAACACGGCTACCCCTTTGGAATTTGACTACATGGAGGGCACTGAATACAGCCGTTTGAAGTGGAAATCCATCAACTTCATGAAACAACTTGCACACATCTAGTACAGAACAACTCCGAGGTTACTCCAACTTGTGCAGAGTCCAAACCATCTCTTAGTAACTCCTAGGGTCAGGGGAACCTAAAATGTGGCCCATCAGCCAGGCCAGACACAATAAGCAGGGCTCCAGTTTCTTCCGCTTCATTCACTGTTCAGGATGGATGGTACACAGGTAATGAGGAAGGGAACAAGACAGTGGGCTCATGCCCATGAAAGCTCTTGAGATAAATACATTTGTTAGTCTTTAAAAGTGCCACAGAACTCCTTATTTGTTTTACAGGGACAGGAATTTCTCTATCTCTTTCCCAAAACTGAGGTAGCCATTATATTGTAAGTTAATATTTGTTATTCTTTAGAAGTTCCAGGTAGCCTGATCCTACAATAAACTCTATTACACCACAGTCCTGCTCCATGGAAGCAGGATGCCAAGCAACTGCAGTTTGGGGAGCCTAATGTAAATGTATGCTTCCTCTAGTACTCACCTGCGCAATAGTATTCACCTGAACATAGAGTTGCCACCTCAGGGTCTGATTACAGCTTTGCTGCTAGGAAACCATGTGGGTCTTGCATGCCTGGTGGCTCCACTGCACAGCAGGGAAGGGACAAGAGTTGTTTAATCCTCTTTATTGTTTTTACCCCATCTCTCCTACAAAAAAAACATGCTGGGAAGCCATTTATAGACTTATTTGGAAAAACACTTTCTGTTGGGATGTTTTTGGTACCATTATAAATGGGGGGAAACAAATATATTAAAATGGAGGTGAACAACTGTTTTCTAATACTTAATACCACCCAAATCGGCACCTAAATCATACAAGTTGAAAGCATTTCAAATACAAATTATTCTCAAGACAGCTGTTTTGGAGCATACCTAGTGTAAGTCAGTGGAGTCAGGGGGCTTACAGCACACTACAGATGAGATTTTTCAAAACCTATTTCTGTTTTAGTTGAAATCAAATGGTAAAATTTCTATTGACTTTGCTGGGCCAGGACTTCACTGTATTTGTACAGATCTGTGACACTGCCATATGAAGATGTAAATACATACGCATATTCCAGGGTTAACTGAATAGTTTAACAAACAAGAAGTCTGGTGGCACTTTTAAAGATTAACAAATTTATTTATCATATAAGCTTTCGTGGGAGAAAATCCCACTTTGTCAGACACTTAAAGATTTTCTCCCACGAAAGCTCATGCGATAAATAAGTTTGTTGGATTTTAAAAATGCCACCAGACTTCTTGTTTGTTTTGCTGAACTAGACTTAAACTTAAATACCCCTTAAACATGAATAGTTTAATATTTCCTATACAAAGAATCTTAAACTTGCTTAAATAGGAACATCTTTTCCTTATCTTAGTGAATTATCAACTGCATATATTAAAAAATAAAACTGAATATGAATAATTTGGTAGCACAGTTTACTACAATTCCCAGAATGCACAGCAAAGTACCTCTTTTTAGACTATGTGAGCTTGTCTTATCTTGAGTGTTGGCAAGGGCAGTGACTCAGAGATAAGTAGTAGCAGAGGCGTTAAGCTGTCAGTTTCAACATCCAAGAGGAAATATAAAAGCAAAACATTCTGTATTTATTTTATCATAACAACGAATGATATATTTTGTGTATATGTGAACTGTGAAAAAGGAAAAGATAATCAAACTGAGGAAGTAATAACCAGAGCTTATAATACTGCAGAGGGCAAGTTTTACTGTTTTATGTAACAGTTGTATGTGTCTTTTCAGGGTCATGAAGCCTAAATTTTAAAATCACTGTATTGATGCACAGTCTTACAAAAACCTTATACAGCTGAAGTGTAATAATGCATGAAATGTCTTCAATTTTCTCCATTTCGTTACCTTCTTTAGTTTATCAGCTAGATTTTTTTGTTTCTTAAGGCTCAATAAAACATTTTACAATTGAATATATTATGTATTTTCTTGGCAGTGTTGTGGTAGCTGTGTTTTTCTCTCTCATATTATAAATTGTAAAATAAAGCAACACCTGGCTTTTATATAGCACATTTCATCAATAGATCTCAAGGCCTTGGCATTTATTGATACAAAGGATATTCCTGCAAACCTTTGTTCACACAAGTAGTTTTTATTCCTTCACTAGTCCACCGGGCCAGTTCTGGGGTCCCATGGGCAGTGCTGTGAAACCTGCAACAGCCTGGGCCTCCACCAGTGAGGATCTGGGGTTCACTCACCAATGCTAATTTCATGTTTGTGGCTCGGACGACACTGCTCTGCACATGAATAAATAAGAGAGAGATGGGTTCTTGATCTAGTCATAACTCTCATTGAAGTACATCTGTCTCCTCTTCCTGTCTAACAAGATTTATATATTCACCCCAGCTGAGATCCAGTTTCAGATGCTGTGGCCCTCCCAAGATAATATGGAACAGGATAGATTGGAGTAAGGGAAAGAAAGTTGCTTAGTGAATCTTGGTTCTTTGCTGGGAAGTCAAATGGCTTTTCAGGGGATCCTAAGTTTCCTTGTACAGGCCAAGATAATTTTATTTAAATCACGTGAATAAGGGTTTACAGACTTTGGTCCTTAATTTGTATTTGTTGAAAAGTACATTAACTTTTAAGTAAACTAATAACTATCTACAAAGTTTCTAATAAACATTTATAGGTAGCATTAATTCATTTGAATCAAGATACTGCTTTAACATAAACATACCTCTGGTATGCCATTGTAACTCTCGTTGATTTTTTTAATCTACTTCACAACATCTTCACTGCACTGAGCCGACAGGAAGTGTGATTCTGTTGACACAGCACTACGCTACTTGCCATGGTGGTCTTAATAAATCAACCTCCAGCAACTTCTGGGTTTGATTGAGCACATTTTTACTGATGCTCAACCAAACTCAAAAAATTTATTTTCTGCTGTTGGCGGCCCTGCCATTAGTATGGCCAAACCCTAAATCAGAGATGTCAGATCAGTGGTCACCAACCAGTCAATCACAATAGACAAGTTACTCTCAGGCTATGTACACACGAGAACACTTGTCCCGCAATAAGTTATTGCGGGACAAGGAAAGCGCTATAAATACAGCGCTTTCTTGTGTACACACGTGCTGTTTCTTTCGCAAAGGAGCATTCACCATGTGAATGCTCCTTTG
>ML685797.1:14676431-14718074 GCA_007922175.1 Pelusios castaneus
CAGTCCAGGGGAGCTGCCAAACCGGGCAGTTCCCAAAAATACTCAATTTCTGAGCTAGAGCAGTGAAATTGACATATTTGACAGTTCCAATGTCCCAGAGTGGCCTTGATTGGCACTCTGGGACATTTCCGGAGGCTGTCTATTGCGCAAAATGAGTACACACGAGCATTACCGTGGAACAGCTGTTCCGCGATAATGCTACCACTCTCGTTTTGAGTGGTTTAACTGTTGCGCGGCAAGAGGGTGTTGCCGCGCAACAGAGAAATTGATCGTGTGTACGCTATTGGCTTTATTGCGTGGTAAGGAGCCTTACCACGCAATAAAGTGATCATGTGTACATAGCCTCAGAGGCTTGACCAGTTGATCTTAATTGTGGCTATGCCTGTTCTCTCCTGGATCCTGAAAGATTTGTGATCTTAAGGATGGATTTTCCACAGGTAGTAAAACTATATAATATCCCCAATATAATCATGCAAGAGAACCTTTGTTGTGGAAATCTCACAGGAGTTTCTTTGCACAAAGCCATTTCTGGTGGCTATTAGAGCAGAAGGGACAATTTAGGGGTAATCAGTAGAGCACTTTAGGACAAAAGGCAGAGAACTCACATTCTGAAGAGTTCCACTCCTTATCTGGAGTTTCTTTTTCTCATGGCTACTTAAAAGTTGTATGTAAAAGAACCTTGGAGTTAATACAGCCTTAGAGCTAAAAACAGCTCCTTCTGTGGCCACAGCTGGGGGACAAAGGGGCCAGCAAAGTTCATACCCAGCTTCAGTTTAAAAACAAAAACATAAATATCTTCTGGTGGGTGCAGGTGATGGAGACCTTTGACATACACAAAACAGCTTGCAGCTGGCTGTGGAGACTCTGCCCCAGGCAACTTTCTGGATGCAATTAGAGACTTCCAACAGAATGCAGAGTTGAAGGTCCAAGACTTCTCACTTACCTATTCCCATCCCTGTTGAGGCCTGCAAGAGTCCCATCTTATGAAATCTTACTGTGGAAAATGATGAAGATTAAAAAGATAATGCTCCCCTCGGATATATAAACAACAACTGATACTAGTTTTAGTTTATAATAGCACTAAAAGCTGATGACCACTTACTGTAGTTTCTGTGAATACTCATTGCAATTTCACAAGCCTTTGAGGGAAAACTATAAATGTTCTTAAGTGATTTCATAGTACTATAATTGTGAATCTCTGTCTAGCATATCATAAGGTCATGGTGAATATCTCAAGATGCATGTAGAAATCTCCTTTTTGGTAGAAATTATACTTGACTTTTTGTGCTTCAAGACACAAACCATGAAAACCAAATTATGCATAATTTGAGTGCACTTATTACAACCAGCAAAACCATAAGAACTCTCTTGGAAAACTTTGCCTTAAGCAGAAAATGTTCTCATTTCATCAAATTCATCCAAATGCGAAGTATTTGCCTCCATTACAAATAAACGTGAATCCTAAAGCAATCCACATGTAATAACAATTGTTAATATCTTCAAGTCATGTCTGCATGTGGCTAAGTGGGAAGTTAAGTACATGAATGGAGGTTCAATTAAACAATCAACATTTACAATTATGTAACTTCAAAGAAGAAGAAGGTTTAGTTTATTAGTCTTTAAGGAACACTTTAGTTGAAATCTAGTCAATTTAAATAAAAATAAGTTAAATTTCAGGTATGTGCTACCATAATACTGGCCATAAATAAATGAATAATATACCTGCCCTTCTCCCCAACAATTTTTTTTATGACCTTTTCTTATTTTTCATCTTCAAAGTGTCTAACGAAGTGGGATTTTCTCACATGAAAGCTCATGCATTAAATAAATTTGTTAGTCTTTAAAAGTGCCACAGGACTCCTTGCTTGTTTTGCTGAACTAGACTAACATGGCTACCAGGGCCATCCCTGGCGGGGGCGAACAGGGCAATTGCCCCGGGCCCAGCGGTTACGTGGGCCCTGCAGCTCTTCCTCCCATGGCCACCCTGCTGCCTTTGGCAGCAAGCCGAAGGCAGCAGGCTGGGGCGGGCCGGGCCAGGCTGGGCCAGGAACACTATGCCCGGCCCCTGGGCCAGCTCTCCCCACCCCCAGGATGGAGCAGGCAGGCCCAGGGGCAAAGCATGTGTGTGGGGCCCGGCCTCTGGGCTGGCCTGCCCCACACGGCTGCATGCGGCCAGCTCCCCGCCTGCAGCCTTGGCCTCCCGGGCTGGGGCTGGAACCAGCTCCTGCCACCGGTGGCCTCAGCCTCCGGGGCCTGCTCCCTGGGGGGGGGTGGAGTAGGCCAGTGGGCCCGCCACACTCCCCTGCAGTGTGGGGTGGTGAGGCCCCGCCTAGGTCAACTGGCCCAGGGCTCCGCTCTCCCCAAGGGACGGCCCTGACAGCTATTCCTTTGGATCTTATTTTTATAAGTGTGTTGCTGTGTGAAAGAGCATAAAAACAACCAAAGAAATAGATTGACTGGCAGAGAAAACAGTAAAGCAGACTAGACAATGTTTATATGTCTTTCTTTAATTTCTTACTGTTATAGTAATCTTATATGCTATTTGTAACAGTAGTACGTAACATTTTCAAAGAAGCAAAAATTTTAATTTTCACATACATATTTTTTTTAAGTTGACAGCATCCCTTATAGAGGTGGTTTTGTTTAATGTCTACAGAGGTAACAAACTCTATAAAAGACGCTTATTGCATATATTAAAAAAGAAGTAGTAATGCCACATTATCTGCTTTTACCTATTACAAATTTATATCACACACATATATAATGTACACAAACATGAAAACATACTGTGTAAACATGGTTAGTAAACGTAAACTAGTGATAATTAATCAAGCAAGCAAGCAAACAAGCAATTAATTGATTATATTATATTAATTATATTATATTATATATTAATAATGCACTTCTGATTGCACTTTTTAGCAGGGGGTTGGACTAGATGACCTCGTGAGGTCCCTTCCAACCCTATGATTCTATGATTGTCTCACCTGACATAACTACCATTGCTTGCAAAGATGGTTTTATTATGTCGATGGGAAAGCAGCTTTGGTGGCATTTGAGTGGTCGGGTTGATGAGCTCAGTATACTAAATTTTGGATTTAGGAACTTAAAGAAGGAGTGTCTAATTATGTCTAAATCCTCTTGTGGGTTTGGGCTAGGTACAGAATGCTTTGCAGAGTGTAAAAATAACCACTCTAGGTGCAAGACAGTGGAGAATCAAGCATTATGAGACCAGCTGTCTCAGATGGTGAGAAAAATGATGTAAAACTAATTCCAAAGGGGTAGACATGTTAGTTCAACAAAACAAGCAAGAAGTCCTGTGGCACTTTTAAAGACTAATAAATTTATTTTTTGCATGAACTTTCTTGGGTGAAGGAATGCATTTTCTAACATGTGATAAAGTGGGACTTCACCCACAAAAGCTCATGCAAAAAATAAATTCGTTAGTCTTTAAAATTGCCACAGGACTCCTTGCCTGATGTAAAATAACTTTAATATGCAGCAGAAAATCACTGTTTTTAAAATTCAGCATCTCTAGACTTTCTAGGCTGTTGACAAATACTGTGGCATTCCAACTGTGAAGCTGGAAATTTCCACATACAGTCATGCTGAACCGAGAGATATCAAACCTCAAACCCACCAAGGTATATAGATAGGGCTGAATATTTCTCTTTCTGGTGCTTAAGGTAGTGTGATTTTAGGGAAGAAATTCAAAAGGTAGGTCATAAATAGAAAACACTGGCAGACTGACTTTAATAAATGCAATAGAATACAAAAAGCAGATGTTTCAAGCAGCTCAAGGTCTGAAATAGTAGAATAAGCCTCAGGGTAGATAGATTATTATACAGATGAGACAGTCAAAAGTACATTATCAATACAGTATATTACTAATTTATATATATGGGGTATATCTAACCAGGTCTGCACACCATGATAAAGAGTATGCAGTATAGACATATCCTTATGTGCCTAAATACTTTTGTGGATCGTGGTCTTTAAAACTTGTGAAGAATTGCATCTTATTTTAAATATCACCCCTCCTCCCCACACTCAAAGTAATATCATACTAACATTCTTCACTTTGAGTTTTTTTAACAAGTCTGCTAATGATAAACACAAAGTAATTCTTTTTAGATTTCTCTTTACTAGAGTTTTTCCTTGAACTATTCATTTTGATAATTTCACATAAACAGTCACTGCTTCCCACATGTGATTAATATTTCAATTATCCCAGTGATGTCATTGAGATGGAATTAAAAATGCTGAGATTTTCAGCAATGAATATTTCACCGTAGCTATGAGCAATGTGTTCCACAGAGATTATAATTCTCCAAAGAGCCATGTTGCACCCTTGGATTTGCATCTTTCTAGTTATATAATACAATTTTAACATAGAATACAAAAACAGTTAGCTAACAAAGTGATCTTTTACTATATTTCAATCAATATCATAAATAATCCTTTAAATTATAAATAAATGTATGTTTTTATATATATTTATAAAATGAAACCATATAAATACGTTAAAACACGGGTTTGACTAAAAGCAGCAAAACAAGGACATACAGTTAAGGCTAAAAGCATAGGCTATCACGCTCCCTGTGAACTCACGCCATTGTTTAAAAAAGAAGAAAAATGGTATGAGTTAAGGATGAAAGTGGTGATTTAGAGTAGACTGACTTCTCTTGCTTTTGTTGGATTAATCAGTCCCTTAAAATTACTTTAACACTTTTTTGAATATTTCATTTTCTATTTTATAGTTTTTAAATGGATTTTTTTTATTAAGTGTATAGTTTTTACATTGTTAGAAAGGTTCACACAAGTGTCAAATTGTACATATTATTGACTATTCTGTAAATGCAAACCAGGACTCCACTGTTATTTAGTGGTCTATAATGATTCCCTCAGAGTTGTTATGCACTACTGTATAAAGTGCTGGAATAGGAAAACACTTCAGCACATCCTTGGACTTCAGAAAAGCAGATTTTGGCTCCCTTAGGGAACTGAAGGGCAGGATCCCTGAGGAGGCTGATCTGAAGGGGAAAGGCGTCCAGGAGAGCTGGCTGTATTTTAAAGAAACCCTGTTAAAGGCACAGAAAGATACCATTCCGATGTGCAGAAGGAACAGCAAATGTGGAAGGCGCCCAGAGTGGCTTAGCAGAGAACTTTGCAATGAGGTGAAACATACAAGGGAAGCTTACAAGAAGTAGGAGCTTGGACAGGTGACAAGGGAGGCGTATAAAGATATTGCTCGGGACTGCAGGGATAAAATCAGAAAGGCCAAAGGGCAATTGAAGTTGCACCTAGCAAGGGATGTGAAGAATAACAGAAATGGGTTCCACAAGTATGTCAATAGCAAGTAGAGGATCAGGGATGGTGTGGGTCCCTTATTGAATGAGGCAGGTATTCTCGTGGTGGATGATGCGGAAAAGGCTGAAATACTCAATGATTTTTTTATTTCAGTCTTCACAGGGAGGGCCACCTCCCAGGCTACTACGCTGGATAACGCAGAATGGAGAAAAGAAGAGCGGCCCTCGGTGATGGAAGGTCAGGTTAGGGACTACTTAAAGAAGTTGGATATGCACAAGTCTATGGGGCTGGATGAACTGCATTCGAGGGTGCTGAGGGAGTTCGCCAAAGTGATTGCAGAGCCGCTGGCCATTATCTTTGAAAACTCGTGGCGAACGAGGGAGGTCCCGGAGGATTGGAAAAAGGCAAATATAGTACCTATCTTCAAGAAAGGGAAAAAGGAAGATCCGGGGAACTACAGACCGGTCAGCCTCACCTCAATCCCTGGAAAAATCATGGAGCGGGTCCTCAAAGAATCCATCCTGAAACACTTGGAGGAAAATACAGTGATCAGGAACAGTCAACATGGATTCACCAAGGGCAAATCGTGCCTGACCAACCTGATTGCCTTCTATGATGAGATGACTGGATTTGTGGATGCGGGAAGAGCCGTTGATGTGGTATATCTCGACTTTAGCAAGGCTTTTGAGATGGTTTCCCACAGCATTCTTGTCGGCAAGTTAAGGAAGTATGGGTTGGATGAGTGGACCATAAGGTGGGTAGAAACCTGGCTAAATCACTGGGATCACCGGGTAGGAATCAATGGCTCAATGTCTATTTGGCAACCAGTAACGAGTGGAGTGCCTCAGGGGTCGGTCCTGGGGCCGATTCTGTTCAAGATCTTCATTAATGATCTCGATCATGGGATAGATTGCGTGCTTAGTAAGTTCGCGGATGACACCAAGCTGGGGGGAATGGTAGACACGCTGGAGGGCAGGGACAGGATCCAGGGAGACTTTGACAATTTGGAAAATTGGGCCAAAAGAAACCTCATGAGGTTCAATAAGGACAAGTGCAAAGTCCTGCACTTAGGACGGAAAAATCCCATGCACTGCTACAGGCTGGGGACCGATCGGCTAAGTAGCAGCACTGTAGAAAAGGACCTGGGGGTTATGGTGGACTGGAAGCTGGATATGAACCAACAGTGTGCCCTTGTTTCCAAAAAGGCCAATGGCATATTGGGCTGCATCAGTAGGAGTGTTGCCAGCAGATCGAGGGATGTGATAATTCCCCTCTATTCGGCACTGGTGAGGCCACATCTGGCATACTGTGTCCAGTTTTGGGCTCCCCACTACAGAAAGGATGTGAAGAAATTAGAAAGAGTCCAGCGGAGGGCAACAAAAATGATTGGGGGGCTGGGGCATATGACTTATGAGGAGAGACTGAAGGAAGTAGGCTTATTTAGTCTACAGAAGAGAAGACTGAGGGGAGATTTGATAGCAACCTTCAACTACTTGAAGGGGTGCTCCAAAGAGGAGGGAGCTAGGCTGTTCTTGATGGTAACAGAGGACAGAACAAGGAACAATGGTTTCAAATTACAGCTGGGGAGTTCAAGGTTGGATATTAGGAAAAGCTTTCTCACTGGCAGGGTGGTGAAGCATTGGAATGGGCTACCTAGGGAGGTGGTAGAATCTCCATCTTTGGAGATTTTTAAGGCTTGGTTAGACAAAACCCTGGCTGGGGTGATTTAGTGGGAGTGGTCCTACTTTTTAGCTGGGGGTTGGACTAGATGACCTCGTGAGGTCCCTTCCATCCCTATTATTCTATGATTCTATATTGTGTCATTGCTCTCTTGTACTCCTAGTCTGGTTTCCCTGTATCCAACTATTGTCTTTGTCTCACATTTCTATATAAGCTCTTTGTGGCAAGGACAGTCTTTTTGTTCCGTGTTTGTACATGTCCTAAGACAGTGGGGTCCAGGTCCAGAAAGAGGTGTCCTAAGCATCATACTAATGCAAATAATTAATAATAGTAAAAATTAGCCCTTTTGATGCTGCAAAGGGATCTTGTTTCCAGATGATTATTCACCCTGACCCAAGCCTTTTTCAGAGTCACTTTTTCCCAGGATAGCATCCCCCCACCATCCTGAAAGAATGGCCAACGTTATTTGTAACTCCTTGTGGATCAACCTTTTTTTAAAAGAGAAAGAGAGAGAGAGAGCACATATTTAACTACACATAATGCATTCATTTTTGACAGAAAAAGGAATACAGCAGGTTCCAAGTCCAGCTGGCAAAGCCTGGGCCTGGGACAATACAGTAGCCTCAGGCTGAGCAACCTGGCAGAAAAACCTGCCCATCCTACTGCACCCCACCATGTTATTGTGCCTTGCAGACCTAATAGAAACTATCAGGCTGTGTAGGGGCCCTGAGTGGAACTATATAAGGAAGCTTCTTTCCACTTTTACAACTGATTTTGTTAGTTAAATTGATTAAATTAAATGAGCCACAGAATAATTATATTTTTGAGCCCAATTGAATCTAGGTTTGGAATATATGTTCTATTCTCTCACATCCAAAAATTTAAGCATCAGTTAAGGGGGTATATCTTGATTCCACTGAAGACACTGGGAATTTTATAAGACGAATTTAATGGGCTCAAGATTTGTCCCCATTATTGCTAAATTATTTATTTTTAGAAAAGTATCTTTAAAAGAAGTTTGCAGTTAAAAATTAAAGCTGCATGCATAATATAAAAGTGTTTCTAAATGGGCAGAGACAGCCTGCAAATCACTCTATAGACTCCTGGTTGGAACAACAACAGAGTCCTGTGGCACTTTTAAAGACTAACAGATTTATTTATCGCATGAGCTTTCATGGGAGAAAATCCCACTTCGTCAGACACTTTGAAGATGGGAAACTTACAGAATGGGAGGAAATCAAATGCAGGGCAGTGCATGATATAGGATCAGGTCAGGCTGTAACAGCAAATCAAAAGAGGTGTTAGGATTCAAACACTGGGGAACAGCACATAGAGGAAGGTGAGGTAAAATCACCTGTTGCAATGAGAGAAAAATCCATAGTCCCTGTTTAACCCCAAGGCAACTGAGTCAAATTTGCATATAAATTCAAGTTCTGCAGTTTCTCTTTGAAGCTGTGATTTGTTATCATCTGTTCCAACATAGCTATTAGCAAGTTGTCAATGGAGTGAGCAGAGAGATTGAAGTGCGCAAAAGAATAAATGGACACAAATCTGACATCAGAAATTGCAACACTAAAAAACCAATAGGGGAACACTTCAATCTCTCAGCTTTAAGTACCTAAACCACCTGACTCCAGGATTGGGGTTCCCAACTCTAGATTGTAAGCAGAGATAGGCATCTTCCTGCAGCCTTAATTGATGCACCAACTTCTGGGAGAGAGGTTGGGTTTAGGATACACTCATGTCATTGACATCCCGCATTGGCTAGTTTAGGTGGTTCTTGTTCCCTCTCTAGCATTCTGACTTTTGTAGGACCCATTCTTAGGTGCCTTCCCCCCCCCCCCCCATATATTACATTGAAAGGTTAGGCATCTAACTCAGGCTTTATGAACTCCCCTGATTTTCTGAGGACTGGTCTACACTAGAAAATTAGATCAGCATAATTATGTCACTTCACATATCCTGAATGGAATAATTAAGATGAACTAAGACCTGCATAGGTAGCATTAGGTCAATAGAAGAATTTTTCAGTCTACCTAGCTACCTCCTTTTGGGGAGGTGAATTATCTATGCTAAAAGGAGAACCCCTCCATTGGCATAATCAGCATCTTCACTGAAGGCCTTCAGTGGCTTAGTTGCAGTATTTTACATGTAGACAAATCATAAGTGCCTGAAGTCAGGCACTGCATGCTCAGTGTTGCAATGCCTAAGTCCCTTTGAGGATCCAAGCCAAGGTCCCCCATTCTCATGGAGTCAAAAGGATTGAGGGTGCTCAGCAATTTGTAGTATGGTCATTATTGGGTAGGTAGGGTAGGTATGAACATGCAAGTACAAACTATCTCCCAGCAATTGTTGAAAATCTGTTGTACGTATAGTTTGGCGACATTAAGCTCTATGTTGCGTTTTCCTTGGCAGCGATAGAAATTTTGTAACTGAATTCAGTAAAAGTGAAATCAAACCTTAAATGAAATGTGCAACTGAACAGCTATAAACTGTCAGTTTCTATAGCTTTAGGCAGCGCTTCCCCCTGCTGATAATTATATTTGTACATGCGTGCACTAAAATGTACTTTACATATCCAACACAACTGATTTTCAAATGCCTTTATCATACATCAGATAGGGATGAAATGTGTTTCTTAATTCCCATGGAAAGACCCACTCCAGGACATTCACTAGATAAAAGCCAATTAATCAGCATGTTACAGGTACTAATTCTTTTAAGGAGCCCCTTGGTAATAACTTTTTCAGACTGTCGGCTGACAGCTTACCAGTCTGTTTACTGTTGCAGCATGACATATTGTAAAGCATTTAGTGTACTGAGCGGTTTGTGCCTTTTTTCCATGAAAGAATAAAGATGTACTGTAACAAGACAAACAAGAAACTGGGTAAGGGGTTTCAAGATGCTTATTAATTAGGGACAATTTTTTCTTTAAATAGCTTTTGTTAGAAGTCATTTTCTTTTTAAGTGACTTTAGAATAAGCTTATATACAAAACTTGCTGGAAACTATAGTGAAGAAATTAGGCATGAAAAAGGGTTCAAACTGAAATCGGAAGGATAAAGAAAAGCGTATATGACACAAGAATCTTGTCATTTTTCTGACTGACTTCTTATATTCTAAAGCTGCAAAAATCTGACTTTCCTAGCAATAGGAAAGGAAAAACATGAATGGAAGCAAAACATAACCGACAGAAAGAGAGAAAAAGGCTGCTGCATGTTGCAAAATGGTCACTTGACAGCTGCAGGTGGTTGGCTCTGCCAAATTTACAGGAGCAATCCAAGAAAGACATGTTGGAGAAAAATGTTCCTGTAAAAGTGCCATCCCACATGTGAGTGAGATCAGGGATGCTGGAACAATTTTTACAATGGGGACGCTGAGAGCCATTGGACCAAACTGTAAATCCTGTATATGATGGAAAGCACTTTAAGACAGGGCCTGCGGCAGCATCCTCAGCACACCTAGTTCGACCACCTATGAGTGATACAGTAAGTAAGAAATCACCAAGGAATGGGTTCATTTGGTGTTAAGCTTACCACCACTACATTACAAAAAGTTTCTGACACTGAAATAGAGGAGAATTGGCACATTCAGTATTTTAAAAGTAAGAGTAAATAATGTGAAAAGAACATACAGACTCCGGGGACTAGAAGCAGCCATAGAAAACCATCCAAAAACTACAGTAAATACCAGTAGTCTCCTTGTTTTATGAGCATATGCTATTTGATACAAAAGGAAAATATGTAGGTCCAACAAATAATGAATAGATTCCAAGACCATAATCCAGTGATGAGTTCTGCATAGACAGAGACCTACTGACTTCCCCAGGAGTCTATGGCTGCATGAGAGAATGGGTGAGTGGAGCTTGTTACAATATGGAAGCTAAATGAAGTCCTGTAGAGCCAAGGATTCCACAGAAAATCTGTTGAAACTATCTTCCAGTAGTGAACATAACATTTTCTAATTAATAAAGTCTCTCTGTGAAATGCTTTTCGCCATCAAAAACACTGTGTCTCTATTTTTATTAAAACAAGAAAAGTAAATTGCTATGTTGTTCCTGAGCTGAAATTCGGTAAGTTAAAACATTCACCATTGCCTATAAAATAAATGTGGTTATTCTCAGGCTGAGCGTAAGGGTCTAAAGAAAGGTTTTTGTGATGGTTACAGGGTTAATTATGGAAAGGCTGCCTCTCCAAAATAAATACATAATAAAATCATATGTAATGAATAACTAATAGTGTGGCTGACACCTGTATATAACTAATGCGAGAGGTTTCTGAACAGAGACCAATGGTGCTGTCTGTAAATTGGTTAGACAGGTGATTTAGGAGTTCACTCTTTAGAATCTTTTTTCCTGAAGCTGAATAAAAGTTGTACTTTAAAAGAAAGAAAGAAAGAAAGAAAGAAAGAAAGAAAGAAAGAAAGAAAGAATCTCAAGAGATAGTTCATGATTCATCACTGTACAACAAGAAGTTAGGACGGTATCCAGTATGGAGGATAAGCTCCACACACAGCCCTGCTCAGCCTCTGCAGCCTAACAGCACCATCTTTCACAAGCCGGCTGCCACATGCTGAGTACCCTGACAGCAATTCAGTAATAGGCATTTAGGGGTCCAGGGGAGTTAATCTTCCCTAAAGCATCGACCTGAAGCAGCATTAACTCTTGCTTAGATTTTCAAATGAAAAATCTGGGAAGATGCTACAGAAAATAAATGGGCCCATTCCTTCCATCCCTAAAATCCCATGGGTCCCAGAGTCATAGGGTTCCATGACAGAAGCTTCCATAATGTCAAGGCAAGAACAGAGAATGTTATGGACTCTGCATCACTGCTGCATGAAATAGGGAAGATTGGAGAGGACTCAGGTCCACTCTCTTATGCAAATGGAAAGGATGATGCAATCTCAAGAAAAAATGGTCTTAAAGACTTTATTTAAGTTTTAAGCATATAATTTTACAGAACAAACCTTTGTGTAGATGATTAAAAGCTATATTTACAAAATTATTTAAAAGGGAAAGCTCACTGAGTAGTCAGCAAAATATGACCGGAGGTGCATGGGAAGGAGAATGGGAAGAAACAAGAGGTGCAAACAAAAGCATGGCACATCCATGAAGAAGGCAACTGGAGCCTCTCTCTGCCCACCTATTACCTGCAGAATTTTTGGATTACAGATTACTTGGTACATCACTGCCTTCTTTCAACCCCAGAACACAGCACTTCTTACTTCAAGGAATAGTTTTTATGGTTAAAAACTAGATGGGAACTCAGTAGATCTGTGATTCAACAGCAAGGTTCAATTTCTGGCTTTTCCACATACTTCCTGCATGACCTTCCACAAGTAACTGAAATGCTGTGTGCCTCAATGCCCCTTAGGAAAAATGGGGATAATATTTTCTCCCACCCGTGTCTGTTTAAGTAAACTCTTTGAGGCAAGGACTATCTCTTATGTGCATGCATTACATGTAGCCTTGTTCTCAGTTGGAGCATGTAGGTGCTACTCTAATTCAAATAATGAATGAATAATATTAATAAATTGTCTTACTTCATAAAAGGTCATCTGTGTCTATAATGGCTTCAGGCCTCATATGCCACTAGAAACAATAAGCTGAGAGTAAGACCAGAAATAAAAAAAGCCTCCTTCTAAGAATTCAGTTCTTTCCCACACAAAATCTTGAAAACAATAAAAGCAACTAGGGCTCCCACCCATGATTCTGCCAAATGCCAATTAACTTTATTTTTGATTAATAAAAGAGAAAAGAGGCCAGCTGGAACAATTACAAATTGGATATGCAAGAAATGAGGATTTGGCCCTCAATTTATGTTGCTTTCAAAAGTAGGTCAGGAAGCCTCTCCTTTCCACCTTCCCCTAGATAAATCATTATTTGATAACGCCTTGACTTTACCGCTGCTTCAAGAGTGATAACTAGTAATATTACTTCTTACATAAGTATGTATTTCTAAGGCATCCCTTGCCCATCTCTTTCTGAAATAAAAAGTATTCTCATTAGCTGCTTGGTAGAAGCCAAGTACTATGAACTACATGATTTTTTTTTCTACCATCCAAAGAGGGAGTGAAAGCATTTTGTTATACCACAGGAGACTGACAGACACACACATGCTATAGTACATGGCATGTAACTGTTTTGATTCCAGTTTCTAAGTACTGCACCTTTGAGTTTCTTTAAGCACCTTGAAATTTCTTAGGCTGCCCTTGATGCAGCCTGTGCTTTCATGGATATATTATTTTGGTTTTGTTTGCTTCGTTTCATTTATTGTAAAATAAATTATTCTGACAAAGTACATTGCCAGTTGTATTTCTCTCTGAAAAAAAATCATGCTTCTGATATCTGAACAATTATTTAAGTTTGGAAATGCTGAGATGTAATTTGAACTTGTTTAATAAAGGAGCAATTTCTGATCTTGTAAGTATGTGGAAATACCTTTCCCTATGCAGTAATCTCTAAGGAGTTATACTGCCCAAGTTGTCTAGTTTAAATTTCACTTTCCAGATTTCTAAAGTCACATATATGAGAGTGGAAACATATTTTTTCTGGCATTTTCTTCTGTGTAATTTGAATGTGATTTTGCTCCAGCTTTGAATTTTCACCTCCATTTTCTTGTATGAATTAAGTCCAAAATGAAACAAACTGTTTGGAATAAAGATGTTTTTATAAGAATATAGTTGGAAGTATATACAGCTTTTCCATGTGCCCATGTAGTGTTAGAAGCAGCCCTAATCTGATTAAGATGAGGTAATTTTTCTCTTGGATAAAAATGGGTGCTTAAGTGAGTCCAATGTTGCAATTTGTATGATGAGATTCAGTGCTTTTTAGTATATATTTTAAAAGGTATGCCTTGTCTCTCTCTGGCAAGGTCATGTAATTTTATATCCTGTTTGGTTGATATCATGAATCACAGTATTCAGCATCATCCAAATGGATTACATTTACAATGGTAATTTTGGAGAATTCTCCTTCAGTTGCACTATCATGCCACTCCAATAGCTGTAGTAACAGAGGGAGTGCCAACATCTTTATTACCATCCTAGTAGATCTAAATAACATGTCAGTAAAAGTATTGGTTACCAGTATAGGTAAGCACTCCCACCATAGCAGTGGCTACTCGTAGAGCAGCACCCAACGGTGAAAGATTTCTCCCCAAATGCAAGTGTAAACAGTTCCCTTTGCCAGTGGGTGGGCTGGTGTTCCACAGAAAAGATAGTAAAATCTGAAGATGCAACAGATTTTCCACTGGTGGAGGGACAAGGTATACAAACACAGGTTCATATAGACTCTACTTTTATACTGTTCTATGACATACCCATGGAGAGACATCAGCAAGATCTTGAGGATAGTGCCACAGAAGTGGCTGACTCTTACCCCCCCCCCCCTTCCTTGTGGAACATATGTGTGTAAAACAGTTCCCTTTGGGCATGAATCTAGAGGGGCATGATCTAAAACATATCAGGGGAAAGTCTGCACTCAGTTACACCAGTGTAAATCTGTATAAATCCTATATTCTGGAAGAGGTAAAGATTCCAAATCAATGTTGTTACTTTGCTTTTAGTTACACTAGTGTGAATCTATGTGTTTGGTTCATTCCCCTGAGAGTAGTGATATTAAAATTAATAATTCTCATTAACTACCATCTGGAAAAGTCTGTTATATGATAGATTGTATTACATGTGGTTCAAATAATGTTCTGTATATACCAAATACCCAATGTGGACTAGCTCAGTAAAACAATCAGCAACTCAAGCAACACATCCAGGAACACAAAAGAGTCATTGGTAGTAATGACAAAGGGCATTCTATGGCACTATAGTTCAATTGTTTATCAAGAAACATTTACTCTTCCTCTGATTAGAATGAAGAGGGTTAACTTACTCTTGAATAGAAAGTGATTGAGAAAAAATATATTAAGGAGGAAATATATGAGTTACCTATATAGAAATGTCTCCTGAACATCTTTGTGAGTAGCCGCCTTTTCATTAACTATTTTCTAGTTTTCTTTATCTCTTTTTAACTTCAGTGGGCTGTCTGCCGCCCTCCAGAGCCCCCCCCCCCCCTCCCGTTGCCTCTACTGACCCTCATTTGAATGCATAAGCTTCCAAGGCTATGTCTACACTGGCAAGTTAGTTCGAATTAAGGAGGCTTAATTCAAACTAACTAAAGCCATGGCTACACTAGGCTTTAGTTAGTTCAAATTAAGGGCTTCCTTAATTCGAACTAATAAGTTTCAATAGGGCCTCAGAAGTAAGGCTTTAATTTGAACAAACTAGTTTGAATTAGCCAATGTGGCCATGTTAATTTGAACTAATTTCTTAGTTTGAACTAACCGGCCATTGAAATGAATGGGGATCGCTAATTCGAACTAAGCAAGTGCCATCAATGGCACTTGCTTAGTTCGAACTAACTTTTTCTAGTTCGAATTAAGCCATCTAACTAATTCGAACTAATTTTAGCAAGTGTAGACATAGCCCAAGACAGAATTCAGCCCATATTCCTAGCAATATTTCACATGACTGCTTCATCCACTGCGTTGGATAGCTATCCTACAGCACTATATACTGAACACACACAGCTAACTCGATAAATCCAAGTTTCTCCATTGGATCAAAATCATATTTTCAAATAAATGAAGCGAATCACAACCTTTCTGCCACTCAGTTTAACCTCATATTGTAGGTCAGATATTTCTGTGTTCCTCTCTAGTTGTATCAAATAGTTGCATCAGATTTGTCTTTGATTCAGTTAGCAGCTTTAATAGCTTAAAATAGAATAAGTCTAGCAGTCCAAGTGTGGTTTCTAACAGCCATCCTGACCTGTCTGGGCAGAAGAGGCTGGGAGAACAGACAAGAGATCATTCTAAGCTGAATCTTATATTACTCTCCAGTCAGCTTCCCTAAGGTCAACACAAGGCAGCTCTCTTCAAATTAAAACACACTGGTCTCCATTGGTCAGACAAAGTGGGCCTGATCCTCAGCACTAACTAGTGTGTGCTTGGTGCAAGGCCTGAGGAGAAGGTATACATGGCTTAAAAGCACCTTTACATTCCCCAGATGTTAGCTTTATATACCAAGTAGGGCCATGCCCAGGGATAAAAAAAATGACTACTTTTGGAGTGGCACGTTCTCTCCCTCGCCACCAAGGCCGGAGGAGCTGGCTCTTCCCTGCACAGCCATAGTAGTGGACATCTCCACCCTAACCCAGGACCAGAGGAGTTCTGTGCTCCTTCTGATTACTGGAGAGAGCCTGTGCCCTTGTTTGCCCCTCCCCCCTTTATGCATGCCTCTGATGTCAAATAGTTTGATACCAAGTAGAACTAGCCATACGGTTGGAGCAATTTTCTGGTTCCTTGGTGCTGTGGAGTAATGCCAAGACTCTAACACATTTTCAAAATATGTTAGCCTGAAGTAGTTCAAAATTGTCTTGAAAATGATTTAATCAAACACCCTTGTCCACGTTATTATCCATCTTCTGCTACAGGACTGCTGACTCTCTCTGGATGTCTGTACTGTTGCTCTTTTTGACTGGAGCGGGCTGCAGCTAGTCAAAGTTCTGGTTCCTGGTGATGTTCCCGATGGAAGTAGAAACTGAAGATGGAGTCTGGTATTTTCTTTGACGCAGTCATTTATTTACAAGGAATGAACTAAGTAATGCTTTAGTAAATTCAGGAGGAACCAAAGAAAAAGGAGTAGTTTCTTAGCTTACAGCTCCAAGCCTCTTTATTCAGCTCAGATACAAAAAGCTATCTCTACCTTCTTTCGGAGCCACACCTTGCTTACAGCTTTCTGCTTGGATTTTTTTCTGGTTGCCTCTGTCTGGTTCTATGTTTTGCCTCCCTGCCTCCCCCCGCTTTGCCCCCTCCCACAAAATAAAAAAATAAACAAAGAAAAAACAATACTCAGCAAAATTCCCTGAGTGGATTCACATAACCCTATAATCTTAGTTGGGTGCTTCTGATTAACTTATCCTTACAGTTAAGTTAACTGAAGGGGTCGTCCACATCCATCAGTCTCATAAAGGTTTTAACTCACCTCACAATAAGGTTTAACCAAGCTAATAACATTATCATGCTATGTTGACTTACCTTTTACTAAGAACATAGCCCTCATGGTTAATTTTTTATGGTAAAGCCTATTAAGACATTAGCTATATGTGCTGTACATAGGACTCTGCAGATGAATAACAAATCACAGCTTCAAAGAGAGTCTGCAGAACTCGAACTTATATGCAAATTTGACTCAGTTGTCTTGGGGTTAAACAGGGACTATGGATTTTTCTCCCATTACATCAAGTGAATTGACCTCCCCCTCCTCTATGTGCTGTTCCCCAGTGTTTTGAATCCTAACACCTATTTTGATTTGCTGTTACAGCCTGACCTGATGCTATGTCATACACTCCCCTGCATTTAATTTCCTCCCACTCTGTAACTTTCCTATCTTCAAAGCGTCTGACGAAGTGGGATTTTCTCCCACGAAAGCTCATGCGATTAATAAATCTGTTAGTCTTTAAAAGTGCCACAAGACTCTGTTGTCATAGGATTCTGCAGTTTAAGTATTGCTTCTGGAATCATCTACATCTTTTTGTATACTACAGAACAGTTTTCTGTTAGAAAATTACAAATAAATGGTCAATGTCCGTCATCTCTACAGAAGCTAAACTAGTGAAATTCATTCATGTTTGTCAACTTGCAGGCTGATATATTTTGTATCAGTGACATTTCTTTAGTTTTCGTGGACCCAGTCCCAATTAAGCTGAATAAAGACTTCAGGATTTGTCACAAACCTTTCAATGGCCAAAGTCTGCTGGTCTAATTCACACAAATAATAAATGGGATTTCTTGTGTGAGTAAGGCAAGGTGGATTTGTCTGTTATTCAATACATAATTTACAGTGTGCTGTATCACAAGGAAAAAGGTTTTAAAATAATTAATTAGCCAGGTCCAGATTTTTACAGTAGCTTGCACTGAGACACATAAATAAACGTCAAAGGAGTTCATCAGCCACCAGCTCCGTCTGAGTACGAGAAGTGCTGGGTGCTGAGCACTCTTGAAAATCTGGCTACTTCATTGAGATGCCTTAGGCGGGAGCTATACTTTTTGAAAATCTTGCCCTATTTTTCTCTTGAATTAATTGACACTTCCAAATCTGATAAATTTACTTGACAAATGACTCATCCTCATCTTTTAAAAAAAACAATAAACTGATAAACGATATTTCTTAAATTAAATACAAGATAATTTTCTTTCCACTGATGGGGTGAGAATGTGTAGGATGGAATGTTTGTTATGGCATTAAACTTTTCCTAAGAGGTGAAATATAACAAGTCTTCAAATAATAATATACACCTCATTTCATCCCAGCTTCCTGTATAGAAACTAATGCTTCAGTGTACCTCTCCTAGCACAAATTCTCAACTACATGGAAACTTAAATATTTAAAATTAGGCATTGTAGTCAGAGGGTTAGTCATAGAGGGACTTGGTCTATAGTAGTGATGTACTGCCAACCAACTTAAATCTTGTGTCAAAAATGTCTAGTGTTTTTCTTTTTAGGAACAAGCAGATGATTGTCCAGGTGATTAAAAGGAAGCCATGTCTGTATCCTATCAAATCCCTCTGAAGCTCATCTATAATTTCATCTAACCTCCTAGCTTTCTATCTATATATGTCTTTCTTGTGCATAAATATGAACCAAAGGATTCAGACGTATCATAAGTAAAACAGAAAACGGGACTGGATCAAAAATAGACCTATAAAGGACACTGCTATGAATTCTTTATTCATTAAATATCTTAAATGCAATGACAGCTAACTACTTTCCATCCATAATGTAAGAATTAAAATCTATTTTTAACATTAATAATATTTACCAAATAAAGAATTCATTACCAATACATAAATTTGTCAGGGATATCCTCCCTCACTGAAAGACCTGGCTTCAAAGACCAACATCTCAGAATCATTCTGGGGCAAAAGACAGATTTATTCCACTGGATTTATTCCACTTTTCTTTTCAGTGGGCCCACCATTAATTTAGAGCTATAAAAGCATCTGACATTTTTTGTACAGTCAGCATATAGATTTACGTGAGGGTTTTTTCTAAATTCGTTTTAATTTATCTCTTCTGAGACCAGTACAGTTGGACTCTTGGTAACCATGCCTGTTCTACACACCACTGAAGTCAATGGAAAAATTCCCATTGATTTCAATAGGCTCTTTATCATGCTGTCTGGCATCTTTAAAGAAGCAGAAAAAAAATTCTTAGATAATTTTTTAAAATCATTTCTCTAAACTATCCTAAGGTAATTTTTCTGCAACATCTTTGGTACTGGTGAATAGTATGTGTATATTGCATAATATAGATCTCATTGACATATAATACAACTTAGAGGTTAATTAGTATTTAAAATTAGAAGTAATAGAGGATGGTCTGCTGGAATGAGCATAGGATTTGGAATTTTGAATATTCTGAGAGGAAAGAGCAAATCTTATATAGACTATTCAGTCTACTCTGTTGAGAAGCCATAGGTGAGCCAGCTATATATAACCGTCATGGTCAATGACTCCAGTAGCTGTTGATAGGTTTAAAAGAATCAGTATGATTATCTTACCCTTGTCCACTGCTCCCATCAACAATGTGAGAACCATATCATAGTTTCATACCTAGGTCTGAACTCATCTATTTAAATTTCAGGCTACGTTTGTTGGAAATGTGACTAAAGTTCACAAACGTAGGTATGAGTGATATGATAACTGCTTTTAATTAAAGTCATGTCGCGCTTTGCATGCGTTTAACATGAAACCAAGTGAAACTTGGTGTTTCAACTGAGTTCTGCTTAGAGTTCAAGGGCATATTTGAATCTATAACCCAAAGTTAAATACAGAGAATATGAACCCACACAGAATGGAACAAAAAGTCACAAGAAAAAAAAAAGAACTGCAACTTTGCATCCATTTTTAGTTACCAGTAGTGTAACGTATTATCAGTTTTAACCATAAGCTATATGTTAGTGCACATTAACAAATGCTGTGATATATAATTAGAAGCCTTGATTAGTGGCTAATGAATGGGAGTGGGTCAGAAGCCAGATTATCAAAGAGTTCCCCATCCAACAGCTCCTATTTAGGCACCAACTTTAAGGAAAACGATGGGCATAGTGAATAATCTGAACTTTTGAAAAGCTGTTCCCAGCTGGCTCCAGGGTTTGAAAGTTCTATAGCTAGCTCTGCTGTTGACTTGCTTTGGAAATGTAGGTGAATTCTATTGCTTTTCCCTATAAAATAGAATCCTTATTATTTTTACCACCATTTTCATTATTATTACTTTCATTTTTAGCAGCAGGAGCTACTGCCTCATGTATTCTGAGGCTTCACTAATTAATCTTTGTAAAATCCTTTCTGATTCTGTGCCATCAACATTTATTTCATCATCATCATCATTACCTTTAAATTAGTGAAACACCTATAGTATTAGAATTTGGAAAGCCAACAAACCCAATCTTTTACTCCATGCAGTGCTGTATATTTAAAGTTAATGCAGTATACCTTGGCGACCCAGCTAAAACCCACAAAAATCCATATAAAACACCTTCCAAATTCCACAGCCCCAAATTATACTAATTCAAGAAACCATTCCCTTCCTAATATCTTCTCCTTCAAATGCTTGTTATCTGCTATGCAGATAGAAATTCAAAAGGGTTTGGACTGTTTTTTCTTTCAGAAATAAGTACTTTAGTTATACTTATATAAAGACACTTAAGTGCTTCTAATTGTAGGCTGTATCTTTTTTTCTATCCTCAGCAGGGGAACTGTGTACAAGTCTTTTCCCTAATTGTTAGAATAAGATCTGATCCTTTTATTAGACTCAAAAACTGCAAATAGTTTATACGTTTCCCCACATAAAGTACATATGTGTTTGTGTCCTAAAATCTGTGCTATGAGAAAGCTTACACTTAAAATACGTTTTAAAAAATATATATATTTATACAGGTTAGGGAAAAGGAATGCAATGCAAAGGCCTTGATTCTCCAGAGTGCCTTTGCTACTTTGTACCATTCTGTAAAACCAGCAGATCCAGTTATCTGAGATTTGTCTTGGCTAGTGTAATCTTCAGGCAATGCAAAACTCCTATAGTAGCTCATAAGCCAGTCTACTTCCTGTTCTTAGGCACAGAGGTGCAGGCTAGGGAAAACGAGGTGTTGCGGGTGCTGCTCTCCTATGTTTGACTGATTCCTGGCTGCCAGTACAAGCCCATGGAGATATTGGCAGCTAGTGCAGGAGAGAACAGCTTTCAAGCTGCTCAGAGCTGCACTAGGGAAAGTTGGAGAGTTTCATTTTTTCCTTCTACTACTTTGTATCTTTTCCAAAGTTGAAGAAGTTTGGAGAAATTGCAGGTTGGGGCACAGGCTGAGGTCGGGTGAGAAGCAACCACACTGAGGCATCACTCATTCTATTGCATTCAATGGCAAAAATGGAAAATGAGGAAATATAAAAATTCAAATTTTGAGAAGTGGCAAAAACCAGAACTCCCCTTTAAAAAAAAAAAATGCCTGGAACATTCTGAAAAACTGAAATTTCTTTGCAAAAGTTTTGTGCTTTAAAAAAAAAAATAGTGTTGTATTAAACACTTTAGTCCACCTACATGTGGAGGAGGCCTTAGTGAAAAAGTCAGTCTTTTCCAATAATTATCATTACAGTCAAATTGTCTAACATGATTTTTTGAAGTGTGCAGGGAAGAGGAGGAGGAGGTGAGAAGCATGGAATTACCGAAAGGCAAAGATGGAGGGTGGTTACAAGACAAGGTATTTTAATTAGAGCAGTATGTGTAATCACACTTAGAGGCTCCCATCTGACTAAACAGCAATATAGCATAACACAGGTATCACAGAGTTTTCTGTATAATTAATGCACCTAATTACATGATGTGATGGGATGGTATAAATACTTATTATCTTTAGATTCCAAAGGGGTAGCCGTGTTAGTCTATTGTAGAAAGACAACAGAGTCTGTGGCACTTTTAAAGACTAACAGATTTATTAATCGCATGAGCTTTCGTGGGAGAAAATCCCACTTCGTCAGACGCTTTGAAGATAGGAAAATTACAGAGTGGGAGGAAATTAAATGCAGGGGAGTGTATGACATAGCATCAGGTCAGGCTGTAACAGCAAATCAAAATAGGTGTTAGGATTCAAAACACTGGGGAACAGCACATAGAGGAGGGGGAGGTCAATTCACTTGATGTAATGGGAGAAAAATCCATAGTCCCTGTTTAACCCCAAGACAACTGAGTCAAATTTGCATATAAGTTCGAGTTCTGCAGACTCTCTTTGAAGCTGTGATTTGTTATTCATCTGTTTCAACACAGCTATTAACAAGTCGTTAAGGGAGTGAGCAGGGAGATTGAAGTGTTCCCCTACAGGTTTTGCAGTGTTGCAATTTCTGATGTCAGATTTGTGTCCATTGATTCTTTGGCGCAGAGACTGTCCTGTCTGTCCAATATATACGGCAGAGGGGCATTTCCGGCACATGATGGCATAAATCACATTGGTGGATGAGCAGTTGAACGAACCCTTGATGGAGTAGGTGGCATGATTAGGCCCTGTGATGGTGTCATCAGTGTAGATATGAGGGCAAAGTTGGCAGCATGGTCTGCTGCAGGGCTGTGTTCCTGCTTTAGTGTTTCTGCTCTGTGATCTGTAGTTGCTGGTAAGTATTGAAGAAACAAATTGACAGAGCCAGACGGGTACCCAGAAGTCAACTACTGCAGGAGAAGCCCATGAAAAATAACAACAGAACGCCACTGGTCATCACCTACAACCCCCAAGCCAGACCTCTTCAACACATCATCAAAAATCTACAGCCTATTTTACAAGATGATCCCTCACTCTCTCAAGCCTTGGGAGACAGACCTCTCCTTGCTTTCAGACAGCCCCCTAATCTTAAAAGGATACTTACCAGCAACTACAGATCACAGAGCAGAAACACTAAAGCAGGAACACAGCCCTGCAGCAGACCACGCTGCCAACTTTGCCCTCATATCTACACTGATGACACCATCACAGGGCCTAATCATGCCACCTACTCCATCAAGGGTTCGTTCAACTGCTCATCCACCAATGTGATTTATGCCATCATGTGCCGGAAATGCCCCTCTGCCTTATAGATTGGACAGACAGGACAGTCTCTGCACCAAAGAATCAATGGACACAAATCTGACATCAGAAATTGCAACACTGCAAAACCTGTAGGGGAACACTTCAATCTCCCTGCTCAGTTAATAGCTGTGTTGAAACAGATGAATAACAAATCACAGCTTCAAAGAGAGTCTGCAGAACTCGACCTTATATGCAAATTTGACTCAGTTGTCTTGGGGTTAAACAGGGACTATGGATTTTTCTCGCATTACATCAAGTGAATTGACCTCCCCCTCCTCTATGTTCTGTTCCCCAGTGTTTTGAATCCTAACACCTATTTTGATTTGCTGTTACAGCCTGACCTGATGCTATGTCATACACTCCCCTGCATTTAATTTCCTCCCACTCTGTAACTTTCCTATCTTCAAAGCGTCTGACGAAGTGGGATTTTCTCCCACGAAAGCTCATGCGATTAATAAATCTGTTAGTCTTTAAAAGTGCCACAGACTCTGTTGTCTTATTATCTTTAGGTATAGTATAGTCAGTTCATAAACTCAGTTTGTGCTCTTAGGATAAAAAATGTCTTGCTTCCTCCAGCAACACATTCCTTTTCAGGCCACCTCTTTTCCTGTAATAACATGAGAAATAAACAATAATGTCATTCAAATTCTGTCATTTAAATTCTGTCACAGTCATCAGCCATTATGTAACTCATTCCATGCGCTTTTAGGAATGGTCTCAACAAGATGGCCTGCTGTTTTTCTGAGAATTATGTTTTACAGAGTCCCACTAACAGTAACTAAACACAGTTCATCCACACAATTACTTTTATTAAGTGGAAACTCTGATATAAATCTTCTCTATTTAGCCACTAACCTCAAATGACTACAGCACACTGGAAAAATCTGGCTATTTTCTTTGAGTGGGTTACTTTCTACTGGCTTCAGTAATGCCCTTCAATATTTACTCTATTCAGTGTAGCCACAAGCAACTTTTGGTCAATTTATTTTTTCTATGAATACAGAAGAGATCAGAACTCACTGCAACCGTGTTTTGAAGTCTGCCTCATCTTGATTTGTTTAATCTGGAATGGAATTGATCTGCTCCAGCTCTAGCCTGAGGCACTTTGTAAGTTGTATACATTGGACACTACATTGAGGCAATGCATTGTCATCCTGGATCATAAGAAGGGCCCTAAAATGTGTTTGTGTGGAGAGATGAGAGGAAAGAGATGAAGAAGGGAAGATACAGTCATCCTTATTATGCAAAGCCTGCTGAGAGAATAAAAGGGATTTTCTGAGTAAATGGACCAAAACTACAAAACATTTATAAGAAGTCAGCTGCATGCAATAAGGAAAAGAATGTTCATTTTTATAGGAGCCTGACCAATATTCTAAAAGTGTGTGCATGAGACTTTTTAGGAAAATGTAGCATTTATGATAAATGTTATATTTATTTTCATTCAATTTATCCTCTCTCTCTTGGTGGGGGAGGAGAGGAAATGTTCTTCCAAATTAGAACAACTCCCTCCTCCAAAAAACAAACAAACAAAAAAACCTGGCAACCCTCCTGGCCCCACCACACCAAGAACCGTGCAGAAATGTGTGGTAGAATTTAGAAGTTAATTCATTTTGTGTTTGCATTGCTTTTGTGTTTACTTTCCATACCCTCGTCTGGAAAATTAATTTATTGGCAAGAATGTTTGCTGAGACAGTGAATTTAAAATGAATATTGCAGAACATTTTGGAAAGTGTATTTTGAATGTGTAATTATGCGTATTTGCATCAGAAACCTGATCCAAAAGCACAAATTCTCTGCTGTGTCCAGTATCCATTGGATATAGCTGAGAGGCATAAAGCAGATGCTTGTGGCTCCAGAATTTTAGTGTTAGTTCTACTCTGGTTTAGATATCCTTGAGGACTGCTGTCAAGCATAGCTGCAGAAAATGGTCTTTCTAATGGATCATCTTCCACCTGGAGATGGTTGTACCACAGCAGTACTCTGGCATTCTTATGTAACCATCTCTGACCTTTTATTAATCTATATTTATCACTTAATCTGTCTTTCTGTATTTAATAACCTTATTTTAATATTTAACCTTAACTGGTGCCTTTGTCTTAAGTGCTTGGGGAGTCTGTTTAGATTATGAAGGCTAGGTGCGTGTCCACTATCCTTTGATGGAGTGGCAAATTGATTTAGTGAGCTTGCATTGGTCAAGAAGGTCTTGAGCAATATAAGATGATACCTTTCTGAGGTGCAAGGCTGGGGCTGAGGGGATTAGATGGTGTCTCCCTGTAGTTCATGAAAGGCTGTGAGAGTCTGCATGTAACTTTGGGCGCACCTTCACATTCTAATGACTGCGTGGGAGCAAAGCCTGAAGAATCTGCTTGTCACTAGCAAAGCAGTGTGAGAGGTCCTCTGCTCCAGGAAGTTAAAGGGGCACAGCAGTCCCACAATCCAGGTTGTTTCCCTGCAGGTATCACAGGTTCCACGAGAAAAGCTGAACTCCACCAGGGTTCAGTGCTTACTATTCATAATTGTGGTAGACTTCACAAATTAAACAAATCCAAATGGGAGACAGTTCAAAGTTTACCTATGACAAGGCTCAACAAATCCTGGGTGCAGGTCACCATGATGCCCAGGATTTTACCCCTGGAGCCTACCAGCACCATGGCAGCCAGGGGAGCGAATGCCCCCTGGTGCCTAAAAAACGAGCTGTCAGTGCTGACATTTCCCATGCTACTGTCTTTTCTCATCCCCAGCACTGCATTTTTTGGTGTGGGGGGGTGTCTTTTGCACACCACGCTCACCACCAAAAGTAGCTGCTGCCATTTTTCGGCAGCCAGGGTCTTGGCTCTCTCTCTCTCTCTGTCTCTCTACACCACCAATGGAAAAAGTGGCGGTGGCAATGGCCCCCTTCTCTGCTGCATACCTAGGACCACCTTAGTTTTTGGGCTGTCCCCTAGGTGTCCTGAAGATTTGTCGAGGCCTGTCCTATGAAGATCATGCTAATGGCCAAGGTGCTTGATGCATGGAACTGGGAACTAACAAACTCTAGCCTCAAAATGAGCAAAGAAAATATTTAAATCAGGTGGGTGACTTGAATGGAACAAAAAGACAACATCAACATTGATGGCCAGTACCTAAATAAAGTTTTTGTATTTCAGTTCCTTGCAGGACTGATTAGTGGCAAATGGAATATCAACAGAGAATTACAAGCAAGGCTCCTGAACACTAGGGAAGTCTGGCACAAGTTAAATGGAGTGATTTATTATGATTAAAGGATGCTGGACTACTTAACAGAGAACTCCACAAACCCGTGCTAAGACCAGCTCTTCTGTATGGATCAGAGACATGGGCAACCAAAGAGAGGCATTTAACAAGAACTGAAGCCATTGAAATGAAATGTTTGAGGGCAGTGAGGGGGTAACTTTACTGGATCATATGCAGAATGATGTCTTCAGAAATGAGATCAAGGCCTGCATTACCAGAGAGAAGTTGCAAGAGACGGGCTAAGTTTGTAAGAGCATGTACAAGGATGGATGAAGGGGATACTGTTAGGAAAGCATTTGAGATTAGAGTTTATAAAAAAGCATTTGAGATTAGAGTTTAAGAAAAAGAGGAAGGCCAAAAATATGGTGGACAGACAATGTATGGGAGGTGGAGTTGATATGGCACCAGCACTCCACCAGTAAGCCCAGAAAAGACTGATTTGGTGACCTGAGTTCAGCTAGTGGGAAAACAGGAAGAAGAAGATTTGAGAAAATTGTGATCTCTCTGCAGACTATATGAACACAGAAAAAGTGCCACATTTCATTGAATAAACCTATTTGCTATGAATTCTTTGCCTAGCTCTATCTCAAAGCTGCTGAACACCACAGTGCCCGTGTTGTGCTAATTAATTATTAGAAAAGGGCTAGGGCTTATGCTCAGTGAAATCCAATGGTTTTTACTGGTCACTTTGATTATCCCTGTGAGTTCAAATGTTTGAAAGCACATAACAATACATATATTTGATATTATTTTTATTCATTTTGCACTGTAAATGTTACATGGTGCATTACAAAGCACCTAGTTTAGAGAGTTGTCTGAGGAACAATTTAAATTGGATAGTTGCAATACAAGGAATTCAACAATGCGGTATGAGGATGGAAGCAGATAGAGATATAGTCACAGTGATGGGAGGCAAGGCAAAATATATGGGTTTATGATTACAACTATTTAATATTAACAGCATGGTAGTACCTAAAGGCTAGGAGACATCAAAGGAGGAGAGAAGTCTAAAACAGGTCATATTATAAGCCCAATAACTTCTTCTTAAAAGCTGGGAAAAGCAAGATTTTATAAAGTTGCGAATGTCTTCAGTCTTCACTGACTCAGTTATCCATTCCTTCTTTAATAATACTTAACATTATGCAGCTTCAATATATTGTGCAAACATTAGCTAATTAATGCCACACTACCCTAGGTACACAGGTACTTTTATTTAATTTTTATAGATGTGAAAACAGGGAAGCAATGTGATTAACTTGCTCCTGCTAAATTCAATGGCAAAATGCCCATGTATTTCACTGGGAGCAAGATCAAAACCTAATGGCTTTACTCAAGGCCACCGAGTAAATTAGTAGCAAAAATGAGATTAGGACTGAGGAATTCCTGGCAATCCTATGGATAGACAAATAGAGCATGCTGCCTCTGAGCAGGGCCTTGATCCTACTTTTATTGAACTCAAAGCTAAAATTCCAATAGACTAAAATGGTCTAAAGTCCTGATTTTCAAAGATAGGCAATATGGGAAATTTTCAAAAATAGCTAACAGAGTATGATAAACCCCATTGATTTCAATAGGAGTTAATTGCCTAACTTGCTAAGTGTTCTTAAAAATTCCATTAGGTGTCTATCTGCATCTTCAGGAACCTATATATCTGTGAAAATCTGGCCCTAGGACCCTATGCCTGTAAACTCTTATTCATATGTCTATTTCTAATAGAAGTAAGCCATTGAAGTAAATGAAACTACTTGGTGGAATAATAATTAATCACAGATAATGGTTTTCAAGTCTGGCCTCTTTTTTATTGTCTTTCTGCAATGCATGTCACATTCTGATCTCAAATAGCTTACATGGTGCATACTATTCAAGGACTGGGATGTCTACTGAAATAATACCTGAAAAATCTTCATTTGAGTTCCCCATTACCTTTGCCAAATGAAAATTACTCTACAGTAGAGCTCTCCTCAGCATCATGCTTTTGCACATTATATCATAAAAGAATGGTTCATAAAAGGTTTAATATTCAACTTTAAAACATATTTAATAAAATTATAGAAAACTTGTAATATAGCTTTATTAGATGTCTTTCCCAGGGTCATAAAGCATTTTCCTCTCTGTACTAGGAATATGTTTTTCCTCTCACTGTAGGTTCAATTCAAGTATCAATCACATTTCTGTGAGGGGAGATTCCGTTATGCAGCAGTAATTCAAGATACTAGGGACATACCTAGAGTCCATTTCACAGGGCACAGAAATTTCATCATTGGCTAATGTACTCCAGACCCCCAGTAAAACTAAATAAAGTCTAGTGCTGTCTAAAATTAATGGTTAATTAATTTATTATAACTAAGCCATGGCAGGTTAGTTTGAACTAAACATAATATGTATTGCAAAATAAAAAGATGTTTAGCTTAAAGTAATATGCCTTGTAACTTTTTGCCATGATAAGCCAGCCTTAATTATAATTAATTAATTAAATAAATTTTAATTTGAGACAGTAATAGATTAGTTTTTAAAACCATTAAAAACCCAAATCATTCTCCCCATCCTCCATTGCACTTGACATTTAGGACCAGATTCTCTAATGACAGTGTGGGGATCAGCCACATCAGTCATTAATACAGGGAACCAAGGCCAGGGCTGAATTAAAGCATTTTGTTCCCTGTGTACTTCCTCGCCCCCTAGACAGCAAAGTACTCCTGCCTCATATATACCCTACCCCACACAGATTTCATGCACAAACTCCTGAATGTCCTTTGCACCTCAACCCACACATTCCTCATCCAATATAGACAATGAAACACCTCTCATACTCCACAGACCCCCGCCCCCACATCTCAGCAGCTCTGATATACATCTTCTAATGGCAGGCTCCAACTCCTCACCCTAACCAGACACAGTCCCCAACATCACCTACCCACTTCCAACATCTTAGTACCTAATCCCACCATCCCTGATCTTCTACATTTCTCCTTCAATCTCCATAACTCCCCCACTCCATTAACAATTCCTCTCTTCTCCCAAAAACAACGAGAGTTCTGTGGCACCTTAATAGACTAACACATTTCTTCGGGCATAAGCTTTCATGAGCTCCAACCCACTTTGTTAGATGCAAGATGAATGGGTTGGAGCCCATGAAAGCTTATGCCCAAAGAAATTTGTTAGTCTATTAAGGTGCCACAGGACTCTTGTTTTGTTGTACACAGATTAATATGGCTACCCCTCTAGAACCTCTCTCCTCCCACCCTCTCAGCCTTCCCCCATCACGCCCCATAACCCACCTACAACTCATCCCCAGCAGTCTCTCACCCACCATACCCAGAACCTTCCTGGCCACTGATTGCTATCTTCCCAGCATTCCACTACTGTCTCAGGCTAGGGAAGCTCACCTAGACCTTCCTTCTCAGCCAGGCCTCCAAGCTCTTCTCACTCCACACTTATACGGCTTTCTGTTATCATGATAGTGGGACATAGGGTCACAGCACAGTTCAAGGTTGTTGTGGCCATCCCATGTGGCCATGATGGAGAGGCAGCTGCCTGGACCAAATTTGCTTTAGTGGCAATGCACTGCAATGCTGCTCAAGTACTGTCTTTTCCCTCAGTTGTTGCATCCTCCTAGATGGAGACCCTGTGCAAGTGCACAGAGCACATATTGGTCACGCCCAGACTGATTAAAGCCCTGATTCACCAGTCTCTCTCTACTGAGCAGATCACTTAAGCACATTCTTCACTAGCAATGACTTCAGCGGGAAACAAGTTCTAGCGCTTTAATGTTTTGGGACTTATAATTATCAAGGTTCATGGACCATGAGTTGTCAGGAAAACTCTGAAAATCATGGCTGTGACAATCTTAATTATAATCCCTATTGGTTTGAGAGTCTTTTTTAAAACATTTGTTTACAGACCCTGTCCTGCTTTTCATCAAGTGCAGACTCTCCAAATTCAGCTCTTCAAATGTCCTAGCGTTTAAATGTTATTCTTTCAACTCAATATGAAATTGTTTTTAAGTACTCCAATTACAAGAGTGAATCTACTCGGGTGGACCCTTCACCTGTGCAGACCTGAGTGCAAAACTGAGGTCATAGTTTTATAAATCTACACTGCATATAGTTCAAATTTTGCTTGCAAATGCATATGCCTACAGATGCATAGTCTTTGTCAGTGGTTGCTGTAGGAAGAATTTGGTTAGCTGTGCAATAAACCCAATTCTGCTCACATTTAAGCCAATGGCAAAACTCCCAGATGAGAAAAAACAACATTGTTAATTTTTTTGTTAAAGCATACTACTACTCAAGGCCACACTGTAGTTCTACAACCACCAAATAATAAAGAAAACTAGATATAAAAATGTTATAATGACAATGTAGTTCAGAACAGATAGTAAAAATTAACTGTCTTCATCTCCTAACACCTTGTCTTTAAATCAGCTGCCAGAAAACTCATCTGTTTACAGTGAATTTACTATGTTCCCACTGAAGTCAATGATAATTTTGCTACTTATATCTAGTGGAATTGCCCTGGTCCCCATGTCTGGACTTCATAAGAATGCCAAGGCATGAAAAATGGTCTTTCAGTAGAACTGTCAGATTCCAAGGCATTCCTAAGATAGTCAATGGAAAAGCTTTATGATTCACCAGCTGTTGGTAGTGCTAGTTCTCTTGGGTGCACTTTTCCAATGATGCATAATTTGATTCTTGGATGTGTACATGGCTGTTACCTGCTGGACAATAAATTGCTATATAATTCCATTATGAAGTCTTTATGCCAGCCCCTTTTCTAATTACATGCAGCATTTTCTATGGACCAATCTGTCTTCCATTCTTGCACTGTTCTTAGAGAACACACCATATCTTTCTAAGAAGACAGAAGACAGACAAGAATAAGACAGTATTTCTCTGTGACTACAAAGTAAACTACACCATTTCTTCTATGAAAAATATAATGTACAGGATTCATTCTAATTTAATAATAATCTGTAATACTTACATGGTACTTTACACTTTCAAAATGTTCTTAAGTATTCATCTGAGCAATTATGTAAATATATTTTATTGAAATATTAAAGACCAAATTCTGATATACTTCAAATTTGGATTAGTAGCACTTTAACTCACAAGCAGTATAACTGACTTAAATATATGCAATGGTATCAGAATCTATTCCCACATTAAACATTTATTACAATTTTTTAAACCTTTAGGTGCCTGACAACATGGGTCTTGTGAGTAGGAAAATACTCTGGATAAGATTTTCAAATTTACCAAAGGGTTCTAGATAGATCTGGATAGGAAACTACTTTTCCTGGCCCATGAAAATCTGTTGTTTCAGAATTTTTTCCAGTCCCAAATCAGAATAAAATATGGAAATCTCAAAAGTTTTGACAAGAGAAAATTAAAAAAAAAAAAATTGGTTCAGGACAATCAAATTATTCTGTTTTGACTTTATTATTTTAAAAAATGTATTATTATTGGATTAACTTTCAAAATGAAAAGTAGTATCACATTAGAAAACTGAAATTTTTATTTTAAAAAGCTGATGGATCAGCAGCATTTTCTGGTGAAAAAGGGTTAGCTGAAACATTCCTGACCAGCTCTAGCTTTAGAGTCCAATTCCCATTTGAAAAGAAAAAGAATAGGAATTAGCTTAACAAAGTGGACTTAAGCATCCACACTGTGCTTAGGTCGACCTAAAGAAGGGTTAGGTCGGTCTAAGGAGAGTTAGGTAGATCTACTCAGCAGGTCTTATTAAGTTGACTTAAGCTTTCATTAAGTTGACTTAAGGAATTTCTTAAGTCAACTTAATGAAAGCCTGGTGTGGATGGGAACTAAGTTAGGTTGACTTAAGCCTCCTTAAGTTGACCTAAATTGCCAGTGTAGAGATAGCCTATTAGCTTATTCGTTATATAGAATTGTTGTACTGCCTTGTGGAACACCAAATATATATTTATTTATATATATATAGAGAGAGAGATATTTAACAAAAGTAAGAAAACAAATATAGTAGTGCATTTACTACTGCCCCAAAAAATCAGTGGTATAACAGCAACAGTCTTCAGAGGGATCAGAATTAGGCACTCCACCTACTTTAATGGGACTTAAAATTAAGCATGTGCTTATGTGCTGTGTTGAAGAGAAATAGTTTGCTGAATGAATCAAGACCTTAACTGTCATTCATGCACAATCTCCAATTGTCACACTGATTGTTACTAACTTCCATTTCATATTTGTTTGAGTAAAACCTGCTTATGGCTTATTCATATCAGTGAAAGGAGAATTAATTTCATGGTTACATTAGGTTTTAGACAAGACTTTTGTCTAACTGACCGAAATTCAATGACATATTTATTTGAGGAATAAAATGCTATTCTTCCTGTGGCTGTATTTTGAAACATTCTCAAGAATTGTTTTTTCATTGTTTTTCAATATTTCATTGCTTTGTTTTTAGAAAACTCTAGTTCTAATGGGTGCTTTATAACCTCTTGTCCTTTATTACAGTATGCACATCCACCTCAGCTGAGTGCAGGAAATACATTTTAACTGTATAAATAGACATAACTGGCTGAGGCAGTCTAGAGTGCTCACACTGCAGTGCCCTGCCACAGGGAGAACCAGGTTTAGGATTTGAAATATTTTTCCTGGGCTAGTGGAAATGTAGCACATTGCACAATAACTTTAAGTTACTGAATTCCATTGAAAACAATCTTTGATAAAAGAAAGAGTGCCAGGACTTGTAAACTGTAAACTACTCACATACAACCTCTGCCGCCCCACCCCCTTAGAAAGGTATTAGAGCCTCATCGCCCTTCTGACCTTGAAATCCATGAATATATGGATCAGTGCAGTCTAAGTCTAAAGTGGGCAGTCCAGGCCTAGGAAGAGTAAGGACCAAGCCATAAAAGAGACACACTATTCTATGCCTCTCCCAGAGAGCCTTAGTAGAGGGGCCACTTGAGCCTGACATGTCTTTAAAATTGCCCTCCACTGACAGCACATAAGCAGTAAGCAGTACAAGCATCATCCTTCATTGGTTGGAATCACTCCTCATGCTGCCATAGGAAAATGCTATTTGTGCCCATTACACAATCCCCTCCGCCCCATCATGACTACAGAATTGAACGTGGGGTATGCTATGACATTTGTTCAAGACAACATCAGATCTAAGTATTATTCGTCTGAATTGATGACTTATTGCAAGACTACTGTGATGATGCTACAATACCACTGGATATTTCATTAATATTTTACAATTTGCTATTGCTCTGAGTCCCGTTGAGTACAGAGGAGCAGGCCCTGAAATAAAGATTACTTATTATGAAATCAAAGACGTATTTGTGCCATTCAAAGGGTTGAGGCAAAAGGAAGTCACACATCGCTGTCCAGGCAATTGACTGATGTAAAAATGCATGCATATTATAAATGATAACCCAAGACACAGAAAAATATTTTGAGAATAGAACAAATACATTGCCTGACTAGGAAGTTATTGAATGTTAATGTCCCAGTTAGACTAGCATTTTACATCAGGAGTTACCAAGTTTATTCAGTTCAAAAATGGTTCCAGCTAAAACAGTTTCTAACTCTATAAACCAGGGATTAAACTGTATTCTAAACTAGTCTGTACCTAAATTTTAGAACATAATTCCAATGCTTTTGACTTCATCTACACTAACCCAGAATATGGATTTTATGTTATTTTCTTCCATCTATACCAGTGTAGATACTTTTTATTAAAATTGTAATTTAACCCCAAACCTGTTCTTGAGTCCCACATATAGTTTGGGTAGGTGGCAGTTGTATTGTGCTGACTGCTTCATTACAGATTGGTACCTAATTCTTGTGTGTCTTCTGGGAAATGTTTAGAGTGATTGAAAAAAGAGGAAATTAAAATATTAATGAAGTTTAACCTATTTGCAAGATTTAAAACAAGTAAAGTCTCCTGCCATCATCATGAGTAGTCATTAGAAGCCAGGATTAATATAGAGAACATGACAGTGCAGGAAAAAGCAATTTAGTTATTTTACAATCAATCAATCAATCAATCAATCAATCAATCAATCAATCAATCAATCAATCAATCAAAGTTAAAAGACCATTAAGGTTGCAAAATAAAGAATTAAAAGTCAGGAACTGCCAAAATTATGATTGCCTAGGCAACATTTACTCTGCTTCCTATAGTTTGTATTGCATAATTGCATATCCTTGTTTCTGAAGGATGTATGCCTTATTCAGTGTGCAAGCTATAGTCTCATGTAAGTAAGAAATGCAGCCAAGATGTTAGATACAGATAGAGCATAGCAGGTTACCCTATATAACATTGAAAAATAGTAAAACTAGAAGGTCTAGAATTAATAGTGATTCTCATGTGGGAAAGATAACGCATAAATACAAAACTGTGTCCTGTTCTTCTGACTGGCTGTTGTAAGCCAAAGACGAATATTAGAATCTGCAGAGTCACGTGTCCGAGTAAAGTATCCATAAATGAAATATTGGGCCTTCTTTTAAATGAATATTACAACAACTCCAAATAGGATATGGGACAAGAATCAGGTCATTCTTCTATATAAAAAGACTCCATTGTTTGATCCTTTAGAGCCTAGTCCTGATCACACTGTAATCAGTGTCAAAATTTCCATTAACTTGAAAGGGTAAAGAACCAGGTTCTTAGAAGACAGTAAGAATATCACAGTCTAACACTCCAGCAAGAAAATCACAAATCTGGGACAAAATTTCTTTAATGTGAGGCAATCTTAGAAACAATGAAAGTCTCTCTCTCTGGGTTGTGCACAGAGGACACATTTGGGGACCTAGAATCAGAGATATAAACATTTCTTGAGAGAAACTATTACCAAGTTTGCCTGAGATCACTTGAAATGGCTTTATTATATAGAATAAAAACACCTTTTCCTGATCCCTAACTGTGTTTCAGCTTTCACATTTTTCCCCTCTCTGGTTTCAGGCTCACTATCTAGGAAAAGCTTGAATACAATGAAGCTATATAAAAAAAGAGAGAGATAATAGAAAATGGTATAGTCGAATTTATCCTATAAACCAGCTAAGGGAAAATCATGAGTGGATTTTTCTGAGGTCTGATAGTATCAATAAATCTTGATTTTGCCAGATACTAAAATTACAATCTATAAATGCCTAAACAAAACTCCAGATTATCTCTGATGAGGTTACAGAGAGGAAAGAATATTCAAAGCTTCTAATGTTGGTGGGTTGGTTTCCAGTTTTCACCAGAATAAGCAAAAGAAAGTTAAATTTAAATATCATTCAGGAGACCAGACCAATTATGGTGAGACAGAAAAGAGAGAATAAACACCCTGGACTTGGTTTGTTTAAATGGGAAGACATTATACAAGCATATGAACAGATGGTGAAATCCTCCAATATCTTTTGTGTACTGAAAAACTGGGAACACATGAAGATCGTATAGTTTTATTATTACAGGCCTTTTTATCAGTTAAAGAGTAAAGCTACACTGCTGATTGGTGTTTATTTATTTAGATTTAAACATATCCCTAAATGGCTTCAGGTGGGTGGAGATGGCATTCAATTCCAAATCACGGTCGTTTAAGTACCTCATAAATAGTGAGGTCTTTTTTGACTTGGTCTCCTGACACAAAATCAGGTGAAGTCATTTCAGTCAGCAATGAGTTTGGGTCTTAATAGTTAAATATCCACTTATTAGGATTAGGAAACTATTTGAATTCTAACACATGCATACACACAAAACAGTTTGAGTTAGGATGGTTTTGCTATCAACGTAGATGACATATAGGTCATTTAAAATTGTTTTATCTCAAATAGAAACTATTTTAAAATATTGTAATGTTTTCTTCTCAGTACAGATAGAGCTGTAATGAATAATTTTCTTTTAATGATTTAAAATGTTATATTTCACATAGAGGTAAATATGCATGCCAATAATTATAAACTGCAAGCATTTAATGATTGTTAATCTACTGTATCCGTTAGTCTGACACGGTTCAGTGACACTGTCACTGATATGGATAGCTTTATTGTTCCTAGACATTAAGTGAGCAATTAATCTAGAGAACAACAAAGGCTGGAATTGAAGGCTAAAACATCCATGCCACTAAGCAAGCATCTCATACCTGAAAACAGACTGGAATGGATACAGGCCACTGGTTAATCTGATACCACCATGTGCAGACATCATAAGTCTCTTGCAATCAAAAAGGAAAGCAATAAAAAAAGATTAAGTAAGGAATGCTCAGAGTGAACCCAACTAATCTTCATGTAAATAGGGAAGATCTTTTGGGAAAGCATCTAAGCAAAATCTGTTAATCAAAGAAAACATATGAATGAAACATTTAGCATGTCTGATCTTGGGATAAAGAGACTTTTCTAAATATATTTAATGTCTCTTGAAATAAGCCTACTGAGGATTTGGTGGTATGATAGGGCCACATTTCTAAAGGTATTTAGGCACCTGAAGATGAAGATAAGCACCCCGTAGGATTTTCAAAAGCCTCTAGATGCATATCTACATCCCTAGTCACCTAAATACCTTTATATATGGTTGTATTTATACATTGGCTATATCACGGACTTTGAATCTGTGAGATCCACTGGGTGATCCTATTGGCTGAACACAAGGGCTATGTCTACACTTGCTAAAATTAGTTCGAATTAGTTAGTTCGAACTAACTAATTCGAACTAATTTTAGTTAGTTCGAATTAGCTTAATTCGAACTAGCATGGCCACACTGGAATATTAGTTTGAACTAAGCAAGCACTTGCTTAGTTCGAATTAGCGATCCCCATTCATTTCAATGGCCGGTTAATTCGAAATTAGTTCGAATTAACATGGCCACATTGGTTAATTCGAACTAGTTAGTTCGAATTAACCCCTTAGTTCGAATACCCTATTCGAACTTATTAGTTCGAATTAAGGAAGCCCTTAATTCGAACTAACTAAAGCCTAGTGTAGCCTCCTTAATTCGAACTAACTTGCCAGTGTAGACATAGCCAAAGAGAGTAAGAAAAGATATAGAAGAGACAGTGCTCTGCAAAATGCTTACATGTTTACACAACAAAGTTTACACACCTTCCTTTAACTAATCAAATTGACAGAACCATGAAGTAGCCTTGAAATGAAGACTTAGAAATTGTTGGTGGTGTTTGACTTGGCACTACTATCCCATTTTTTGTTTATTATTATTGTTATTGTTATACTGGAATAATTTATATAGCTGTGTTCGTATATGTGGCATTTTATAGACCCATAAGAAACACATGAAAAGGAGTTTTTTACTTTCCAGAGCATGATCTGTTGATTATACCTTTTATGTTTGTAATATAGGAGAGGTTTATGGCATTATAGTTTCTCCCCTTTGGCAGACGCAACTAAAGTAATTATATTTTTCAATGAAAGGTTATACCATCTCCACGAGAACATGATTCATGAGTTAATTTTCCCACATTTGTAGCTCTTTTTATAGAATCTGTCCTTCATCTGAGGTGTCTGGCTATGTCTACACTTACTAAAATTAGTTCGAACTAGTTAGTACGAGCTAACTAATTCGAACTAATTTTAGTTAGTTCGAATTAACTTAATTCGAACTAACTACAATTAGTTCAAACTAAGCAAGTGCCATTCACTTGCTTAGTTCGAATTAGCGATTTCCATTGATTTCAAGGGCCGGTTAGTTCGAACTAAGAAATTAGTTCAAACTAACATGGCCACATTGGTTAATTCGAACTAACTAGTTTGTATTAACCCTTACTTCTAATACCCTATTCGAAGTTATTAGTTTGAATTAAGGAAGCCCTTAATTCGAACTAATGAAAGCCTAGTGTAGCCATGGCTTTAGTTAGTTCAAATTAAGCTTCTTTAATTCAAACCAATTTGCCAGTGTATACGTAATCTCTGAGTCTGTGTCTTGTCCAGCCTCCTGTGGTCCTCTGTGGTTCTGACACTAGTTTATTCTTTGAAAACATAGGTGCTAACCACTGGGTAGTGCAGAGGCGTCAAACTCATTTGCTATGGCAGGCCAGATTTGATTTAAATGTACTTCAGTGGGGTGTACATACCATAAATCTAAATACAATGGGCCTATAGTCTTGTGGCATCATGAAGCACTGTGTATACACAACTGCACTCCATGATACCATGAGACCATGCTCTTTCTCTCTCTCCATTAGGGAGTGTGGTCTTACAGAGCGCAGTCTCACATAAATATATAAAAATAAATAATAACAAAGACTTGAAAATACATGCATTTTTCCTCTAGTAGCCCGAATCCAATCATCATGCCAGCAGCAGCGGCAAGATCCAGGGCCACGTCGTTGTGAAAAAAAGGTGCCAGTACTCAGTACCTCTGAGTGCCACCACAAAAAACAGCACTAGCTGTTGCTGAGAAACCGTGATAGCACAAGACCACTCTCTCTCTCTCCGTTAAGGAGCACTGGATATTTGAGACTGTGCTCTGTGAGACCACTCTCTCTCTTTCTCTCTGTTAGGTAGAGAGTGTGGTCTCATGGAGCACAGTCTCACATACCCAGCTCTCCGCGATGTCACGAGACCTGAAACTATTGTTGCATTGCGGAGCACTGGCTATGCAAGACTGTGCTCTCTGTGGTTTTACAGTATCACAGAGCACAGTCTTGCATAACCAGAGCTCTGCGATGTCACAAGAGCATCAGGTATGAGAGACTGCACTCTGTGGGTATGTCTACACTTACAAATTAAGTCGACTTAAGGAGGCTTAAGTTAATTTAAACTACTCTGCATCCACACTGGACTTTCCTTAAGTCGACTTAAGGAAAAATTAAGTCGACTTAATAACACCTCCTTTTAGGTTGACTTACTGCTTACGTCGACCTTATTAAGTCGACTTTAAGCCAGTGTAGACGCAGAGTAGCCCTAAGTCGACCTCCATACCCTCCTGATCTCCCTCCCAGGGTTCCTGGCACAGGAAGAGCCTGCCCTGGCCAATCACAGGGTGGGACACAGCCCTGCCCACCCTGCTCCTGAGAGCTGCCCAGACAGTACTACCAGCAGCTGGATGCCTTCCTGGGGCAGGAGAGCAACAGCCTCCCAGCCCACACCACCGACTCCGCTGAACCCCCTCCCTCGATGACGACCAGGAGGAGGGGTCGGTGGATGAGACTGTGGTGCTGGAGGAAGGGGAGACCAGCCACCCCAACACCCCCAGTGCTCATCCCTGCCCCAATGGTGGACACCACCATCGAGGAGGAGAAGCAGGTTCCCCCGCCGAAGAAGACCAGGTGAGGGGACAGCAAGGGGACATGGCCCAGGGACAGACAGGGTCGGGAGAGGTTGCAGAGGGCTTCCCACAAGGGCAGAGGGGATGGGGGCTGTGTGGTGGTGGCGGGGGGAGGGAGTCGGAGCCAAGTGGTGCAGTGGCGTGTCTGGAGATGGGGTGGGGGATGGTAGGTGGGAGCACCAAGGACAGACAGCATGTGCCCGACACCGACGGCACATGGCCTCAGGAGAGACCCCTGAGGCAGGGCTGCCAGCAGCTCACCACCATGGGCACCACACACGATCTGGGCTGCAGAGCATGCCGGCGTGTACCAAGAGGACAGGGATTGGGAAGCAGGGGGATGGTCAGGGGACAGCAGCTGCTGTCAGGCTGCACATCACACCAACAAATGGGAGGAACCCTGTTCTTTGCTTCTCCCCTTCTCCCCTATGCCCTTGCCACGTGGCACTCCTGGGGCCCCATCAGCCCCGACCAGGAAGAGGAGGGCACCGTGCTCACGGGATGAGCTCCTCGAGGACAGGGCCATCCCTTGGGGGGAGCAGGGCCCAGGGCCAATCGCCCTAGGTGGGGCCCTGGCCCCCCATGCTGGTGGGGAGTGCAGCGGGCTGGCCTGCTCTGCCCCCAGGGATTCCGGTCGCTGGGGGAGCCAGCCCCGGAAACTGAGGCCGCTCGCCAGGCAGTGGGGAGCCGATGCTGCGCCCTGGGGAGCCGAGACTCCAGCCCTGGTTCCGGGGGGAGCAGGGAGCTGAGGCCATGGCCTCAGCCCTGGGCGAGGGGCAGCAGGGAGCTGAGGCTGCGGCCACCTGGCGGCGGGGAGCCAACCCCAGGCGAGGCTGCCGCAGCCGCAGCCACAGCTGGGAACCCGCACCTACCCTGCCCCTGGGCCTGCCTGCTCCGCTCTGGAGGTGGGGAACAGGGCTGACCCAGGGGTCAGGGGAAGCACCCCTGGCCCGCCCCGCTGCCTTCGGGAAGCGCGGCCGTGGGGTGGGGCATGGTGTGGGCGCCACACTGCCCCACTGGGAGCCCCGTTTGCACCCCCACCCCAGGAACAGCCCTGCTCGAGGACCTGATCTGTATCAGTGAGCAGACCGAGGCACGCCTGACAGCCCAGCAGGAGCAGCAAGATACCCACTGGAGAATTGAGCAGGGGCAGCGGAGGGTTGAGCAGAAGCTGCTCGAGCAAATGCTCATCCTTATGGAGTGGCAGACCCAGTCCCTGGAGCAGCGCCTGTTCCCTCAGGGCCCCGCCCTGCACCCCAAAAGCAGCCCCCTTCGCCGGCGGGCCAGGACACAGGGTTCCCGCAGTTCCAGCCAACCAACCCAGGTGAGTTGGGGGGGAAAGGGGCCAGCAGTGAGGGGGCCAGCAGTGGGGAGGCTGGCAACAGGGGGCTGGTGGCGGGGCCTGAGCAGAGGAGGGGGGACCCGTGAGGCCAGGGGAGAGGTATGGGCCAGGAAGCTGTGGGGAGGGGCAGGGCACCAGCAGGCAACCAATAGCGGGGCCCGAGGGGAGAAAGAGGGGGCCCCGTGAGGCCAGTGTATGCCAAAAGTCAAGGAAGGGGCCCCCCACCCCATCTTTGACTTTTGCCCAGGGCCCCAGATTCATTAAGACCGCCCCTGCTCTTCAGTCAGTTGGGACTGGCTGGGAGACTGGGTTCATTTTCTCCTATTAGGCTAACATAATTGTCTGAGAGGGAGGCGATAAAACCCAGTGTGTTTGAAACCCTATGCTGCTTCCAAATAAGCTTCTTCCATGCATATCAATCTGGCTAATCCCAGCCTTTTTTCCTTCCAAAAGAATTATCTTTCTTACCTCAGAAAACATTTTTTTCCCCATGAAACTATGTTCTTCCCTTATATAAATTCACACAGCTCTCACAGAAATCAATAATTTTCTGGGTGAGCTTTGAGTTTTGTATAACCATCATAACAAAAATGAGATTACAAAGAAAGAAAGAAAGAAAGAAAGAAAGAAAGAAAGAAAGAAAGAAAGAA
>ML685797.1:14718084-14764207 GCA_007922175.1 Pelusios castaneus
GAAAGAAAGAAAGAAAGAAAGAAAGAAAGAAAGAAAGAAAGAAAGAACCATACCTGAGAACTTCCTTTTGTTCAAAGCAAACCACACAACCTTCATGGAAACACAGATTATATTCTGTTTATGTAGCTCAAGTCTTTTGTAGCTTGGATTATCTGAGAAAGGCTGAAACACTTGGAAGAGAGAGGTGAAGTGTTCCACCTACTAATTAGTTTGCTTTGAAAAGTGGAATACATATGTATGAGGTGGGCGATAAAAGGAAGACCAAAGAAAAATTACCTTTTTGCTAATTCCATGCCAGGATTCAGATAGTTCACAATGTTTACTCTATATTTTTAAGTAAGTAAACTAATGGTGGTATATTATAAAGTGGCATCTATTTCTACATAGTCCCTGATGGCAGTATAGTATTTTTAGGAAGGATGAAGTTACCTTGCTTGTTTGCCACCGAAATCTCTCTCTCTCTCTCATAGGTATTTGTGTCCTTGCTGTAATATGAACTTCTTATATTGCTGTTACACACAGAATCTTGTATTCCTTCTCTGCCTTCTTAGGATACTGTATTTTACACTCTATTTATAATTAGAAGTGACTGTAAAATAGACCTTGGCCTTAAAATCTGGATTGAAATATACCCAGTACACAGTGGTAACACAAAACATATGCATCTCTTGAGTCCTCAAAATAGGGCGTAAGAAGTGTCTAGGTCTAAAGTGAGTTTACCCAGAGTACTAGCCATCTGAATGGGGACTTCCGTCTCATAATGTGATCAGGACAATGACTACTAGACCAAAGGCTCTGAACGGCCAGGCCAGTGCCCCTGACCATTGCCCCCTCCTATCTCCCTGTCAGTCTGTCTATCGCTGGCATGCTGCCAAGAAGATTACCACAGATTAAGCAGGGCATTTTCCATATCTTAACATGCAAGTTCAGTGAGTCCAAGGAATGGGTGGCACATCACTCCTCTTTTGCTCTCATGAGACTGTGATGCCCAAAATGCGTGCATTCCAACTGTGTTTTGAATGTCCTTTTAATTCTTACTCGTTATACCGTAAAGAAATACATCTTTAATAGGCTTAATATCCTTTGCCCTCAAGAGAAAAAAAGCCACACGTAGTTAATAACTGGGATCTTTGTATGATGTACAGTCAGTTGCTCTCAAACAATTATAGGCTGATAACTAGTTTCCTTTTTGATATATTGGTCCCTTTCTTTCAAAGCGGTTACGGAAGATTATCCCCAAATGATCCGGGAATTTAATCATCTTTCTCAGGTGTGGCTGACATCCTAAATAAGTCATTCTGTTCTCCCATCAGTGCACTAAAAAAGGACTTTAATTTGGAAACTCTCCAAACTATTCTGATTTATTCTCTTCGATAGTCTCTTTTCACAGTATTGCGATGCTTTATGGTGCAATGATAATAATAATAAAACAATAAACAATGCATAAAACAAATCAGTAACAGAAGAAAATAATGAATAGATGTTAGCACGAAGCTAGTATGCGACTTTGCATCTCCTCTAAGTCAGTGCCTGGATGGAACCCCCATTGTTTTCACAGAGTGCAGCATTACTATTACTGCACCATACTTCCTCCTTAGCCTTCTCAGGTGCCCTACTGAGGTTTGGGCATCTGGCCAGTGGCTGAACAGAGAGGAGGAGGGGCACCTGTCTCCAAATTTCTATATGGAAATCTGGCTATTAGCTATATTAATTCCCCTTGATTCTGCTCCATGTTCACCACTGAGCAGCTGTGGGAGGACCTAGCCAATGGCAACGCAGCTAGAGTCTTAATTCTTTTTGTTAAATAAATGCCATTACAAATACAATGTAACACACCATAAGAGTCTACCAGTTTGTCACAGCGGGAAGCTCACACCACAATCAGATTATAGCGACTATTTAGAACAACAATGTGCTGCTCATTTAGCAACAAATCCAACAAATCTTATAGAATCATTTTAGCTACTGAGTTGGCCTCCTGCTTAGAATCATGCTGTTCAATTGTGGGAACTAAACCTATTATTACACAATTTAACCAAGAAACATAAAAGTAAGTCTGAAGCAAGCAACAGCTTGTCTGTACGTGGAAGAAGAAATCATCTCTCCACCAAAAAGATGGATAGGGGTTTTTTTGTTTGTTTGTTTTTGTTTTTTGTGCAATTCTGCATTTGCACAAAAATAATTTCCCCATAATTATTACTGGAGGAAGTAAAGAAATTTTGACAGCCCTGTGTAGATCTGTCTTTCTGTAAAAGCGTCAGAGTTACCTTTAATTCTTGGCTAGGAATTCAAACCCTAGCTTTTCTAAATTTTCTATGATAAATCTTGCAATAAAACCTTATGACAAATCATTACTGATGTTTACCTCTTCAACTTAGGATGTAAAGCAAAAATGAAAGTTGCTGCCAGATGTTGTTTATTTTATTGCATTTAATACTGACAACTCTTGAGAGAGAAAGAACTTTAACAACTTCTAAGAAGGAGTAGTACAGCAAATTGATTGTGGTGCAACTTGCATGTGGACTATAAATAGGTGAGGAAAAGGCAGTGAATTTGGTCTATGATGTATAAGAACTACATTTATTTCATGAGAAAGAGGAGGAATTTTTCTCTTGTTTGATTTAATTAATAAATAATAAAATGATGATGATGCAGAAAAAGCAAAAATGATCAATATGTATTTCTCTTTGGTATTTGGGAAAAGCTAAACGATGTATTCATATTCTTTGAAGATGATGATGAAATACTTTTCATTCCAGCAGTAATTAAAGAGGATGTTAAACAACAGTGATTAAATCTAGACATCTTTAAAATCAACTGATCCAGACAACTTGAATCCAAAAATTTTAAAAGAGCTGGTTATGGCCCTCTCTGGACCATTAATTAAGAAGTTTTAAAACCATTTTTAAGAAGACTTGGACAACTCGGGTAGTTCCAGACGACTGGAAAAAATCCAATTGTTGTGCCAGTATTTTGAAAGGGTAAATGAGATGACCCAAATAATTAGAGACCTATCAGTCTAACTTTGAATCTATGCAAAATAATGGAGAGGCCAACATGGGACATTATTAATAAATAATTAAACGGTGGTAACATAATTAATGCCAATCAGCATGAATGTGTGGAAAATAGATCCTATCAAACTAGACTGATTATATATATATATATATATATATATATATATATACACTAAATTATGAGTTTGGTTGATAAAGGAAATAATGTTAATGCAATATACTTAGACTTTTCTAAGGCCTTTGACTTGTTGCCATATAACATTTTGATTAAGAAACTAGAGCAATGCAAAATAAACATGGAACATACTAAATGGATTATAAACTGGCTAACTGACAGGTCTCAAAGTATAACTATAAATGAGGTACCTTCATTGAGTAGGTGTGTTTCTAATGAGTCCTGCAGGGATTGGATACTGGCATGATGCCATCTAGTAGTTTTATCAGTGATCCAAAAGGAAACATAAAATCACCACTGATTTTGCAGATGACACAAAGATTTGGGGAATGATAAATAATGAAGCAGACAGCTGACACAGAGTGATTTGGATTGCGTAGTAAGCTGCATGCAAGCAAACAATCTGTGTTTCAGTATGGTCAAGTGCAAGATTATAAATCTAGGGACAATGAATGAAAGCCTTGCTTACAGGCTGGGGAGAGTCTTCTGAGAAACAGTGACACTGAAATATATTTGTGGGTCATGGTGGATAATCAGCTGAACAAGAACTCTCAGCGTGACACTGGCTAAAAGGGAAAATGTGATCTGTATAAGCAGGCGAATATCAAGTAAGAATAGGGACAGAGATGGACTGGAACTAAAAATCAGCCTTGGCGTAAGCACACTGGCCAGGGCACCACTGGGCCCACATGATGGGAGAAGGCTGGGGGGAAGAACCAGGGGCAGGAGGTGGGACCAGCTGCCGCACTTTGGCCAGGATGCCACCCACTGAACTTTGGGGCCAACGGGCTCCGTGGTCTGGCCAGGGCACCACTGCTGGACCCACACAACGGGACTTGGGTGTGGGATGCCAGAACTGCTAGATGTCCTGTCCACCCATCAACAGGGAGGTTATATTACCTCTGTATTTGGCATTGGTGCGACTGCTACTGGAATTATGGCTAAGTCTACACATGGGTATTTAGGTCGACTTTAATAAATCGACTTAGAGAGTCCACACAGGACTCCTAAGACGACTTAAGGTGGGCCTTACTAAGTTGACTTAGAGAGTCTACACTAGACTCTCTAAGTCGACTAGTTAGGTCCAGGGGGAGGTGAGGCTCCTTTGGAGCCTTGGCTCCCTTTTGCTTGGGACTTCTCAGGTCCCAGGCAGAAGGGAACCCTCCTAGCTGGGACCGCTTGGGTCCTGGGGAGAAGGGAGACCCATGATCCCTCCTAGCTGGGACCCTGCGGTCCCAGCCAAGAGGGAGAGCGGGAGACCCATGCACCAGCTGCCGGCTACTCGGCAGCTGGACCCATGCTCCCTCCTGGCCACGACCGCTCGGTCCCAGCTAAGAGGGACCGCGGGGTTCCCTTCAGGCCGGGACTTGAATGGTCCCAGCAAGAAGGAAGTGGCAGCTCCTTTTGCCGGGACCCGCGCTCAGGTCCTGACTAGGAGGGAGCCCCGCATTCCCTCCTAGCCCCTGCCAGCTGGAGGCTGCCATGCCGGCAATTCCTGGCACAGTGTGCTCCAGCTCCCGGGAAGCCTCCGGAGGCTTCCTGGGAGCGGGAGCACGGGGCTCCCTCCTAGCCAGGACCCAAGCGGTCCTGGCCAAAGTGAGCCCCGCGCTCCCTCCTAGCCGGGACCAAGCAGTCCCGGCAAGAAGGGAACCGGGAGAACCGCCTGCCCCTCCTTGGCCTGGCAGAGCCAGCCGTGCACTGGCTGGCTCTGCCGGGACGAGCCGGCAGCGGCTCCTTGGTCCCAGCAGAACCAGCTGGCACACGGCTGACTCTGCCAGGACTGAGAAGCAGCGAACAGCTTCTTGGTCCTGGCACAGCCAGCTGGCATGTGGCTGGCTCTGCTGGGACTCTGCCTCCCCGCCTCTCCAGTCAGGGTTCCAGCGGGGGATCCCCTCCCGCTGGAGCCCTGGCTGGGAAGCCTTTCTCCCCAGGACCTCGGCTCCCCTGGCAGGGAAGCCGCAGGTCTGGGGAGAAGGTTGCAGGGGCTCCCCAGGACAAAGAGGACTTTCTGGATAAAGAGCCATTATGATGATCCAGGTCTCCCACATCCCAGCTGAGTGTTCTAACTGCCAGGCTACAGAGACATACTTGCTTGGGGGCTTTTCCTTCCAAAAAATCCTTTGGGTCACAGAAAGAGCAAGAGCACACAAGCATGAAAATGACCATGTATCCTGGAGGTTAGAGTACCGGACTATAGCATGAATTCACCTGATGAGCCCAACTTGATAGGCAGTCTCCATCTACCCCCTAATAGATCAGGCTCCACCCACAATTTAGGCAGCTGAACATCCTTATTCCCCTGGTTTATGGATTGCTCTGGGGCTTAGGTGGGAAATAGGTGCCTAAATTCCCACAGAGAAGCAAAAGTGCACATGCCAGAGGTAGAAACAGAGGTGCCTAGAGAACTTTTATTGCAAAAATGTAGGCACTGAGGGAGGTTTGGTACATCCATGGTTGAGTGGGAGTTTTGTGCATCACAGCTGAGAAAAAAAAATACTCCCCTCCTCAGATTTTTTTTTAAAAACAGGACTAGCCACTGAATAGCTTGGGGCACTAAGATGAAATTCCCTCAGTGAGAAGAAGTGTCTTTGAATAAATGCTGGTTTTGATTTGATTGAGTTACGAAGGTTTGAGAAGTGCACTTTAAGCTGGCAGTACAATCATTTGAACCATTTCCCCCCAACATACTAAGTAACGGAAGTCTTTTGCATATTATTACTGAGTGGCTAATTTGTACTGCTATCTAGGGCCTTATCCAATGCTCAGTCAAATCAATGGAAAGACTCCCATTGACTTCAGTGGACATTGGTTAGGGGCCCAAGTAAGCATGCACATCTTCAGGGATGTCAAACTTATTTGCTTTGGCAGGCCAGATTTGACTTAAATGTACTTCAAGTGGGCCGTACATACAACAAATCACTCTCATGGCATCAAGGAGTGCTATGTATATGAAACTGCGATCCGTGATATCACTCTCTCTCTCTGTTAGCATCAGTGATTTTCTGCATTCAAGATGGAATTCACCCCTGAGAGTGAGTTGGTAGAAGACCTCCAGCAAACAAAATTTTCCATATAATGAAAAACTGTATATATTTGAGATTACTGGAGTAAAGGGTACGCTTTGCTTTTGAGGCATTACCATTTAGTTATACAATTACAGATTATGGAATATCTTCTTTTTCCTAACTCCCGCCCCCGCAAATAAAACAACCAATCAAAATAAATAAATTAATTAATAACCAAGGAAACAAGACTATGAAAAAACAAAACAGGAAATATCATTTGAAAACAATCAAACAAAAGCCCGTGTTAAGAGAACATTAAAATTGTAATTATTAAATACTAAAAAACCAAGAAATGCTCAAATGTGCATTCCTAATTCTGCTTCCTTGTGCATATGGATTATGAAATAATTTTAAACTAATGTTCCTATCATGTAGCATGTCTGGTGTGTGAATTTCTTTTTTCGAAAAGTAATTTTTAATGAGTGAAACTAAGTTGTGTAAAGCTATTTACTAAGCAAGGACAATTTCCAATTCCATAATTGCGCATCTTAATTATATCAGAGTACGTACATGTAATTAGGCAATAAGGATATTTAATTTTGTGCAATTACACACTAAGTAATCTTAGAAAATTGTGATGGCACACCAGCAAAACACTGTTTTTCAAGTTCTTTGTACTAGTTTTATTTTCTGTAACTGTTTCCTAGTTGGTACAGTGAGTGAATGCTCTAGAATTTCACCTCAGACAGGGACAGAGGAACAGTGTGTGAGTAGGGGAATGGTGTAGGGGCATTTAACTGTGAGATGGAACATAGTACAAATCTACTGATTTAAATCCGCAGTTTGTATACTCTGCTGCAGAAACTGGCCCATGCAGTGGTGATCTAAAAGTGAAGTGTTTCCCCTTTCTGATTATCTCTACCTTAAGACATGCCTGGATATTTCCAGGTAAAAATCTTATTAACCTTACATGAAGGCCAGATCAAGATGATCTCCTGGTCTCCACATTCATTTAATGGAGCTGGCCACTCCTCCCAGTTGGAAAAACTGGTTAGGTCAGGATCTAACCATGCACCCCATCCCAACTCCTGGTGCACCCATTTTGTCCTTGAATAGTACTTTAGTAAGAAAATTATATCTTTGTAATGAGAGTCTGAACAAAATAGTGTGGAGCTAAGCGTAGCACTGTTGTAACACAGGTTTGCGATAGAGCACAAAATTCAGTCTGACATTGAATTGTTCTCTTAAGATAAGCTGCAAGCAACAGAAAGGCAGAATACAAAGTATTTAAGCATCCTCCTGTGAATCTTTAATTGGTGGCTAATGATGGGATATATCTTATGTTGCATGACAATATTTTCCAAGGGTTACAATGGGAGCAGATGCCTGGTCATGTACATATATTAGTGGTATGGAGTCATAAAAGCAAAAGCCTTGTTTTTTATGGATTCCTGTTCCAATATACGATTGTATTTTAATTTAATTTGATTAACAGAATCACTCAAGCTTATACCACTTCAGCAAAAATATATATGATATGATATGGGGGCAAATTCTCATATCCACTAACATTGCTTACACACACTGAAAGGAGCTTTAAAGTAAATTACATTTACAACCAATTTAGGGCCCCTTTATATTGCCAGGGGCCTTCGTGCACCTGAAAATCTAGCACATAAAATGTATGAATATTCATTTGACAGCTCAAATCAGCAAATCAAATCAACCGTTTATCAAAAGTAGCTGTTAGAGGGCTACATGTAATCTTAATAGAGTTATAAGGTGGCAACTGAAACTAATTTTCAGGGAGCTATTGTAGCTAATGACTTGATATTCTAGTTCTGCAGTAATATCTACAAGGACTATAGTTCTAAGGTTATAACAGTATGTATTTCAGTTGAATTTTTTGGGGGGAGTGGGAAATTCTTATCTTTAAAAAAAAAAAAGTGGAAGTCCTACTTATCTTAAGTCCACTGCAAAACTGTAATGAAAACTTGTAAATTACCAATTGAATTACCTTTGAAGTCACTTTGGCTTCCATAAAATGTAAAGCCAGAATTTAAGAATCCACTTTTGTTTATTTTACTATTCCCAGCTATACTTCTTTATTTAAAAGAATGGCAAACACAAGTAAAACATAAATCACAACAGAGCTGGAATCAAAATATTATCCCACCAGTTGCCAAGAATGACACTCCAAACACACATGTAAGGGGATTTACTTCTTTTCTCTTACTCTGTCATTTTTTGAATGACATCCTGCAACCCCTCCCTCACCCCCCAAATTATAAGACTAGCATTATATCACGTATCAGGGTTCCAGATGCTACGAAGATATGGCCAAATAATTAGGGACAGTACTCTACATGTATGGCTGCAGGCATTCCTCCTATTCATGAACTCATCAGATCTCACAGTGAAAGAGTTTCTAGTGATTCAGGAAGCAGAATTATTTCTTTTGAAGAGGGCTGGATGCAAAGTGAACATTTATTATGAAAATTTCAAAAAAAGATGCATTTTTCCCATGTAAAATTTTCTGGAGTTGAAAAAAATGACTGAAATATTTTTGATTTTTTGAAGATTATGCAAATTGGAACATTTAAAATGAAACAAACATTTTCTTTGAAAACTTTCATCTCCAAAAAAAAAGGTATTTTTTGGTTTTAATAGCATCAAAAACTTTTCAACCAGCTGTAAAACTGAAAACCCATCTATTTGTGGTAATTACAAAATTTAGAATTCATTATGCAGGAGTAGAAATATGTCCTGACAAAATTCCCTCTTTGGTAATTACGTCTTGCCTTCCTGAAATGCTCCTCAGCTTTCAACTGGACTTTGAATTCTTCAGTTCCACTCCTGAACTGGTATGTAGTGTTTTTGTACACTATTAAGCAGCCATTGTTGTATACATCCCACAGGCGACAGTATTTCAGTAAAGTATGACGTGATTGCTGTTATGTAAATATTTGAAAGTTATTTTGCAATCCTTTTAGACAACATGTACTATTTGCCGTAAGTGTATATGCAAAACTTTCAGTACTAAAGGTACCTAAATCTACCTGAACCACTTCTATATCTAACAACTCTGGTTTTTGAAGTATCTGCATTTTTAAACGATTTTGACTTATTTCCAGTGGAACCTCCTATTACTTTGTTGCCAAGCCTGTGCAGTTATCAAAAAGCCTGATTCTGAAGTACTAAACTACTTCATTTCCAAGTCATGTTAGGTCATGCCATAATGTTGAGCAAAACGTGACAAGAGATATATCTTTTAATGCACTGCACTAGCTAGTTTAAATTGGCAAAGGGTTTGTTTGTTTGAGATGTATGTGTGTTGTAATAATTTGATCTTAAAATATCCCTTAATGAATCAGAGAAGATTAGTGCTGGGAGGGACACCTCAGGAGGTCATCTAGTCCAAGCCCCTGCTCAAAGTAGGACCAACCCCAACTAAATCATCCCAGAGAGGGCGTTGTTAAGCTGGGCCTTATAAACCTCTACGGATGGAGATTCCACCACCTACCTAGGTAACCCATTCCAGTACTTCATCACCCTCAACGTGAAAAAGTTTATCCTAACATCCAACCTAGACTCCCCCTCTGCAATTTGAGACCACTCTTCTTAGTTCTGTCGTCTGCCACCACTGAGAACAGCCTCTCTCCAGCCTCTACCTTTCAGGTAGATGAAAGCTGCTATCAAACCCCACCTCCACACTCTTCTCTTCTGCAAAAAATAATATTAGATTAATCCTTTTGAAATGCTCAGCACCACCTTTAATGAGCATTCAGTGAAATCAGTGGGAATAGTGAGCACTTTGTAGAACTGGAAGGCTATAAATACTAAGGAGAATTCAAGTTCAATTCTTATTTTTAATAAAACACACAAAACAAAATGCATTTTTACATATTTTCATGTTTTTCTTATGCTTATTAGTGAAAATAGGTAACAGAGTACCAGATTAAAAGAAATGTTTCCTCTTGTGTTTCTATGTACTACTGACATGACCCAACATGTTGAAAGATAATAAATGCAGTTACTTTCTGTAAATCATTTTATAAGAGCAGAAATCTGGATTTTCAGATGCTCACCTTGTGTTTTGCTTGGCTCTGCCAACAGTGCTTTAAAGTCCTGTGCCATGATGGAATGATAATCAGGTGTTGATGGAAAACATCAATCATCATTGCATTGTGATTCCATTTATATTTGTTTTAAAGTTAACTGACAAGATGTTGTGAAATAAACCATTTGAGTTTGGTGAATGCATTTTAAACATCACCCTTTCTTTTACAGGCCAAGTGTGAGTCATTCCCTAAATCAATATAGCTTGTTAAGAACTCTAGGATTACCTGAAAAGATTTTGAAGAGTTTGGCAGTAAAAAAAATCAAACCAAAACAAAAAACAAAAAGCTGACTCCCTTATAATATATAGCTTCTTCTGTTTCATATCCTCCCTAATACTCCTGAATCTCTACAAGAGTCATTCCTTTACTATACCTGCTGGGACAGGCCAACCTGATTTTGAAGTATTGTGGCAAAGTAAATCAGTGGATGTGTTCTGTTATCAGTTATTTAAATGTTTCATCTGTGATGAAATGAAAATCAAGACAAACATGCCCAAAGCTGCAGTGATCTCTTTGATGGAAAGAGATTAGTTTTTGCCTATAGCTGAAAACTAGTATTCAGTTACATAAAAACAGCAATGTAAAACTGAAGCTGCTATTGCGGTTTTAAAGATTACAGTAGCAATAATCAAAAGTGGCTGGTCAGTGGAGAATAATGGAGCTAAGGCTCATTAACGTCAGGAATGTGTAGGAGAGGTTTGGGTACTCTAGGTTGCAGTCCTCACTTCTGCAACTGCCTGACTATTCCAGTGGGGCTGAAGCCTCTGCAGTCCCACAGAATGTAGCACTAAGGTGTCCCACTAGGGTTTTCTGACCCTGCAATGAAAACCACAGGCATTACAGAGCAGGGAGTGAAGGCTTCAGTAAGGCTATTTCAATTCAACTCCACAGAGACAGAATATCTGTTCATGTTTCCTCTGTTCCTGCTTTTCTAGTTCCAACAAAAAGTGGGGGAGGTCATGGGACAGAGTGCATAACTGAAGGGCTGGTTCTCCTAAACTGTGAAGAAGTTCAAGCTGAAGAGGAGGGTTTCTCAGACCAGAGGATAGATTTTTTTGAAGGGGAGTTGAAGGGTCAGGGGAAGGGGTGTTAATGAGCTGGTGGGGATTGAGTTGGATTGGCAGGGTTGAGTGCAGGGGGAATGGAGTCAATTGAGGAACCAGGCTGGAGGAAGAGATGTCTGAATAGCAAATTGTTTGGTTCACTGGTTATTCTGAATTTTTTTTTTTTTTTGAAATATCACTTGGGTCCAATCAAAATTTTTGGTACATAAAGCAGGAAAAAAATAACATTTCAGATGAAACAAAATATTAAATTTGACCTGCAATATTTCAGTTTGATTTTGAGCATTTTACAATGCTTGTTTCATTTCATTTTGTTTTAAATAAAATTAACAGAAATTTGTAAATGAACAGTTGCTTTGAATAAAAAAAAAAAAATGTTTCAGTTAAAAAAAGTCAAACCAAATGTTTGGCAAAGCCCTTAGTGGAGACATACATATATTGGCAAAAGTTATTTTGCTGGTATAGGTAAATCACTCACCTTCACAAACACCATAAGCAGCATGAGATAAAAGACTTCCAATAGGTTGAGTAGCACCTATACTGGGGACACTCTTAACTGATGCAGCCATCCCAGAAAAACTCCGTGCAGACTGGGCCCTCAAATTAAGGTAAACAGAATGGAGAGCACAATAAAGGTGTAATAGAAGGATAAACACCGTTTTTTCTAATTCTGTTCTTTTTTTGCAAAGTGTCCCAGTTGTTCTTTTTATAAGGGTAATAAGGTAAGAGAAAGAAGGCTCCCCATTTTCTTTTCACCTCTCTTCCAACTTCTCTTATTTTCATAAAATGCTTCTGTAGGACCCCACTGACCACACTGTACCTGTTTTTTCCTTTGAAAATACGGTCAAGCTGCAGCAGGGGCAGGAGATATATTGTTGGATGCAGCTGCATCGGTCACTTTGGGCTCACGTTGCCACTTATGATAATCTGTTGCATTTTTTGCTGCCTTTCATCTGAAGACCAACAAGTATTTTAAAATACTGTATTAATTAATTGAGTCTCACAAAATTCCTACCAACTGCATGGTGTTGCAGGTTGGAGCTGATTTCAATTTGGGCAGTACTGAGGAAGAGTGAATCCATAGACAGACAAGCTTATTCAATCCCTTTTGTTTGCCATCCTTGGCCAAAAGCCATAACCCACCCGCAACTCCACGGACTTCAGTAGGGCCAAGTTTTTACACTGCTGTTTCTTTCTTTCTTGGGCTATGTACACACTACCATTTTTAACGCGCAATAATCCTCTTCCGCATTAATTCTCCCGTGGCTGTTGTTGCGCGAGATCGCGTACACACTATGCTTGCTCTAACGGAACAAAGCCCCCCCCTTCTGAGCGCAGTCCTCCAGGAAAGTGAAGGGGATTGTGGGTACGTATCCCAGAGTCCCCAGTATCATCTCCCGTGGTGCATTCCGCTACTGACGCTACCCAGCGGTTGCTAATAGCAACGAGCGCGAATTTCAAATTGAAGCAACCTTCTTCTCGGCACTGCCTTTTCAGAATCGCCATGGATTCAGCTGTGATCTTGAATGCTGCCTTCAGCATTGTGAACACAGCCCAGATTCTGTTGCGGTTTGCCTTTGGCTATGATTCGGAGCATGACACGGATGACTCGGTCTCGGATGATGACAGCATTGAAAACCAAACGGACATTCTGATCAGTTTCGCGGACCAGCAACACAGCCTGAACCGCCGTGTTTGGTCCCGGCAGACGAGCACAGACTGGTGGGAACGAATCGTCCTTCAGCTGTGGGATGATGATCAGTGGCAACAGAACTTTAGAATGCGGAAAGCCACATTTATGGAGCTATGCCAGGAGCTTGCCCCTGCCCTTCGATGCAAGGACACGAGGATGAGACCCGCCATGACCGTGGAGAAGCGTGTGGCTATCGCACTTTGGAAACTGGCGACTCCAGACTGCTACCGCTCGGTCGCAAACCAGTTTGGGGTTGGACGCTCGACCGTTGGAGTGGCACTGTCACAAGTATGCAGAGCCATCAACCGTATTCTGCTCAGGAGGATGGTGACCCCGGGAAACGTGAGGGAGATCATCGCAGGATTTAATGAGTTGGGCTTCCCGAACTGTGGGGGTGCAATAGATGGGACTCACATCCCTATTCTCGCTCCCGACCACCTTGCCTCTGAATACATCAACAGGAAAGGATACTTTTCGATGGTTCTACAGGCACTGGTGGACCACCGTGGTCGCTTTATGGACATTAATGCTGGCTGGTCTGGAAAGGTGCACGATGCACGCATCTTTAGAAACTCTGGACTATTCAGAAGGCTACATGCTGGCACCTTTTTTCCAGACGAGAAAATAATTGTGGGCGGTGTAGAGATGCCAGTGGTGATACTTGGGGACCCCGCCTACCCACTGATGCCATGGCTCATGAAGCCGTACACCGGGAAGTTGGATCCTGACAAGGAGCGTTTCAATTACCGGTTAAGTAGATGCAGAATGGTTGTGGAGTGTGCCTTTGGCCGTTTAAAAGCGCGCTGGAGAGCGCTGTATGGCAGGCTAGATCTCCACGAGGACAGGATCCCATTAGTTATTTCGGCTTGCTGTGTTCTTCACAATATATGTGAAAGCCGGGGGGAGAGATTCAGGAACTCTTGGACCACTGAGGCACAACGTCTGGAAAATGCCTACCAGCAACCAGACACGAGGGGTATCCGGGGGGCGCAGCTAAGGGCAGTTCGCATAAGGGATGCGTTAAAAACCCATTTTAGTACTGTTGTTTAAAATTTTACCTTTTAATATAGTTACTAACCATTTCCTATATGTTTCAACTGTTAAAAATTAAGCTGTAAAAATTTTGTGTTTTTCCCCTGTAAACATTCATTGAATCAAAAACAGTTAATGTTAAATTAATGAAACAAATAAAGAAAGTCTGATTAAGTTTAACAAGTATTCAACTTTATTTAATTAACATTGATCAAAACTCGGGTTTGAGGGGAGTAGGGACTAAAGGTGGGTGTAGGTGCGGGACTCAACTACATATGTTGGGGGAGGGGTTCTGTTAGGGTTACACCATGGATGTCCATGGTGGTCTAAAAACTGTCTGGGGGGGGAATGTGGCGTGGATGAAGTGAAAGGCATATGAGGCTGATGATGGGGGGTGCGAGCCTGTAGCAGACCGACCATGGTCTTGAGGAGGTTGGTCTGCTCCTGCATGATGCCTATCAGGGCATCCTTCTGCTGCTCTCTCCTCGCACTGCTCTGTCTCCTGTCCTGCCTGCACTGCCTCCTCCATTGCCTTGTCTCCCTCGCAGAAGCCTCATGGAACTGCATGAGCTCCTGGAAGACGTCTTCCTTGCTCCTGCGAGGCCTCCGCCTTATCCTCCTCAGACGCTCAGCTGCAGCTGTAGACTGTCCACCGAAGGTCATTCCTGTTCAGATATGAAAAATGTAGAATGCCGCTATTGTTCTCGCCACGGTCAGGAGCAAAGGATGTTGTTCTCCCCACACATTCCTTCAATACACAAGAGGGGACCTATGGGGGGGCGGTAACAGATTTCCCAAAGCTGGTACGGGTTGCAGAGCTAGTACAACGGAGAGTTGACTATTGCCACACCAAGTTCTGATCCCGTGCCCGAGATGGCTGAAATAGAGGCAGATCTCACACTGCTTAGAGTGCCTCTGCAAGCGAGAATGCATCTCCTTCATGTTGCCGACTTCAAGCCGGGACCTTACGCTGCAGGACTGTGCGCAGCAATGTTGCCCGCAGGAGTGCTTGCGAGTCTGAAAGGAAGAGTGTCCCTGAATGGTGGAGTGCAAAGGAATGCTCTACCATGTAATCTCAAGAGAAGACTCTGGAAATATTTGGATGACGCGTTCAGTGAGTTGAAAGGGAACGACTACTTGGAAATCGAGGCATACATCGATGACCTTTTTAAGTAATGCTAGTAACACCTTTACAGTTCTGTAAGGAACAGAACTGAAGACACCGAAAACAAAAACCCCTTGCATAAAAACCATGTCTACGCTGAGCTGTAGCACCTAGAATAGAGGACATTGCGAACGGGACTTACCAGAGCTGCCATCTGATGATTCCTGGGTAGGCATGGAGAAGGAATCAGTGGAGCTTGTTTCTGGCTGGGTGGAAAATAACTCCTGGCTCCCCGGGTCGGTGGCTCCGTTCTCTCCGTCCTCGTAGTCTTCATCTTCTGATTCCTCGTCCACAATTGCCTCGTCGCCTTCTGCTGCCTTCTCTGTTTGGGGTGCAGTCTCCGAGGTGTCTACCGTGCAGTTCGGGGTGGTTGTGGGATCGCCGCCCAGGATCGCCTCCAGCTCCTTATAGTACTTGCACGTTGCTGGCGCGGAGCCAGAGCGCCGGTTAGCCTCTCTGGCTCTGTGAAATGTTATCCGCAGCTCCTTCACCTTTGCCCGGCACTGCAGGGTGTCTCGCTCGTACCCCTTTTCGGTCATGGCTTTGGATATTTGACCGAAAATGTCAAAATTCCTCCGGCTGCCACGTAACTGTGACTGCACGGCGGACTCTCCCCAGATGCCGATCAAGTCCATCACCTCTGCTGCTGTCCAGGCTGGAGCTCGTTTGCTGCGGCGCGACGACATTGCGAGCGAAGCACACAGAGGCAGCAGCACCGAACAGCGAGGCAGAAGGGAGAGTGGTGAATTCAAAAATTCGCGGGACAGAAGAGGAGGTCGGGAAAAATGACGTCACGACGATAGAGTACAGGCGGAAGTGCAGAAGGGATGGAATTTGAATTGTGGGCCATTTCCGTTATATTCACATTGCGCGATAAGCGTACACACACTGGCCATCGCGCAACAACTATTCCGCGTTAGCAGCAACCACGCTCGTTTAGGTGGTTTACATTTTGCGCAAAAAGAAGGGACTTAACGCGGAATAACTGTAAGTTGTGTGTGTACGCTCTGTTTGTTATTGCGCGATAAAGGGCTTTATCGCGCAATAACTTTGTAGTGTGTACAAGGCCTTGGTTTGTGAGGTGTAGGCAAAGGCTAGGGGTTTGTTGGCATTATTAAGATACTATATATCGCTGAGAAATAGAAACCAGTTTTTACTGTGATCAGTGTAATTCAGTTACTTCAGTTATTACTCATTTTGTCTCAACACATTTTGAGACTACTTAGCAAGCCAAATCTCCCTCCCACCCTTTTAACAGGAAAGCCTATACTATTTTCAATCCAGTCATCAAAAGAAATTATGAGTCAAGCCAACAAAACATGATGTGATTGGTTTAAAAACATGAAATATAATTATAAAAGTTGGGTTCTTTTTTCTTCTGGATTTTGAATTTTTAGATTCCCATTTTACAGCTTTTCTTGCAAAACTGAGAGCTACAAACATTCTTTAAAAGTACATGAAATCTTAAATTCATGATTCCAGGAGCAAGGGCTTTAAGAAAAACTTGAGATTTGCCATAAAGTTGTGAGCATTGGCAACACTGTGCTTATAAATACCATCACAAAGGCTTAGATCATAAGATTAATTTATTATATTAAGTCAGATTTTCAAAAGGGCCCAACACTCAGATGCTCCTACTGAGACACTCTCTAGGCCAATTTTTTTTTTTTTTAAAAAAAGGAGATTCTGCAATTAATATCTTTTTTAAATTCTGGTCACTTACTTGGAAACTAAACAGGAACTTTTTAAAAAAAAAAAAATTCTGACCCAATTGTGTGTGCTGGACTCTTTTGAAAATTTGGCCCATAATCTCTCTCATGCATGAATAGGAAAACTATCTTGTAAAAACAATTCCTGTCTTCAGACCTCTGCCAATTCCTCAAACTTTAACTTCATAATCTCTTGGGACCTAGAGAAATAAAGAGATGGCTTGTATGTCTAGACATGCTTCATCATGGCAATTCCTGTTTTTGTTTTTTAATTTATCTGTACTGAAGTTTACTGTTTTCAATTAAGTTGCATTATCTTGCTGAATAGAATGTAGCTAGATTTTTGTATACGGTACATAGTTTGCTTTGTCAAGTGGTACAGTAGGCCAGGCTAGCATAGACATGCTTACTATTATCTCTTTCATATCAAAGAGAAACATGTGTAGACCTAACCAAAGCCTCCCCAGTTGTAGAATATTGCAGTGGTATCATAGAGCATAATGACCTGAAGGAGACCTTATTGTAGATTCCTGGAAGTTCATTATATACTTAGTACTTAGCACATAAAAACAGGTAAGCATAATAATAAGTGGATTAGTCATCTTTACTAGTTATAAAGGCTAATTATAAAAGGATTTCAGAACAAATTCAGTTAAGGAGCTGCTTCCAAAAATACTACTAAGATGTCAAGAAAATGTACTACATTTAGCTGATGTTAACAAATTTGCAAAAATCTTCTAAAATACAATACAACATAAGTAGCAGATTCATAAACTTCTTGCCTTTATATTTTTAGACAAAATCGTTTTCACCCTAGGATTCTATTTTCCACAATTTCCAAGAAAAGCTGAGCCAAATCATGCAAGAGCAAAAAATGTGCTATGTCAAAGAAACATTCCTTCTGAGTATTCAAGGAGTGCATTGAATGAAGTGCTTCACCTGTCTAGCTATCTTTAAGAATAGTCAAAATACCCCTGGGTATTAAAATCTAACTAGCAGGAGACAGGTGTTTAGTGCTCTGATGTGTGGGCATTTGTGGTTTAGCCAGACACCACTGGACTGTTTTTAACGTGGGTTAGCAGTTTGAAGTCAACCTCAGGCTTCCATATAGACTATAACCCAAGCTGCATAGTTGTCACTGCTTTTTAAATGTAAGTTAGCTAACCCAGGAACACACGTGTTATAAGAAGGTTACAGGACCCTGGCTACAACCTATAGCTCAGGTCCTAAGGTTCGTTTGCTTCAGTAAGCACAACACCGGGAAACAAGGTGAAAGATAAGAGCAAAACAGTTTTATTGAAAAACACAGACAAGAAAGCAAAGAAATAGGAAAGCACCAATACTTACGCCCCTTCAGCAGATAGGATCCCCAGTTAAACAACTGCAGGCATGAAGCATGGGGAGCGATGACTCGTGGCGGCAAACATAGCAGTTGCCCCGACGATGAGGTTCCAATTTGGGTGGGGCTTAACTGTTTTTTATACCTTCTGAGCTTATTAAGTGGGTAAAAGGCATGGTGTTTTTCACACTTATTTACAACATTCTTTTGCCCCGGTCTTATCTTATTGTTTTACAGAGCTTGCAAGTTATATCTACTACTTTGTGGGAGCAAGGTATGTCCTTGGTCAGTACCAGCTCTGTTTTGCTTATACACAGGGTAACTTTTGATCAGGACTGATTAATGGCATCCACCACCTACTAAAGCTTATCATGTCACAAGGTCTTCTGTTGTCTACTACAACACTTTTTATTTCACTTTAATTTAATTTAATTTTCATTTGTACCCAAAGAGGTGCCTTTTGCCTATGATTCAGCATTAGTGCTGTATGAACTGCTCACTGAGTGGCCCCTGGAGTTTATTTTGTAGGGGATGGAACTGTACCAACTTCTCCAGTTCAATAAATTGACCCTATAAGAGAAACCCTACCAGTTAGCCCCTCGTCCACAGAAATCTAACTTTCCTCACACTTACCCTCTTCTCCCCAAAAACTTTGGGATTCCCATTTATAGCATAAACCTCTCCTTCCATATGCAGTCTTAACATTTTCAGGAAAGCCTGCAAACAAGTTTTTTCAGTCCTCTCCCCCTCTCTCCCTTTGTTAATGTTCCCCATTGTATAGTCTTTAAGGGGAAATATGTTTCCCTGTTTAAATATCTCAAAACTCAGAATAAAAAAACCTTACCTAAATAAACAACAGATGCTCAGGCATATCTTGGGGTGAATATATCATTCAGAATCATCATTATACACAACTACATTATCTTAATCTGTTCCTGTGCTACAAAGTAGGAGTCTAATGGCACTTTTAAAAACTAACAAATTTATTTATCATATGAGCTTTTTTGGGAGAAAGTGGGATTTTCTCCCATGAAAGCTCATGCAATAAATAAATTTGTTAGTCTTTAAGAGTGCCACAGGACTCCTTGCTTGTTTTGATGAACTAGACTGACACAGCTACCCCTTGGAACTTGTTCCGGTGCTGTATCCCTGTAATACACCGGCAGTGCAGTTGATTGTAGCAGAGTATTTTAGGACTTGCTTGTCAAATATAAGCAGCCCCTTTCTAAAAAGGTAATACGTTTTATTTATATTTTAAAAATTCTAAAAATAAGCAAAAACAACATTGTACAAGCAGCATATGAAATTCATTTAATAATTGTCTTGAACTATCTATTTTTCCTAAGTGTTTAGTAGTACATTTAGGGATGATCTCAAGCTGCAGATTTTGAAAATAACCCACCCAAAAGTTTGATAGTCTTTAGATCCATGTTTTTTGTTTTGGTTGAACCCATTTAAAAAATAAATCTCAGCAGTGAAATTCAGACACAGATGTGGGTTTGGATTCTGAAACAGTGCATGGCTATACTTTGCTCCCCAGCTTTTACACCCCTTGCCCTGTATCCCCCAATGTTTAGGGTATTTGAATATACAGTCTTGCATGAAGTACTTCTCTAGTTAGAAGTGTGTAAACCTTGAAGGTTACATGATATGGGGGGAAAGTCTGAGTTTGGTGGCCGGTGAAACCTATAATTTTAAAAAAATGTATCCATTACTGAAATACCTGCAGTGTATTTGGTAGCTTGTGCTGATTCATTATGTGTTGCTAAGAGAATGCAATGACCCTTAACTTTTCTCATTTCCTCGCATGGTTTAGTAATGCCACATTTTGCTGTAGTGCAAATGTACTTGTATGGAGGAAAAAAAAGGGAGGGGCGGGGATGCAAACATAAGGTCATGCTTTAGAGACTAACAACAAATGTTTTTGCTATAAACTGGGGAGCTACCAGTTGGAAGTGACATAGGAGGAGAAAGACCTTGATGTATCGGTCAATCACAGAATGGCTATGAGTCAACAACGTGATGTAGCCATGAAAAAAATGCAATCCTAGGATGTATTAAGTGAGATATTTCCAGTAGATATATGGAAGTGTTATTGCCACAATACAAGGCACTGGGCACACCTCATCTGGAATACTATGTATGATTCTGGTCCCCCAGAATTTAAGAAAAATTAATTCAGATTGGCCCAGGTGCAAAAAAAAGACTACTAGATTGGTCATAGAAATGGAGATCCTATTTTATGAGACACGGCTTACAGAGCTTGGCCTCTGTAGCCTAACGAAATGGATGCTGAGGAGAGATATGATTGCACTCCATAAATACATCAAAGGGATAAACATCAAGAAGGGAGAGGAGTTATTTAAATCAAGGGCAAATGTTGGCACAAGAATAAATGGATATAAACTGGCCATCAATACTTTTAAACTTAAAATGAGATGCGGGTTTGTAATCATCAAAGGAATGAAGTTCTGGAGCAGCCTTCCAAGGCGAGTAATATGGGCATAAAAATTTAACTTGTTTCAGGGTAGATCTTCATAAATTTATAGAGCGGATGATATGATACCAAACTGGAAAGGGCTGGAAGTGCTTTAAAATTCAAAATGATCTGGGCAAATTGGAGAAACGGTCTGAAGTAAATAGGATGAAATTCAGTAAGGGCAATGCAAAGTACTTCACTTACGGTAGGAAGGAACAGTCAGTTGCATATATACAAAATGGAAAATGACTTCCTAAGAAAGAGTAGTGCAAGAAAAGGGTTTGGGTCTCATAGTGGATCAAAAGCTAAGTATGAGTCATCAGTGTAACAAAGCAAAAAAGCAATCATCATTCTGGGATGTATTAGCAGGAGTGTTGTAAGGAAGACACAAGAAGTAATTCTTTTACTTTACTCTGCTCTGAAAAGGCCTCAAATAGACTAATGTGTCCAGTTCTGGGCACCACATTTCAGGAAAGATATGGACAAATTGGAGAAAGTCCAGAGAAGAGCAACAAAAATAATAAAAGATTTAGAAAACATGACCTATGAGGGAAGATTGAAAAAACTGGGTTTAGTTAGTCAGGAAAAGAGAAGATTGAGGCAGACTTGACAACAGTTTTCAAGTACGTAAAAAGTTGTTACAAGGAGAAGGGAGAAAAATTGTTCTCCTTAACCTCTGAGGACAGGACAAGAAGCAATATTCTTAAATTGCAGGAAGAGTGGTTTAGACTGGACATTAGGGAAAAACTTCCTAATTGTCAGGACAGTTCATTACTGGAATAAATTGCCTAAGGAGTTTGTGGAATTTTAAAGAGCAGATTAGACGAACACCTGTCAGGGATAGTCTAAATAATGCTTGGTCCTGCCATAAGTGCAGGGGACTGAACTAAATGACCTGTTCTATGATTCTGTGATGAGCTTATCATCATGTGACAATGACATATGACACATCCACATCTGCTATTAGTAAATATCTCCAATGGATGGAGATGGGACACTAGATGGGGAGGGCTCTGAGTTACTATAGCGAATTCTTTCCCAGGTATATGGCTGGTTGGTCCCGTCACATGTCTATATGATTGCCATATTTGGGGCCAGGAAGGAATTTTCCTTCAGGTCAGAGACCGTGGCATTTTCTTGCCTTCCTTTACAAGCATGGCCCTACTTATTGGTTTGAATGAGGGAGAATGGTAGATTCTCTGTAACTTGAAGTCTATAAATCAAGGTTTGAGGACTTCAGTAACTCAGTCAGAGGTTATGGGTCTTTTGCAGGAGTGAGTGAGTGAGTGAGTGAGTGAGTGAGTGAGTGAGATTTTTTTTGACCTGAGATCAGACTAGATGATCATGATTCTCCTTTTGGCCTTAAAGTCTATAAGCATATATATATATTTTGGTGCCAAATTCTGATTTCATATACTTCTAACTGAAGTCAGTGGAGTTACTCTCAATTTATACATCATGGCTATGTCTACACTACAAAAAGTTAGGTCGACTTTGTTAAGTTAACCTAATAAAGTCGATTTTAAGTCGACCTAAAGCCGACCTTATTAGGTCGACTTAAAGTGGTTTCCCTGAACGGGGACTTAGTAAATCGACCTAACTGACCTTAGGTTGACCTAATAAAGTGGACTTAAGCATCCACACTGTGCTTAGGTTGACCTAAGTAGCTGACTTAAGGGTTAGGTCGACCTAACCAGCCATTCTTGTTAAGTCAACCTTAGCTTTCATTAAGTCGATTTAAGGGATTTCTTAAGTCGACTTAATGAAAGCCTGGTGTGGACAGGGACTAAGTAAGGTTGACTTAAGCCTCCTTAAGTCGACCTAACTTGCAAGTGTAGACATAGCCAATAACTGAGAATAGATGATTATAGATGGGTCCAAGATGCAAATTTAGATATAAACTCAGATTTAGATTTTGAAAACCCTAAAGCTTGAGAGGTGTTTTCAATTGAGGATTTGAACTAGGAATTTTAAAGGTAGGATCATTTGCAGACTCTACATTTTGTAAAGCACAGAATAAGGGATTATTTAAATCCAGCTTTTGGTATAGGCTTCTGACCTTGATTCAACAAATTTCTTAAGCACACCCCTAACATTAAGAACATCGGTGGCCCCATTGGATTTTGAAGAGATTACTGACATGCTTAAAGTTAGACTCATAGAACTGGAAGGGACCATGAGAGGACATCGACTCCAGTCCTCTGCACTCATGGCAGGACCAAGTACCATCTAGACCATCCCTGACAGGTGTTTGTCTTAAAAATTTCCAATGATGGAGATTCCACAACCTCCCAACATCACTTATTGCAGTGGTTAATTACCCTGACAGTTAGGAATTTTTTCCTAATGTCCAACCTAAATCTCCCTTGTTATAATTTAAGCCCATTGCTTCTTGTCCTATCATCAGCGGTTAAGGAGAATAATTTTTCTCCATCCTCCTTGCAACAATCTTTTAGGTACTTGAAAGCTGTTATCATGTCCCCTCCCCTCAGACTCCTGCTCAGTCTGGAAAAGAAACCCAGCTCTTTCAATCTTCCCTCATATCTCAAGTGTTCCAGATCTTTAATCATTCTGTTGCTCTTCTCTGGACTTTCTCCAATTTCTCCACTTCTTTCCTGAAATGAAGCACCCAGAAATGGACACAATATTCCAGATGAGGCCTAATCAGCATGGAGTAGAGTGGAAGAATTACTTTTCATGTCTTACTTACATACTCTTGTTAATACATCCCAGAATGATGTTTGCTTTTTTTTGCAACAGTGTTACATTTTTTACTCATATTTAGCTTGCCGTCCACCATGACACCCAGATCCATTTGTTCAGTACTCCTTCCTAGGCAGTCATTGCCCATTTTGTATGTGTGCAACTGATTGTTCTTTTCTAAGTGGAGTACTTTGCATTTGTCCTTATTGAATTTCATCCTATTTACCTCAGACCATTTCACCAGTTTGTCCAAATCATTTTAAATTGTGACCCTATCCTCCAAAGTACTTGCAACCCCTCCCAGCTTGGTATCCTCCACAAACTTTATAAGTGTACTCTCTATGCCATTATCTAAATCCTTATCTAAATCATGGTTAATTACCTTGACTCTCTTAGTAATTTCTTTATCTTACGGTGGTTTTGGTGATGACTTTTTTAAAGTTTTGGTACAAGGAGGGACAATTGCTTAATATATTGTACCTGATAGCTCTAAAAACATAGTTACTATTACAAGAGATGTTTCAAAGGACTTATCTTAATAATTGTCTAGGATACAGTATAAAATTATTAGCAGCTTAAGCGACATACTGTTTTCTCATTATATCATTCTGCGAATACATGCATAGCATTATTTCTTTTATTATATAGCATTAGAATTAAATATTTATGGAATTTGTTATCCTTATTGAATATTTAGTTTTATAGTCTCCTATTATCCATCAATTGCTTATTCCTGAATTTTCAAATAATGCTTCATTGTTAGAATGGAGCAACAATAATACATCATTTAGAAATGAATACAAGATACATAAAAGAAGAGATTTCACTGAAAATTCACAACCTTCTGAAAGATAGCACTCTTCCAGGTGAAAGGCCAAAATAAGAGCAATTAAAAATATATTTCGTATACATATGATTGTGTTTTCCCATATTTAATTAAATATTTTTCTCTGGTACAATACATTTTTCTATAAACAAGCCTAGAAAGCATAAAAATTTCATATAATTAAAAATACTTGGGTAAAGTTGGATGCCAGTGGAAACAAAAACAGAAGTGGATCTTTCGGTACACACAAGATGTACTTTGTTCCTGTATGCATAATAGCAGTGGTCCTCAACTACTCTGTCAGGACACATTACTGTGTCACCACACAGCAATAAGTGCGCTGCGGAGAGCCAGGGAGATGGCTGGATTTGGCCAGGGAGAGGGGAGGTGGGCTGGTGTGTCCTGTAAGGTCGTGATATGCCACCAAGTTAGAACCATTGCATTATAGTACATATTGCCTGGTTCTCAGCTAGAGAATGCACAAAACACTGATCAAAAGTACATCACCAAAATATGGCTTTCCAAATAAAATGCCAAATGGTGCAGATTTTAGTCCATATTTTGACAAAACTTTCATTTGACTTCAATGGGAGTTTTGCCAGCAAAAGGTGTGAGTTGCTATGTTTTACCATAGTAAGTATTTCATGCACAGAATAGTCTTACCTATTCATATATATAAAAATCTGTATTTATAAATATTTTTCCAAAGGATTTATAACTTCTTCCAATGCTATAGGAGTCTCTTATAGAGAACCAAACATGCTGTAGGCACAAAGAACCATAGTTAAAAAAGGTTCGTAGAGTAATTATTTCAATTGAAACCCATTTTATTAAGCAAGAACTTGGCAAAGAGTACACATCCAAACAAATTCAGTTGATTTTTCAGCCATTTTAAACTCAATGACAATTTATTTAAATTATTTTCTTTTTTTTTTCCCTAGGAAAAAATCCATTGCATAAGAGCATAAAACAATGTATATTCTCGGTTTCAGTCTGATGCGTTTTGATAGGCCAAGCTATTAAACATTAAAAATATTGGATTACAATCGATGGGGCACCCCTAATTAACATTACTAGCTAGGCTAAAACAACAGTACAGTAGCTTACACGCTCTTCTGTATTTTAAATTCTACCTAATCCAGCAAGAAGAAGGAAGTATGAGCATGAGATGCTTGCATGGCATTTAATAGTGGCAATATTTTGCTGAGTCAGCCCTTTGAAGCTACTGTAACTGTTGCCAATGTTATTTTTAGGAACTTTGTTAAATGTACATTGTTCCTTTCCTGCTAGAAAATAAAACTGTGCCATTAATGAGGTAACTTTATTTTATTTTTTAAGCAATATTTTAAGTCTTTCTTCATGTTTTTTATTTGTACTGCATTGGGTGTAACTCTAATTTACACTTTTCATGGCCAGAGCACTGTAAAGGAGTCAGAGCCCTGGTCTACAGTACCAGTGCTTTTTGGCAGCAATTAAAGAGAGATACAAGGTTGCTTAAAATAACTTGCACATCTCCCTTCGATTGCCAAATGCCTACTTACTGCAGTGTCTTCAGTGCGCTGAGTTGACAGGAAATGGCTTCCCGTTGATTCAGTGCTGTGCTACTTGAGGAGGTAAGTCTTCGGAGACTGACTTCCTGATCGACTGAGCGGATCTTCAGAGATCCACTCAGTCCATCAGGAAGATAAATCTGATGGCAGAAAATCTGCCCCCACCAGTGAAGGCACACCCTCAGTGTAAATATGAACAAGATCTGTTCTGCTAAACACAGAGGTATTTGGTAAGACTATGGTAAAATATGCAACCATGTACGTCCACTTAATCTTACACGTGGTGTAAACCAGCCTACGAGAATCTAACATGATGCGAGCTACAAGCTGGGGTACTATAAGAATGTGTAAAGAGGTAAAAACTAATGTTAATTTACAACTTCCTATCACTCCTGTTAGTTGTTTTTCCTGCTACTACACTTGCTTCCAACCACTTGACATATAAATTACACCAGCATATGTTCAGTTACGTTGACTAACATATATTCTACATATTCTAATACATTTGCCTCTAACTTTACACTACTTTGCCTCTTCAGATGTGCCTTTGAGGCAGCCTACACTGCAAATACAACTGTGTCACAGGACTTGTCCATCCCACACAATCATCCCCAACAAAAAAAAAAAAAAAGCCAATTCCATCTTGTCCATCTTGTGCATCTGGAACCATCTAAGGCTTTTGTTAAATTTAGGGCCCTGCTTTAGGTCCCATCCAAGATTACAAAATGGACCTGTGCGCCTTAACTGTGTTGGGGTAATTCTGTTCCAGCTGGGTCTCCTGACATAATTGTGCAGGACACGACATCTGTTTTTGCTTTCTGAAGATTTTAGAATCACTAAATACTTTTAGTGGGACCAGGGGTGTAGCTACGGGTGGGCATGGGTGGGCAGGCCAGCAGGCCCACCCCCCACCACAGCCCCTGGCAGCAGTGAGAGCTTGCTACCATGGCAGTGGGTGGCCACAGGTGGCCATGCGCAGCTGCACTGAGGGTGGAGGAGCAGATGCGGGCAGACAGGTGGGAGTGGTTGCTCCTCCGCCCGCAGCTCCAGCCCCACAGCAGACGCCAGGCTACCTCTCCCCCTTCCCTCGTCCTTCCAACTCTCCAGTTACTAGGCAACTGGAGTATCAGCAGGAAGCTTCCAATCATGTGCCCGGAAGCAGGACTGGCCGGGCCCACCCTGAAGAGTCAGGGGGGCCTGGCCAGAAAGCTGGGGCTAGCTATGCCCCTGAGTGGGACTATGACAAGAATAACTGGGATGGGAAGGTGTATTCTAAATGTATTTTTTAGCTCATATTTGATGGCAGCTTTGAGTTGCCATAAAGATTTCTTCTGAATTAGCTTTCTTTTTTGAAATTTACAAATTATGCTAGTGAGAAGGAATTCTAAAGAGAGAAAATAAAATGGTGTGTAACTAATAACAGTGCACATAGCATATAACTGCTACATTATTGATTGCATGATGTATTATGCCTTTCATTGTGAACCACAGAACAGGTAGCGGCATGGCAGACTAATTTGGTTTATATATTCAGCTGTAAGGCTAGACACTGCATCATTCTTTTCAGAAAGCAGTGACTCGAGCCATGTGGAACTCGTAGTCATGACAACAATACCCCACTCTGAATCTGAGCTTTAACTAAGAAACTCTGCCTTGTCTCCATCACTTCCTGTTCATGACCTGGCTTTACTTGCTCTCTGGGGTGCGGGCTGTATTTTCATGAATGATCTATTGAACAGAGTTACAGTACACAGGGCCTTGTCTACACTGATTTTTTTCTTAGAATTTCCCACCAGTGCACTAACATTGGAGTAGCTCCAATGGTGGTAGCAATGATGTGAGCTTCAGCATAGAAATCCTGCTGATAGCTGCAGCACTTTTTCCACTTGTCTAGATTTTCTCTGAGTGGGGTTAGGTGACACAATGGTAAAAACACCAACATCTTTTCTATGCTTTATCACTGTTGCTCCCACCAGCGCAGCTGCTCAGTGTTAAAGGAGTAGAGGAAAAATTCAAGATAGGCCTGAATTTTAGAGGCGAGGCACACACATGAGTCAAACTGAAGTCAGGGGACTTGCAAATACTGAGCACATCTGAAAATCAAACCCACAGTTAGTAGGTTGAAAACTTTAACATCAAAAGAGACTGATTAAAAGCAAAGGCAGCAATATTTATAAATCTTGTATGATATGGTGCCAAGAAAAAAAGAGACAGCCAATTTCAACTCATGTCATTATTCTCAACCTATGGCTGCCTGTTAACACTGGTGGTCTGGGGAATACCTGTTGGTGGCTCACATGTCTGATCACATGGTGTTAACATTCTCTTCTGTTTCCACTTGCTAAATGACATTAAAAGACAGCTACAAATACCTTAAATACTTGTTGCCATAGGGATGTATGTAATCATGAATAGGAGGGGACATGATCTCCATCTTGTATAATTAGCTATTCTATGATTATGTAAGCCAGGTTAGGATTTACATTGACCTTGTATGTTATTACTGTAGCATGTCTTGTTTTCTTCAGTTGTAGGGCTATGATATATTTATAAATAAAAGTTTTTTTATATTATACCTGATTTCAGTTTCTCTATCACAAAGAACATTAATATTTGAAAGAGAAAACTTTATAATATCTTATTTGTGTTGGGTATGCATGTTGCTTATTCAGGGGAAGCTAAATTGAAGAAATTAAGTGGTACTTAGCTGGAAAGTAGTGAAGTGTGTGGTCAGTTCTATCTATTGCAGGACCGAGGTCCAGAAATTAGGTGCAGACTATGGAGATAAAAAACTTGCAGCTAGCCCAGGTCGGTTGACTCACACTCCCAGTGCTTGGCTCCAACACTAAAAAATTGCTGTGTAGATGTTCAGGGTTGGCCTGGAGACCAAGCTCTGGACCCTATACCCACTCAGGGTCTGAGAGCTGTAGGTTGAGCCCGAATGTCTATATAGCAATTTTAAGTTCTGCAATCTGATCCCCATGAGCCCAAGTCTGCTGACCCAGCCAGTCACAGCTATAGCGGGTGGCTGTCATCCCTAAGCACACCCTGATTGTTCCCTCTCCCATGTCCCTATCACCCTTGTTCATTGACTGTTTCAAAGATACTTAACTGTCATGGGAAGGAGTGGTTAGACAGGAGGAGCAGTCCTGCAAGTATTTAGAACAAAATACATGCAGGGCGTTAAAATTAAGAACCAAGACTTTGAACTGGATTCTGTGGCCAGCGGGGAATACTGCAAGAAGTGGCGTATTAGAGAGGTGCAGTCACAGTAATCTGAGTTTCTAAAAAAGTGAGAAATAATGCATGCTGTATTTTGTACCAGTGCTAAGAACTTCAGGGTATGAAACTTCCATTCCTGTATACAGGGAGTTACAATAAACAAACCTGGGGTTCAGAAAGGCTGAGTCACTGTGGTCACTTTGGCTATGTCTACACTTACAAAAGCTAGTTCCAATTTAATTCGAACTAACTAATTCGAACTAATTTTAGTCAGTCCAAATTAACTTAATTCAAACTAGCCTGGCCCCACTAGAATGCTAGTTCAAACTAGCCATGTCCATGCAGGGCACTTGCTTAGTTCAAATTAGTCGGCTGCATGAAGGTCAATCTGCCGATTAGTTCAAACCAAGCAGTTATTTCGAACTAATATGGACACAATGACTTAATTCAAACTAACTATTTCAAATTAAGGGTTAGTTCGAACTAAACAATCGAATTTATTAGTTTGAATTAAGGAAGCCTTTAATTCGAACTAATGAAAGCCTAGTGTGGCCAAGGCTTAAGTTAGTTCGAATTAACCTTCCTTAATTCAAACTAACTTGCAAGTGTAGACATAGCCTTTGGTATTCAGTTTAGGCATGCTAATGGATTATAGAATGGAGATCGGTAATTATTTGATCATCCACTAGAAGAGTCCAGTAAAGCCACATCCTCACCACATCCTCACCATGAATTCAGGTGACTTTACTGATAAGGGATATAATAGAGGAGGCAAATTCTCCTCAATAAATGTTGATGCATATAATTATAAAGTGTCATTTAGTTATTGCTGTGTTATTGGATACAATATTTTGACTCAACAAGGCTTTTCAACAGGTACTGACATGAGCTTGGAAACTTTTCAGTTGGCGGTAATGGAAGCAGGACCAAACCTCAAGTCCTTTTTTTTTTATTCATTGATTTTCTATTTGGTACTAGTTTGTATGTGTCTCGTCATTTCCACAAGAATGTCAAAATCACAGCTATATCAAATTTCATACCATTGGTCAAAGAATGAAAATAAATGGAATACGTGACATTCATTTTATCATTCTAATTACATGCAGTGTTAGCTAAACCTTGAAGATGCCAGGCTGGCTAACTATTTTAATATACAGTCTACTTCTCTGTGTATATCTTTCACTAAAAGTTCAAAAAGTAAAATAAATGCATAATTTTTCTTTGGAGCAATGCATTTGTTTCTGAGGACAAAGAGATCTGCCATCCCTATCAACATTTTATTATTGTTACTCAGCAATACCATTTTGATTAGAAAACATACTCTTTCTGCTGTTTAATGGCCCTTATGCACTGGTAAGAAATAAAAGTATTGTTTTTATAATTGAAACAGAGAATGGGGTTGTGTTTAGCTTCCATACTAGCAGTTATTTTGGAAATATTGCAATCTTTCAGCTGTAAACAGAAACATATAAAGTACCAAAATTGTACTTAGTCAACAAAAAATGTTGATTTCCAATTTCCAAAAATCCATCTCTGCAGGTCAGTGTCAGCATTTTTCATCATAAATACTTAATCCTTCACAAAATAAGCAAAGGATAAAAATTGCACAAGGTATTGAATAATTTCTGATATAACAATATTCTGGAAGGTGTTCTTTCTTCAGGAGAGAAATATAGTAAAAGCACTCTGAGATGCTTTAAGCAATGTAACCGGGCCCTAGTCTACACTTACCGCGTTTTTCAGTGTCAGTCAATGGGAGATACGCAAGGTATGTAAAATGCTTTGTGTATCTCCTGTTGACTTCTTAAATCCGGCCTACACACTTCAGTAAGCCAACCGGGAATGGCATCTGGTCAGTGTACTGTAAGTGCGATTACAGAGCTGGTGTTCCAGCTCTGTTTCGGTTATCGACTGAGCGCGTCTACACAGACGCTTCAATTGAAAACTGAAGATTGCGCTGACAGCGGCGACTTTGCCACCATCATTATAGACTTGCCCTCAAACTCTTATATAGCTTGCCTTTACGGCCTGAAAAAGGTGAAGTTTTTGGCAATCTGAGATTTACGGCATCAGAAGACTAGTATGCAACAGATAGTTGGTGTAGCCAGTTGAATTAGGAGTTCAACAGCTCACTTCGTTGTTGCCTTACTATACAAAATGTGCACACATCATATTCTTTTTAGGGTTTAAGTATTCACCAGGATAGATTTTCAAAGCCACAAGTGACAGTTATACATCAAATTCCCATTGAAAGTCAATGGGAATTAAGCAACTAACTATCAAATGTGCTTTTGAAAATCTTTGCCTGAGTTTCTTAACAGCCATTGCAAAATCTTGTATGTAGTGTAGCTGTAGGTGTGTCAACCCTAGGATATTAGAGAGACAAGATCGGTGAGGTAATATGTTTTATTTGACTAATTTATGCTTGTGAGAGAAACTTTTTTGCTACCCTGACCTGAGGAGGAGCTCTGCATAGCTCTAAAGCTTGTCTCTCTCAACACCAGAAGTAGGTCCAATAAAAGATATTACTTCACCCCCTTTGTCTCTCTAATTGCATAATCATCTCCAGTTTTACAGAGTATTTCAAATGTCATGTACTTCTGTACACTAGCATGGCTCAACTGTCTGGGAAACTTCCTTAATATTTAATGCTATAAACGTTTTACCAAATTAATTCTTTCCATCTGGATCTAAGCACTGTGGGTTCAGCATCTAGGTCAAAGCTGGGGAAAGATAGGAGGCTTGTTACTGTGTCACAATGTTTTTTTTTTTTTGTTTGTTTATTTGATTTTTGTGTTATTACAATTACTGTTATTCACATTGTACCATTGATTTTATTTATTCAGGTTTTAACTACTGCAATATTCATTGTTAGAGGTACTGGCCCTCAAATGTAGAATTATTGTAAAGGATTTTTAAAGCCCCACTCAGCGTGGTCATAGTGTGTTTCCTAGCTTGTTTGCAATGCTTTGTATTGAATTCTCAAAGATGGCTGATTTCCCATGCTGTTTCAAAGTACTATGCCACTCACAGTGATGACATTTGAGTAGAAAAAAGCCTGCTTTTAGTTGTAAACCAGTGAAATTGTGGAATTTATGCCTTCCTGGGGTTCAGAGTGCTGTTCATGTAAGGTGAACAAACTACAAGAGACACCACTGTAGAGACTTGTTCCAATAGAGTTTCCGGTTTGAACCAAACTGTTGTCCCTGGGAGGATTTAAGTTGTCTTATTTCCTTTCAGTTTAGTGCTGATTATTAAGCCTTCTTAAGGCTGGAATTTTTATGCTCCTGCTGACCCTCCCACCTTTTCTTTTCCTTTGCACCATTTGTGCTGTATATGCCTGATATTATGATTTTGGTGTTTTGCTTTGGGTTTTTTTTATTGTTTGCTCCTGTCTTTGTTTTTGTGACTTGTATGTTCATCACTAATATAGTGTTTCTTGAACTGGACAACAGACAGAACTTGGCTGAGATGAATATAAAGGGGATACTTTATGGATGCTACTGGACACAGATAGACCCTGTCATTCTGACTCATTAGCCCCAGGATAATTTAACACAACCTTTGCTTCATTAGTGTCATGACACAGGACATCCTTAAATCCAGACTTACCACATTACTCATATATTCCCTATAATCTCTCATTAGGTTTAGGGACAAACCTGGAATTTCTGGGGCCCCTTATCAATTTGGGAGTTCAGAATGTCTGAGGGCCAATCGAACGACCTGAGTTGGGAGGGTCTCCTCTAGAGTTAACAGAGATAGGGCTACTATGTCTGCACAAATGAGCAGTGGTACTTCAGTTGCCTGTCTGCAAGATTAATTGAACTGGGTGGGAAGTTGTCTAACAGACTGCAGAGAGGCAGAAAGTAAAATCTTGTAGAGGGAATGAGAGTTATCAAGTGTCCTCTTCTTAAAAAAAATCTCAAGCTGCTGTTCCTCTCTTGCCTTACACAGTACCTCCTTTCTTTAAAGGTCCACTGAAAACCAAGATTCCACTGTAGATGAAGAGGAGGGGACCTGCGATGCTTTGCTTTGTGGGACTTGAATATAGAATCGTAGAATCATAGGGATGGAAGGAACCTCACGAGGTCATCTAGTCCAAGCCCCTGCTAAAAAGCAGGACCACTCCCACTAAATCACCCCAGCAAGGGTTTTGTCTAACCGGGCTTTAAAAACCTCCAAAGATGGAGATTCTACCACCTCCCTAGGTAGCCCATTCCAATGCTTCACCACCCTCCTAGTGAGAAAGTTTTTCCTAATATCCAACCTTGACCTCCCCAGCTGTAATTTGAAACCATTGCTCCTTGTTCTGTCCTTTGTTACTACTGAGAACAGCCTAACTCCCTCTTCTTTGGAGCACCCCTTCAAGTAGTTGAAGGTTGCTATTAAATCTCCCCTCAGTCTTCTCTTCTGTAGACTAAATAAGCCTAGTTCCTTCAGTCTCTCCTCATAAGTCATGTGCCCCAGCCCTCTAATCATTTTTGTTGCCCTCCACTGGACTCTTTCTAATTTGTCCATATCCTTTTTGTAATGGGGAGCCCAAAACTGGACACAGTATTCCATGTGCAGTCTCACCAGTGCATATCCTAAAGCTCCAGCAGGTGCCAGCCATGCAGCACTGTGGGAATGAGGACCTGCAGGTTAACAACACTTCATGTGGCAGATTCAAATGAGTGGGTGGCTAAAAATGATCCTGGGCCTCAGTAGTCTACTCCTTGCCCTTCCTCACAAGGACCTACCAGCTGCTAAAGACTGCAGTAACCGAAGTCTCCCAAGTCAGAAAGCTATACATGTTGTTGGAGAGGCAGTCAAGTAATCAATACAGGAGCTATATCTCAGCATCTGGGCTGGTACAGAGCAATGAAAGAAAAATATGTTTAAATCAAGAACAATTAAAAGAGCAGGGTTCTTGAATAAATATTCTATGTATAAAAGATAGTAGAAAATAAAATACAATTATTTGTTTGGGAAAGGACTGAGATTATGAAGTGAATAACTTTTGTACATCGACTCTTTTTATTGAAAAATGTATTTAACCTCAAACTTCTTAAAAGAATAACATGATAGAAACAATATATTGTTTCTATACATCAATGCACCCATTGTCAGTATCCCACTATACTTTAATTAAATTCAGATTAAAGTGTTAGTGGGGCTAGGAAAGGAGGATGGGGGAATTTATATCACTTTATAAAAGCAGGACCTCATAGTTTAATAAATATTGGTCCTAATGTTTATAGAGTTCATTAGAGAACATTTTAAGTACAGGTCACTTTTACCCTTTTACCAGTTAAAATATTTATTAGTTCAGTCTAATCCCTTCTGGTGATTTAAAATAGAAAAGTCTTTAAACATAACCCAGGAGGACACATTTTTTGCTGTAGAACTCTGTGTATAGAATATTAAAATTTGTAAAAAAAAATATGTATTTTTGGTATTGTCAAAAAACGTTACTGATAAAGGCAACTCAAACAAGATACATGAAGCACTGGAATAACAAGTCCAATTCTGAAGAAGTAACCGAGGTCTGTGTTTTTCATCAGCTGTTGCACAACATTAATATATTGTGCTGAATTGCAAAAATCTTATGTTAAACTCATCTTTTAAATAAAAGAATAACCAATACTTTGCACTTTCACTCCAGTGGTCTCACAGGCTATGTCTACACTGGCAAGTTGGTTCGAATTAAGGAAGCTTAATTTGAACCAACTTAAACCTTGGCCACACTAGGCTTTCATTAGTTCGAATTAAGGTCTTCCTTAATTCGAACTAATAAATTCGATTATATCTTTCGAACTAACCCTTTATTTGAACTAGTTAGTTCTAATTAAGTCAATGTGGCCATGTTAGTTCGAAGTAACTGCTTAGTTCGAACTAACCGGCACATTGAGCTTAATGCAACTGACTAATTCGAACTAAGCAAGTGCCATGCATGGCACTTGCTTAGTTCAAACTAAAATTCCAGTGGGGCCATGCTAGTTCAAATTAAGTTAATTCAAACTAACTAAAATTAGTTTGAATTAGTTAGTTCGAATTAACTAATTCGAACTAACTTTGGTAACTGTAGACATAGCCAAAGTACTTTATACAGAGTATTTGAAGTCACACCGTAATTTTGAGGTAGGAATTTATAGGTAAATTGAGGAGCAAAGTGGTAAAGTGACATGTGAAAGGTCACAGACAATACAGTCTTTCACATCTTAGGCTATATCTTCACTGACAAAATAGAGTTGTGTTCTTACTTGGGGTGTGTATTAGCTATCCCACTGTAAAAACCACAAGGGAGACAAAGTAGTTATACTGTAAGGTAAATTAGGAGAAGTCAACCATAGGCAAAGATATAGTGTTAAGTTTACCTTGATACCTTGTGATAAAAATTGTAAGTGCTTTGCCCCCATTGAAGATTGCACAGTAAGATAACTTATCACACATTTGTTATCTCACTGGAAAAGGCACCTGTTGAGTGAAGACAAAGCTTTAGGGCTAGTCTAGACTAGAAGTGCCACTGTAGCACATTTGATGAAGCTGCTCTATGGTGATGGGAGAGAATTCTCCCGTCGTCATAATAAATCCACCTCTGTGAGAAGCAGTAGCTATGTCAGTGGAAGAAGCACTCCTATGAACAAAGCACTGTCCACAGCAACTCTTAGGTCGATTACGGTGACTTAGCCCTAGTCTACACTTGCCACATTTTTCAGCGGCAGTTGACAGGAGATACACAAGGTACATAAAATACTTTGCATATCTACTGTCGACTTATTAACTCCCACTTACCTCCCTTTACATACTATGCTAAGGTGAATGGAAATGCCATCCGGTTGCCTTAGAGCTACACTATTTCCGGGTCTGGAGTTATTGATGCGAACTCCAGAGCGATTGAGTATGTCTTCACAGACCCCTCAATCGCACCGGAAGATTGCACTGATGGTGGTGATTTTGCCGTCATTGGTATAGACATACCCTTAGTCACACTCCTAAGTGACATAAGTTATATTGAAAGATATAACATAGTTCAGGCCTTAGCCATACTTCCTACTCAAATCAATGAGAGCTAGTTCCTGAATAAAATCCATGGCTGAACATGGAACAGAATTCAGTAATCTTCACTCATAATGCATGGGTCTAAGTCATGGACAACTTTATTTAATTTTATATGTGAATATAGAGGTTAAGGAGCTTGTGTATATACATATATAGGTCCACTTGTACTCAGGGCCTAAAAGTGCAGAGCTACACAGTGATTTTTTAAAAAATGTGTAATGACTTTTCTGGAATATATTCACTAAACAAACAACACACACCCCTCTCCCCAGTAGACTTATTCTGTATTAAACAACTGAATTTCCTGATAGTGCTGGTTACAACCATTCTCCATCATGTGCAGTGACATTTTTTTTTTTAAAGAAACTACTTGCAGAAAACTAATAATGCAATACAGGTTGCATTCTGTAATTCAGACCACCCTATACCGATTTGTACACAAGATGTGTGATTTCCTTGTGAATGTTTATTCAGCTACTTTTAAAGTGCTCTACAATGTATTAATTACTTTCCTTTATATACACTTAAAGGTTTCATGTAACCTGCCATCTCTCCGTTCTTTTATTTCTCTTCTGTGTTCCTATTATTACAGACATTGTAGAGTACTGCAGCTTTTTCCATTGACTTTATCTTTATGCACATTCTTATTTAGTCTTGATCTAGTATCTGAGGGATAGATGCAAGAGTGATGAGAGTTTGGTTTAGCCTTGGCCTTTATTATCGGATACCCACAAGGAAATAAAGCTTTGATCTACTTCCTCAGAAAACTAATCCCAGTGATTATGTGGAGATGTGTGCAGTGGTAGCTACAGGGATATACGTCTATAATCTCTTGGTGTTGAATACTTAATCCAGTAAAAGATTCTTGGCAAGGAGATTTAAGGAAGAACAAAATAATTAAACTGTTCACTGGTATTGTTTTCAGGAATGCAGACTTGGTAACCACACAGTTGCTGGTTCTTACATTTATTAGATTTATAAAGGAATACTTTTTTAAAATAATAAACTTCTATTTTTCTAAAGTGACATATGTAAAATTAATTATTTTCATTGATGCTAATTCTTAAACATATACCATGTCCAGTTTCCCTGCTGTGGAAGTCTACAATAATTTTTTCCTCTTTTGATAAGTCTAGTGTGAGCTTCTGTAATGCAGAAAGCAGATAGAGCTTTCATTGAATACAGCTTTAGACCAAAATTCTCCTTTAAGATACATGCTGGGGAAAATACTGGGGAAAAGTCATACCTCTAGTAAATGGCTTCAACTCTACTGAAGTTAAAGTAACTGGGCGCCCTTATCCTAGATCTAAACCTGTCCCATTAGCACTGTTCCTTCTCTCCCTATATGGACAGTTCTGTTAATATCTGTGAGAGATGAGATTATTTTGGGAAAACAGAGTAGAGATTTTGAAAAATTTTGCTTTTTCACTTTGTGAATCTTGTTTTACTCTGTATGTTATGTTTCACAGTATGAAGACAAAGAAATTAGATACAAATAAAATACCTTTGCTGGAAGGTTGCAACATAACACCATATTTCTTCAGATTCAGAACACACAGGAACTCAAAAACAGAAAGAGGGCACATCCTGCTTCCTAAAAACAGACAAGCACAACTCACCCTACCTTTCTTTAGCTGGTTGTCTGCAAAACTGATTGCTGATCACATGCTTTCTTACAGAGCCCCCTTGCTTTCAAGCAGAAACAGACCTACTGTGCCCACTTCTCCTATTCTTAAAAGATAACTTGCAATGCCAAAATAGTCCACAGTACACCACACCTTTCACACAGAAAACTTCCATTAACTTAACTAGCATTTTTTGGGGTGCACAAAGCGGATTAGGCCTAGTCGTAAATATCAGTTGCTGTGCACACTTTCTCTTTGAGGATGAAATTTACCCCTGCACAGAGGGCCAGTGCAAGGACCCCTGCTTCATCTTTGATTTGAGAGGAAAAAAAATTAAGTGATTCTTAGGCCTAGTGCTGATGAATAGCCCAAACTCTTCTCTCAGTTACTCCAGTCAATGGAGCTTTTGCAAATTCATTCAACTGGGCTAAAATGAATCACAAATGATAACTGATTTGGTGAAGTGTTTATTTGCTCATGTTGGTATTACAAGAATTTTCTCCTGTCTCTAAAAGCTGAATTAACACCATAGCACCATGGTTTGTATGTTTCAAGGGCACCACCTTGGTTTCCTGCATAATTAAGCTTCATTATTGTACTTCTGTGATACAAAGAATTACAATAGTTCAGATCTTCTGGGATGTTTAGGAAAACCTGATTTAATTTCAAGCACTGAGACAGGGATTTGAACTTGCCCAGTTGCTGGTCTTCAACATTCTCGCAGTCAACAGCTCAGGCAGAGGCGTCGTTGTTGTTGGGCTGGCAGGGCGCCAGCCCTGGGTAGAAAAGCCTGAGCCCCGAATCTATTTTCCCCAGCAGGGACATGCGCACCCAGGCACAACGCTGCGTTCCGCCCAGGGGCCCCAGCGAAGCCGCAGACTCCTGCTGTGGCCAGCCTGGGGAGATTCAAATCTCCCGTCCTGAGCATGCTCATACAGAGCGTGCTCTGGGTGGGAGCGGCCTGGTCCAGAAGTGGCTCTGCCAGCCGTCCCTGCAGCTCCGAGCCTCCGGCCAGGTAGGGGGTTGGAAAGGGGCTGGAGGGAGGTGGTGGGCAGCGGAGCTGGGAAAGGGGCAGAGGAGCCAGGAAGGGGCCCTAGGCCTGATCCAGCCACGCTGCCTGCCCGTGGTGGTGGCGCACGGTGGCGGCAGAGGGGCAGGATCAGGCCCGAGGAGCTGGCACATGGCGGCGGCAGGAGCAGAGCGCGGCAGCGGGAGCATGATCTGATCCAGCCACTCTGCCGGCTGCTGTGCTCCGCCACCGCAGGCCGGTCCTGGGCCTTTGTATCGGGTTAAGGTAAGGGGGGAATGCGGAGACCGGGGGTGGGAATGGAGGGGTCCAGACTCGCAAGTCGATTGAGCAGGGGGTCAGGATGGGGGGAGTTAGAGGCCTGGGGAGGGGTGGAGGGGTCATGTGGACAAGAAGACTGGCTGGGGGCTGGGTAGTGGTGGAGGGGACTATGCACGGCTTGAGTGGGGACTTCGTGGGGGGCTGGGAAGGGATGGATGGAGTTAGAGGCCTGGGGAGGAGTAGAGGGGGCATGGGGAGAAGGAGACTGGGTAGGGGCTGGGTAGCAGTGGAGAGGACTATGGGCAGCTGGAGGGGGACTGGGCGGGGAGCTGGGGAGGGATGGATAGATGGAGTTAGAGGCCTGGAGAGGGGTGGAGGGGACACGGGGACAAGGAGACTGGTGGGGGCTGGGGAGGGGTGGAGGGGATTATGGATGGCTGGAGGGGGACTAGGTGGGGGGCTGGGGAGGGATGGAGGAGGTTGGGGGACGAGTGGGGGCTAGGGACGGAGGGGCCTGGGGAGGTGTGGAGGGGGTTTGGGGGCTGAAAGGGGGTGGAGTGAAGATGGTGGAAGCTGGAGAGTTAGATGGGCTGGAGTGGGGGGTTGGGGGCAGGGGTGGGCTGGGGGCCACAGCCCTGGATCTTTTTGCTATCCAGCAATGCCCCTGAATTCAGGTCCCATTGTGGGAGACTCAGTCAACCATCTGAGTCTGCAGAAATCCACCCTCCTCTGGGGTTTTCAAAGTTCTAAAGGACAATTAAACACAAATGAACTCACATAAGCTTGTGATAGGATTCTCTTTCTTTAGGGAGTCTTTGATGGGCTGTACGTTCATTTGGTACCAACAGATCAGTCTCTATCATCATTCTCAAAGCCTCTGAGTTCAGAAGAGGGGTTGACAAATAGTGGTCACCCACTTGGTTCCTGCCTTCCACCAGGCCTTCCCGAGGAGCCGAGGACTAAAAGCCTGCCTTTTCCCAATCTGCTACCAACTGACCTGGGCTTTTCCCTTTCACATCCTCCCTTCAAACCTGACATGTCTTGCAAGTGTGGCCAGGTAACAATTACTTACAGTCTAAATATAAGGATTCATCTACATGGTGAAATTGACTGGCATAGCTGTAACTGAATAAATGAGACTGTTCAATTACACCATGAAAACAAGCCTTGAAAAAAGACAGAACAGATTGAGACAGACAGACAGGGGAGTAAAGGGAACAATAAGTTAGTATTGGTCAACATGAGAGGAAGTGATCTCAGCTCATCAGCTGTCTAGCAGGTAAGATTTTTGTAGGCATCATGACAAAGATGAGGTTTAAGAAGAGATTTGAAGAAGGATAATGCGGTTACTTTGTGGATGGTTATGAAGAGCTCCTTCTAAGTATGAGAAGCATGGGAGGTACCTGTTTCTGTGAACAATATGCACATACAACCTCTGAAGTGAATGTGTGTTTTGTGGGCCTACAAAGAGCTTGTTTCTTATTTTTCATTAAGGATGAAGAATGTGAGTGTGCTATAATTCAGGACTAATCTAATATTTACCAATGTATTTTGTTATATTTTCTGCAATATAAAAAAAGTCACATTTTAATCTTTCACATTCTGTGCAAATGGTTTACAAACATCTCCTCATCCCAAAACAGTTCTGATATGCTACTTTAAAAATACATAGGCAGAATGTATAGCCTTTGGTATGCCCATGAAAAGCCATGCTGGATGGCATTTTCAGAAGTCCCTAACTGCATTAAGAGTACAGGTTCCACTGAGGTTCCATGGGACCTGTGCTCCTACGTAGGGCTGGCTGGAAAACAAATTTCCATTTTGCAAAATCTTTTGAAGTTTTGACATTTGGTTCGTTAGATCTTTCTTGGACCCAAAAAATGTTCTTAATGAAAGTTTAATTGAAACGGATACATTTCTGCAAAGATGTTTTGTTTTACAAAATTTCAGTTTTTTTGAAAATCCCATCCATTGTCTGTAGCTAACCAAATCTGTTTACTTCATGACAAAATATTTTTTTTCTGACAACCAGAACATTTGAGATTATATGTTCTCAGCAAAAACACTTAGTAAATGGATTTATGCTGTGTTATGTGAAAATTTAGTGTGAAATTAGAGTACCAGAATCCAAATAGATTCAAACAAACATAAAATGTGTTAACCCAACAAGATTACCCTAAAATACCTCTTAAGTGCAAATATATTATAAGAAATCTGTGGCTACTAGGAATTTCATAGTTGTAATTGTGAAGTGCAGTATAGCCACTCAAATTTAGAGCAACTACAGTGATAGAACTATTATTGTTCCCGTCTGAGAACAAGCTTCTACCATCAAAGTGAAATGATAGTCTTTTCTATGAATTAGCAGAATAAAGTCCATGACAGACCTCAGTAGTTTTCTGTTCCATCCAGGTTATGGTTACAGACGAGTCAGTTTATTAAAATATTCCAAATTTGGGAAGGGAATGTAGAGTTATATTCCTTTTTGGGCATATAACAAAAAAAGTTTTGCATGATTATGAATCAAAACAATTGAGTTTCACCCATCCCTATGAGAATGATTGCTATGGTTGTTTCTACTTAAATAGTAGGAGGTGTTCAAATATCACTGTGAAGGGAGTCATGTAAGTACAGAGAAAGGAAGACAGAACCTTAGAAAAAGTGAAAAATGTCATCCTTAAATTCTCTTACATTAATTAGATAGCTAAATATCATTTAAGGAATCAACAAGACTCTTAAATTATTGTACTTGTCGTTTTCCACTATAGCATTACATTATCTTTAATTGAAGTGTGAATTAACACTGATTTAAAATTAGAAAATTGAGAAGGTTTCCATAGTATCTTCTCACAGGAGCTGATTTTATTATATGGAAACTGTATGCAATCCATCTGACTAGAAAGGGCAGTAAACATCCTTAACCTGGCCTTCCAGATAGCTGATAAGGAAATGTTTTTCTCTATTAGGGCTTGATCTTGTGCCATTCAAATTAATTGGAGTTGTTCTATTGACTTGAATGGGAGCAGGATCAAGGTCTTAGATAAACAGGAAAGATCCTACAAGTTCTTATGAGAATATAGGGCTGGTCTAAACTACAAAATTAGGTTGGATTACTACATTGCTCAATGCTCAAGGCTGTGAAATATTTCATACTGTTGGAATTCATCTTGCTACCATGTCTCTTGAAGAGACAGATTTACTACAGCAATGGAAGAACTCTGCCCATCGCTGTAGTAAGTGTCGACAGCTACGTTTCTGGTGCAGATATACCTGAAGTGACAGTAGTGCCACAAATTATATTGCTGAAGCCGTAAAAGAAGCACAGGAGACTTCTGCTGGTTGGGTGGATTGGAGAATTTGTGCTATGACAGCTGATTACCAGCAAAGATAGAGAACGCTCCTTCCTGCCTTTCCACATTCAACAAAACATAGCACCAGATAAGGGGAAGTTGAGTGAAATAGAGAACTGGTTGCAAAATGGTAATTATTTTCCATTGTACTCCCATGGTACTTTTATTTTCCATGACACTCTATGGTACTCCCATGGTACTCCCAAAAGAGTTATCAGCTACAGGATATGCAAAAGAGCAGCTGAATCAGAGGCCATTATTAATCGAATATATTGCATTAGTGCTAAGGGCACACCAAAAAGAACCCCATTGTGCTAGGCACACCTATCTTGAAGAGCTTCTAATAGATCTACTATTCTTGTGTATTGTAGTTCTATGAAATTTCAGGCTTGATCTACTTGTAAGCAAGGTCTGGTGGAGCTCCCCACAATAACTAATGATGAGCTGGGGAAAAAGACTTCAGGAGCAGACCATGTTTGCACAGACATACCTTCTCTGCCTAGGTGTGCAGCAGATGGAGCTGCTTTGTTAAAATGATCAATTTTGACTGGCTTTGGGTTACATATCACTCTAGTATTTGAATGCAGGTGTAAAGAAATGTTGTTGTCTTTATTGTATGAGTAAAAGGCAGCAGAATTGTGCTTAACCTGCTCTGACTGTGGAGGTAAGTCACCCTAAAAAGAACCTCACTTGTTAAGCAGGGACCCAGGTAGGGATGCCAAATCCTAGTAAAGAAGAGTTTGGGTGAGGACAGGTTTTTAATGACAGAGCTGATTGGACTCAATTGAGAGTCCTTGTTGCTGTTTGGTGATACTTAGATCTGATATCACTATTGAGCAAGTCTAGATGCTAAGCCTTGGACCTTGTATGGGAACAGTGAAAGACAACACAGAGACTGTACTGGTTTGTGAGCTTCTCCGTTATAAGCTGAAATCACTATGAGCTGGGTTAATTGATGGAATCTCAGAACATTATGTTATGGGAGCAGCAAGTGGCAGTGGCACCATTGGTGGCAGGGAGGTTGTGGCAGCTGTGACCCAGTTGCAGAGGCATTGAATCATGTGAACACATCTGAACTCCGTTGCTAACCAAGGACAGCAAATGGTGAGGGAGTGCAGCAGAGGAAGAAGGGAGTGATATATTAAAAGGACATTTGTTTGGATTTTTCTACCATAAGGTTGGAAACTGAGGCAAAGGACACTGGCCAGTGCACTGTGAGGTTGGATTTGCTTATTCTCATATGTTTTTGAAGGTGGCTGTTTCCCAAATTAATACTAGGTTCCCTTTCCCTTTTAATAAAATTCTCTTTTTGTGATGCACAGACCTGAGTGTTTGTGAGTGGGGATGTATTGCCGCTGGAAGGTTTTTGACATTACCAGATTACTGAGTGGGGGCATGTATTGGTTCTATTCTGTGTTGTTAAGAGAAACCCTAAACATTATTTCACCCAACTGGCAGAAGAGTTACCTGCTTATTATTGATTGACTCAATATGGTAATTAAAAAATATAATTATACTGACTCAAAAAGCGAATGAGGGAATTCTGTTTATCAGAAATGCATAAATCCTAGATTAGATTTCTGTCATTAAAATTATAAGAAAAAGGGGTGGTTCAGAATGCTTCCTGTGTCTTTTAATCAATAAAAGTTGGATCAATTTTAACTTGGGCCTTGACTATACAGAAAAGTTTTTTTCAATATACCCTCATATGTTAATTTAACTTACTCTAGTTGCTATAATCCCCCTCTCCAAGTGGATACACTTACCCTAGTAGTAAAAGAGTGCCTTTTTTAAGACAATGGGGGGCGTTTGCCTTTGTTGCTTGGCAAAGGGGTCGGGGGGGGGGGGGGGAGGGTTAAGCTAAAGGAGAAAAAAAAAAGAATAACAGTATCCACATGGGGTATATACCAGCATTATTACATTGGTATAACTATGTCAGTAAAATGGACAAGCCCTTGATTTGGTTTTCATCTTGTAAATGTCATCTTACTACTATTTGTATACCAAGAAATCTAAACAAACGAGGAGTCTACTGGCACTTGAAAAACAAACAAATTTATTTATCGCATGAGCTTTTGTGGGAGAAAAATCCCACTTCGTCACGAAATCCCACTTCTCCCACGAAAGCTCATGCAATAAATAAATTGGTTAGTCTTTAAAAGTGTCACTAGGCTCCTGTTTCTTTTGCTACATTAGACTGACACGGATACATACCCCTTCGGAACTTCTACAATAGCACTGACTCTGAGAAGGAATTTTAAAAACGGGGAAAGGTGGGAGGGGGAGAAAAGCCCTTACGGGTTCTCAGTTCAAACCCTTTGCATTATACAGTGTTTCCCTACTTTGTTCTCAGATCTATATCTAATCTTTTCCTGAATACTGCAGTTTTACTTACAGTAGCTTGACTACCTCCCTTAGTTGGTCATTCCAGTGCTAGTTGCTCTTACTGTTAAGGAATGTGGCTTTGGATCTAACCTGAAAGCCTTTAGTTTTAGGTTCTTACTCAGTGTTTTACCATTTTTAGGTATGAGTCCTTCCACCTATCCTTGCACACAACTAAAACAATAGATGGGCTGTGTGCAGCAGAGTTCTGGAGGTTGGGCTGGATGGAACTGTCTCCCAACCAATCATAGAGCAGTTCTGCAGCCACTGAGTTGCCACCAACACAAACTCAGCACAGTAACAACCTTGATGGCTGTGTTATTCCCCTTTGATGGGGGAGGTTATTTGATTCATGCTTTGGTTCATAAAATGTACCTTAATGCCAGAACTTATAACATTTTTCTACATCACACTATTTCTAAGAAAAGGAGAAACCCCAGAGCAGACTTTCACCGACCACGCAGGAAAACACACACTTTGCACTATGTCTAATGACACAAATCTGGGCTCTCTCTGGCCAGCTAAGGAGGTAAATCCTTGAGTAACACCTGCCACCCTCCACAGAAAACATCCTTCTACTAGTCCCCCAGATAATTAAATCTATTTACAGGCTAATCTTCAACTGCCTCAGTTTGCAGGTTGAATGGCCATCTCACAGATAACCAGATCCCAAACTCCTTAGGGTTTTATAGATTTAAGTCAGCACTTTGTATGGCATGTGGAAGTGTCTAGGAAGCTAGTAGAGTTCTCCAAGAACTGTTGGCATATATTGCATTTTGTTAATGGCATCTAGCAGGCAAGGAGCCAGCTTTCTATTGTGTAGTTAGAGTCTTCTTCCTCAAGAAGATTTTACAATAATCTACCCTAGTATAAATCACAATGGTGTGGGTCACCCAAGCAAAATCCACAGCTCAGAAGATAGGTTGCAAATGTCTAACCAATGGTAGATCACGGTGGGGGTGGGAGGGGCAAGGAGCTACTTTCCCCCTACAATGTCATTTGAGATGCAGAGAGCTGAAGAGGTTCCAAAAGACCTCCCAAACTGCAAGCCTCTCAGATGATGGCAGAGACCCTCATCAGAGACTTATCAAAAGGAGGTGATTAAATAAAGTAGGAAGGGATCCAGCTTCATCCTTCACAGGTAGGATCCTTCATGCATACACAAGCAGACTTGGTTTACACTTTAAACTAGATCAAACTAGCTAGGTATGTCAGAGGTGTGGGGAAAAGAAAGCACAATCCTGACTAACTAACTTGCAATGTAGCTGCAGCTATGTTGCCAGAAAAATGCTTCCTTCAATGTAGCTATTGTTGTTTGGGAAGATGGTGCTTCT
>ML685797.1:14766763-14904740 GCA_007922175.1 Pelusios castaneus
TGAGCTTTCGTGGGAGAAAATCCCACTTGGGATTTTCTCCCACGAAAGCTCATGCGATTAATAAATCTGTTAGTCTTTAAAAGTGCCACAAGACTCTGTTGTCCCCCCCTTTTAGGGGTTAACACTGGCACATTTACCTTGTGGTAAAATTGAAGTGTCTGGTGGTCTTCACCATGTTTTCATCTCAGGATAGCTCTCACATTTTAGCTGCCACGTTGTTTAAAAAAAAAAAAAAAAAATCAGCATTTTTATATCAATCAAGACATGCCATGAGAGCAGAATTTGAACTCGCGTGTTCTAACAGCAAATAGCAAAGACCACATTGAAGGTTGGGTGTCTGTATTGTCTAGGTATGGTGTTAACTCAGAATACCATCAAGGAGACATGATGAGCGAGGTAATGTTTTTCATTGGACAAACTTTTGTTGGTGAATGAGAAGTTTTAAACTCATACAGAGTTCTCCTTCAGGGAGGACAGGGCCTGTGGAAGGACAGTTGGAAGGAACGCTGAAAGTTAAATAGATATTCACATACACCCAATCATAACTTCCTCTCCAGGGATCTATTTATCTAAAGAGCTAAGGCTAAATGTACGTTGTCCTTTTTCCCCACTAGTTCAATTAAGAAACATGTTTTTTTTCCCTTTACACTTATTTTATCTCTGCTCCTTCTCACATGCCAGTTGATTCACCTATCCCCCCACCTCCTGTTGCCTGAGGGGCTGAATGTTGATAAGACTGTATTGCAGCAAATACCAGCCCTTATTTTCAAGGATTTCTTTCAAACAAGATAACCATATTATTTAAGTATTGGCTAATTTACCTAATTATCTTGGCTTTAAGGGTGGTGGTATCTCACAATTTTAATGGGTCAGATCACAAGCAGGCTGGGACCTGTTTAATGCTTGAATAGAAACCTGTGCTTTTAGGTAAAGCAGGATTGCCAGTGAAAATACTCTTAGTGATTCACTAGGTGATAATTTTCTCTGAAGTTATACTGAACTGATGCCACAACATGGTGATATGCAAGACTGTACTGTCAGAAACTTTCTGGCGATACATGTACAAATGAAGTCCCTACTTCCTATTTTAACTGACTAGTCTATGGTACTCCTCCCACTGGGTAGAATTATTCCACATGATCTGGTAGCTATATTCTGGTTTAGAGAATTATCATCTGCCAACCTTTATTTCTCTCAGCAGAAACTGTATAGTATATTTGTCTTTATTTTGTGTCCTATATTGCTTTTGTACACTATTAGAGTTGCTGTGTTCCATCCAAATGCTGAAATTTCCATTGTTTGTAAACATATCATGAAAGAGAACTCTAAAATATTATTCTTAAAGTACTTACTGTGTGATGCAGAACTCTGTGAATTAGTTATTTTGTGATAAAATGTAAAAATCCATGTTTTTGAAAGAAGAGAACCCCACAAAAATTCTCTCCTTGATTTTCTTTCTGGATTCAGTGAAAACAAAAGAATTTCTATCGGAATAAAATTAGTTTATTTTTCTGGTAAATTTTCACTCAGGGACCAATTTATAATTTTATTCCAGGATGGATTTTTCTTTCCATTTTTGCCACAAAAACTGTGTTTGCTGGCAGCAATATCAAGACTTCATCCTGGAACAAGCATTTTGCAAAAATGTAATTTTTCACCATCATATATTACTGAAGCAAAAACTGGGTAGCTCCACACAGCGCTAGCAAAGCGCTGCAGACAGTCAGGCTGTCTTGTGGATTGTGCACTAGGCGGAGATCCAGGAATGCTTGAGTCTGAATCTTGGCTCTTCCACCAACTTGATGTGTGGTCCTGAACAAGTCCCAGCCTCTATCTTTCAAGTTACCCACGTGTCAAAGGAGTATAATAATATTTACCTACTTCACAGAGCCATTGTGAGAAATAATTAATTGCTGTTTGTGCAGGACTCACGCAATCCCAAAGAGCTGCCCAAGTGATAAGGATTTCTATTAAGTGAAGAAAAAATATTTTAAGGATAGAGTACAACTGATTTTAAATGGATAAATGTTTTAAGCATCTATTTGGTTTTATGAAGAAAGACACATCCTGGGTTACATTTATTTATAAAGTTTTCTGTGAATTAAATAAGATAGGGCTTCTTTGAAGAAAACAGGACAGGAAAGGCTTAAATTGATGACTTTGCACTTTAGCTGACTTTCTTACTCATTTAGGAATATTTTGTTTAAAATTTGTACTTTATATTATCCAGCTGTGGAAATAGCCAACTCCCAGAGTCACTACTGAATTTACACAAATGTCAGACTATTGAACTGCATAGTTGGTGATTTCTTTTTCTTTTTTTTTCTTTACAATACCGTGTGTTTTGTGCACTCAACAACTATGGAAAAGTTACATTTAGGTAAGCTAGGGTGAGCTTATGTCTGATGTCAAGGAATCCATTGAGCTCTAGTTACACTGGCTTCTGATACCATAACTCAGGGCCCTACGGAACTGAAAACTTCCCCAGAGGTACAAAGTACACATAGTCCTGTTGGAGAGCCTGCAGCTGATCAGTCCAGCCACAGAAGTTGATGATACCAGCTGGGGAAGTGGTCTGACCAAGCTACCCAAGGGATATGTTGATTCAGTACATACATCATGTAGTCTGTGCTGATGTGGCTCTCATGGAGCTCCAGCTGCCTTTCATAGTGGAATCATTGGGAAGAGCTGCTGTGCTTTTACTTCTATGAGTATTAACCCCACATCAGTCACAACTGCCCCCCTCGCACACACTATGCCACCTGGGGGAGCAAGGACTCAAATGTACAGAGAGCATCACCTTCTAATGATGGCCTCTCCCTTTGATAATTCAGATTACTAGAAGCAAAAGCAGGAAATTCCCTCCTTTGCATGTAGTAAAAAAACCCCTCATTTTGAGTAAGGCCTCCAGAGGAGGTCTTCAATGTTGAGCTCCTGGTGTTCTGAGGTTATTGATTAGTCAGCCGTATCTCCAGCTGGCTACAGGATGCTAAGAAAAGACATTTGTTCCTGTCAATTTTTCTTCTGGGGTCTTCCAGCAGTATTCATACAGAAACAAAGAATTTGCTAAAGCAACTGATGTCAGAATCCCTTGAAAAATGTAGTAGCTGAATTTTTGACCAAGAAGTTTTGATCTTTCATGACCAATGATGAGACTGAACAAGAACAAATAGTGTAGACAGAAGATTCTAATGAATATCTAAATATCTAGCTGCCTCTGAGGAAAGCTGTTTCTACTGTGAAAAATTTTATTCTTAAAAAAAAATCTGAGCAAAACAACTAAAAAGACCATTCTGGCCCCACACACTCCATTTCTTTGTTATTAGCTTCAGATCCATTGTATGTTATTGGCACTGCAGGTATTAAGGGAGCATCACAGAACTGGCATTTTAAGGCAGCACAAATGAAAGTATGGGTACTATTAAGTATCTCCATAATGGCCATCCACAAAAAAGGCACTAAAGTCTGGAAGCTGCTGTACAAGAAAGGATAGTATCTAGATGTGGTTGATATTTAGATATGGTAGACAGGTATAATGGTTTGAGCACAATGGGGAAAAGGTAGAAACATTTTCTTAGCTGTCACACAGATATGTGATTCTGGCAAACAGTGGCTTACCATTTTTACCAGTTTCTCGAATTTTTTTGGAATTATTTTATATTTGGCTTCACATAAGTATCTCACATTTTTACAAGAGGAATCTAATTGGTTTTTCTGATTTGAGTTGTGCCACTGGATAATGCAGTAACTCTAGGCTAAGGCCTCCATACACTACTGCCTCTTCAGTAGTTCCCCTGGTTAATGGGAATTCTCTTAGTGTTATTTCCACATGTTCATCAAAAGTTAAAGATAAAGAAAAAACCTCACAGGTCATCCAGTTTTTCTCCCTGCCAGTGCATTTCTTTCTTACACTATTTTTTCCAAGTGTTGTCTTTTCTTGTTTTAAATGTTCCAAGCCATAGGGGCTCCTATCACTTCCCTTCGGAAAGCATACCTCAGCTTATTCAATCTTAAAGTTGGCGCATTTTTCCTTAAATTTTCTATTTTTTAATTTTATTTAATTATTATACTCTCAACAGTTTATCTCCCTCTTGATGTTCATAACCTTCAAATCTATGTAGACTGCTATCCAGTTCTTGAATTGGGTGAAGTGGGGAGTAGGTATAGATTTATCTATATCCAGGATTCCCACCCAAAAATCATAACAGCATGCACCAACTTCTGCTCATCCTGTAGTGGAGTAGGGAGCTGTGGCATAACCATAGAACCTCCCCTAACTGAAGTGCTGCTATTATCATATCTCCACTAGGGAATGACCTTGCAAGTAATTAAACCTCTCAAGTTTCTTGTGCCATCAAACTGAGACATGGTGTATTATTCCCTAATAAAGACCTACATTTATTACAAATCATTCCGTATATTCTCCCGACTAGTAAAGAGCTGTCCAAGTATTCTAATCACTAAGGCTATGTCTACACTTGAAAAGTTAGGTCGACTTTATGAAGTTGACTTAATAAGGTCAACTTTAAGTCGACTTAATGTGGACCTTATTAAGTCGACTTAAAAATTGACTTAACTTTTCAACTGTAGACGTGGCCCCTTTTAATTTGCTGCTGCCTGACTTTGTATTTATAAAACTTTTATTTGCCCATCTCCAATTCTGTGATTGTTTGTGTGCAGTGCTTAGGAATACTACAATTATACCAGTGTTTCTCAACCAGTGCTCCATGGACTTAGTAAAGGAATTCCACGACCAACCTCAACCCCTCCCTGTAGGTGGGAGTGGCGGGGAAGGGGCATCAAGTAGGGAGAGGGAAAGGAGCAACGCGACAAGCCGACACATGCCTGGGAGATTTAAAATGCCCCAGCTGCAGTCAAGCTTCCAGGCATACATCCGCATCTACCACCACCTTGCCCCTTTGTAGTGGGCGGGGCATTTTAGATTTCCTGCCACTGTTTCCACCATCATTGAAATGGCTTGGACATAACTTCTATGGTAAGACTTCCTTTGACGAACCTTACTCCAAGAATAGATGAACTTTGTTCAAACAATTGGCCCCAAAATCCCAATTAAAACTTCATTAATAATATTTTCAGTTTTAAGTTGTGTGCATAATCATTATGTCTCTATTTTTATAAATAAATGCATGTTATATTCATAAGGTTGTATTTAATTTGGTTTACTGAATTGTTTTTGCAGGAATGTGTAGTACGCAGATATTATAAACATTACAGCTACTATATACCTGCTTTTTTGAGAGTTTTCATCAGGTGTTCCAAGTACAGTAATTAATATATTTAGGTGTTCCCTAGTTCACTAAAAGTTGAGAAACACTGAACTACATAATGACAGTGGGAACCTTCACATTTGCAGGAATGCCAATCAGTTTGCAACAAGCTGTGAACGAGGGAGTTCATTAAAGGTGATAGGTGGAAGAGTGCCTGATAAAATGGTACTAAAAAGTCAAGTTATTTTGAAGTTATTCATAAAAGTCTCAAGGACTAACAACTGTTTTCTACTAATCTGAGAAATACTGAATTCTTACCAAAATTAAATGGCTGTTTTAGGATGATGTGTAACTATACTCCTAAATAGAAGTGAGTAAATGCTGAGGGAAAAGTACAAATGGACATTTTTTGATTTCCTAAACATTTGGATTCAGCCATATTTGCAATTTACAGGATTTTTTGGTTTTTCAAACTCTTCTGGCAGACCAAGTTTTGGTTCCATGATTATCAGTAGTAAATTAATTTCAAGCCTGTATCTGAGATTTCTGCAATGAAGAAATGAAATATATTATATGCTGGATTGGGTGCCATGATCAAGGTTCTCTAACCCCTACCGCCTCAGCTACCAATGTCTATTATTTATCCTCTCTGTTACCCCAGTTTGCAACAGATATGGGTGACTGGAATGAGGGACAGTCTCTCATACAGCCTCTGGATCTTTGTCTTTATCAGCTTAATTTCTCAATATCTATTGCCTCTTTTTCTGGGATGTAGTGCTTTGCTGACAGCCAGGGTGTCTTTGGGAGCCAGAGGTCCTGCAGCTGTCTCCTCCTTGGCTACACTGCCTCTATTACTATCAGGTAGAGCAACCATTTTTCTGTTCGCTGCCCCTTCCTGTGGTAAATTTCCCCTTCCTACAGGCTGAACAAGCTTTGCAGATATGCTTGGTTAGAACAGCACAGGGCCTGCTCAGAAGAACTTGTTAGCCTTCTCCTGCCCAGTGTGAGGGTGTGTCCCTTCACAATGAAATTTAAATTTGTTTTGTAGCTAACAGATTCATTTGGGGCCAAAGTGGGAGTTATTTATGAAGGTTATGTTATCCAGCTTGTGAGTTAAGTAACCAACCACATACCCAGAAAAGCAAATTCTGAATAATGAATAACTGCTAGGAATTGTTTACGAACGTATCACAGGTTGGGATTTGTTTACATAAATCGTCAGATAATTTCTAATAGCAAACAAATTCACAACAACAATGATCTGTTTGAATAACTCATGAATTGAAAATAGAAGAAAAAAAAATCACCAGAGAATTTGTCCACTCAAATTATTCAACCAGTTTAGTCTCTAAGGCTATGTCAACACTGGCAAGTTAGTTCAAATTAAGGAAGCTTAATTCGAACTAACTTAAGCCTTGGCTACACTAGGCTTTCATTAATTCGAATTAAGGGCTTCCTTAATTCGAACTAATAAATTCGCTTATACTTTTCGAAGTAAGGGTTAATTCAAACTAGTTAGTTCGAATTAACCCAATGTGGCCATGTTAGTTCGAACTAAGCGCTTAGTTTGAACTTACTGGCACATTGAGCTCAATGCAATTGACTAATTTGAACTAAGCAAGTGCCATGCATGGCACTTGCTTAGTTCGAACTAAAATTTGCTAGTTCGAATTAAGTTAATTTGAACTAACTAAAATTAGTTCGAATTAGATAGTTTGAATTAACTAATTCGAACGAACTTTGGTAAGTGTAGACGTAGCCTCAATCATAAAGATAAAAAAAGGTTAAAATTAACATGTCTTTTTTCAAGTTCCAAAACATCTTAAAGATGTCAGAATTGATATTTTAATTTACTTTTCGAATAAGAGTGGGGAAACTGGTCCTTAAATCCAGAGCAACTAATGAAGAGCAAAATGTCATTGGGGGAACTCATAAATAGCAGCAAATATAGAGAACTGAGGAAAATGAAAAATCTTCTATTCTAGGATGGAAACAATAATCACTTTTTCTGAACCAAGTTTCTCCTTTGCTCCAGAATCTCCTTTTAAATTATTCAGATCCAGCACTGATGAGGGGTCAGGGCTGAGGAGATTGGAGCTCTTCATATACCCTCTCAGTCCCATAGGGATTATTTGCAAAAGCAAGTATGGATTCAGCCAGTATTATCTTTAAAGAGGACCCTGTTGTGCTGTTGAATCCCTATGGCATTGCAGTTAGGTCTGCAGCCAAGCAGATTACCGGTAGTTTCTGGCAGCTTTTGGAGGGAACAGGACCTGTGAGAGAGAAGGGATACAAGGTCTCTGCATGGATGTACTTGCCCTCAAGTGGTTCCTGTAAATCTAATAGGATTTTACAGGATATGCATGTTTGTGAAGTTGAACCTACTCTTTATGCCTCAAGGGAACCGTATAAAGTAAACTCTGTGTAGGGAACATTGTGGTATTTCCAGATTCCAAGACGATTTGGGAAATAATATAAAAACTTATTAGAATACTAAAATTCTTTCAAAGTACAGGTGTTTCATTCCTGATAGTAGTTATTTTTTTCCTGGTGCAGTGGAGCCTTACTCAGAGAGCTTAAGTATAATGAAACCCTGGCTATAATGAAGCGCAATGAAAGTTCTACTTTTCAGCATGTTACAATGCACAAACTGGAACTCTGCTCATACTAAACTTCTGCTTATAAAGCCCAAGCCAATGGCCAGTGAAGAAGGGAAAGGATCCCACTGATTTCAACGGGTAGTAGGGAAAGCCCATAATGAAATCATTGTGTTGGAGCAAGGGTGGGATTTTTCAAAATCACTCTGTATTGGCCTAATTTTATTTCCATTGAAGTCAGTGGAAGTTTTATGTCAATGGGGGCAGATAGGCCAAGGGTAAGTACTTTTGAAAATCTCACCCAAAATTTCTACCACAGAGGCCTGTTGCTCCCCTTTGTCCATCCAGGGAAGTTGTTTGCAAAGTTGTTATAGCTCTTTTAGTCCCAGGGTATTAGAGAGGCCAGGTGGGTGAGGTAATAATTTTTATTGGACCATTTTCTGTTAGTAAAAGAGATAAGCTTTTGAGCTGAAAAGAAAGTGTCTCTCTTTCACTAACATAAGTTGGTCCAACAAAAGATATTACCTCAGCCACACTGTCTTTCTAAAACTATTTTAAATTTGTTTCTTAATAAAGATACTGCGTTACCCTTGCTTTTAATTTTTTTCGGTGGAAATAAACATCTTTAATTTCTTCAAAGGGTGTGTGCCTGAAACACCTTTCTGTCTTTAGTAAAGTGGCAGTTCATTTCAGATTTGTTTAAATTTTAAATCTGAGTAACTTTTGTTCAGCTTGTTTTGACAAAAATATTCCTATATTTTAACTTTATGAGCATAACCTTTTAGGAAAAAAGTTTCTGCTTTTATTTTATTTATAGCAGTGTGCTTCATGTCCCCTCTCTCCAGGGCTGTCCCATGGGGGGAGCGGGGCCCAGGGCCAATTGGCTGAAGTGGGGCCCCACCCCCATGCTAGAGGGGAGTGTGGCGGGCCAACCGGCCCGCTCCGCCCCCGCAGGGAGCCGGCCCTGGGCCGGGATGCCGAGGCTGCCTGCAGGGGTGCCAGAGGAAGCTCCGGTCCTGGAGGCCGCCTGCAGCAGGGAGTCGGCTGTGGGGGGCAGGCCGGCCCAGAGGCCGGGCCCCATGTACTCCGTCCCTGGGCCTGCCTGCTCCGCCCTGGGGCCGGGCATAGCCCTCCCACCCACCGCCTTCGGCTCACTGCCAAAGGCAGCGGGGTGGCTGTGGGAGGAGGGTCTGCGGCGTGTGTGGGCCCCGCACTGACCCGCTGGGAGCGGGACATTGCGGGGCCCATGTAACCTCAGGTCCCGAGGCGATCACCCCGTTCACACACCCCCTCTCCCCCCAGGGACAGCCCTACCTCTCTCAGAAGACATAGTGCAGCACTCACACTCCTTTATTTACACTGATACAGTCCTAATTTATCAATCACAACGTCCAACCCTTCCTGGCTGTGAGCAGCAGAGCAGACTTCCCTTGCTGATCCTCAGACAGACTGGTTGCAGAATCTCTATCCCTCTGTCTGTTCTCTTTTCCAGCCCTCTTATATACTGAGCTGCTTCCGAAGCCAGCCCCACCGGCTCTCTCTGGCCATAATTAGTTCAGCACTTGAGAGGCCCGCTCAGCTGGCTTACTACTCCCCAGCCCAGGCTGCTCTGGGGCGGGAGCTAGAGGCCTCTAGCTCCCTCCACCACACTACATACTGTTTGATATAAAAACAAACAAACAAACAAAACCTCCACCTTACTGGTTCATTTTTTCTAAATAAAGAGGACTTAACTAGGAATAAAAGAATGATATGAGCAAAAGTAAATCTAGTCAGAAAAATCATGGAAACTGTCTTCCACTAGATGTCTCTAACAATATGTCTAGTTTCCCAAGGGAAGTAATGGGAATCCCATTGTTACAGTAATTTAAAATTACACCGGACAAAGAACTGAAATATAACTCATAAAAGAAACCACTCAATAATCCTTCAGCAAGGAAATAAGCTGACTTAATAGGCCTTTTCTATCTCTAATTTCTATGATTTTGTGATAAGAAACCTCTTCTCTGCCAAAAGAAGATGGAAGAATAAATGGCAAAGAAAATAAATAAGAAAAGTAAACTCTTCTTGTGGAAGTCCTGAAGCAATTTGACAAGATCAGTGGCAATATATTCTCACTGGATGCACAATATCTTTACAGGGATAGCAAGTTTCAGAACAGTTATTTCTCATTTCTGATATATTATCTTATTTTCCCACATGCCGTGTCACAGCATGTCAGCTCGTTTTGCAACAAGATACCAAGTGAAGTCACAGGACAAAATCTCTAAAGCTCTACAGCACACACACACACACACAAAGTGTATGCTCTTTTTCATTTGGGAGACAACCCAATCCATATTATACAGTGGATATTTTGCTGACAGAACATCATCTAAATATACATAATTTCAAATTACAGGATTACATTTACAGGCACCTCTCTACCTGCCTGCACCACTGTAATGGAAATGAAACTTTTAAACAGTTCCTTATTGTTAATTATTTTTACGTACCTAAAAGGCTTCAAAGGACTTTAAAATATACTTTAAAATAAATAATCTAATTCTGTACTTCAAAATAAACAATCTGATTCTAGATGATAAAATATTGGGGTGGGGGTGACTTGAAGAAGGACAATGGTTACCATAATAAGATCATTGCGTGGTTATAGGGTATTTCTACACTAGAAAAAGTTAAGTCGACTTAATAAGGTTGACTTAAAGTTGACCTTATTATGTCAACTTAACAAAGTGTCTCCTTTTAAGTTGACTTTATTAAGTCGACTTAACATTTGACATAGGCATCCACTCTGGCATTAACTGAACTTAATAAAGGCAACTTAAGGGCTACTCCCCATCCACACCATCCTTAAGTCGACTTAAGAAGTTGACTTAAGACTTAAATTGACGGAAGGAGCAGTAGTTATTAAGTCGACTTAAGCTTTCATGAAGTCGATGTAAGGGTCAGGGAGTAATTTAGGTTGACTTAAGGGTGAGGGAGCAATTCAGGTCGACTTAAGGGTCCTTAAGTCAACCTAAATTGCTAATGTAGAAATACCCCTAGAGTTTGGCTGTTGAACAATTTGGTGGTTCAGCTTAGTTTGGTGGCTTTATTAACAATATCATTTTTATATTAGCCTCTAACTCACAAACTGGGCACTAGGAGTAGAATGTTGATTATTCTGCTTCAAATCCTCTACCACTGGAAGACCACCAGTAACTGGTGGTAGTACTATGTTCCTATTCTCTTTGAATGACTCAGTCACTACAGAAAAATATATATGACTCCTTTATACACACAAAGCCAGTACATACATTTCTCCCATGAAAGGTCATGCGAAAAATAAATTTGCTAGTCTTTGAAAGTGCCACAGGACTCCTTGTCTGTTTTGTTTAACTAGTTTAACATGGCTACCCCTTTGGAATTTGTCTACATTACTCTAGTAGTTCTTTCCAAATGTAAGCTATCCAACATGGATTCCTCCCCACATCTCCAGAACAGTAAGTTGGAACTCTTTTGTCAGAGAGTATCTGTCTCTCACAAAATGGTAGTGATTGTGAGAAGAAAACAACACTCCCTTCTGAAACCCCAAATTGTCTACAGTATTTTGGTACTAAACAATAGCATTTTGGCAATAACATATGGATGGTTTTGAAGACTAAGGGGTGTTGTATTTGGCATAGAGTGATGTTCTTGGAAGAACAGACTGGAATTCTAAATTTTAGGCCAAATTATCCTCATGTATGGAGCAGGTTTTAACTCTGATTTCTGAAACTCTGGTGAAGATGGTTTGTTTCTAGCTACAGCTGTAGTTAAAGTGTTCAACTGGACCCTTTACTGACACCCATTTTCAACGATGGGTACTTTTGGAGGTATAGAGAAAGCCAGTACTTTTACCTTTGCAGAGACAGCATTGGGCAGTGTGAAATTTACAACCCTAACTAAATAAGAAGTTCCTTTTTTTAATCACTTGAATATAATTATAAAACATTTGTTATCCCCAAAATCAGATACTAACCTTTTGAGTTTGATCTGCTAAATGCATTTAATTTTGGGGGCAGAGAGATAAGATATGTTAAGAAAGTTCAAAAATGCTTTGTGGAAATATCTGAATTTTTTCTGAGAGCTGTAAAAGTTTTGTTCCTCCCCAAAATTGTCAGAGTTCTTCTGACATAAAACAAGAGAGGTCACATAAATTTCATTTTATTTGTTATAATTAGGATTAAAATAAAAAGGAGAGAAATGTAAAATGGATAAACATGGGACCTGGCTATATTTTTGCAACACATACACTCGGCTAATCACCTAAAATGCAGTTTAACCAATAACTGTTTATAACAGATTAAATCAGTATGGTATGGATTTATTCTTTTCCTGCACTTGTAGTTGTTTTCAGAATTAAGATGGTTTGATCATCCAGGAAAAAGAAAAGTCAAAAACAGGAGCCTGTTTACACTGTATATTAGGATATTTGTTGCTAACCCTGGAGTTGTTGTTGATTGACATTGGCTGCAGGGGAGCTCACAGCTACTATAGTTGTAGCCCCTTTCAGAAAATTTGCTGTAGGCAACAGTGTAGAACGAGCACCTAGTTTGAGATCTCTGGGGAGTGGAAAGGGATACAAAGCATAAGAGAACAAAATTGCAGTCATTTATGCCTTAAATTGAAGCAAAAATGTCTGCAACCACTAAAGTTTTGGGAAAGATTTAGTGTGAAAGTGTAAAATATCAAAGGAAGACCGTAATAGTTTTTCTTTAAAATGATCTTCCAGTGGTAAAACACCTGTCAACTTTTTCAATATCCTAAGCTAAGTGTAACTGACCTCCAAGCTGCACCTACATTCTGGAGCTCTTAAAATCAAACACAGTTTATAGCTCGTTATTGGTTAGACTAAATACTATTTTCAGTGGAATGTCACATGATGCTGCTTAATAAGGTTAACTGAAGTTGCATAGCTTTAATTTTTGTATATTGCTCCAAAGATGTATCCCTCCCTTACTCATTTTTAATATAAAATTGTATCTAAGATCTAACATTCAAGGGGATCAAATTTAACAGAACTGCTTTAAGTTGATAAAGAAAGAATAATGACCAGATAATTAAAGTGTAATAACAGACTTCTTATCCTCTGATCTTTTAAGTTTTATTAAGGGAGAATAAAAGCAGTTGGGCTGTCTGCAAGTGGGACTCAGAGCAAGACCCACAGTTTTTGTGAGATGAATTAAAAATAAAGAAACTCTGCATGGAAAGTATTTAACACAGATAAGCTAAAACAAAACATTTCAAAACGACAAGAGGAGATTTCAATGAGAATACAAGACATAAACCTTCTGGCTAGAAAGGGTGAGAGAGAAAAGAGCTCTACACTCCCTCCGTTGAGGGAAAAGGATCTGCCAGAATGCGTCATCTGCAGAGACTACCTACCCACAATTCCTCTGGTGACACCTCATGACTGTACATGTTTTTGGAGACAGAGGGTTCCCAGAGAGATTCAAAGAGGTGGAAAAGAGCTCATACTTTGCGGCAAAAAGCTCATTTCCAAGCAACCAGAACTCTGCTCAAGTGTTCCAAGTGTGCTTGGAACCCCACACCGTTCCCCTCTGTGAGATACAATAGAGTCTGAGGACTTCATAGTGAGAGATCGTAACAACTAAGGATTTGGCCATGAAAGCCACTGCCGAGCTGAGCAGACTTTAATAAGGCCCTGCCTGCCCAGCATGTTGATAACACTGCATCACTGAACTGAATTAAGGTAGTGCCCTCTTCAAGTGGGACTAGGCAAGCAGGTTTCATAAGACTGGTGACAGATCTGCAAAAGGACACTTGAACTACTGCTACTCACTGATCCAAACCATGAGTAGGGATTTAGTGAATAGCCGAGGTAGTGGAGTCAAGGGACATTTTCCTATAGGATATTCTCACCAGCAGGTGGGGAGAGAGTTTGACTACAGCCAAAGTTATTGGAAGTTGGTCAGAGGGGCCATAATTTATATTTGAATATCTGTTCTGTTGCTGTGCTTTCCCAAATTTACAACTATGTTCTCTTTCCCATAATAAAGATTTTCTTATTTCAGAGTGTTGGTGAGTGGGAGAAGTTCTGCCAGCCAAGGGAGCATTTAGTTTCCATGTGGGGCTTGAGCCAACTTAGTTTTTTGGCAAGAAGCCTATCTATATTGAACTCTTTTTTGCCCCCATTTATCACCTGGCTAAAAAGCTTTAATATAGATATAGGCATACCTGTCAAAGAACAAAAGAAGAATAGATGAATTGACTTTAGAGGCTGATAGTTAAATACTCACAAAGGCTATGTCTACACTGAAAAATTTAGGTCAACTTTACCAAGTCCACTTTAATAAGTCGACTTTAAGGCGACCTTATTAAGTCGACTTAGAGAGTCCACACAGGACTCTTAAGTCGACTTAAACTTGGCCTTACTAAGTCGACTTAGAGAGTCTATACTAGACTCTCTAAGTCGACTAGTTAGGTCCAGGGAGAGGTGAGGCTCCTTTGGACCCTCAGCTAATCAGGCTAGGAGGGCTTCTTCTCAGGAGAGCCAGCCCCGCAGGGTGCTGGCTCTCCCAGAGGCACAAAGCCCCGAAGCGGTCCAGGGGAGAAGGGAGCGCGGAGCTCCCTTCTGGCCCGGACCGCTTGGCTCCCTTCGGGCCAGGACTGCTCAGGTCCCAGGCAGAAGGGAGCCCCGCACTTCCTTCTACCTGGGACCGAGCGGTCCTGGGGAGCTCCCTTTTAGCAGTCCCAGGGAGAAGGGAGCCCCGTGCTCCCTTCTGGCGGGGACCAAGCGGTCATAGAATCATAGAATAATAGGGATGGAAGGGACCTCACAAGGTCATCTAGTCCAACTCTCTGCTAAAAAGCAGGACCACTCCCACTAAATCACCCCAGCCAGGGTTTTGTCTAACCGGGCCTTAAATATCTCCAAAGATGGAGATTCTACTACCTCCCTAGGTAGCCCATTCCAATGCTTCACCACCCTCCTAGTGAGAAAGTTTGTCCTAATATCCAACCTTGACCTCTCCAGCTGTAATTTGAAACCATTGCTCCTTGTTCTGTCCTCTGTTACCATCGAGAAGAGCCTAGCTCCTTCCTCTTTGGAGCACCCCTTCAAGTAGTTGAAGGTTGCTATCAAATCTCCCCTCAATCTTCTCTTCTGTAGACTAAATAAGCCTAGTTCCTTCAGTCTCTCCTCATAAGTCATGTGCCCCGACCCCCTAATTGTTTTTGTTGCCCTCCGCTGGACTCTTTCTAATTTGTCCACATCCTTTCTGTAGTGGGGAGCCCAAAAATGGTTGCAGTATTCCAGATGTGGCCTGACCAGTGTCGAAAAGAGGGGAATTATCACATCCCTCGATCTGCTGGCAATACTCCTACTGATGCAGCCTAATATGCCATTGGCCTTTTTGGCAACAAGGGCATACTGTTGGCTCATGTTCATCTTTCCGTCCACCATAACTCCCAGGTCCTTTTCTACAGCGCTGCTACTTAGCTGATCGGTCCCTAGCCTGTAGCAGTACATGGCTCCCCTCTGCCTCTGGGGGCTCCCCAGCAGCTGGAGCCCGGCAATTGCCGGCACTGCGCTGCTCTAGCTCCTGGGAAACCTCCGGGGGCTCCCCAGCAGCTGGAGCGCTGCAGAGCTCCGTTCTGGCCGGGACCGCTGGGGTCCTGGTAGAAAGAAGCCCCCTACTCCTTTCTAGCTGGGACCGCTCATGTCCCGGGCAGAAAGGAGCTCCATGCTCCCTTCTCCCTGGGACCACTGGGGTCCCAGGCAGACCCCGCGGTCCCTTCTCCCGTGAGCGGTCCCAGGGAGAAGGGAGCCAAGACGATCCGCTAGTGACTTGTCCTGGAGAGAGCCAGTCCCTGCATGGGACTGGCTCTCCCCAGGACAAGCCACTAGCGGCTTCCTGGGGAGAAGGGAGCAGGGGCTCCCTTTTTCCCCTGCCCTTAGTCAACTAAGTCAACTTAAGAAGTCAACTTAAGCATTAAAGTCGACTTAAAAACAGGTCGTATTAAGTCTACTTTAAATTTCCTTAAGTCAACTTAAGCAGCAGCTTAAGTCAACTTAAGGAAACTCCAGTGTGGACGCAGAGTAAATTAAGTCGACTTGAGCCTGCTTAAGTCGACCTAATTTACTGGTGTAGATGCACCCTTAGGATGTAGTGAGACACAAGTTAAAGTCCTTGTACTGCTTGATTGTATAGAGTCAGTCGCAGAGCAGGCATTTGAATGAGTCTCTCAATCTCTTCTTTTGGAGCGCTTACACGTTCTATAAATAATTAAATATTCACAGGTCCAGAGAGTCTGAGTCTATAGCCTGATAGTAAAGGCATTCACCTACGTCATGGGAGATCCAGGTGAAAGTTAATGCTCGGAATCAGGAACAACTTGAATCTAGTTCTAGATCCCAGATGAATCCCCTAACCACTGAGTATTGGGTTTTTTTTGGGTTGAGGGGCCTTGAAGTGCCATCTTGCACTGAGATACCTTCCCAATGAAATTTTGTTAAAACTGGTATATTTCCATGAAAATTTTGGACTGCAACAAACAAAACAAACAAACCCATTTACTTTAAAGATTCCTGATGAGTGCTATTTGTATCAACATTTCTAAAAGTATGATTTTCAAAGCAAAGGATGATTCATTGTTTTATAAAGAGCATCCTACATTGTACAATTTGCAAGGCAAATAGCTATCTAACCTATCTCTACCCAAGGGATGGTCTATAGAAGGAAATTGCAGTCATTTAAGTAAAGTGCTCTCTAATTTGATTTAGTTAAATCTTATACAACCTTTTTGGGTTGGCAAAATTAAATAGGTTTAACAGGAGCTAATATTGATTTGGTTTAATTCAGTTTGTTACTGAAGTAAGCTAAATCAACATAAGGCATTCAGATTAAAAGTGTCTACACAAAGGAGTAGTGTCGATTTAAGTAAATCAATTTAGAAACAGATCTAGTTAAATTGTGAAGCTTCTGTAAATACAGATTGGAACTCATTTTTATAGGTGACCCTATAACTTTTCTAGTTAGATAACTATTCTCTTTCCACTCTAAGCAGAAACATTATGTCTCAGTATATATGCAGTATCCCTTTAAATTACTGAACTAATACATTGCTCTCTCATTTTAAATCTTTCTGTTATACCATCCAGGGAAGTCAATAGTATAGAACCTCAGGATATTTGCTTTTTCTATAATAAAAACTCCTTTAATAGTTCCAAGAATGGTACATGTAGCAAAGGTGAAGCATTTTGGAAGCTGTGTTGACTGTCATGACAAATGCTGCATTAAAGAATTGCTTCACTCCTTTATTTTCTTTCCACAATGTACAATACAAAAGCTATGAGAAAACCTCTTTTACTTGAATGCAAAGGTTACTTATTTAAATGTTTAAAAATAATTAAAAATGTAAAAGCTGTGCTTGCCTCTGCTCTATCCTTGCACACTCCACTCCCAGATGTGCCCTGTTTATACCACATGTATGTTTGCACACGCTAAATACCTTTGTTCTGACAGAGTATGCATTAAGTAAAGAATAGTGCTTTGTTTAACTATACTTTATGAGCACATGCTGTTATGACTTTAAATTATGGACTCAAACTGAAAGTATACTCCAGGGCAGTTTTAAAAAGAAATTTTAAAAACAATTAGAGCCCATTCTCTTCTATTTTGTCAGGTATTTAAAGGATCTCTTTTTGTGGTTTATATGGAATCTAAATTATTACATGAGGCAATCTTATATACAAGATCTCATTCTGGAGAGAGAAGGCTGTTGCTTCAAACTTGACGAGGGTCAGCTTTCTGGAGTCACGCATCCATGTGCATTAAATTACATGATGTGATCACAATAAAAACAAAAAGCAGCTGCAACCCCTACATGCAATATACTCTGTGTGTGCGTGCATGCGCGGGCACACCCACACTTATAGGCAATGTCTTCATTCCCTACCGCTCCAAATGAAAGGGTGGGGAGAAGTGCTGTACAAGCATCCTTAGGTACAAGGCACAAACAGAGCTTGTTCTATTGGGCTGTAAACCATATTCTGTGTTAAGTGGTGATGCTCTACTACCGAGATTGTACCCCAGGCTGACTGAAAGCCTGCTGGATTGCAGAGCCATTACACCATCCTTTGGCAGAGTGCAGAAGGCATGGGGCCACCTCTGTTGCCTAGTTCAGAGCGTGCTTCCTGCCTCCTATAAGCTTCTAAGTGAAAGAGTTCTGTGATCCTCACATCCACAGAAGCATTAAGAGGAATGCTAGTGCTGTGATTACAATAGCTCATGCATCACAGGTACAAATAGGATCCTTTCACTTGCTTTCCCTTTTGTTCTGCTGCATGGGGTAGGACACACTCAAACCCAAAAGAAAAACAATTTTAATGCTGGGAGGGTTCATTCATGCCCAATACTACAGTGGTGCACAGAATGGGGAGAAAGGTACATGACTCTTGGCTTTGGATAGTGAAGGCCCAAAAAGGTGAAAGAGAACCCATTCTTATGTATCTAAGAAGTGGGATTCTTGATCTACCGAGGTGGTATGTGCCATTAGGATTTGATAAAGATGTGTGGATAACACAGTACTTATACTTATTGGAATTCAAAGAGGGTCCTGTGGCACTTTTAAAGACTAACAGATTTATTTATCGCATGGGCTTTCCTAGGAGAAAATCCCACTTCATAATGAAGTAGGATTTTCTCCCACGAAAGCTCATGTGATAAATAAATCTGTTAGTCTTTAAAAGTACCATAGGACTCTGTTTGTTTTTCTGCAATAGACTAACACGGCTACCCCTTTGGAACTTGATTTATTGGAATTTGTACATCTTGTTTTACTCATCAGCTTTCCTGTCACACTGATGTATCCTTTCTGCAAATACCACCTTCAGAGAAATTGATGTATTATTTCCAGTGAATTAAAATTTCTCTTGCTACATTGGCATTCTGGGATTAAAAGTGGATGTGTTTCCAGCACTACAGATCAGGGCAGTGAGGCATGATCAGGGACAAGTAGAGGTGGTAAATATATCAGCTGGGTCATATGTATAGTGCCATCCTACTTTGAGGTAACTGGATTTTCTTGGGAGTACAAATTCTATATCTTCCTATTGCACCACTTCACAATACAAATGATTACCATGAATTTGGTGTGTGGTTAAAAAGGAAGTGCAAAAATACACAGAGGGCCATCTTCCTAAGGGATATTCTTGTTTACCTTGAGAGTTTATGAGCTGTGCCTGCCTTTATTCAGTGTGAGTTCATTGGTGAGAATGATGTATACTGGACAAGTATTAAACCAACTGTTTATCACATGCGGGATATAAGGGTAAGGGATCAAACAGAAAATAAATGACAGGGAGACCTCTTGTCCCTTCCATAATCACTCAATAAATGTATGCATTTATTAATTAGACTTGCAGGGTTTCTCTTACATTTGAAATATGCCCCATAGCATCACTGGAAAACAGAAAACATTTTTTTCCCCATAAAAATGTGAAGCACCCTTCAAAAAGTTTTCTGAGCATTTTTATCCCACAGATGAATTAGAAGAGGGTTGGGGAAAGTTGATCTCAGTCCCAGGGAAGACAAACATTTCAAATTTCCTTGTATTCACAAAGTCCTATTTGTTTTCAAAGCGTTACATGAAGTTTGTTGGAGGTGCAATCAACAGTTCGCCAGGAATTCAAAATTCAAACTCTGTCAGACAAACCCTCCAGGCACACTTGGAAAAGGCTACCAGCTAACTACCTTTTGGCTCAAGATATGAAAAACAAGTATGAAAGCTGCCAATATCCATATATTTTATTCAGTTGTTTAATATGAGAGTTAGACTAGGTATGGTGGAGGGAGATTTTTGTGAGCCCACAAAAAGAATACATTTAAGTGGTTAACTTTTGTTATATTAGGGTTTTCTTCATTGACTCAAATTAAGCTCTTACTAGTTTCACAGGTAAGGAAAGCTTCGTGTCCGATAGCATTTGTTAATCTAGCACTACTCCAATCTTGGAATTTGTTCCAAGATTGCAGTCTGAAGATTGTAATCTCCACGTTATTAACTTAACTACATTGATTCACTGGAACGGATCTAACAGTCTCTAATATTCACTGTTTCCATTAATCAACGGGGTCAACTTTTGTCTTCGGTGATGCTGAACAGTCAAGGCACCACTTTTGTGGGGTTAGAGCACAGCAGACAAATGGCTATAATACAGTAGGAAAATAGATATTGCTATAATGTAGGTTCGTTGAAACCTCCTTGACAGCATTCTTCATTTAGGATAAATATAAAAAGTGGTGTAATGAGGCATTACCTTCAGGGATAGCAGAGGTAGTACAGTTAAATAGACCAGCCATGTATGTGTCACATATAGAGTGCCCTACTTTTGGAATAAGATAACCATCAGTTGGAGCCATTGCCCAAAACACAAGCCATATGTGTAGCTTGTCAAAAGATGAGCTATGTGCATTCAGTCCCCAGCAAAACTCCAAACACAGGTGGCTAGATATTGTTTCATGAAGGTGTGATTCTGGCAGAAGCACCCAGGGAAGAGAGAGAGACAAGCAGCCAGAAAACCCAAGGAGACAGCCAAAAAAGTATGATAGAGTATGTTGGAGATAGGCACAGAGCTTGGCAGAGTCCTTGCTAGAAAGAGACTTGGAACTGCCAAAGCAAAGAAACATATGATGGTCTAGGAAACAGACTACTGAGAACATTCTTTTGAATAAGCAGGCTTGCATCAAAGAAATATCTACTATATCATCAATTTCTTCTTGTAATAGAAACAATTCACAAGACCCCTAGTATTAGTTTACTGCTTAGATCAAAAGGGGTAACAAAATGCAAGTAAGCATTTCAGAAAGTCACATCAGAAACTGTACAGGATAGGAGGCAAAAGTTTCACACACCATTTCTCAGAACTCTGCAAATATCTGCAAAAATAGAATTCCAATCACAATGGGAAAACAGATGGAATAAACTTCATCCTCACTAATTCTCCAATAGGGCTGCATTTCTGTAAGGACAGAATTTTGTCCTCTCTCTCAAGCTGAAATGAATTCAAGGTGTTCACTTTTTAGATGGAGACTTACCATAGGCCTTTAGGACTTTCTCCCTAGAAGGAATGATTTGGAGGTCTCTTCATTTTTCTATTGCCACATCCATCAAATCCCTCAGTTGAAGTATTCCCTGTATTTACTTTTTCTTCAAAATACCTTTTCAGTAAATCTATACAAAGTTTTGTAATAAAACCTGAAACAGGATGAAACTCACCTAGTAATTGTATTGTATTACATTCCTGAAACATGGGTCAGGCTTGCAAACTGCTAAACAAGCCAAAGTTTTGAGTGCATTTTTACAGAGTTTTTGGCTATCAAGGAGAGACTTATGTTTATGAATAGTAACCATGTAAAACTCTATTATCTTGCACAATTTTAGATGAACCTCAGGGAAAATAACCAATTCTGACTAAGTTTCACTTTTGCTCAAACCAAAACTCAGAATACGGACTCATTGAAGTCAAAGGCTATGTCTACACTTACGAAAGCTAGTTTGAATTAGTTAATTCGAACTAATTTTAGTTAGTTCGAATTAACTTAATTCAAACTAGCATGGCCCCACTAGAATGCTAGTTCAAACTAGCCATGTCCATGCAGGGCACTTGCTTAATTCGAAGTAGTCAGTTGCATGAAGGTCTATCTGCCAATTAGTTCGAACTAATATGGCCACATTGACTTAATTCGAACTAACTATTTCGAATTAAGGGTTAGTTCGAACTAAGCAATCAAATGTATTAGTTCGAATTAAGGAAGCCCTTAATTCGAACTAATGAAAACCTAGTGTGGCCAAGGCTTAAGTTAGGAAGCTTAATTCGAACTAACTTGTAAGTGTAGACAAAGCCAAAGTCAAAAAAATTGCATTAAATCCCTATGAATGGAAAGCACTAAATTTCACTTAACTCCGTTGCTTATAGTCAACTTTATATTTCAAGGGCATATAATAATTGTATAGAAAGTATCTGTTTGATGGATCAGCAACATTTATGACAAGGAGATTTTTATAAAAAAGTGTCCCAAGGACCCACACATTTGTTGTATATGGTTAGACTCACTAGAATCCTATCTTCCAGGTTGATGAGCAGTAAAATGCAAACTTTAGTAGCTTGTACTTCAATACAAGTAAATTGTTCCAAAATGTAAATACTTTTTCAGTTATAGCCCATCAAACTACAGAGTGCAGTTTTTATGAGACTGCATTTTAATTAAATTTCTTTTTTTGTTTTAAAACACCAATAACCAGGCCCACGGACTGTAAATAGTTATAAAAGATCATTCTAAATGATGTGTTTGTGAGGGAGGGTTTAAAAAAAAAAAAAAAAAAAAAAAGATTTACAGGATGGGTTGAAAGAAGAGTGAATGAATATTTGAAATCTCTTCTATAACCTCTGACAGAATCATTCTGGAATTTCCCCCTTAAAAATCTATTATGTCTATTATGACAAGAATTTCCCATTGCTATTCATAGTTTAGTTTTAAAACAACTTCCTACATATTGTAGATGGACCAATGGTATTTTAAATGAAAATTGCCTCTCTTTTGTAGCCTCAGGCTCAGTTTGCTTTCTGTTATTGTTCTCAATTATTTGGTAAGTACCAACAACCCATACTTGGTGCTGCACAGAACACAGCTGTGTAGACAGTCCAGGCCTGCATATATTACAATGTAAATAAAGTAATTCAGAGAGGTGCTGATTTTTAGAATTGAAGTCAATGAAGCCTTATCTACATTATGAAACCCAACTATTACATTTGTCAGCAGTCAGTTTAGCTGCATCAGCCCAGAGCACAGTTAACAGGCAGGAAAAGAAAAGCACAAACCATTTTCAGCATGCTTTTCAGTTAAACCCTTTTCAGAAGTCAAATCAAAGTTAACCAAGTGCCAAACACTATCCGTGTTTTCATTTGCAACTTAATTATACTCACTGAGGGTATGTCTACTCAACTTGCTGCACCACTGTGGCATAGACATTTACTACAGCATTGGAAGGAGTTCTTCTGTCACTCCAGTGGTGCAGCCAGGTGGGGTCTGCTCGCTGGCCCCCTCATGTTCTATTGTGGGCCGGGCAGCTCCCGGTCACATGACCAGAAGTTGCGATCAGGCTCACCCACCGCAGCACCCAGCAGCACTGTGAATTTCTCTGCCACAGTTGCAGGGCCTGGCTAGCAGTTGGAGGCTGCGGCTGCAGGAGGAACAGTCCCAGGGCTGAATTAACTATCCTGAGGGGCCTGGGCCCCCCACCACTGCACAGACCCCTCACTGGGGGCTGGGGCCAGACAGCACTCATCTCACCTTGCCTCGCCTCGCCTCGCCTTGCCACGCTCTGTCCACGGGGTGGGAGGGCCAGCTGGTGCATGGTTCAGGGCCCTCCAATACAACCCCAAGGCCATGTGCCCTGGAAGGCTGCCACGGAGGCTGCAACATGAGCCAGCCAGCCCCACCCCCCAGAGAGAGCAAACAGGGGCTGGCCCGCTCCAGGGAGTGGCCAGCTGGCCCAGGGGTGGGGCAAGTGCTCAGAGCCCAGCCTCTGGCCCCAGGGCCCCACCTCCATCCCCAGCACCAATAGGGCAGGAGGTCTCTCAGCACTCCTGACCTGCCCGTGCTGAGCAGGGCCAGATTATTGCAGGGATTTTAGGGGCTGGAGCCTGGGCCCTCTTTTTGGCCAGGGCCCGGGTCTTAAACCCCTGTGATAATCCAGCTCTGAGTAGTGCTGGTGCCTCTGTTCCACTCATGGCTGCTGGCCATGTTCTGCAGCTGTGGCAGAGGAATTTGCACCACTGCTGGGCACTGAGGTGGTGGGCCTGATCTTCAAGAGAGTGGGCTCCGGCCCACCCATGGCTATGTCCCTGTATCACTCTACTAAAACCACCTCTCTAAGAGGTGAAAACTGGGTCAAAGAAAGACTTCTTCCATCAACCTAGCAGTACCAACATCAGGAGTTAAGTCAGCCTAACTATGTCTCTCACAAGTGTAACTTTTCACATCCCTGAGTGATATAGCTGGGTCAACCTTACTTTCTAGTATAGAACAGCTTCAGATAAACGGAGTGCTGACAACTACATGCAGTATCAGTTTAGTTTGGTAGTGTAAACAAGGCTGGAAGGTAGGGAGAACTCTCTACTTCTAAAGAACAGGGCCTAAAATGGATAAAGCTCGAAACATTTGGAGGTTCAATTTGAATAAGCAGCCAAAATCTCAGCTGCTAATTCAAACTTTATGGAAACGGCTAGAAAGTAAAAGATGAGAATGGACATAAACTTACTCATGATTTCAGAAGTGCAGGTTCACAGAAATAGAAAATGGATTTTCTACATATTTTTCTAAATATTTTTGAATCTCAAAATAGACTGGCTCAGGGTTTAGGTAAATACTGAACTCAATTTTTATTTTGCCCAAACAAAGTCATTCATTATCTATTCCTTATTTTTATCTAGAATGATTTTATATATATATATATATAATTTTAAATGGTTTTCTTCTATAATACCTGTGATAGTTCACTGATAAATACATTGATTTTTTTAAAAGGTAATTTAAATAAAACACATAGAAAAAGTACCACAAAGCCAGATTCTGCTACTCTAATTATAAACAATTTAGTTTCAACATTTAAGAGTGTATAAAGTTAAGTAAATGCATATATATATTGGCTGCAGATTCTGAACCATACATCAGCTGTGATTTAGATATTAAAATGTGACTTCTGAATCATCATCTATATAATGTACAGTACTTTTCAGATAGGGAAATCAAGGAATTGGGCAGGATTTTGCTGCAAGTGGTCACATAGTGTAGCTCTGGCAAAGCCAGAGGATGGGATTTTCAGAATGCTTCATTGCACAATTAGCCTGGCACCCAGGTCTGAGCTCTGTGGTAGCTTACCCTTGGTGTGAGCATCCCCCACCGCAAATCCTTACCTGTGTATGGTGTCCTCCGTGTGTCTCCACTTGCCACTGTGTGTGGAATGGTACATCCCATGGCACTTAGTGCCAAAACACTCCAAGATTCTTTCTCACTCATTTGTTGCATGCAGCGTAGTTTTAGCCATGCCGGTACCAGGATATTAGAGAGACAAGGTGCATGCAGCATTATCCTTTTTTTCTTGTTTTTAAGTTGGTCCAATAAAAGATATTTTCTCATCCATCTTGTTCCCCGAGTCAACTATGTCAGTTTTGGGAGAACTTGTATAGCCTTCCAAAGGAATTCTGGGAAGGCGTTGAAGAGCTGCCAGCACACAAGTGATTGTGCTTAGAACCTCACAATAAAGAGTACTGCCAATGGCAAATGTTCAAAACTCATGAGATTGTATACGAATAATAGATTTGGTGTTCTTGATTTGTCTTCTGTTTTTTGAGCCTTTAGGGTACACTGGGGTCACATTTTGAAGCTTTCTCCATAGCCATGAAGGCTGAAATCATCCCATATCCACTTGACTTCAGGAACCGGGGCTCTAAGGAAAACAATAATTATCATGAGACTCATGACAAAATCATGAAAGCTGGCAACTATGCAGTAAAGATGGCGTGTTCCAGCCCAAGTGAAAATAGAGCGGGTTCTATCCCATACTCCCTGTTCTGTAAACTTGCCCTGGCCCAGAGGTTTTTCTGTGTGGATAGTAGGGAGATTTGGGTTATTACCCAGATAAAGGTTTGGCTACCCACTACAAAACAATAGAGCTTTAATGATATCAGTAGAATTAAAGCGTTACAACTTTCCTAGCATGGACACAGTTACATTATTATAAAGATGCTTTATACTGATGTAGCTTTGTCTACATAGGAAGGCGAATAGCTATATTAATATGTCACCTTTACAACAATATAACTGCATCATATTAATGTAATGCATTAAAATATCTCTCCAAAGGAAGTCTTGCCCCCAAGGTCTTCCTGAGGCTAAACTCATTTGTAAAGAATAATTGTCATTTCCCTCCTCTCTGCCCTCTTTATTTACAGCACAGTTCACAGATCCTGCAGCAGCAGCAGCTGCCTGCCACTCAGTTTATATTCCACCTCTTTGTATCAGCTCTAGGAGAGAAGAGCAGGAAAGGAAATGGTCATGTGAAAATAACACTCCCCATCCCCCACCAATTCCTCTTTAGAAACTTTTCTCATTCTCCTGCAGCGTGGTGTGGGGGGAGAAGAGTGCCTGATTTCACAGTCAACACCTGTGAAAACACCAACAGAGTTGAGATTTTCATCCCCTTAGCAAACCTTCATCAGGCCTTTGTTTGGCTGCCTCCAGACACAGGCTTTGTTTATCTGTCCTCTCAGGCCATTTCAGCTGTGACCGTTTGAAATTAGGCCATTATTTGCCATTCATATACAGTGCAAAGAATAAATAGGAATAGAGATCACACAAAAAGATGGGGGCAGGGGAAAAGTCTGGAATGGAGAAGGAGGAAGCAGCTTCCCTGGAGAACCTTTCAATTGTTTTTATCCTTTTGCTGAATAGTCCTGTGAGGCTTCCTTTGACTCACCAGTGGTGATAGATTAAAGAAAGCCCCGAGAGTCCCTTGTGTTCTCTATTGATGCTCCAGATGTGTCTACTCATGAGGCCTTTCACTTACATTGATACTACATAGCTGAACTACTAAGCCTCTTAAATGTTCATTAACACTCAGCAAACCCTCCTTCCTCCAAAGTTTTGCATAATTTGTGAGCCAAACAGATATTGTCACATAGTTCCAGCTCAGTATGCCTTACACTGATACAGAGGACTGTAATTATGGAGTTTCATGTTTGACCATTAAGATTTTATGGTCTGGCCTTTGTTGATCTAATCTGAAATCATGAATTTTGCAGGAATCTTTGTTATCACATATATCTTTAAATCACATAGTGCTATAAGTGTTTATGCAGAATTTCTCATTGATTTCAATGGAGGTCTCTGCTCAAAAACTGATGATGTGGTAGGATATGGCTCTTTGAGCTATTAACCCATCACTGAACTTAAATTCTAATCAAATAAGCTATTGTAGACTTGTCTAAAAATAAATTTAATTAACCAAGTAATTTATATTTTGTTTTATAAATAACAACTCTTCCTGTTGGTTTCTGAATCATTTACCCTTCGTAGCCTGAGTTTTAGACTTGCTATTTATTCAGGAAAACAAGTGGCAGACAAAATCCATATATTATATCTCTTCATACATATCATTCAGACTTTTCAGAGCAGACGTAGTAGAATAAAAAGTAGTAAGAAACCAACTTCAAAAACGTTGTGGGTTTGGTTTAACTAAGAGGAAGGATGGTCCAGTGGTTAAGAAACTTGCTTAGGACTTTGAAGACATTGATGTAAGCCCCTGCATATGGATATGTCACAACATCTCTGGGTCTCAGTTCCCAGTCTGTAAAATGGGGTTAATACTTCCTTACCCTAGAGGGAATTAAAGACTGAGAGTTGATCAAGTACTACAATAATGGTGCAGTGTATTTTAGACAGATAAATAAGTACCAGAAGTTCGAATGTTTATCCAAATGTTAGAAGCCTCTTGAGTAGTTCTGCAAAACTGAGCTGGAAATTTCACATAAACAGGCCCTTGTGAGAAGTCTCCCAGCTTTCTGTCAGGCTGGAAATACCACACCCTCTCTCATACAGACATTTTAGCACTCCCGTGTGTGGTCCCAATCAGAACCCAGAGATTAGTCATGAAAATGAAAAATAATTGGGGGGAAAAATAAATGATGTAGTTTAAAACTGTAAGCGTTAAAATGGTTTTGGCTGTGATTGTAAAAAATGCCTAAGAGAGTTGGGTGGCTAATTCAAAGGTATTTTTGGCTTCTAATTATCTAAACTTTACCTGAACTACACTTTGTGTAACTTGAAAACTTCTCTTTGGACTGAAGATGCTTCAATGAAAGATATTAAATTACTCACCTTGTCTATTAAAAGGAAAAAACTCAGTAGAATATTATGTTTTCAAAATATCATTGTGACTTTTTTTTTGTGAATTTCTATGGCATTTTGTGCCTTTTTTTCATTTTTAAATTGGTTACAAGACATAGGAATGGGGAGAACTACCTAGTTTGATAGGTGGAAGTAATGTTATTGCATTATGCAATTCTGCTATGGAAAAGAAACAAAATAGGGCAGGTAATTCATAATGAATAAATTGATGATTTTTGCCTTTTCTTCTAGTCATGAACACTGGTAATTTTCTCAGAATTATTTATAATTTGAAATTATTCTCTGATGGCTGGATTCTAGCACCTTTTATTCATTAACTCTGTAAATAATCCCACTGAAGCCAGATACTATTATTCAAAATGAGTCAGAACGGCAAAAACTGCCCCTCAAGGATTCTTATGAATAGTTTTTGGTCTGTACTCAATTTGTTGTGAGTGCTTAATCTAAATTCATTCTGTTTTGGTTAGAAACACAGATTACAGGGATATTTCTGATCCCTATCAGGATGAGCATAATGGTTGGAAATCAGTTTTCCACTAATAACACCTGCAATTATGAGCCCCCCAAAAAGAGTCACTTGAACCCCTGTCAATCAAGTTTCACACAGGTTCATTTTGTAATTTTTTTTTTTTTGCATTATTCTTGCTCTGTGCTGATCTAATTAATTCCGTCCTGCTGCAGATTCCAGTCCAGATCTCCTTTCTTGCCCATGGTCACATAAAGAACATATTGGGCCAGTCCCCCTGGATTGATGCCATTTGCTTGCCAGTTGTCAAGGTGGGCTGAAACCCTGGCTTTCATGGATGTCCAGATAGTCCCCCAGAAATGCCTTCTTTCACCTGTGCAGGGATCTATCTTCAGTAACACAGGTTTTGAATACCTTGAGGGTTGATTTCAGAATATTGCTATCACTTCACTTGGCCTGGAGCCACACAGCTTGTCAAAAAAGGCAAATTATTTTTAAAAAACCCTTTAATACAAGTGTTCTGAGCAGCCTTGCCCAGAAGCCCATCTGCAGTGGTAGTGGATAAGATTGCTAAAATCTGAACGACACATCCACCTTTGTGATAGTAGACCCATATCTTGGTGATGGTAGTGACCTAGAACTGGGGAAAAAAATTTGGACCGATACATCATTTAATGAAAAATGCAGCTTCAATAAACCTGAAAGTATTGATTAATTTGACCCAAATAGTTTCAGATATTCACAAATTGGCTAGAGGAAGAGGAGGAAAAGTTGCTGTCTTCTTTTCCTTTCCTCCTGCCTCCCCCAGTGGTTATGACACTCATCATCTGGGATGTAGGAGACCCAAGACTGAATCCTTCCTTTTGGCACATACACTAAGTGGCCCTTTTCAGTTCACAAATTCTGAAAAATTTAGATTGAGTTCAACCCAAACCAAAGATATTTCCCCCCCAATACTTCGGAACTGCCATCCAGCTGAAAAATAGGTTGTTCATCCAACTCTAGGGTTAGCAAACAGAAAGGGTTTGTTAATTGCCTTGTACTTCGAATAGGTGATTATGTGCAATGTGAGTACAAAAAGAGTGTAAAATACAGAACAGTATCATTTTATAATCACTTTGCATATGTGAAAATGACCACCAAAGGGCCAGGTAGTGGAGAATTGGGCCCAAGCTATTCTCTGCCTGAGTTTCAGTCATTGGCACTGGAAGAGCTGGAAGAGCGCATGATTTGATTATGCTTTGCAAATTGCACCCAGGTCTTTCTGAAATGGTGATGGCCCTATGGGTGGTATTGTATACAAAGGAAAAATTTCAAATGACTCCCTTTGAGAAGGCAGTGTGACAGTTCAGCTTAAAGAGGCAATTGTCCAGCACCTTCTCTTAATGCAAACAATCTAAGATCACCCTTTTGGGGTAAGGTTTGAAGTATGGTAGCAATATCTCGAGTCCATCTGCCCTTAGGCAGGATTATGGCACAGGAATTAAATAGTTGTGTTAGTAGAAGTTCTCTTTTTTGGTAATGGATGAACAGACTAGGTGAGCCTACTTATCTTTTAGGCCAGACACTGCTTTTAATATCAATACCCATAGTATTTTGTTGACACACATGCAGACTCTCAGAGCAAAGTTTTGTGTGTTTCTATTCCTTTTCTAAAAGATTGTTCATCTCACTCAGTGCTGTCTCAGGCAAAGTTCTATTCAGTCACCAAGAGCTGCACCTGCTGGAAAAAAAATAGGGAAGGAAAGCAAGGACCCAGTCCAACAGCCAATAATGGTGTGGAACCATCAACCTATGGTAGCAATGAGGCAATTAAATCCCCCACAATTGGGCTCTAGATGTTTCCATATAGCACTCTCTTAACTATTGCAGTTAGGTAAATAATCACATTTGAAAACAAAATACAAACACAAACAATTTCTACTGCTCCTTCTTGTCTCTTCTGCCCTTTTAAAAGAAACAGTGGGAAAATAATATTTCCCACCCTTTCAGTTTCCTTTATTCTTTGAATGAGGATGAAAATCAAAGCACATAAATAAATAAGAATTGTGATTCACATGTAGTATTTCTGTAAAAAAGTATTACAGAAACATAACATTCTCTTCAACACTTCCTATGAGAAAGAATGAAAGGACAGAAGGGTAGAGTCAGAATGAACCATTCTTCGCTTCCTTTGACCTCTCAGAAGTCTCTGTGGATGAGCCAAACACAGCCAAGCTTCCGAACTTTTTCAGAATGTCTGATAGGGTAAAATCCCAGAGCAAGACACTATGTATGTAGCGTTATCTCTTTGGAAGCCACAGCATTCTTGTTGGCAAGTTAAGGAAGTATGGGTTGGATGAATGGACTGTAAGGTGCATAGAAAACTGGCTGGATCATCGGGCTCAGCAGGTAGGAATCAATGGTTCAATGTCTAGTTGGCAACCAGTAACGAGTGGAGTGCCCCAAGGGTTGATCCTTGGGCCGGTTCTGGTCAACATCTTTATTAATGATCTGGATGATGGGATAGATTGCGTGCTTAGTAAGTTTGCAGATGACACCAAGCTGTGGGGAATGGTAGACATGCTGGAGGGCAGGGACAGGATTCAGGGAGACAAAGACAAATTGGAGCATTGGGCCAAAAGAAATCTCATGAGGTTCAACAAGGACAAGTGCAAAGCCCTGCACTTAGGACAGAAAAATCCCATGTACTGCTACAGATTGGGGACCGATCAGCTAAGTAGCAGCACTGTAGAAAAGGATGTGAGGGTTATGGTGGATGGGAAGCTGGATATGAGTCAACAGTGTGCTCTTGTTGCCAAAAAGGCCAATGGCATATTGGGCTGGATCAGCAGGAGTGTTGCCAGCAGATCAAGGGATGTGATTATTCCCTTCTGTTTGGCACTGGTGAGGCCTCATCTGGAATACTGTGTCCAGTGGAGGGCAACGAAAATGATTAGGGGGCTGGGGCATATGACTTATGTGGAAAGACTGAAGGAACTAGGCTTATTTAGTCTACAGAAGAGAAGACTGAGGGGGGATTTGATAGCAACCTTCAGCTACTTGAAGGGGTGCTCCAAAGAGGAGGGAGCTAGGCTGTTCTCAGTAGTAACAGAGGACAGAACAAGGAGCAATGGTTTCAAGTTACAGCTGGGGAAGTTGAGGTTGGATATTAGAAAAACTTTCTCACTAGGAGGGTGGTGAAGCATTGAAATGGGTTACCTAGGGAGGTGGTGGAATCTCCGTCTTTGGAAACATTTAAGGCCTGGTTAGACAGTACCCTGGCTGGGATGATTTAGTGGAGCGGTCCTGCTTTTAGTAGGGGGTTGGACTAGATGACCTCATGAGGTCCATTCTAACCCTAAGATTCTGTGATTCTAAGCTTGTAGGGAACTTTCCCTTATAAATTAATACTAATAAAGGACCCAAATTACTGCTCCATGTCTTCAAAATCCCACTGAAGGAAGTCTGGGGTGGCAAGGCCATTGCAGCATCGCTCTTGAGAAATTTGGGACACAGTGACTTGGGATATACCACTGGGACTCTGGACATCCTGGGAAACCAAGCACACTGTAGGATCCTTCAGATTTTCCCACAGGTTTTAGCAATAGCCACAGACTGGGGAGAGGGAGAGAGAAATAACACACCCTGGCTGCTGTCTGGGTGGGTAAACCCTGTTACCCCAACAGCATAAGGCAGTGAAAATTCCATGTTCTGAAGCCCCAGACAGCCCCCCAGTCACGCCACTCACCACCCCGGGCCAGCCTGGGGCCAGATCCTGCCACCGGTGGCAGCTCCAGAACCCTGGCCAGGGCCTGATACTGCTGCCATGGTGGCCGCTCTCTGCCTCCCCTCTGAGCAGGAGTGGGCCCTCAACGGGGAGGCAGAGAGCAGCCAACCAGGGGAGGCAAATTTTCCCCTGGCCTCTAATAAACTCTTCCCCTGTTCTTAAGGCAGCTGGTGTTTCCGCCTAATGCTGCCTCTGCCATGGCTTATTCAGCAAAAGTACATGGTAAGAGTGTAATTTAATTGGCATTGGTAATGGAAAATACTAGTGCAAGTAGATAGTGGAAGTATCGTCAGATACTTACCTGGTGCGTGTACGCTTAGTTTGATAAGTCTCAAGTTACTTTTTCAGTTTTCTTTTTATTACTTTTGTTGTTTAATTTGATTTACCTAGCTGCTTGCAGAACTACAAAACTTTGTTTCTGTGTGAAACATTTTTGCTATTTAAGATAGCATGACACCAAATCAAAACATATAAAGATATTTCCATAAGTGTTAGTAAGCTTAATTTTAGTTGATTAAAATCTTACAACTCTGAATAGTCCCAAAGTAGATTTAAAAGAATATATACATATTTTCCAAAACATGGTATGGGACTAGTGAAACACTATATTTTGTTGGCAAACACTTACAAAGATTTAAACCTTTAATCAAATCTGGATAAATGCTCCAGTTTATACATTGTTTAGGAGTTAATCAGGACTTTCCATACAAACCTGTTTCATTTTAATAATAGTTTGAAATTTTTATATACAGTATTCTGTACAATACAATCTTCTACTGTTCTGATTTGGCTTCTGTTATGGCCAGAGTGAAGTCAGTACTATTAATATTCAGCTTGCTCTAGAGTCTAGAAATGTTTTAAAACATTTTATATCCCCCTCTTTGTGTTTCTTCTTCCCTACCTCTTGCATAAGATCTGGAAGATGCCTCTAGAACAGTAGGCAGGCACAGAACTTCGATTCAGAGCTAATTTCCCATCACCATTCTCCTGTAAGAATGCCACTTTTATGCAGCAATTTCTCTTTATAAGCCTCGGAAAGGACATCCTGAAATTGTTTCCAGAAGTGTACAGATCAGTTCAAAGGTTTCCTTCAGCCCCACCATCAAGGTGAATTAGTCTTCTGTGAAAATTAAAACCAAGTCTGTCTAGTCATGAGATATTGCCAGGTTGCTAATCATGACACTGTGTGAGGTTACATATTTACAAACACATGGTATCTTTAGCTCAGGAGCCACTGAGTTATACTTCCGATAAAGCATAGTGGTGGAACACTGTCTTAAGCTTATTTAATAAGCATTACTGCCCTCTAGTGGTAACATGGCAGCCTAATTAAACAACAGCAGCACGAGCCAAGCTTGTCACAGATTCAGAAATGAATTAATACAAATTTAGGTTAGAGTTTTTAAATGAATGGGAATTATGGAGCTGCAGCAACTCTAAAAATCAGGACACTTACGTACCTACCTTTATGCAGCCAAGATGCAAAATCTTCTAAGTTTTATCTGTATATATGAATCTCAAAGGTTTAAGCCTCAATTAGAATAATTTGGGATGGATTCACAAATTAGAAGTTCTTTGCACAGCTAAAGCGGGGACACAATGATGCACAATTGTGCTTCCCTAATTGTGAGACCCATCTGTGCCAGACTTTAGCTAGTCTAATTTGAGTCAATTGCCTTAACCTCAAGAAGCATTTATGGCATCAGGGTCTTGCTGGGTTAAGGAATGACCATCACCTGACCCTTCCCCTCCACCAGAAACCACAAGATGTGGTATAACAGTCTTTGCAATACAATGTAGACCCAATATAAGGAAAGGATCCATCAACTTCTGGGAGAACTTTTGAAGAGAGATCTGACAATTTTAAGACGCTTTGTGCCATTAAAACTGTACATGATAGCCAGTAAACAGTACACAGTTCGCCTTTCTGTCTGAAAAGATATGGGGCCTACAGAAAAATCATGATGGGAACTTTCCATTGATTTATTTACTCATTAAAACACTGTTGTTACGGGCTGGGTTAAACCTAGCTGAAGCTATTGGGTGCAACCACCTTCCCCCTTACAATATAATAGAAACAGGTATGCTCCTTGAAACAATAATGACCTTTGCTCAGAACAAAGGCACATTCTAGATCACTCAAGAATTTGAGTTACATGGGTGGAATACTTCTCTGGGTATTGATGGAAAGAGTTTTTTGGGAGTTGAGTGGGAGACAGAGAAACTAATATTAACAGAGAATGGCAGACTTCATCTGAACAAGCATGGTAAGTGACTATGAGAGAAGTCTTGAGAGGAGACTTTTTGAGTAGGTATTGGCTGAGAAAGGTTGTGAGCAAGGAAACTGTCTCCATTTGTTTAGTTCTTCCTGTGGTCCAGGAAAGAGAACTTGGTACATTCTTTGTAACTCATCAGGTTGTGTCAAAAGTACCTGCCTCCATCATCAATTTCTCCTCCTAACTAGGACAACCTACAAGATCCCAAATGTTTGGCTAGTTGCTTGGGTCCAAAGGAGTAACACTTAAGATGAAGAAAAAGATTGCTTCATAATAGTCTAAGGATACCTGAATAAGGACAAAAGGGAACTTCGTATAAATGGAACTTTTGACCAGTAGGTGGCCATTGCCTTGATTCTTGTACTTCTCAAGTTTAATAGTGCTGCTAATACTGAACTAAAATATTATAGTGTTCCTGTCTCCAGACATTCTGGAGATTGCATAATAATATCATAATTAACAAAAAACATTATAAAACACAAATGCACACAAAACAGCAGTGACCTCAAAGTACAAAAAAGAAAAGCCAATCTGTGGGGTACTAGGTCTGCAGCATGCCAGGAAGCCATTTTTGCTTTCAGCTATCACTTTGGCTTCATATAGATTTTGGAAAGTAAACATACGAAAAACCTCTGACTTCAACGTTATCAGGATCTCATTTTGTTTAGGAGAAGTTGTGAGAGGCTGGGAAGGTGAGAGGGAGAGAAAAATTCAATTATAAAGTTAGATGTCGTGTGTATATTTCATATGAAGAACATGCACTTCTGCTAAATTAGTTGCTCAAGGCTGTTCTTATATCTGTAACACAAAGCTCTCCCTTTCCTTCAGCAAGAAACGTGCACATTGAACTTGACTGATTCCTGAAAAAACCATGGCCATGATTTTCAAAAGTGAGGTGTGTTTTAAAACACTTTAAAGAGAAAATGCTGAGCATCCATGCATTCAAATCAGGCCCTTTTAAGATGTCAAGTTGGAAACCCAGATATTGAGGTGCCAAAATTATTAGGTTTTTTTTCCCCTCCAACGTCTTGGTTCATACATTCACATGGTAGAAAAGAGATGTTTGAGAACCCAGAGTAGCTTTACAAGCTCTATCATGGCTTGTAAGGTTTGTCAAATTTCTAACTCCATGCTGTTCACCCATCCTTAGTTTATAATTATTCTTAAAATGCAGATTTTGTTTATATTTTAATGTGTTATTTGCTTTGATTAGTTATTTTAAATAATGAATTTGCATTGCATTGTAGATTCACTAGGGCTTGTTTTTTCTACTCAACACTATTGTTCAGTAATTAATTTTAATAGAAAAATACACTTTAAATGATCATTAACACATCCTTCTGGTATAGAATCAGTATGGGTACATGTTCTTTTTCATTTGCTTTATTCTAATGTGCCTTAGAACCTTGTATCATGTAGATAAGATGAGTTTGTTACTGATTTCCCATTTTTAAATATGTCAGACAAACAATTGTACTAGCAAAATGCTTGCTGCGTGAATCTTCCTTACAATTGGGAATAGTAATCATTGTAATGTAGTGGCATGTTTGTGATCGTTCAATGGGGGGCAAAGCAAATCCAGACTACTATCTAATGCTGGAGAGAATGGGTAATATCAGATTAGTATACTATTGCCCTCTGCTGGATTAAAAAAAAAAATCAGACCTAATTATGTAGTGTCCTCCACTGGCATGATTCAGATGTTTGCAATTATCTTGCCTTCAAATAGATGCCAAAGAGGATAAAAAAATACTAAAACTAAAAAAATACTAATACTTCTGGTAGCTTATGAGCTGAACATTCTCTCATAGTTTAAAATCTAGAGACAGGGGGTATTGGAGAGTCATTGAAAGTTCTTTGTTCTATGTTGAGTGTATAAAAATCAGGGTGTCTGTGTATTCCTGTACTTAACAGTTAACTATCGTTTTGGAGCTGTGAGAACCTCAGAGCCCAGAGAAGGGGTCCTACCTTAGCTGTAGGGAGAAAGTAATGTTATGGCTAATGCATCAGGCTACCACAGGAGCAGCAGATGGTATTCACTCAAGAATTCTCAATGAAGTCAAATATAAAATTGCTGAACTATTAATTGTAGTATGTAACCTATTTCTTAAATACGTCTGTATACCAGATGGATGAAGGAAAGTTAATATAATGCCAATTCATTAAAATGTCTCCAGAGGCGATTATTTAAAAGTCTCCAGAGGTGATTCTGGCAGTTACAAGCTGGTAGCCCTAACTTCAATAAGAAGCAAATTGGTGAGGCGTGATTTCCCTTTACAAAAGCCATGCTGACTCTTTCCCAACAGATGATCATCTACGGGTCTGATAATTCTGTTGAATTAATCTATTAGAATTCTTTGATAGAGTCAACAAGCATGGTGACAAGAGTGATCTGGTGGATCACTTTGACTTTCAAGAAACCTTTGACAAAGTCCACAGCAAAAGCTTGTAAGCAAAGCGAACAGTCATGGGATGAGAGAAAAGGTCCTTATAAGGATCAGTAACTGATTGAAAGATAAGAAACCAAGGGTAGGAATAAATGGAGAAAGTGAATAAGGAAATATTATTTACCCTATCACATAACACAGGAACCAGAGGTTACCCAATGAAGTTAATACTCAGCAGGTTTAACAGCTTCTGTATCTAAGATCTTCACACAACACCCAATCAACCTGTGGCACTCGTTGTCATGGGATGTTGTGAACGGTGAAAGTGTTATTGAGTAAAAAAAAATCAGATAAGTACATGGAGGAAAGGGGTATTAGCTAAAATGGTCAGGGCTGTAACATCATGTTCCAGGTGTCCCTAACTCTGACTGCCAGAAGCTGGGATTGGATGACACGGGATGGATCACTCAGTAGTTGCCTTGTTCTGTTCATTCCCCCTGAACCATCTGTCACTTGCTGCCATTGAAAGGCAAGATATTGGGCTAAATGAATTATTGGTCTGATCCAGAGGAGTCATTCCTATGTCCTTATGTTGGTTGTTCTTGCATTGTTTTGTAAATAAAAACATTACAAAATCCTTTGGTCCCTCTGCTGAGCAGAAATTTCAAGGCCTTTTAGATTTTTCTTCTGAACAGAGATGGTCAATCAGCATTCAGGCAGTCTCATCTTTCAGGACTTTCAGCCAAAACACCAATGCTTAGGAAGTCACTAGGCACCAGGAACAGAATTAAACTAGCTAGATTAATACACAGTGAAAATTCTCTTGCTATTTGCAACCGCTCTCCCAAGCCGATGACAATACAGTTTTTCTCCAAAGAGTGAATAACTTATAAACTATGTAAAAGTGCCATAACAATACACATAATAAAATGGATCTGCTTCAAAGAGTTTACAGTTTAAGGGTTAATTTGTAGTTTTTGAGATAATGCATTGTTGCACCACATCAAAGAGCAGCCCAGGAAGCAGATTCAAGCTCTTTCTTAACTTCCCCCTTACTTCACAAGGGCAGGATTCGCTAACAGGCCTATATCTGGCATAGTGTGTACTTCCTTCAGAACACCACTGTAACTCTCCTAGCACTATAGCCCTGAAATCTCAAGCTGGGACTTCTTCCTGAGATTTTCTTCCAGTTTAGATGTTGACTGTCACTGGTGAGTGTGCCTCAGTGGGTCACAGTTGAGGACACTAGATTCAGGACAAATTGCTGAGAAATGGGCCTGACCCACCCAAGACAAGTGGTTATTCTTCCATAAGACATACCAAGCCAGTAACAAAAGAAAACTTCTATCTCTGGTTTAACTTCTATCTCTGGTTAAGAAGAAGTCAGAAATGTGGTTTCCTTAGGTGTCATAGCTCTTATTTCACCACCAAGACACTAGACTTTATGATGAGTGGTTATTTAAAACGAATTTCATCAAACAAAGGATTCTTCTGATCTCAAGAGATCAGTCACATAGCCAGGTCAATATACAACTCAGATCTTACCTAATAATCATACTGTTGCCAATCCTTTAGTATTTAATATCTAAAGGTTCATTTATAGGGAATCAGAAAGAAGAATTAAAATGGGCAAAGAATCACATATATACAATCGTTGCAAAGTTCTCGGATCAGATGTGGAGCTGTGATGAAACAAAATTCTAATTTACAAAGTCTCCAGAAATTATCCTAAGAGCTTAGGGGTCATCAGTTCTTGTTTAGAGCTTCTTTGTTAGAAAATTACAAACTCAAAATGGAGTCCATGGTCACATGAGCAAATCACATGCATGGATGAGGCACAGAACCAGCCATTGCCAATATTGTGGCTAAAACATCCCCAAGAAGGCCATTGGCTGAGGACAGGATTTTTCTATGGTCTATTGTGCAAGTCAAGTATCTTTTAATGGGTCATTAACTTTCATATTCCATTCACAATGTGCTGTCTGGTTTCAAAGTAGATTGTAGCGGGTGGGTGTTACTCTGGAATACAGCATGTATGTAGGATGACAGTATATAATCAATATCTATAACTTCCTATACAAAAATAATGATATAGGCATATAAACAAGATAACCATACTCAGCAAATCATAACTTTTCCACTGGCACCTTATATGAGTTTTTGCACGAGATTTGTTGTAACTGTATAACAGTGGCAGCAACAATTTATATGCACGGTCATATTTTAATCATACAGTCTCACACTAGCACAACCATGAAACAGCAATTTTCATATATACACAGGAGTGAGGATTGACTCATGGCCCTGGCCTGTATTCACTGCAAGTAAAGCTAGACAGATGCATTTTGCCCTGTAAAAAGTGTGCAGCCTGAGAGAGAATGCTTATGTGAGCTGCCACTATGGAGTATACGTCTGTACCTCCCTACCAAGCTGTAATAATTATATATATGTATAGATAATTTCCATTACACAGAGGGCTGTATATATTTTGCTATTGATATCTATAGGAGCAGTAGGGATCCATTTTTTCTAGACATTATAAGTGGTTGCTACTTAATACTGTTTGGTGTTGGATAAAACCTTGTTATGAATTGAGTTAAAACTGCGTTGGGGCAGATGTGTGAACTCCCCCTTCAGAAAACATAAATGTAAGCATTAGACAGAAAGTGCGTGAAATATCCTGCTTTGCCACTTTGTGTGTGTGAGAGAGACAAAACACTGAAAAGTGACAAAGATAGAGGAAGGAGTAGAGGCAAAAAGTAAGAAAACCAAGCAATATCCTGTGAACACAGTGAAGGAGAGGTTTGGGGTCTGTTAGCTAAAGAGGCGTAGGCTATATGCTAAGGAGATGCTTCCTTTCTTCTTGGTTCCTCCTGCCTTCTGAGAAGCATGACTGCTATATCCTTGAAAATAAACAAGATTTCAACAAAGAAAATACCAGGGTACATCAGTTTTTACTTGCATCTGGCAAATTCCCAGGGCCCTGAAATTTGACTAGCCACGTGGGTCCAGTTAATTTATGTAAGGATTAGCCAAAATAAAGCACACTTCCAGTGGGGCAGGTGAGGCTGAGGCTTATGTTGTATGGTAAAGCCTATGCTCAGTTACATTGTGCGAATGACTTCGTCACATTTGCTGCAATTTAACTATTCTGCTATAACAGTTATTGTTGCTCTTACATTTTACTTATGGTCCTTTTAACCCGTTATCATATGCATTTGTGTATGTTTTATAAAGCTAGATAAAATTAACTAATACAGCCTCTAATTACTGCTTTTTAAAAATAAAATGCTTTTGCGCTGCAGAAGCACTTTATGATAAGGACCAGTATACTGCAGTATAATTTGTGCATGGCAATGCACACTGTTATGTGTAACTACGTAAGATATCAAAAATAAAGTGAGAAATGTAAAGTTGGTACTTTTCACTTTTGTCTGTGCTTTGTCTGAATCTGTTAGTCCCTTTCTTATGGTTCATCTATCAGCTATTTTTAAGAATGGAACCTTACTGAGTAGTCTCAATACCATTGACAGCCAAGCCAGTAAAATGTGTGTCCGGAAACAAACTTCTGGGTGTGGCTTTTAATATGATAGAAACTCTCAGGAGGACTGAGATTTTTCTTATCATTAATGTTCACAGCAAACAGGTGACTGTAAGTACAGGTTTCACTGTCTGTTTATAATAGCTGAATTTATTAAAGCTGATCAGAAAATTGGCTTTTCTCCACCAATGGAAAATTCTAACTGTTTAGTATAATTTTTCAGCCAAACTTTTTTTTTTCTCTTTAATTTGGAAATGCTGCTGTGGTCTCTCATGGAAATTGTGGTTTGGGAGCAAGAGGCACTGGGCCTTCTCTTTAGGCCAGGCTCCTTAATTGGACTACATCTGCATCTGCCACATTGCATCACTCTCGCCTCATAATGAGGGCATGGAGGAGCACCGTGGGACTCAGGTTGTGGTGCATCGTGGGAGATGTAGGGGAGTCCAGTCCATAGAGGAGAGCCCAGCCAGGGAGCCCAGCCCAAAGAGGAGAATGCTGACATGAGGAAACTGAATCGCAGTTATTGTGATGCATCATGGCAGGACAGCTGTACCAAAATATTTGGGATTTAGTTGTTTTTTCCAATCAAAAAATAGCTCCATAGAAAGCTGATGTATTCTTTAAAATAATATCTTCTTGACAGAAAATTGGGTTTTTGACAAGTCATTTTTTAGTGGCAAATTTTCAATCAACTCCAAATGTTATTTATAGTTCTGGACAATAAATAAATTGGACAAAACATTTGTATTATTTGCTATGCAGAAATGGAATGGCTGCCAGATGGTTAACAGGACTTTTGAAATGCACAGAGCTACCTGTGTTATTTTGATGGAGGGAGCACAGAGAGGTAAGGCGTTTTATCAATAATGACCCTGAAATAACATGGAAGAATCATTCCTACTTCCAGGTGTAGTGAGGCCAAGATCTTTAACCTGAAAGTGTTCTCAAGGGGTGTGTCTAAACTTACAAATTAAGTTGACTTAAGGAGGCTTGTGTCGACTTAAACTACTCTGCCTCCACACTGGGCTTTGCTTAAGTCGACTTAAGGAAAAGTTAAGTTAACTTAACTCATTTTAGGTCGACTTAGCACTTAAGTCGACCTTATTAAGTCGACTTAAGCCAGTGTAGATGCAGAGTAGCCCTAAGTCAACCTCCATAGCCTCCAGACCTTCCTCCCTGACCTCCCTCCCAGAGTTCCTGGCACAGGAAGAGCCTGCCCTGGACAACCACAGGGCAGGACCACCCCTGACCACCCTGCTCTCCAGAGCTGGTCAGACCTGCTGCTTGGGAGCATGGCAGAGCAGAGCTAGTGCCATAGGTGGGCCCCATCCTGGAGCCACCAGGAAATCCTCGACCTGCTGGCTATATGGGGGGATGAGGCAGTCAGCTCTCAGTTGCAAGGCAGCCAATGCAACCAGGAGGTGTATGCCTCCATCTTCCAGGACCTGGCTGCCAAATGCCACACCCGGGACACCCAGCAGGTCCGGGTGAAAATCAAGGACCTCTGCCAGGGGTACCAGAAGGCCCGGGAGGTGATGATCTGGACGGGGGCAGCCCCCACCATCAGCTGCTGCTATTATGAGCAGCTTCATGCCTTTCTGGGGCAGGAGAGCGGCAGCCTGCCAGCCCACACGATTGACTCTGCTGAGCCCCCCTCCCTCAACAATGACCAGGAAGAGGGCTTGGGGGACGAGACTGTGGTGCTGGAGCAGGGGGAGGCCAGTGCCCAGCAGGAGCAGGAGGGCACCTTGCCAGCCCTAGAGTCAGCTGCCAGTCCGGAGCTGATCTCTGCCCCAACGGCAGACCCAGCCTCACAGGAATAGGGAGAGGAGCAGGTTCCCCCCACTGAAGAAGACCCAGGCAAGGGGACATCATGCCAGACACCTGCTGCATCTGCTGGTGAGTGCTCCTTCCCTCTCTCTCCCCCTCCCTCCCTCCCTGTGGGCAGGGCTGGGCATGACCGTGGGATAGGGACTGCAGGGGGACATGGCCCAGGGACAGGCAGGGTAGGGGGAGGAGGTGCTCCCACAAAGGCAGAGGGGCTGGGGGCTGCGTGGTGGGCGTGGGGGCGGGGGGAACCCGGAGGCAAGTGGTGCAGTAGCGTGTCTGGAGTTGGGGTGGAGGGACCGTAGGTGGGAGCACCAAGGCCAAACAGCATGCGCCTGACACGGCTGGCATGTGGCCTCAGGAGAGACCCCCAAGGCAGGGCTGCCTGCAGCTCACCACCATGGGCACCACACCCGACCTGGGCTGCACAGCATGCTGGTGTATACCAAGGGGTCCTTGTCCTGAAGGACAGGGACTGGAAACCAGGGGGATGGTCAGGGGACAGCAGCTGCTGTCAGGCTGCACACCGCACCAGTTAATGGGAGGGACTCTCTTCTTTGCTTCTCCCCAGCAGACCCTGCGCCCTTGACACATGGCACTCCCTGCGCCCCACCAGGCCTGATCACGAGGAGAAGGAGGGTGCATCGCTCGTGGGACGAGCTCTTCGAAGGCCTGGTCTGCATCAGCGAGCAGACCGAGGCTTGCCTGGCAGCATGGCAGGAGCAGGAGGATGCCCATTAGAGGGCCGAGCAGGGGCTGTGGAAGGGGAAGCAGAAACTGCTCGAGCACATGCTCGACCTCATGGAGCGGCAGACCCAGTCCCTGGAGCACCTGGAGAAATGCCTGTTCTCGCAGGGCCCCGCCCTGCACCCCAGAGGCAGCCCTCCTTGCCGGCAGGCCAGGACCCGGGATGGAGGTCTGCAAGCCTGGGACCCCTCGTACCAGCCCCTCCCCCAACCCTCTTCACTTTCCCTGACCCCCTTCCTTCCCTGACCCGCTTCACTCCCCCCAAACCTCCAAACTCCATTTCCCCCTCTGAATAAAAACACTGAACACTGTTATACAGTGTGTCGTGCTTTTTATTCGTGTGGGGATGTGGGGAGATGGGTGTCCGGGGGGGCGCAGGCATGGGCGGGTGGTGGAGGTGATGGGGCCTGGTAGCAGGTCCACCTCTCAGTGCTCCTCACTGTCGAAGTGGGCCCTCAGCACCTCCCGGATGAGCTGTGCTTGCCACTGGACCCACTGAGTCTGGGGCAGGATGTCATCGGGTTGCTCGTACTGCACAGTGAGCCACTCGGCCTCAACCTCCCAGACATGGGGGAACCTTTCCCCCTGCAGCTCACGGAGGTTGTGCAGACAACAGCATCCACTGACAACCTTCAGGAGGTTGCTTTTGCCAAACTGCAGGCGGGGCAGGAGGGCCCTCCAACGAGTCTTTAGGCGGCCGAAGACATGCTTGATGACACTGTGGCACAGGTTGAGCCTCCAATTGAAGAGGTCCCTGCTGTCATCCATGCAGTCCATGTATAGCTTCATCAGCTAGGGGAGCAAGGGGTAGGCGGCATTCCTGAGGATCAGGACACGTCCCCGATGGTGATGGTGTGATCGGAGAAGAAGGTGCCCCCCTGCATGCGCCTGTACAGGGCGGAGTTGTGCAGGATCCATGCATCGTGAGCCTTTCCCGGCCAGCCCACATAGATGTTCTGGAAGATTCTGCGGTGGTCCACGAGGGCCTGCAGGACCACGGAGTAGTACCCCTTGTGGTTGACATAGTCCCTGGCACGGTTTTCTGGGGCTCGGACGGGGATGTGGTTGGCGTCCACAATGCCCCCACAGTTGGGGAAGCTGAGTCAGGTGAAGCCATCGAGGAGTTTGTGCAGGTTGCCCAGGGTGATGAGGCAAGTTAGCAGGACCCAGTTGATTGCCCTGCAGATCTGCATGAGGGCGGTCCCCACGGTGGCCTTCCCGATGCCTAAATGCTGGGCCATGGAGCGTTAGGAGTCCGGGGTTGCCAGCTTCCACATGGCGATGGCCACTCGCTTTTCTACGGGCAGGGTGGGTCGAAGTCGGGTGTCCATGCTCTGCAGAACCAGGGTGAGCTCGCAGACCAGCTCGAGGAACATCCACTTGCTCATCCTAAAGCTCTGCAGCCACAGGTCATTGTCCCAGGTGGTGAGGATGATCTACTCCCGCCATTTGCCGCTGTCCTCACGTCCCCAGAAGCGATGAGGCATGGAGCGCATTGCTGTGAGTGCAGCAGCTTGCTGAGGCAGCAAGGTGGGGGGGGGGGTAGGCTGTCATCTTCCTCCACACTGGCAGGTTGCCAGACAGGCCTGCTCCACAGCCGAAGAAGCCTTACCACTAGCTGGCAGGTGTCGTGTAGCTGCCTGGCAAAGCGCACCAGAAGAGGCTGGTCAATGACCTGCTCAGGCTCCATGTTGCCAGGGACAATGGGAAGGGGCTGAGCTCACTTCCTTTTTTGAAGGAGTGGCCGGAGGAGGGGAGACCTTCTCTGCTGCCATGCTGACCCACTTCCCACAATGCACCCCTCCAACCAGCCCCAAGTCGACTTAGGGAGTCTAGTGTAGACTCTCTAAATCGACTTAATAAGGTCGACTTAATAAAGTCAACTTAACTTTCTAAGTGTAGACATAGCCAAGCAGAGTACAGATAGAAGATACCAGGGCCATTTAAAAAATATCCATTAGTTAAATATACATGGGATCGTTAATTTTATTATTATAAGAAGGAAATCATTGTGGGGTTTCTCAAATATCCCCTTTGTTGTTTAATGAGACAATGAATTAAATCAACTTCAAATATATCAGGTCTTATAAATCAATGGGTTATTAACTTTAGCACTGTGAATGTGTTGCCAATATTATATTTAACTACATAAGTATGCAGGATAATAGCTGGGAACTGAAGTAATATACTTTGACTCATAAATATAGACACCCATGTGAATGCAAGTGGGGGAAGTTGGGAAAGGGGCAGCTAAAGAAATAGGGCAGGAGATAAGGGACAGAGAAAGATGCATCAAGTGCAATGACTCATATTGATATCATTCAGAAAACAATTTCATAGTGACATAATTTCTCTCTATTGCATTACATTGTGTATATTAATATCCTTATATATTACATAAAGTATCTCTATAATGGCAAAAATACACATTTTTAAATATATACATATGAAGTATACTTTGTCATGTCAGTCATTCTTGTTTGTGATGGAAACTCAATATATTACTTACTAAATATGTGTCTGTAACAAGCAAAAACCATAGAACAGATGCAAGAACTTTAATGTGCATTCACAACCCTTATATTTTACTCTATTATGAATTCTGATTCTTTTACATTTATAATTAGAGGGTAAAACAGATGGTGAAGGCTTAGTGCAGAAAGGCATAATGTGTGTTGCCAAGAGATTGTTTGCTATGGGCCAAATCCTGCTTGCTCGTGTCTGTGATCTCACACAGGCATTTCCACTATGAAGGGGATGGACAGAAGTCAGCCACAGAAGGGCTGTTTTCCCATGCATTCTGCAAAAGTTTGTTCAGGGGGATGGTCACAGCTATCCAACATACTTGCTTGGGTTTTTTTGTTTGTTTGTTTAACTGATGTGTCAGAGGAAAAAGGGTGTAGGTCTGCGGATCTTCAACAAACATGACTGTTGCTCCTGTAAGAATTAGCATACCCTTTAACAGGCTCTGAGAAGACTGTTGACTCACAGCCGAGTGCTCAGTTGAAGCAGACAAGAGGTGTTTCTGGAGGGCTTACTGTAAGTTCAAGCCACCTCTGAATGAGATGCAACAAGTGGACTTCCCACTTCAATAACAATGGGGTTCCATAGTCTATGGTGAACTATTGTCAACATAACTAATAATTTAATAATTGGTTAAGTACTAACAAATGTATACAAGGCAAAAATGAAGACATGGCCTCCCCTTTTACAAACAATCAGTCTGTTGCAGATAATCGTTGTGACTCTGATGCTAGAGTTTTGTTCACTGGCCATAATGCAAGCTTCATCTCTCTCCCTTCTTTCCAGCATCAGCTACCTTGTTTGTCAACCCCTGAATATGTTTAATTTCTTTGGGAATAACCATCCTAAGCACATTAATTCAGTTTCCATGTGTGGGTTTCCCCCCTTGATCACTGAGTCTGGAAGATCTTCAGGCTCGACTCTGTTAGATCATTAAGGATAAGCCACATCAAGAAAAATAACTTCACATTTCCAGTCAAAATCCCAGAACAAACTTTAGACTCCATAATGACTAAGAACTACAAGTGGAGTGATGGAGTCCACCATACTCACAGCTATTTATCTGTTAACCTTCATAAGGCACTCCCTTATATCCTTCAGTCTGGGTCCTATGGGTGTGACTTGACCCTCTTCTTCTGTTTGAGATGCCTGTGTTTGTCCTGGTTAGCAAGCTTCTATTTTACCAGTTCTGTCTCCTTCCTCTGGCACCTGGCATCCAGCTCCATCCATCTCTCCTCTAAAGGCAGCCTTTTGTGCACCAACCTTTACAGCCCTGGACCTTCACCACTGTTGCTACCTCTGCTGGGGTATGTCTACACTAGCAGTTTAGATCCCTTAAGTCGACCTAAATTACTCCATGTCCACCCTGGACTTTCATTAAGTCAACTTAAGAAATTCCTTAAGTTGACTTAATGAAAGCTTAAGTCAACTTAATAACAACCGCCCATTAGGTCAACTTAAGCCTTAAGTCAACTTCTTAAATAGACTTAAGGACAGTGTGGACGGGGAGTAACCCTTAAATTGACTTTATTAAGTCGACTTTAAGGCCAGTTAAGTTGACTTAACAAAGTGGACTAAGTCGACTTAAAGTGTTGCCACTTTGTTTAGTCGACTTAATAAGGTCGATTTTAAGTTGACTTAAAAGCGACCTTATTAAGTCAACTTAACAAAGTCGACAACTTTTTCTAGTGTAGACATACCCCTGGATCATCTGGGGGACCCTCTCTTGGTTTCCTGCACACCCTGTTGAGAACAAGGGAACCTTTCTGGCCCATGGTTTAAAGCAGGTGTCCCATCCTGCTTCACGGTATATGAATGCAGTATGGCCTCCAGCGCCAATTTCTTCTATCAGCTGTTGACAAACCTCACTGCAGGCATAGCTCTTCTAACTGCTTCTTGTTGAGCTTAGCTTTGCTTAAACTGCTTTTTCTGCTGCCTTATTCATATTATATTTTCCATTGTTCCATTTCTTTATGCAAAATAAACAAACGTAAAATAAAGAGTAAGCTTTTGATTTGCCTGCTCACTTTTAAATCAGTTAGAGCAAGGGTAATTAATTATTTTTGTCAAGGTCCAAATTTCTTGGTCAAGGTATAGTCAAGGCCCAGACTCCAGAGAAAATACAAAACTAATAACAATAAGGATAAGTAGAGCCTTGCAGATCCACGGATATCCACTTCAGATCCGTGAGTATCTGCATCCGTCGCAGACCCCATTGTTGCAGAGTGGGGCTTGGATGCAGATTCAATTTTTATCTGCCAAGAGAGTGAACAATGCTGCAGCTGCTGCTGGCATTGCAACCTAGCTTACTGGCTAGTGCTGCTCACAGCTGTTCCCCCTCTGATTCTAAGGCTATGTCTACACTTGAAAAGTTAAGTCAACTTTGTTAAGTCGACTTAACATCAGAGATAGCCATTATACTGGCTCTAAGTCGACTTAATAAAGTCAATTTAGTGCTAATCCTCATCTACACTGTCCTTAAGGTTTAAGTCAGTCTAAAGAGGTAGTGTTATTAAGATGACTTAAGCTTTCCTTAAGTCGACTTAATGCAATGTTTAAGTCAACTTAATAAAAACCCAATGTGGATGCGACTTACTTTAGGTTGACTTAAGCATCCTTAAGTTGATCTAACTTGCCAGTTTAGACAAGAGCCCAAATGCAGTAGCCAGTTCCCACACTCCATCAGCTGATAATGGACAGCTATCCCCCACCTCTTCCTCACTTCCAGTCACTCAATCAAATGAATGGCAACTGCCACTGAATAGCCCAGTCAGAGACTGAGTAAAAGTTGTTCAGATCAGGACTGGGGAGACTGAACTGCATCGGGAGCTGCTAGCTGTTTAGGGGTTGTGGGGTGGGATCTGCAGCTATTTAGGGGTCCATCCAGGAAGCAGAGGTGGTCAGTTGTTATGGGGGCAGATGCTGCTCTCTAAGGCTATGTCTACACTTGAAAAGTTAGGTCGACTTTATGAAGTCAACTTAAGAAGGTTGACTTTAAGTCAACTTAAAGTGGACCTTATTAAGTCAACTTAACAAAAGTTTACTTAACTTTTCAAGTGTAGACGTGGCCCCTTTTTGACCTTATTAAGTCAACTTAATGTTTTAAATCGATTTAATAAACTCCGCCAAGGTGCTAATGCCCGTCTCCACTGGCTTAAGTCGACTTAATAAAGTCGACTTAAGCGCTAGTTCAAATTAAAACATGGTGTTATTAATTCAAACTAACTTTTCCTTAATTCGAATTAAGGAGCAGCTTAAGTTGATATAAGGAAAGCCCAGTGTAGATGCGGAGTATTCTAAATTGACTTAAGCCTCCTTAAGTCGACTTAATTTGTAAATGTAGATGCATTGGCAATTTAGGTTGACTTAAGGATGCTTAAGTCGACTTAAACAAAACTACATCCACTTTTCTTAAGTCGACTTAAACATTTCCTTAAGTCCACTTAAGGAAAGCTTAAGTTTATTTAATAACGCCTCCTTTTAGGGAATTAACGCTAAATCAACTTTATTAAGTCGATTTAAAGCCAATATAACAGCTATCTCCACTGTTAAGTTGACTTAACAAGGTCAACTTTATGTTGACTTAAAGTCGACCTTGTTAAGTCGACTTAATAAAGTCGACTTAACTTTGTAAGTGTAGACATAGCCTAAGGGTGCATCTACACTGGCAAGTTAGGTCGACTTAAGGACGCCTAAGTTGTCCTAAACAAAGCCGCATCCACACTGAGCTTTTCTTAAGTCGACTTAAGGCCAGTGTAGATGGGGATTAATGCTAAATTGACTTTATTAAGTCAATTTAAAGCCAATATAATGGCTATCTCTGCTGTTAAGTAGACTTAGCAAAGTCAACTTAAAGTGTAGTCAATTTGTTACGTCGACTTAATGAGGTCGACTTTAGGTCAATTTAAAGTCGACCTTGTTAGGTCAACCTAACAAAGCTGACTTAACTTTGTAAATGTAGACATAGCATAAGACTACAAGAGCTGACACAGGCAGCTGCCCCAGAAGTCACGGGGTTGCACCAGGACCCTATGACTTTGTATACAATTTATGTTTAAAACAAAAACAACTGTGGGCACATTTATTAAGCCCCTGCTTTTTTAGTTATGCTACGGTATACAGGAAGGCAGGCACCCAGATGAATACTGGCTGTGCACCTATCCTCTCCTTGGAGCAAGAGCTGCTGCGAGGCAGGGCTGGTGCGGATGGGGATTTACATAAAACCTGGCATGTGGATTATGGATTGGGTACATACTGATGCTGATCAGATGCGGATCGGATCCGGATCCACATTTGTGTATCCGCACAGGGCTCTAGTAATAAGTAAATAAAAAGAATGTGTGGTTTAGTCAAAAGCATCTGGTGGTCTGTATTTGGCTCTGTTAGAATCTGTTTAACACATGTTTGAGTGTGAACCTTAATTTGTTGATATTGGGGTCCAATGTGTAATGACACCCAGAGCTCTGTTACTTTATTACCCCCCTGCCTCAGTGACAGATTTGCAGATACTAAACTGCATCAGGTCCTTGATACTTCAATCCATTAGCCAACCCAACACACTCCTCAGGACTTTGTGAGCCCATATTTCCTTTTGTAGGTAATACTTTGTGCTCTTCAGTTCCCAATGCCTCTTGAAGAGCATGCTGAGCATTGCCCTGCACTGGACACTCACAGAAATTATTAAGTCCATGTCCACCATCTTCAAAGAGACAGTACTCAAACAAGCCTGTTAAGAGGTTATGCTACAGTTACACCACAGTTACAATTTCAATTTTCCACATACATGCATATATTCATAACCATTACCCATATATATATCCCATAATGACCATTAAGTTCAGAACACTACAATCTTGTATAAAAGACCTTATATGACATATTTATACACAATAACAGCATATACAGCCAGTTGATTCACATGTCAATTCTTTGGGGTTCAGGCCCCTTCTTCTCCCCTTGGGGTGTTTGAACCCTTATTGTCACACATGGATTACTGCCAACTCATTTGCTTTTTATGAGAAAAGATTTCACTTTCTCGCTATCCTTTCCTGAGATCAGCTTTGATAATTTCAATCCAAAGTCAGGGGTGATATTAAACCAGAAATGGACATACTGGTTCAAATAGAACAAGAACCAGCCCAAATTTTCCATCACAGTTCAAACCAAATTTAAAACAAAGTATTTTAAAGTTAGATTAACATTTTCTTTTACTAAAAAAGGGGTCATTTTTTGATATCACAACAGATCTAATAATAGCCTCAAAACTTGCCCCAGTGGGAAATGTGGGTAAGCACCATATAAGCTGTAAAAGGAATTCCATCTCCCCAATGGACTTCAGAAGCCAAGCACAAAAATAGAACAATGTGAAGAATCAAATGAACTACAACAGAATCTTAAAAATCTCAAGAGAAAGATGAAAGAATGTATCTGACTACAACACTCAAAATCTGCACATACCATGGCCCTTTATGAATGAGCTGTATTTTTCTTAGATTCATATATATATATATAGGCAGAAAATACTTCCTTTATCTTTTGTCCAAGGTTGCAAAGTGCTAATCTGTAACAATTTATCTTGCTGATATCTGCTCTACATGTAAGAAGGAAAGCCTGTCCTGATTGCAGAAGCATTCATACTAAAGATCTTACGTGTGCTTCTACTCTGAAAAGTGACTAAGTAAAAGCAGCCCTTTCTTATCCACCAAACTTGCTCCCACCATATATTAAGTTATATCTGCTTGCTCAAGTGATATAAATAAGTTTTACTCCTGCAGAGCCAAAACAGCTAGAAAAGAATAAGCTGCAGATCCATGTTCCATCAACAGAACTGTTTAATGACTTCCAGTCAGATACACCTGTGTGAGTCCATAAAGGCAATAGGGTTGCAGAGCCATCACTGATGTCCTAATTTGGAAACACAGTATTACACAGGAGTGACTGAGGGCCTAATTTGGATTGCAGAACATTAAGTACTAGCAATCATGAGTGAAATGAAAAAACCCAGCTTGACTCTAAGAGCCCAGGCTGAATTTGCAGTTAGGAAAAAAACAACTTTTTATTTGTAAACTGAGCACATTTGATACAGAAGTCATTCAGAGATAATAACATGGAACCCCACAATCTCATTATTACAGTGACTTTTCAAAGAAGAAAAGCTGCACTTTCAGCAAAAAATGAAGAATGGTAGTTTAAACTGGACTATATAAAATGTCATTTTCTCCCTATAGCTGAATACATTTAAGATGGAAATTTCAGACTGGAAATAAGGTGTACATTTTTAACATGAGACTAATGAGCCATTGGAACAATTCATCAAGAAACATGGCGGATTCTCCATCACTAACTGCTTTTAATCAAAATGGGATGTATTTCTAAAAGACATGCTCTAGGAATTATGATGGGGAAGTTCATGGTCTGTGTTATACAGGAAGTCTATGAATCTAGAAATACAGGGCCATTTCAAGGATAAATTTTCCCTCTAGTGCCCAGTCCAGACTATGTTATTTATATAAGACTAAATTATTAGATTTAGAAATTCATCTATGTTTCATCATCATATTGTAATATTTTTAAAAGAACGTAAGATTTTTGTTCTTTGCATTGATCACATTCATGAACGCCCCAAATCCAAACACTCATTGAAAGGGGAGTCATATCTGTAATAAAGACTATTTAACTTTTTTGGCATGTGAACTCTACGGGTACAACAGATTCTACCACAACCTGCTGACATCATAGTAAAAATAACTCTCAGTCAGTCATTTTTAACATTAGGTTAATTAACCTGACTTCTAGGCCATGTTCTAACACAATCTAATTTTCCAGTGGAGATAAACCCTCAGACTACAAATATATATGCTAAAAGGCAGTGATTTGCCCCCATTTTATACCAGAAATGAATTTAGCCCTCTGTGTTCACTCCATCTGAATGGGAAATACCAGAGATCTTAAAAGATTAGTAACTAACTGTCAGATTTCTTTTTGAAGGCCAAATATTTGGTTTAATTAATGGATTAAAACAATTATACATGTTATTTATATCATATCTAATTCTAATCACTTTCCTCTTCATATATGCAAAAAGCAAGCTTTTATGCCACACACTTATTTCTTCTGTCTTTATTTCAGAGGGTTATTTTTTGTGTGTGAAAATTTTTTTCAAGCAGATAGAACAAGTGGAAGAGACTACCTTGGTACATGTAGAGTTCTCTAGGTAACAGATCTTTGTTATATATAATGTGTTGTCTATGCCATTAAGCCTTTTTGTACTAAATAAGAGATTCCTCTCCCCCCCCATCCATGACATACATAGAACAGTTCTGCATACCCAAGTGCAGTGTGGCGCTTACATATTATTTATACAATGCAGTGAGATTTGCTTTGCAGATTTCGTGAGGTTTCCAAAGTGTCATAGCTCTCAGCTCTTTTGGTGAAGGACCTATTTTAAGACCCATAGTGGATAGAAATTCCTTCATTCACAAATTAATTATTAATTATTATTATTATTAATAATAATGATAATTTATAACTGTGCTATACTCTATATAGCTAAGTATACAGTCACCACCTTTGGGTTAAAAAGTTGCTTGAGAGAAAGAACCTATCACCCCTACCAAATAAAATAAAAATTACTCCTTAGAGGTCTCCCTTCACTTTATTTCACTTCACTGTTATGATCTTTGTTATATTCTCTGACCATTTTAGTAAGATTCACTTCAGCGTACATGGCCAATATGATTTGGTACCATTGATCCTTATAGTAAAGATCTCATGATTTTTAAGCTAGTTTCATGATTTTTTGGGGTGGGGGGGATGAATCATGATTTTTTAACCTTTATTAATTGTATTTGGAGTTAGCAATACTGAGCAGAACAAGATCTTCACATCACTGAATGCCTAGGGAGTAGTTCCTTACCATTGGGACAAGGATTAGAATGTTTGACTGCAAAATAAATATTTACTGCATAAATACACAAGATGGTATATTCAAAGCAATATTCTAGCCCTAAATCATGATATGGTAGCAAATGTTGAACTGCATTTCCTACATTTGAAAGTGATATAGGATAATAAAAATAATAATGATTTTTTAAATATGAAATTTATCAAACCGATTATTTGACTAATATATCAGCAAATTGCTCACCCCTGTATATAATGTGGGTAAATAAAACAAAATTAGTGAAGTGATTTATTCAAGAATCACAACATTAATTAACAAATTTATTCAGTTAATGTTCTCCAACCAACTATAACCTGACTGTACTCTGCCGCTTAGCAAGAAATCCCATCTAATGAATTAAGAGAAAAATGGCGGGTCATTGTGCGGGAGGAGAGAAACAATGCACACATACACACACAAGTAGCATAATACTAAGTTATGAAAATATTGAAAGAGTGACTTATTTTAAAAAATTGGAAGAGTGATTCTTCACATACAAGTTATAAAATCCAAGTGCTGCAGCATTGTGCTCTATGGATTTACTCATAAGTAAAGTCACATATGTGCATGTGTCCAGGATCAAATGAGTCTAAAGATGCCAGTGAGTACTATGGGTTCAAACTGTGGAGAGCACTTAACCTTAAATCCATCCCCACTGAGGAAAATACTTAAATACATGCTTAATTTTTAATAAGGTCTTAGATCCTGTTACTTAAGGGGTTTCCCAAATAGGTATGCTTTCCTGAATCAGAATCTCTGCCTGATAGCATTTGCTGGATTGGACAGTAAGGTTTTCTAATAAATCACTACAGTTTTCCTTTAACTGCTCCATTTTTTTCCTTTCTAAATTCTGTGATTCAGACCTCAACAAGAGATATGAGATTGTTAGTCCAAAAATCACACTCCATTATTATAACAGGCCACAACCGTTCCTTTTCTAAAATCAAGTTTGTAGGCCACAAGCACCATGAAGATGATCACTAAGAATTATCTATATTGTGTCTTTTCACTTCATCTTGAACTGCTGATAAAGTATAGTCATTTGCTGAAGTTTGATATATAACTCAAAATAGTAATTTGGAGCAACATACAGTATCTTACCTTGTGGTTTAAGATTTCACTAGACAGTCTGTATTTTCTGAGAATGGATTTTTACTGGTAATCCTCATATAATATTTTTTCTTGTATTTTTCTTTTTTACACCTAAATCTAGTTTATTCTGTTGCTATTTTCACAGCATGATAAACTGAAGTAGCCAGTGAAAATAAAACAATATTACATGTCCATATCATCAGTGATATTTTGGTCCATATAGGCTCTGTGGGGTGCCAGAGTGATCCCCACTTCAGTTAAAGGGTTGTTATAAAAACATTTGGGAATACTATTGTTAAGAACTAGAGAAAGGTAACATTGGATCTACAGAATTTTCTTTCACTTTGGATGTCATGTCTGTTATATCAAATAACGTAACATAGTTCCTCTTTTGGATCTTTTATGTTGCCCTGAAATAAAATACAATGAGAACCCAAGTCGTCATTGATGTAGCTTTGCTCCTAAATGGTTAAGATTACTGAAATTTGGTACAGAGATTCGAAGTTATTTGCTTGTTTAAAAAACAACCAATTAAAAAAAAAAATCCAATGCAATTATGTAACAGAAATGTTTTAGGACATAAAACAGATCAGTGCTTAGAGGATTGAAGTGATTTTACAACACCAAGACTTTCTAGTTATGCTTTATCTTTAGGGTCCATAGAAAATGTTTATAAAGGGCTAATAAATAGTTAAGTAATTATTATAAATTTTTATGGACTCACACTAGTTGATATATTGCTTATTACCATGGTATATAGCTATATAACGTATTCAGCATGGTTTGTAAGCATCAAAACATGCCACACGTCTGTAACATGCTTATCACATCTGTTGATCATTTGTTAGCCCCATATAAACCATATCTTATAAATTGGACATTAATATAACATGTGACCAACTTTCTTTTTACTAATAATTGATGAAAGTGAAAAAAAAATTCCGAGAATGATTAATCTAAGGAAAAGAGCAGGAGTATTGTGGCAGAGTACATAACAAGAAGAGCACATGCAAAATATCAGAGTTGTCTGTGGGTATATAAAAGTTGGAAGATGAAGCCAGTTAACTAAAGATGATTAATAGACTTTTATGGTCATAAGGGACTATTATGATAATCTAGTCTGACTCCTGCATAACATAGGCCACAGAATTATATCAACTGGTTCTTTCATCAGATTCATAAGATTAAGCTAGAGCATAAGTTTTAAGATGGCATCCACTCTTGATTTAAAGACTTTAGAGGATAGAAAAATCTACCACCAATCCTTGGTAAATTGTTCCAATGGTTAATTACCCTCACTGTAAAATATTTACACCTAATTCTTGTCTGAATTTGCCTAGCTGCAATTTCATGGAATCATAGGGTTAGAAGAGGCCACAAGGATTATTTAGACTAACCCCCACTAAAATGCAGGATTTGTTGTTTAAACCATCCAAGACAGATGACTATCCAACCTTCTTTTGAAAACTTCCCGTGAAGAACCTTCCACAATCTCCCAAAGCAGTCTGCTCTACTGTCCTACTGTTCTTACAGTTCAGAAGTTTTTCCAGAGATTTAATCTAAATCTACTATTTTGCACTTTGAACCAGTTGCCTCTTGTCCTGCCCTCTGTGGCAAAAAAGAAAAACTTATCTCCTTTTTTTTAAAAATGGCAGTCTTTCAAGTATCTGAAGACTGCTATCATATTCCCCCCTTAATCCCATCTTTTCCAAACTAAACATACCCAGTTCCTTCAGCCTTTATTCATATAACTTGCATTCCATCCCTTTGACTTTGTCGCTTGCCCCTGGATCTTTTCCAGTTTCTCCATATCCTTTTTATACATTGGGGACCAAAATTTGACACAATACTCAGCTGAGGACTAACCAGTGCTGAGTAATGAAATACTATCACTTGTTGTGATTTACATGCTATGCCTGTTAATTCAACCTAATATTGCATTTGCTTTTTTTGCAATGGCATTACACTGCTGACTCATGTTGAGGTTGTGATCTACCACAGCTCTTTCTCAGCGGTGCTGCTGCCAAGCTAGTTATCCCCCATTCTTTATTTTTGCATTTGTTTTTTCTTCCCTAAGTGTAGTACTTTACATTTGTCTTTGTTGAATTTCATTTTGTTGTCTATAGCCCAGTTCTCCAGGTTAACAAGATTCCTCTGAATTTTAGTTCTATCCTCTAAAGTACTGACAACCCCTTCACGCTTTGTCATCTGCAAACTTCCAGATACTGGATTTTATTATACCTTTCTCTGCTAGATTGAAGAACCCTATATCATAAGAAATATTCTGTCTGTGTACCTATCGAATCTGGTCAAGCCATTTTTTCACCTTCTGATTGTCAAGCTAAATAGATAGCTTTGCTTTAGACTATCACTGCATGGCATCTTTTCCAGATCTCAGATTATCCTTGTAGCTCTTTACCGAACCTTGTACAAATGGACTAAAATGAGGACAAGAGGAGTCTGCCTGAAGGAGGATTGATTAGAGACTCCATAGAATCTCCCATCACCCCTGCGTAGGAATAGCCTGATTATATGAAAGGAAACAGTTTCAACTCAGAGCTGGGCATTCATCTATGGGTCACGATTCTCTTTCTTTTTTGCTTACATACACTGTGGCTATGTCTACACTAGGAAAAATTAAGTAGACTTTATAAAGTCGACTTAATAAGGTTGACTTTAAGTCGACTTAAAGTGAACCTTATTAAGTCGATTTAACAGAAGTGAACTTAACTTTTCAAGTGTAGATGTGGCCCCTTTTGGACCTTATTAAGTCGACTTAACATTTTAAGTTAACTTAAAAAGGTCCACCTAGTTACTACTCCGCGTCTCCACTGGCTTAAGTCAACTTAATAAAGTTGACTTAAGCGCTAGTTCAATTAAAATGAGGTGTTATTAATTCAAACTAACTTTTCCTTAATTCGACTTAAGAAGCAGCTTGTCGATTTAAGGAAAGCCCAGTGGAGACGGGGGGAGTAAATTAAGTCGACTTACGCCTCCTTAAGTCGACTTAATTTCTAAGTGTAGACATACCCTGTGAGTGGTGTGATGGAGTCCTGGTCTTAACTCAGAGATATCATAAAATATACTGGAATCAAGAAATGCAGTTTCTCTTTGCCCTACTGCTGACCATCTTGCCCTAAAGGGAGGGTTTTACAGCAGAGAAGAAGAAATGACAAAAGTTGAAACATTCACAAGCAACATTACTTGCACTAGTTTCCCTTGGACTGGAGAAAGGAGAATACATAGATGCCACTGGGTGACCTCATTCTGTGCCTCCTCCAGCATCTATGGCAACAGGCCCTCTTTGTGTGATTATGGCCCCTAAATAAGTAATTCAGGATTTGACTACATAATAGGTGGAACTGGGAAACTGCTAGCTGTTATATTAACCCTACTGATGATAATACAGAATAGTTAAATACTGCAGTTAGGAAAAGTTATAAAGAATGCCTCGCTTTCCTAAACTAATTCTTTCTAAATCACCAAGGCATACCCTCAAAAGGGAAGAATTATTAGGAGGCCAAACCTACCAGCTTTATAGCTCATTTGTCCTTCAAAGTGATTCGACTCAACTTGGGGGTTCAGGATTTGGTCCTATACTGGACATTTACAACATAGATAGAATTCATTAGGGAGCATACACAGGACTGCTGGTTCCCAAAACACAGGCTTTTAAAACTTCAGCTAAAGGGGAAGCTCTATTAACTTTCTGTAGTAGTAGACTTGTACTTCATTATTCACTTTACCTTGATTCTTTTTCCAAAGACGCATATTAAAGAAATTATTCCTTATCCGTATAGCTACATACAATGCTTGTAATAGTGCCTATCACCATAGTATATGATTGTCTCGTAACGGATAATAACCAAAATAACAAACCAATGCTGTACTTATCTCTTTTTTAAAAAAAATATGACCAAAGGTTTTGGTTTTGTTTCTAAACTCACTCATGAGGTTCTCTTTTCTTTTCCCACCATATTTCACTCAAAAGGCAAGGCACACTTCATCTTATCTTAAGGAAGAAGAGTGTGATTCTATAGGAAAAAACACCCCGTCATTTGAAATAAATGGTGATATGGATTACCTATATTTTTATTATTTAAGAAGAAAATTCATATCATATATACAACTCATAATATATAAACAAACTCCTTTCCAGTTTCACAATGATCACATGGTTCTACTGTGAGAGATGGAGACTCAATTATTTAATGGGCCTCAGTTAGATATGATTGTGCCAGATGATTCTGCAATACTCTAAGGTCCTATCTCACTTGAGAAAAATAAGGAAGCAATCAAAGTACTCTCATGTGGGTTATTGCTTCTCTTGATGGATTCCCCTCATAGTTCTGCAGAATATATCACTTGATATCATACTGTAACCAATCAGAAATACTAACCCTAGAGTGAGTTGAGGACTCATTTCTTTTATGCTGTGGAAAGGAAAGTCTCTGCTGGTATGTTGTTGCTACAGGCTGATATTGCTGATTAGCTCACACTGTAAGATCTTGGCCAAAGTGTTGGCCGCGAAGTCTGAATGCTGTTTTCCTAGTCTCATTCAACCCAAGGGAATCAATTATATAAAGAACCAGTAATTAGCTGATAGCCTTAGGTAGTTTACTAATTACTTACATACATCTCAAGACCCTGACATCCCCATTGTTTCTGTATTCCCCTTTACTGCTTTTTCTCTTTAGAACTGCGTGGGCTGTCACAGACTGTTCTCTTCAACTATTCTTTATTCTGAGTGTGAATAGTCCCTAATGTATTTAGGCTCCTGATTTTGTTGCCTAAATACCTCTGTGGATCTGGGCCCTGAAAGCAGATCCACAAAGGGAATTAGCCATTGCAATGCTCAGAGTTTTGGTGCCTAACTAATAGGCATGTAGAAAATCACAGGAACACTGGAATGCTGAAGTTAGGTGCCTAGGTTCCCTGTATATTTCATGGAGATAGGTGCTTAGTATGTGGGCCACGAGGCCAGTCCATTAGGGAGGGAGCTACCTAAATAAGCCAATGAAAGATATAGGACACAGCCCCTCTTCCCTCTCAGAGATTGGTGCCTAAATCCAGGCTGCAGGGAGACACCTAGCTCTGCTTAGTGAACCATGAATGGGAACTTGCTGGTTGGAATGAGACAGCTTAGATACTATGGCCTGCTTCACTCCATATAAAACAGCCAGAGGAGATAACTCCCACCTTATAAGTTTTAGCTTAGTGGGTGGAGCACTCACCTGGGATGTGGGGGACCCAAGTTCAATTCCCCCCTACTGCCTGCCTTCTTATCCCATCTGCTTGCCCCTGATAGGCTCACAGCCTCCCGGCAGCTGATTGGCTGCCATGCCTCTGCCAGTTAACTGTCTCTTGGCCATAGTGGGGCCACTACACCACTAAAGTTTCCTTTCTATATGCTGTAGCATGAATCTAGAAAGAGAGAATATTTTTTCTTTGGCTTTAGTGAAGTGAGTAATAGTAGGACACAAGAAGAACACATGAATAGTATTTTCCCAATGATAGTTTTTTTCCAATGTACAACGCTTTACTTCCCTTAGTAGGGCAGTAAAGAGATCTTATGGGGAAAATCAAGTAGCAGAAACCAAAAATCAAACAGCCATTCAACAAAGTCCAATGGATTTTAGGGTCTTTATTTCAATGAGCCCTATTTACCTGAAAAGCCAAGGTCCAGTATTCTTAAAAAACGGAAAAAGAATATTTTTTTAAATCTGATGATGACTGCTAGTAAACATATTTTCATGTTGGTCCTAATGAAATCTTCCTGACTATAAGTAAGTTGACCAAACAAACCTCCAAAACCCAAAAATAATAGATGTAGGAGAGAGAACAACAAATCTAAAACGATGTTTTGAGTTGTTTGAAGCTAAAATAACAGAAAAATGCCATAAAAAGTATATTAAAATATATTATATTGGAATGAAATAAAGCAGACTATTAAGCACTTACTTCGGAAACAATTTTATATTATATATCTTTTACAAAATGTTTATACATACTCTTGAAGGTCACAATTAGTTTGTCTCATTCAGTTAGCTGTTATGTATGAGTTTTTCTCCTTACTTCTCCTTGTAGTCTGAAACAGCTTAAATTACCATTAATAATAGCAACTAAAAATATAAAACAAAAAGACACAGCCACACGTGATTTTCGCAGTGCTTCCTCACACATTTCAGTAACATTACTGCAGTAGTGAAAGCTTCCTGGATGTAACTGTCTCTTAAACAAACCATGAACCACAGTGATATAGGTGCTTTCCTTCAAAATAACTAAGGAATAAAACTGAGAAAAAATTTAAGTTGTTCCATTTGGTGGCAGATGGCATTCTATACCCCACCTAGCTACCCACACAAATCTATGGCCATTTGGGAGGTATATCCTCATTTAAAATGAGCTTTTCCAAGTCCATCAAACTTCAATGAGGCTAAGTTCACTTCTGTGATTAATGGGTCCAAATCCCACCATCTTCAGCGATAGGATGGGATTTACTGCCACTATGTCAGATGGATTGAAATGAGAAGGTTCCAATCCTTAGACAGCCCATAAAATTGGGGATGAAGGAGTGTCACTTTCTGGGATGCAATCCATACTAGTAACAGATTGTGTCACTTCCTGCCCTGTAACCCTGGGGCCTTAAATGCCGTGCCATTGTGGCTCAGAGCCTGGACACTGACAGCTGGCAGAAAAGTATACACTGAATGCCTCTGTGTTAAACGCCTCTGACTCAGCAACTCAGAGTTCAATAGCCTACTTGCTGCACCATAACAGTTGCATTCTAGCCTCTGTTGTGGCTGAACCTTTGGTACAAGGTAAGGGGTGGTATCTTACCACGTCAAAGCGTGGTATCTTGCTATGTCATGAGATGGCAGCTATATAAGTCAGAGGGACAATGCATAAATTTTTTTTATTTTTTTTTAATATATTAATGTGTAAAAGAGGCTGTCAGAGGAAACAGCTTTGGCTGGCCCAGGGGGAAACGCTGGTCCATTGTAACAATCATAAATATGTTAGTGGCCCTCTAGAGTCTGTAGGATATTAGTGCCATGCTTGGCCACAGTAAGCCTGGCCAGGTGCCTTGATGCTAAATGGATCTGTGGTCATGTCCAGTAGTTCAATTGTGGAAAGATATCTCAGTTGGGACAGCATACATACAGGACAGCATACATATGCAACTGACCACAGTCTCTATCTCCCAGTTACCTTATGCATAGGTAACCCCACCACACTCCCTGTCCCAAATTTCCCTAAAACCATATGACCTGAAGTTTCCAGCCCTCTTCTGAACTATTCAGCCAAATAATAAGGTGTTATTGCTCCTCTAAGGAGACAAAATGCACACTTTATCACTTTAAATAGAGTGAACAATCACTTTAAATCAAACACACCGTGGTTTAGATTACAAGTAAAACAATTTTATTAACAAAAGGAGATAAGATTTTAGGTCAGCTCAGATATAAAGGATAGAGTTAGAAATGGTTACAAGCAAATAAAAATAGAAACACTTTCTAATGGCTACGATTTATCACAAGCTACAGTCTTTGTTCAAGGTAGTTTCAAGGCAGCAAAATCACATTCCTCTGTCTAGAGTGGAGTAATTGTAGCTCTGACTGGCAGAGACACTTAAAAAAACTTCCAATGTGTTTGTAATTTTGAATTTGTCTTCTATACATACACCACACAATGGCTATGTCTACACTAGAAAAGTTGACCTTATTAAGTTGACTTAACAAAGTCGACTTAACTTTTCTAGTGTAGACATAGCCCCTTGTTGATCTTACTAAGTCGTCTTAACGCTTTAAGCCTCTCAGCCAAAGTTTGGTCTATACCCACGTTGAAAAAAGACAATGAACTCAAAGGCATCTAGATTCTAAGAGTTGTCTTAACACTGCCTTCTGAACAATATTACTGAGAAGATCCACATCTGGTAGAAAATTAGCTATGATGTCAATGTCAATTGATGAGTTATTAAGCAAAGTTACACCAATGCTTCCTTCAAAGCAATAGGCAGCTCTCTCAGGGAGCTGTTGATAATCTCCACAAGTAAAGATCCAAAGGGATAGCCAAGTTAGTCTATTGCAGAGAAACAGAGTCCTGTGGCACTTTTAAAGACTAACAGCTTTATTTATCGCATGAGCTTTTGTGGGAGAAAATCCCACTTCGTCAGATGCATTGAAGATGGGAACTTACAGAGGTTTCCCATCTTCAGAGCATCTGACAAAGTGGCATTTCCTCCCACGGAAGCTCATGCGATAAATAAAGCTGTTAGTCTTTAAAAGTGCCACAGGACTGTTTCTCCACAAGTAAGACACTTAGTAAACTACTCACTGGCCTTCACAGGCCATGAACTACATGTATCCAATGTATAGATCAGGGGTCAGCAACCTTTGCCGGCGCCTGTGCCAGCCCCACTGCACCCTCAGCAGGTGCTGGGGGCGGGGCCAGCACATGCCACAGGCGGGGCCAGGGACTCCTCTGTGCTGGTCCGCCCCCAGACAGAGTGCTCCTGTCCCCTGCTCGCCGCGCTCCCCAGCTGAGGGGGACAAGGCCAACAGCCCCACATGCCACTGCACCTTCTCCCTGCTGGCTGTACTCCCCAGGGGCGGATAGGGCCAGCAGGGACCAGGATCCCTGTGCACCATGGTGCCATTTCCCTGTTGGCTGCAATCCCCCACTGGGGAGCCTGGCCAGCAGGGGACAGGAGCTGCAGTGTGCGCTTATAATGTTGAGGGATGTGGGCCTACTGTACAAAATTCTGCTTGTCTCCTCATCAGTTTTTAGAACCTCTGCATTGGCAGCTGCCTTTGGAAATTGCCTTGGTGTGGTCCTTGAAGCTTTGTTAAAAATGATCAGATGCACCTTTTGATTGCACCGTTCTAGACACATAAGTTTTATCTATCTTCTCATGTGTGAAAAGAATTCACCAACTGATGTCAGTGTTAGCGGTAACAAACAACGAAGAGTCTGTTCCCCAGATATATGTATAATTGTAGAATAGTGTCCCCTGGGCATCATGTTTTTAATATGCTGTCTAACTTAGGCAGTATAGCAAGGATGCTTTTTGAGTCAAAAAATAATCTTTCTCCAAGAAACTTTTGGAAATTGCTAAATACTATGCTATTGAAATTATTTGTAGTAGTTACCAAATGGACACCTCAAATAAGTTGTATAGTATTTATTCTATTTGTATCATGCTCCATATGTCATTGAAGTAAATGAGAGTTTGATGTACTGATCACAGACAAGAAAAAGTCCATATTGATCTCATATTGGGCTTGATCTAAAGAACACTGAAGTCAGTGGAAGATCTTCCATTACTCTCAGTAGGCTTTGACTGAATCAGGTTGAGAAAATATATTTACTAGGGGTACAATGAAAATCCCTCTTACAGTGGATCTCTGCTTTTAGTGAAGTAATGTGAAAAAAAAAAAGACTCTGCTAGAAGAAGGCACTTTTGAGTTTCTGTACCCTAATCAATGGTCTTCTTCCCTGAAGTATTCATCCAAAATATACTTCTGTGCACTTGTTGTTGGGGTGTGCGTGAGAACAAGCCTTGCTGTCTACTGTGGGATTTAAAAGGAGAAATATTGAAAGCATCATATTCTATGCTAAGGAAACATAAATACAGATAATGAAGCAAATTTATGTATTAAAGTTAATCCAGAAAAGATAGTCATGCTAGAGCAAAGGCCCAGTTCACTTGAGCATGTTTCTAACTTCAAGCACATGAGAATTCTATGGGGTTACCAACAAGGTTAAAGTAAAGACCTTGCTTAATTACCTTGCTGAACTGGGTCCAGAAAGAACATGCTTAGACCATCTCATCTGTTTCCAGTTCCTACTCATTCTGGATTTTTTCTTGTCTTCAAAGTTTACTGTTTAAGGATTATGGATACACCCATGAGTTTTCATTTCTTTGGCAGTAAGGCTCCCAGCTAAATTTCCATAACCAGACGATGTTCTTAGAGTGAAGTCTGACTTTGTACTTTCTGGAAATGGGTCTGTGCAAGGGCCATGCTACTGAGGCACTAGATGAAATATGGCTATTTGCACAGCACATGGATTTCTTTTGATTCTATAGCCTTACGGCATTCTATTCAGAAGGTAGTTTAGGCCTGGACTGAGGCTAGTTTCAGAGGAATTTGGCCCATGATAGCATACAGGAACAGCAGGAGGAAATAACTGTGTAAAGAACCCCATATTTTAGATAATCAGCATAACACAGCAGCACAAACAGGAATTTGGATTGTAGCAGCAGCCCTGTAATAGCCATTTGAAACCTATATGGCTATTGAGTGAATAGATTAAAATTCCCTAGTCTGTCACACAGCAGAAGGGGGAATATAAAGCTCTTAAGAGGCAAAGGCTTTTGATGGTGAACTGGAACTCATTTATTATAGAATAGTCTCTTACCATGTCCTGAAACAAACATTTGCAGGAAACAAATTGTGTCCTAGTTAATACAATGAATGAATTTACCCTTAGATGGAGTCACTGTCCTAAATCAAGAATGTGCATTGATTCTTTGAGTTTATGGTCATATCGTGTGTAAATTCATCCACCTCAGAGTAAGTTAAAGATAAAATAATGGGTTCCAATGATAAACACTTAAAATATGAAATATAAGTACTATATTTATTTCAAAATGTTCTGACCTAATGAATCTGTTTCAGTAGTAAGCATCTGTTCAGGAATAATAAAATAACAGGTATTTTGGGTGCCCATTAGTGGGCATCAGTAAATGCAGTAAAAAGAGGAAAATAAGCAAACAAATGGTGGAATATTCAAACCAATGTTTTCCCAAGGAGACCTATTTAACAACATCACAGTGAACATGACTTACAGTTTGTACTAAATGAAAAACAGAAGCATGAACTTCAGCAGTTAAAGTAGTCTGGATATGTTTTGCCACTTTGCATAAATTTAACTAGCCAGAAGAAGATGAACCAAACAGGAGTGTTGGGTGACTGGTGGGGGGGAAGGATTTTTTTTTTTTAATCTTGTTATGCTGAGGGTTTCATGAAACTTCATTGGAATTGTTCCAAAGGGGTAGTCGTGTTAGTCTATTGCAGAAAAACAACAGAGTCCTGTGGCACTTTTAAAGACTAACAGATTTATTTATCACATGAGCTTTCATGGGAGAAAATCCCACTTCATCAGATGCTTTGAAGATGGGAAACTTACAGAATGGGAAGAAATTAAATGCAGGGGAGTGTATGGCATAGGATCAGGTCAGGCTGTAACAGCAAATCAAAAGAGGAGTTAGGATTCAAATACTGGGGAACAGCATCTCTTTTACAGCCTGACCTGATCCTATGTCATACACTCCCCTGCACTTAAATTCGTCCCATTCTTTAAGTTTCCCATCGTCAAAGTGTCTGACGAAGTGGGATTTTCTTCCACTAAAGCTCATGTGATAAATAAATCTGTTAGTCTTTAAAAGTGCCACAGGACTCTGTTTTTCATTGGAATTGGTGAATATAACAACCGCCCTTCTCTCAAGATAAATATAAAAAGCAATCAAGATAATTTCTGGAATAGTAAATTATAAGAACCACTGCCTAAAATACAAGCTGCCTGCACAGCCAGTTAGGAGCCTCAGCAATGTAGGTGGAAGCATTTCAATGGAAATTGAATGCAAATACAGGGAGGGTGGGTATTGTTTGATGTGGGAAGGGGAAGGAATGTTGAGAGTGGGAGTGAGAAGCAGCAGAAACACTACTGAATCACACAGGGAATGCATCAAGGAAGCTGACAAGCAGAGAAGCTCTTACATAACAAGGACAGTCAACAGATGGACATGGGTCCAATCCAGACCACCAGAGGCTTTGAAATGGAATGTAACATCTTTTTATTTACTTATTTTTATTATTGTATTATTTTCTCTGGAGTCTGGACCTTGATTATACACTAACCAAAAAATTTAGACCTTGACAAAAAAATAAATTCATTACCCCTGTCTTATAGGATGACCTGGAAGAAAAGTTAATAAAGAGAGAATTTGTGGAAAAGTGCTGACTGGAAATCTTAGTACTCTTAAATTACAATGGTAGGGGTACACCGAGTTAGCCCCAATATGTACCAGCAAGCATGGTATCTTTACAAGTTACATTTCTCCTTTTCTATGACTTAACCTTTCTGAAACCTCAATCTATGCTCGCTTTGAGGAGCAGGTCTTGTGTGACCTCCAAAGCACTAAAGCTTTTCTATCTAGCATCTTCGTACAAATTGTACAAGTATGAAAAACAAAAGGTGCAAGGATACTTTATATAGATCTGTTTACATTTTATATAGATTCAGTGGTAAAACTGATCTATGCAGTTCACAAGCTACCCTTTGTAGATTTTTGTTTGTTTTTCATTGCCTGATGTATCTTTTTAGAAGCTTTAAACTAAAATGCATTTCTCTACCATTTTTGTCCTTTTTCTGTTAGTAAATCTTGAGTATTGTTTGATGTGGGAAGGGGAAGCTGCCTCTTCTGGCTTTTTTGTTTGTGTGTGTAGTTTGTGTGCGCACACCCACTAAAGTCTTTAAAGACCATTTTATTTATTTCATTTGCTTATCAGCAATGCTGTCTGTTAATTAACTCTTGGTTCCAAACCAGCAGGAGGAGCTCATACAATATACTTTGGTTTGCCCCATAAAGTGATGGGAGAGAGAGTCTTTTCCTTTCAACAGCAGGAGAGTTTTTCAAACTGAGATTAGAATTAATGATTCACCATCTCCCTCCCCACACCTTAGAATATTGTTGCTTTAAATTAAACAAGATTTGGGGATTGATTTCCAGAGATGCTGATTATCCACAGCTCCCATGATTTTCAGCTGTAATTTTGGGTGCTAAGCACTGCTGCAAATCAGGTCTAAATAATAGAATTAGAGTATATGTAGAAGCTATTCAATATGTATAAGGACAACAGAGTCCTGTGGCACTTTTAAAGACTAACAGATTTATTTATCGCATGAGCTTTCGTGGGAGAAAATCCCACTTCGTCAGACGCTTTGAAGATAGGAAAGTTACAGAGTGGGAGGAAATTAAATGCAGGGGAGTGTATGACATAGCATCAGGTCAGGCTGTAACAGCAAATCAAAATAGGTGTTAGGATTCAAAACACTGGGGAACAGCACATAGAGGAGGGGGAGGTCAAATCACTTGTTGTAATGCGAGAAAAATCCATAGTCCCTGTTTAACCCCAAGACAACTGAGTCAAATTTGCATATAAGTTCGAGTTCTGCAGACTCTCTTTGAAGCTGTGATTTGTTATTCATCTGTTTCAACACAGCTATTAACAAGTCGTCAAGGGAGTGAGCAGGGAGATTGAAGTGTTCCCCTACAGGTTTTGCAGTGTTGCAATTTCTGATGTCAGATTTGTGTCCATTGATTCTTTGGCGCAGAGACTGTCCTGTCTGTCCAATATATAAGGCAGAGGTGATATAAGGTGTCTAGGTTAACTTAAAAGGATACTTACCAGCAACTACAGATCACAGAACAGAAACACTAAAGCAGGAACACAGCCCTGCAGCAGACCATGCTGCCAACTTTGCCCTCATATCTACACTGATGACACCATCACAGGGCCTAATCATGCCACCTACTCCATCAAGGGTTCGTTCACCTGCTCATCCACCAATGTGATTTATGCCATCATGTGCCGGAAATGCTGCTGGTTTCGCATACCCAGATGTGACGGTGCACCAACTCGCAGGTTCAGCAAGGAGGTCAGCCTGCTGCAGCCTGCCCCCGTGCTGCCAGTTGCCCTGCGAAGCCTGCTCCAGAGCAGGAGAAGGCTGGCCAATAGACGGCAGGTGTCAAGCACTCTCCTGGCAAATCGCTGGAACATGTTGGGGTCCATGACCTCCTCGGGCTTCATTTTGCCAGGCACATGTGGAGGGTGCTGTGCTCACTTCCTTTTTTAAAAGAGTGGCTGGGGGAGAGGGCATTTCTCTGGTGCAATGTGGGACAACTACCCACAATGCACCACTCCTCCATCGACCTAGCACCTGCCAGTGTGGACACAGGCAGTCGAAAGGAGGTTTCAATGTGGACTCTCTAAGTCGACTTAACAAGGTTGACTTTGACTTAAAATCAACCTTGTTAAGTCGACTTAACAGAGTCTCCAGTGTAGACATACCCCCAGTGTTTAGCTGATACTGGGGCATGGACGAGAGTAAGATAGCTGAAGTTCAATCCGTACAAGAATGATATGATGATAGGTCCTTTGACTGGGAGGGCACATCTGCCATTAGTTATTAGAGTTCATAAATAGTCATGAATTAGAACCCCCCTCCCAAGCTGCTGTTTGACAATCATATTACAACAGTAATCCAGTCTTCTCACCAACTGCAGTTGGCTAAAGAGGTCAAAGCTTTTTCTTTCAGATGCAGACCTTATTGTTATCCATGGCTTCGTTACCTCAGGACTGATCTATTGCCATGTATTCTATACCTTAAATCATTTGGAGACTGCAGCTGTTGCAGAATACAGAGGGTCACCTTTTGGGTCTCCCTGGGAGCACATGACCCCAGCACACTGAGATTTGCACTAGCAGTCCATTTTCTCCATGTAAAGGTTTAGGTGATTGAGACAGAACTATAAATGGCCAGAAAGGAGAGATGACCAAAGATTGGAATTTCGGTGTTGCAAGACTGAAAAGAAATTTCAATTTTTTTTTTCCATAACAGATCCAGATGACAAATTGAAATATTGAAATATTTCACAGGAAGAAAAGTTCCTGAAATTTTGATTAAGAAATGACCCCATTTTATTTGCAGTCAAAAGAAAATGTTCTGATATTTCCAGATCAAAATATTTTGCTTTGTTTTGCTGAACTGCCTCAGAATGCTTTATGTTAGGCAGGTTCAATATTAAACTCTATTTCCCTACAGACCAGGGATTTTTAAATGTTTTTTGCTGGGAAGCCCCATTTGAATATATTTCAGGCTGTGATGACCCCTTCCCCCATGCCATGCCGTCCATCCCCTATACCATGCCACCCATTCTTCTGTCCTGCTGCTGGAGGTGGTGCTGCCTTCAGAACCCCCAACCAGGGGGTGCTGCTCTCCTACCACCCAGCTCTGAGGGCTCTGATTGTCAGCCATGCACAGGGATGACAGCTGCAGCCCTAGCATGTGTGGGGCCTGACAGCTTGTAACCCCCCCCAAATAACCTCGTGATGCCTTGGGGAGATCCTAACCCCCAGTTTGTGAACCCCTGCATAGGCCAATAGTGGTGTGACTCCCAGGAGGCACAACTAGTTCAGTCTGATTAGAAACTGCACTGCATCATAAGAGGTATAGTTTGACCTATGGGAGAGAGTGATAGCATGAGATTCCTGGACATGGCACAATCTGGCCCATAGGTCAATGTCATTTTATATTGAACTAATTATAAATTAAATATTTTGGGGCAGCTCAACAAACAAAAATATTTCTTTTAGTTTCTCAACTGAAAAATATTTTAAAAATCAGCAAAATCAAATTTTTCGCATAGTAAATTTCAATTGTGTGGAAACTTCATTTTCCATTGGAAAATATCTCTGAATCACTGAAAAAAACCTGCATTTTCCAAGGAAAAATTCCCAGTCTATTGTACCTGGGTCTGGCCTGTTTGAGGGGTCATCTCTTACTCCATCGCAGTTCTGTACTTGTAAGAGAAGGTTTGCAGGAAGGCCCATATTGAATGAGTGAAGGAGAACTGACTGACAAGGAATCCTGTAGCACTTTTAAAGACTAAAAAAATTATTTATAGCATGAGTTTTCATAGGAGAAAAATCATACTTCATCAGACGCTTTGAAGATGGAGGATGGGAGGACTAACTGGTTATGTTTATGTCTGGTATGAACTGGGTAGTAGATTTTATACATGTGACAAAGTCATTGATTATAGGAAAATAACCATCAGTGGAAAAAACAAAAAATCTGATGTGATCACTGGAGTGGTCTTTCACATTATCGTATGTTAAATGTAATCAGTGACATACCGAGGGGAGGTGCAGGCCCTGGGTGCCGGGCTGCGAGGAACTCCAGGCTGGCCCTTCACAAGGTACAGGAGGATTGATGCAGGAGGCTTTGAGAGGTACAGAGCTCCTTTGCCCCTCCGATGTTGTGAAGGGCCAGCTGGGCGCTCCCCCCCCCCCACCATCACCCCCCAACCACCCTCTGTCAGAGCTGGCGCAGGGCTGGAATGGCAGTGGCTAAGTGCTGGGTGGGGGATCTGGGCCAGGCTGGGTTGGCCCTTCACATGGGGGGGAGGGGCACAGTGGATGCAGGAGGTGCTGAGAAGTGCCCCTCAGCACCCCGCATACATTGTGATGTCCTCTCCCCTCCTGGGGCATGGGGTGAGGCTGCCCTGTCCCAGCTGGGGCAATCTGGAGCAGTGGAGGATAAGTGCTGGGGATGGGGGGCAGGTCAGCCTTTCAAAGGGCAGGGGATGCAAGAGGTGTTGTTGTTGAGGGGTGCCCCTTGGCACCCCCTGATGTGTGGTGAATGGCCAATCCAGCCCCCTTCTCCTCCCTTCCCCAGGTTGGGGGGTGAGACTGTCCTGCCAAACTGCTGGACTGCTGCAGCCTTACACCCCCCACCCCTCAGGTATAGACCTTCCTCCCTGGGGCATCTGGGGGCAGGGTTGGGACCCCTCCTGCCCTGTGCATGAGGCATGGGGTGTTCAAATGTGGGGCTTGGCCCCCTGGGTGCCACACATCCTCGGAATGCCACTGAATATAACCTTAAATAGAAGTTAGTGCAACAGCTGTTTTAGAGAATTTCCTTTATAAAAATGTGAACATTTCAGATTTTAAACTTAACACAAGTATCTTCTATTTATTTTTTTCTGTTGCAGAATATGAGTTGCACTGGGTATTACAGATCAAATGAAACAAATCTTACTGTAAACATTATACTCTGAAAAAATTCTACACCTGACAAGTTATTTTTCGTTTCACTCCAATGTGGCATTTTTATTATGTCCAAGTTTACTTACCTTGCCTTGAAATGTCCCATCTTAATTAAAATATCTGGCAGCTCCTTGAGTTTTGCTTGTTCAGTGAAAATAAAATCTGAAATGACTCAGAGAAATTTGAAGACATTTTACACAGAATTAGTGAATCCCAGCTTGCCTTAGAGGTGTGTGATGATACTCTTAAAAGTAGAGGGCGGAAGGACATATTTCCAGCTGCATGTGACTGCTTAAGTTTGAGGTACCACTCAGTTTGAAATGATGACTGTTAAAAATACAATAAAATAAAACAAAGGGAAAGGAAGATATGATCCCCTGAGATCATTCCCTGTTCCACTGTCTTGTTAGCTCCCACGACACTGGGAAAAAGTGCTAAGCATGACTTCAAGAAAGGACAGTGAACGAAAATAGCAGCTGGTATGGGGAAGTTCTTTCCATATCACAAAAATACTCTCTCACTGAAGCTGACTTCAGGAAGCATCTGAGCTGCCATAGTCCTTCAAACACATAATTATCTTCTGTGAATTGTGCTTGCTGGCCAGATGACATCCATTTAGTAAATACTATGTTTTCCATTGAAAAAAATATGTTGATGGAAAATTTTCAATGAGGTGCTCACCCAGAATATCTGTCCTCCTTTAGGAGAACACAAGAAATGGAGGCACTTGGCTATGTCTACACTTGTAAAGTTAAGTTGACTCTGTTAAGTCGACTTAACAGGACCATAGCTGTCCACACTGGCTTTAAGTCAAATTACTAAGGTTGACTTAGCGCTATTCCCCATCCACACTGGCTTTAAGTCAACTTAAAAAGTTGACCTAAGCTTAAGTCGACCTTCAGAGGTGGTGTTATTAAGTCGACTTAAGCTGTTATTAAGTTGACTTAAGGAAGCGCTTAAGTCGACTTAATAAAAGCCCAATGTGGACACGGCTTTGTGTAGGTCGACTTAAGCATCCTTAAGTTGACCTAAGTTGCCAATGTAGATGCACCCTGTGTGACCAATTTCCACATCACTTATACCACTAAAAGTCAGGGCTAACTCCACCGATGTGAATCATATTGAATCAGTGTTAATGTAAGTAATGTATGACATTGCTATTATAACTATTAGATGTCCAGATCAGGACTATTGCTCCTAAACTAGACCCAACACATAGTAAAAAGTTGTCCCAATCACAGACCTTACAATGTAATTCTCAGTATGTCTACACGCCTATCTCCACAGTGATTGATGAAGTGGAATCAATTGAGTGGGTCATGCAGACATGCTCAATCAATCCAGATGGGCTCTCCTGTTGAGGCCAGTAATCCACCTCCCCAAAAGGAGTAAGGCTGTGTCAATGGGAGGGAGTTTCTTGTCGATGCAGCGCTGTGAAAATGCCATGGTACTGCAATGTAAGTATGCTGACAGGAGATAGCAAGCTATGTCATGCAGCTTGCATATCAGCCGTCAATCGCTGGCAGCACTGTAAACCAGGCCTCAGACAAGACATAATAAGCAAGTTCCAAAGGCAATAGGAGGAAGGGTGGGAGAAACTTCTCTGGCTTTGTCTATACTGGAATTTTACCAACCAGTTTATTTTTGCTAGTGCAAACTCCTAGTATAGACATATTTTATGGTGAAGTTTATTCAGGTTTGAAATCAGGGGAAATGGCATCCCACAGCCAAGCTCCAGATTTGGGATGCAAATATCAGGAAAGTCAGTGGAAAAATCAGTTGTCCTGTGCTCACAAACAGTGCTGGTGGAATAGAAGTAGGTGCCTCACCTGAAGAAACATCTAGGAAAGGAGACAGGATTTCTGGTGTTGGCAAGTAAGAGCTTTAGTATAAGTCTGAAAAGTCTTCAGAGGCAAAATAGTAAAGTATTTCTAATGGCCTCAAAATGCATATCCAGTTTTATTGCCCCCACACTGTGGTCTTGGTGGCTCTGCAATGACCCACAACACCTTAAGGTAGTTAGGACCTGCAGTTCCCTGTGGAATAAAAAGTGGAAAACTTATGGCAAAACTCCCTTTGAAGACAACAGTATTTCATCCTATATAAGGGTTGCTAATTCGAGTCCTGCAATTTGTATACATTATTAATGACACAAAATTCAGTTCAAATATGTAAGAGCAATTGTTAATATAAGAGAGTGGACTGAAAAAGGTCTGTCCAGCTCTGACATTTTAATGTCTTGCTCTTTATAAGGTAACTCAACTAGTGTTTTTGACAACCCAACCAAAATTACTTTACTTTTCTCTTTTCAGCATAAAAATGTTGCTGCTGTTGCAACTGGTGTTGAATTTACAAATCGCTGTGTGCAAAGAAGCAATGTTATAGTGTTCCACAGGGATGCCCACTTCCAAAATTAATGGGCAGCCTGACAATATTTTTTCCTTTCTTAATATCCACATGTAGAAGACAACAGTGGCAGAATTGAATATTGGTCTGTGTCTAAAACGCTGTGTGTGTTTCCAAACAGCTCATTTTTGAAATGATGGAACACCTGAATATTAAAGCCTTGTCCCATATGATTGTAAAAGCCCAGTTACTAGTCCTCTATATCAAAAGGGAGTTTCTGCTGCAGCAAAATGGGATTTATTATTTTTTATTGCTGTCGACATACTCATCATTTAAGGTTTCCTTCTTTGCTGCATTACTATGCTAAATTACCTTGACTATAGCTTATTATGGAATTTCCTCAGCCTGTAACGACACTAGATGTTCTCTAGTTGACTAGCGTTTGGCATTCTTTGTTCTGCAGACTGCAGGAATACAAGACACCAGCAATATAGTATAACTGAGCTGCAACTTTATTAAGTAACAAATCAAGGCACTATCCCACATCAACTAATTCAATGCAGGTCATCCTTTGTTTGTAGTCCATGACACATACAGAATGACTGCTATGAGCCCTTCCCACTCCATGCCACCTGATCCCCTCTCCTTATGATGTTTATGAGAGTTGGGGGAAGAGAATTGTCTCCTCACTCTACCAGACATTAGGAACTCCAACCCCAATCCCTGCCATGTTTAAGAGATGCTTTTCCTAATCTCCTTCCAGTTTTGTTGTATTAGGGAATTGGACCCCTACTGAACAAGTACCTGCACTGGACACCTGTCACCAGGAGGCACCAGCAACTTTCTTGGCGATTTGTTTTTTGAGTGGAATTTGATGCTGTCTGGGTTTGCTTTCTCTATTTTGTTCTCTCTATTTTGCATCCCTCTATTTGTGCGAGCAAGACATCAAAAATAACCTTTTCTCTTTTCCATTCCTATTATGATAGAATCATAGAAGATTAGGGTTGGACGGGACCTCAGCAGATCATCTATTCCAATCCTCTGCTCAAAGCAGGACCAACCCCAACTAAATCATCCCAGTCAGGGCCTTGTCAAATTGGGCCTTAAAAACCACTAAGAATGGAGATTCTAATCCAAAGGAGAAAATGGCAGGCATTTACTCTCAACTTTTGTTCCATTGTCTGGGATCAGAATCTTTCAAAACCAATAGCTGTCTGTGATGGAGAAAAGCTTCATTGCAGTCAAATGACCATGAACAGTGTGCCCAGCAACACAAAAAAGGACCATTTTTGGCTGCACATATGGTGGATATATTTGCTTGGGGACAAAATTTCTATGTAAAGGAACAAAGTGGTGTGAAGTCAATTTTTCTGCAAAGGGCAAAGAGTGGCAGAATTCTCCAAGCACTTTAACTGCTTCCCCAAAAGCCCATGTGGGGAAAAAAAGATGATGAACTCTTAGTTGAACTCATCCTTCACCACTATTTGTTAGCTGCTGAGTAAAAAGAATGCAGATCAAGCCAATATTTCTGCAGGTAGTGGCACTACGGTCATGCTGGATAAGATGATTTACGGAATTGTTAGTAACCCTGTGTGATTCAGATTTGCCCTACTCCTGTCTCTGCTTTTTTTCCACTGTTGCTTTTCAATATATAAGTGCTAACAGTATTTGCACTAGAAAAGCATAGGTTGGATACTAAGAAAAGACTGATCAGCTCCTTTTCAATTAATTTGATATATTAGAAATGCAACTAAAACAATACTGCTCTAGGTTTTGTGGTGCTCTCATTACTGAGTTCTTTTATTGAATTTCCTTTTCTTATTTTCCTTCTTAACTTTGATAAAACTCGCAACCCGCCCTCCCCCCCCCCCCCAAAAAAAACCCAGTAATGCCCCGGAGTAGAATGTCTCAGAGTTCTAAACCTGTTTATGAGGCTATTCACTTTTCTACCCTTATTATGAAAGTTTTTTCAGGAGACAATGATATAATAAGGAAGTTTATTATAAGAAGAATAAAGGATAAGGTGGTTATTTTTTTTAGAATTCAAGGCAGCCTTTGGCTTCTATCAAAGACAAATGTATTACTAAAACATTGTTTTCCTAATTAATATCTACTGGAAATAACAGACCAGCTGTTGTGTCTAGAGAAAGTAAGCATATCCTAAGCTATTTTATAAAGAACTATTTACTCCTTTGGTTGCTCTTTTTATTCTGTAAGCAAACAAATCAGAGCCCTCCTGCACATTCATTGCTGGGCAGTTTCTCCTATCAGTTTTTCAAGACATTTGAACTTGAACTATGGGTCACACTTCAGCTTTCTGTATTCAAAATTCCAAGACTTCTCTTGAATTTAGCATAAATATTGCTGGTCAGGAAAATTTGCTAGATCACACTCTTGCAAGCAGATTTTCCAGTAGAACTTGACTGTTGATTTGTCCAATAATGCCAAAAGATTACTCTCATAGTATTTTGATATTTACAGTCTGGTTCTGAATAAGACCAGGAAGGTTGGAGGCACAAAAGATCTCGTTGATTTAGCTCAAGTATAAATACTGGGAAAGGTGGGTCAGTACAGGTGATGACAGTGGAGGGATGGGTAGGCTGTGCTGAGTACAACCCATCCTAAAACTAGCAGGAATGCACTCAGTATGGCTCACTGGGTCTCTGCCACCATGATGCTAAGCTGCTATTTATACTCTCACTAGCTTGATGAGAACTAGTGCAAGCCTATACATTCAAGCAAGTGAATAACAGCCTTAGTTCATAGTGCAAAACCAGCTTGAATTACACCTGATTTACACCCATGCAACTCCGCTAATTTTAATGGAGTTACCCTAGCAGAAAACTGAAGTAATGCAGTTGTGAATTAGACCTGAATCTCTTCAAATTCACATTGGAAATAAGGTGTAATTTTTAAAAGAGAGAACAATTAACCATTGGAACAACTTGAGAAAGATCATAATGGATTCTCCATCACTGGCAATTTTAAGATCAAGGTGGGGTATTTTTCTAGAAGCTATTCTCTGGGAATTATTTTAGGGAAATTACATGGCCAGTGTTATATACACTCTATCAACAAACTAGACAATCATCGTGGTCTCTTCTGAGGAAAATTCACTCCTTCAAGTAGACTCTGAGAACTGTCAAAGACTAAACAATTTTATTTCTAGAACTATTTTATTGGTCTGAGCATTTAACATAAAGATCTTGAGATAAGTTAGGCTACACCTGTTTAAAAGTTTTGTCTTTTCTTGTAGATCAAGAGATATTCTGGGCAAATGACCCATAAGCATTTTAACTTTCTTTGTAATTTCCTCCCCTGAAAAATCAAAGAAGAAACAGAACAATAAAATATAAAATAAATTGCATGTTTCCCTTTCCCCTAGCCCAATTCCTCAAGCAAAGTTACCTTATTTCTGTCTGTTCCTGTCTTACTGTGACATATCGAACAAAAGCTGGCAATATTTACTACTGAAATACTCAAAATTCATTTGCAAAAATATTTTTATGCAAAACCTGATTTAATGCATCACTGACACAAACCTACAGCAACATTTACACAGTGTTTATTACTCCATCCTCTGTGTAACTGGGACTCATTGCTTTTAAATAAATGTGTCATTGACAGAAAGGTTGATTTGGAAGTTTGTAATGTTTTTCATATAACTGTTTTAGGAAAATACTTTTAATACAATTAAAATCTTTTCAGTTTCTTATTTAAAATGGCATTACCTATTACACTTTCTGTGTAAGCTACTTTACTAAGGCTACTTATCAAAGATGCTTATATGGCCACTATTACTTTAATATCAAACACCTCACAATCTTTAATGTATTTATCCATTTATACCCACAAAAGGTGCTCTTATCTGTATTTTTCAGATGGGGAATGGATGCACAGAGGACACACATGACTTGCTCCAAGACACACAGGCAAGACTGTAAAGAAGCAGGGATTTGAACCCAGGACTCTCTAATCTTAGATTACTGCCCTAACCATTGTATTATCTTTTCTCTATATGGCAAGGCTGGTAGACTGGATCAGAGATCGGGTTGGATCTGAGTCTGGATTCTCCACACCCTGAACCAAAAAGAGAGAACCAGTTCTAGTTAATGCTAAGTCAGCATGAATATATGCGAGTGTTCCTCTTTGTAATATAAATATCTTACTCCTAGACTCCTAGACTTTAAGGTCAGAAGGGACCAGTACGATCATCTAGTCTGACCTCCTACAAAATGCAGGCCTCAAGACCTCCCCCACCCACTCCTGCAATAGGCCACCAACCTATGACTGATAGGTCCTTAAATCATGATTTAAGGACTTAAGATACAGAGAATTCACCGGTAGGTGAACCATGCCCTGTGCTACAAAGGAAGGCAAAAAACCCCCAGAGCCCAGGCCAATCAGCCCTGGGGGAAAATTCCTTCTCGACCCCAGATATGGCGATCAGTTAAACCTGAGCACGTGGGCAAGTCTCAACAGCCAGTTATCCAAGAAACAATTCTCTGTAATAACTCAGAACCCACCCCACGTACTCTCCCCTCTTAGGCCACTTGTAAATCCACCACACGTAGCCAAATATCAGTCAATTTCCAAAATAGGCTAATCATACCATCACCTCCATAAATTTATCAAGCTCAGATTTGAAAGCAGTTATGGTTTTTGCCCCCACAACTCCGCTTGGAAGGTTATTCCAGAACTTTACACCTCTAATGGTTAGAAACCTGCGTCTAATTTCAAGCCTAAATTTCTTGATGCACAGTTTATAACCATTTGTTCTGGTGTCCACATTGGTGCTGTACTCAAATAATTCCTCTCCCTCCCTGATGTTAATCCCTCTGATGTATTTATAGAGAGCAATCATATCCCCCCTCAGCCTTCTTTTGGTTAAGCTAAACAAGCCAAGCTTCTTGACTCTCCACTCATAAGGCAGGTTTTCCACTCCACAGACCATCCTTGTAGCCCTTCTCTGCACCTGTTCCAATTTGAATTCATCCTTTTTAAACATTGGGGACCAGAACTGCACACAGTATTCCAGATGGGGTCTCACCAGTGCCTTGTACAGCGGCACTAACACCTCCCTGTCTCTACTTGAAATACCTCTCCTGATACATCCTAGAACCGCATTAGCTTTTTTCACAGCCACATCACATTGGCGGCTCATAGTCATCCTATGATCAACCAGTACTCCCAGACCCTTCTCCTCCACAGTCTGTTCCAACTGATGCGTCCCCAACTTATAGGAAAAATGCTTGTTGTTTGTCCCTAAATGCATGACCTTGCACTTCCCATTATTAAATTTCATCCTGTTCCTGATACTCCAGTTTACGAGGTCATTCAGATCTACCTGTATGGTATCCCGATCCTTCTCCATATTGGCAATACCTCCCAACTTGGTGTCATCCGCAAACTTTATTAGCACATTCCCACTTTTTGTGCCAAGGTCAGTAACAAAAAGGTTGAACAAGATCGGTCCCAAGACAGATCCCTGAGGGACTCCACTGGTAACCTCCCTCCAGCTTGACAGTTCACCCTTCAGTATGACCCGCTGTAGTCTCCCTTTTAACCAGTTCCTTATCCACCTTACTATATTCATATTAATCTCCATCTTCTGTAACTTAACTAATAACTCCCTATGTGGAACTGTATCAAATGCCTTGCTGAAATCTAAGTAAATTAGGTCCACTGCATTCCCTTTATCTAAAAAATCTGTTATCCTTTCAAAAAAGGAGATCAAGTTGGTCTGGCAAGATCTCCCTTTTGTAAAGCCATGTTGTATTTTATCACAGTTACCGTTATCCTCTACAGCCTTAAGTACTTTCTCCTTCAAAATTTTCTCCAAGACTTTGCATACTACTGAGGTCAAACTAACAGGCCGGTAGTTACCCGGATCATTTTTATTCCCTTTCTTGAAAATAGGAACTACATTAGCGATTCTCCAGTCATACGGTACAACCCCCGAATTTACAGATTCATTAAAAATCCTCGTTAAAGGGCTGGCAATTTCATGAGCCAGTTCCTTTAGTATCCTTGGATGGAGATTGTCCGGACCCCCCGATTTAGTCACATCCAGCAGCTCAAGTTTGGCTTCTACCTCAGGTACGGTAATTTCCACATTCATGATCTCGTTCTCATTAGCTTCCCTACCTCTACCCCCAGCTCAACTTCACTCTCATTGAAAACAGATGCAAAGTACTTATTTAGACATTGAGCCATGCCTAGATTATCCTTGACCTCCACCCCATCCTCAGTTTTTAGTGGTCCCACTTCTTCTTTCTTTGTTTTTTTCCTATTTATATGGCTAAAGAACCTTTTACTATTGGTTTTAATTCCCTTCGCAAGGTCCAGCTCAGCTTGACTTTTTGCCTTTCTCACTCTCTCTCTACATGTTCTGACCTCCAAAAGATAGCTTTCCTTGCTGATCCCTCCCCTTTTCCACTCTTTGTAGGCTCTGTGCTTCTTCCTAATCACCTTTCTGAGATGCTTACACATCCAGCTTGGTCCACAGCTCTTGCCTATGAATTTTTTCCCCTTCCTCGGAATGTAGGCTTCAGATAGTTCATGCAACTTTGATTTGAAGCGATTCCAAGCCTCTTCTAGATTTACATTCCTGAGTTCTTCTATCCAGTCCACTTCCCCAACCAATTCCCTTAATTTTCTAAAGTTAGCCTTTTTAAAGTCAAAGATCCTGGTCGCTGATTTGTTTTTGTTTATCCTTCCAATTAGTTTGAACTGAATTAGCTCATGGTCACTTGAACCTAAGTTGTCCCCTACAACCAGTTCATCTATGAGGTCTTCACTACTCACCAGTACTAAATCTAAGATGGCATCCCCTCTCGTTGGTTCGGTAACCATTTGGAGAAGGAATTCATCAGCTATCACATCCAGGAAAAACTGGGCCCTCTTATTACTACTAGCACACGTCCTCCAGTCTATATCTGGGAAGTTAAAGTCCCATAATCACACAGTTTCCAGTAGTATTAACTTCCTTAAAGGCCTTAAAGAGGTCCCTATCCATGTCTAGATCAGATCCCGGCGGTCTGTAACACACTCCAAGCACCATTCCAGGGGAAACTTTACTAGCTTTTTTCCCCAACGTGATTTTTACCCAGATTGATTCTGTCTTGTTAATTCCATCACTTTGAATTTCCCTGCAGTCTATCTCCTCATTGACATACAATGCCACTCCCCCACCTTTGCCTTTATATCTATCTTTCCTAAAGAGCACATAGCCTTCAATACCGGTACACCAGTCATGACATCTTCTCTCTTTTTGATAGAGGACTAGGGAAGCAATGGGCAAGAAAGGTAAATTTCTGCACAGAGCTTAAAATTGTGCCCACAGTGTACATCTTGGGCAACTGGGCTATGCACTGGTGATTCCCTCTGAGGACAGAGGGAAGAGAATCCTTCTACCAAGTCGCAAAGCAGAAGTGAAATTGATTTGTGGAGTTAGAGCAACCACAGAGCAAGATTTGCAACCACCTGTAAGACCACCAACAGATCTTCATACAATTGCTTTAGTCCTCCCCTTCTCTGACCTGCTGCAACGCACTCCGAAATCATGTTGCATAGCAGCATTCTACAGAAATCCATATTCCCAACTCAGCAAATTTAAGACCACCCTCCCCCAATTCCGTTGTGAATTGGGCCCTCTTTTCCCGATTCTTTTGGAGGCTAAGCTTTGCCCCTGACTTCACTGAAATCAATAGAACTGTAGCATTCAGTGCAGAAATTGGCGGCTGTAGCTGCACACGTAAAATAAGATCAGAATGTGGTTGTTATATTTATGAAGTATTCTCACAATTAAAGATAGTTTTCCAGTAAGAAAGTGGCTGAAAAAAAGAAGCAGTAAGAACGAATTACAAAAAAGTATAAATAAGTTGTTCAGAAGATAACCTTACCAAACAAACAATCACAATACTTCTGACTATGAAAAGAACAAGAATATAATCACCATATACATAATATTTTCTAATGCTGGTCTATGTATAGATGAATAAATCTAAAGTACAGTTGAGTGAAGAGTGGGGGGAAATGAACTGAATATTTGTTTAGATTCAAGAAAACATCTATCTGGCCATGTTTGTGACTTTTCAATATTTGTTTCCTGCAAATATCTGAGGCTATGTCTGCACTTAGAAAGTTAGGTTGACTTTCTTAAGTCGACCTTATTAAGTCGACTTAGAGAGTCTACACAAGACTCTTAAGTCGACTTAAAGGCGACCCTATTAAGTCAACTTACAGAGTCTACACTAGACTCTCTAAGATGACTGGATAGGTTGAGGGAGAGCCAGACTAGGGGAGCCGCGGCTTCCTCCGGGGAGAGTCAGCCACGCAGGGCTGGCTATTCCCAAGACCGGGAAGACACAAGCGACTTCCCCCGGGGAGAGCCAGCCCCACAAGGCTGGCTCTCCCCAAGACAGGCAAGCCATGAGCGGCTCAGCCTGGAGAGAGCCAGCCCCGCATGGCAGGCTATCCCTCTGATGAGCCGCGAGCGGCTTGCCTGTCCCAGGGAGAGCCAGCCCCACACGGCTGGCTCTCCTTGGGACAAGCCTCGAGCGGCTTCCCGGGAGAAGGGAGCTGCCAGGGGTCCCCAGCCAGGGCTCCAGCGGGGAGGGGAATCACTCACTGGGGCCCCAGTCCCAGCGGGGTATTCCCTCCCCACTGGAGCCCTGTCTGGGGAGCCCTTCTCCCCAAGACCATGGCTTCCCGGCCAAAAAGGAGCTACGGCTCCTCATGCTGGGAAGCCATGGGTCTGGGGAGAAGGGAGCAGGATCTTTCCCCGGGACAAGGGAGCTACGCGAGTCTCCCTTGTCCCCCTGCCCTAGATTGACTTTTGCAATAAGTTGACTTAGGGCGTCCAAACTGGCTTAAGTCGACTTAACAAGTTGACTTAAGCCTTAAATTGACCTAAAACTAGATGGAATTAAGTTGACCTAAGCTTTCCTTAAGTCGACTTAAGAAACAGCTTAAGTCGACTTAAGGAAAGCCCAGTGTGGACATGGAGTAAGTTAGGTCGACTTAAGCCTCCTTAAGTTGACCTAACTTGTAAGTGTAGACGCACCCTGAGAGCTCAAGCTTTACTAGCAGGAATGTTAATGAAAAGTGAATTTAAAGCTAAAAATCAACTCCTGTTACAGCTGTATTTCTTAGTCCCTTTCTTTTGTCATAGACTGAACATAATATTTTAAAGCAAAAGAAATGAAAGTAATCCTTTGTCTATACTATTACTTGCCACTTTGCCTGAAGGTTGAAAAAACATTATGTTTACTGTATTTTTCTAATTCACAGATTCATTCATATTATTTTAGTGAATGTTCAGTGCAGTGAAAACAGTAATAAATGGTACTGAATAAATTTGGTCATGACAGAGGGATCTCAAGATGCTGACAGTGGCACTCAGGCTTTTTTTCTTGACACTATTCCCCACTGCCTAGATTTATAAGCAACTGAAGCAGATGGATTTGCATCCCAGCTTTCATGACAAGGCTAACCCTGTTACTATTTCACTTGGATATCTTGAGGGAAAAAACAAAACAGTCAGTTGAGGAGATTCAGATGTTACAAGGCTAGGAAGTTACCATTTTCTGTTTTGTCTAGTCATATACATAATTTTTTGAACAATGTAAATGATGGAATATAACTTTGTGAACGAAATATTTACGCTACAGGAAGACAAATAGCTAGCAGTGGTCAGAAAAGGACAAGTTCTCAATTACAACTAACTGCTTTTAGTTTCTAAAAGAGCATTCCATAAACAACTTATTTAAAAACATTTAATTGAAAGTATTTCTTCATGAATGATAGCTTCCCACTGAAAATGTCTGATTTTCTCTAATATTAAAAGAAGGCTGCTACCCTAACAAGTTACTATCTTTAGTTCCAATCCTGTAAGGAGCTTTCATGAAAGGATAGACTCATGTGAAGCTTATTGCAGGATCAGTGCCTTAGATAATCTTCTCCTTTAATGCCTCACTGTGGTAGTTAAACTTATCAAGAATGCAGTGCCTGACAGAGTCCTGGGTGAACCTTTTGGGAGCTTACAGCAGTGCAGACTTAGTAGAAGGCCCTCGGTCAGAGAATTCCTCCTCATCACAAATGAGGATGAGCCCAAACCTGCCTATCTTTGAAGCCACCTTGTTATGCAAACCTCCCGGCAAAGGAAAGAGGATGGTTCATCTTGATAGTCTCATGGATATTTATAAAAATTAATTCGTCTCTTCCACAAAGTGGCAGCAGTAAGGGTGTGATTCCCAGCTTGCATCAACATACCCACAGGAGCACTCATCTGTGCTAAAAATAGTGCTGTAGTCAGAGTCACATGAGCAGTGGCAGCACACACTAACCTCCCAGTATACCTAGGGGGTTCAGGCACATTTATACTGGGTCATGTGTATCTGCTGCCACTGCCCGTTACCCTACTATTATTAGCACACTAGCTCATGTGAGAACTAGCCAGAGGAATAGCTACAGGTGGGCCCAGGTGGGCATGTGCCTACCCAGTTGGCCAGCAGGCCCATCCACCCATCGCAGCACCTGGCGGTGTGAGCTTGCTGCCATGCCCATGGGCAGCCGCGGACAGCAGTGCTGTAGGCAGAGGAGCATTGGAATGGGCTACCTAGGGAGGTGGTAGAATCTCCATCTTTGGAGATTTTTAAGGCTCGGTTAGACAAAACCCTGGCTGGGATAATTTAGGGGGAGTGATCCTGCTTTTTAGCAGTGGGTTGGACTAGATGACCTCGTGAGGTCCCTTCCAACCCTATTATTCTATGATTCTATGAGAGCCACCTGCAACTCCGCTGGGCTGCCTCTACCCCCTCCTCCTCCACCCACAACTGGAGTGTGGGCAGGAAGCTTCTGCCAGGACTAGCTGGGCCCACCCTGAAGAGAAAGGGTCCTGGCCAGAAAGCAGGGGCTGGTTATGCCCCTGGAGCTAGCATGACTTAAGTCTGTGTGAACTGGGAATCACATCCCTAACTTGAAATGCAGGTGTAGTTTTGTCATTTATCAACCTTTTTAATATGATTTAACTGGTTTATATCAGTGCCTAGCAGACTAAATCATACTTAAGTGATGTTTTAGGTTGATAATTTAGCACAATGTTATTATGGGTTTTTTTGCTATATTTTGTTTAGAATCTAGTTGCATTTTAACTGCACAAAGCCTACTGTTCAGTCAACTTCTGGTATCATCATTTTAAGATAATAGGATGCTGCTAATTACAGAAGTCAGATTATATTTAAAGAAAATACAAGTGGCAAATTCATTTAGACTACCATGGCCCAATTCCTTTCCAAAGTCTCTTTTGTCATGGACCCTAGGCAAAGGTCAGTGAAGACCAAGGGCTGAGGAATAGAGATAGACACGTTCCATGAGGCAACAGGGAGTAAGTCCCCCAGGAGTTTTGACATGAAGGCCTTCAGTTCTGCTCTCAAAAACCCATTCTCACTGAAGTTAATTTAGATGTTGAACCTAGATTTTTTTCTGAATAATTCGCGTTACTAAGAGTAGGGAAAGCACCTTTACTACATGTGTGCCCTCTTCCTCCTAGTCTCGGGGATAGATCCCACACCATTCTATCAGAGTTCTAACAGGAGAACTGCTGCTAGCGTTTATTATGTTTTAGTTCTCCTAAGTAGCTTATTCTGTTGCTGAGACTTTTCTACTTAACTTTCAGACATTAACTTTGAGGTAGTTCAAAATTTCCTTCTTTGGATCAAATTCTACAATCAGTTAACCCATGTGACTCTCCTGTGGATTTAGGGGGAAGCGGAAAATAGGAGTGGGTGAAGCAGCATGGATAAAATAAGATTCTCTTCCTGAAATAAAAATAAATGAAAGAATGTCCTCCCTGAACCTTCACTCTCTTATCTTCTCATATGCCTTTATCCTTTCCTATATAATTGTTCCTATGCAGATTTATTTTACATGTTCATGTGTGCTATTCAAATGAATAATCCTTAGCCAGGAGTCACCCATTTAATATAGGAAGAAAGTTAATTGTTTACTGGCCCACATTCTCTCCCCGCTGTATATTGAACTTGGAGGACAGTGGTTCCTCATACGGTAAATAGCTTTATTTATTTATATAACTCCATGCAGAAACCAATTAACTGTGTTGTTTCTTCCGAAAGTAAAAATGTCTATCATACCCAGCTAAACATAGCTGACACTTTCTTACTTTGATAAACCTTTGCTTTGTCATCACCGATATTCTCATTATGTCACATATGTAATGCATTATTTAAACATTTTAACATTAAACTACCATACACTTAAACAAGAATATAAAAATACTCCTTCAGACGAGAAGCAACTGAACACATGGAAGGTTGTGCGATAAATAGATTTGTCTTTAAAAGTGCCACAAGACTCCTTGTTTGTTTTGCTGAACATATGAAGTTAGCTTTGCTTCTAGAAATAATTGGGGCCTGGATCACACCCCCAAGATCTGATTGCATAGGGTTCTGCCTGTGCAGGGAGTACCCCTGTCCTGTTTGAGAACAGCAGCTTCCACTGCAGTATTTCTTCAGTCCCCATGGAGTGCCCTCAGCGGCTTAGAAAAGGCAGAGGGATCCAGGCAGTGAGTGATGCTGGGATGACATTATTTTCCCCTGAGCCCTGTTTAGATTATTAGGAAAGTGACACAGCTATAAACTGTGGAGCCCTCTCAGAGTGGGGAATTGTCCTATTATGGCTCATCAGGACTCATTCTGCTACTATTCACACTAGTATAAACGAGGATGATCTTCAATAAATTAAGTACAGTTACATCAGTGTCAAAGTGGTGTCAGATCAGAAGCACAGCTGTATGCTTTCACATAGATGTACCAAAAGGAATGGAAATAAATGTGGTTCCTTCTCCTTATAGTAGATTCATTAATGTACACACAGTGCTTTGCCCCTGAAAAGTGATCTCTATAAATAAAGAATAGAGTGACATTGCCCAGCACTGTGAGATCATGTAATTACTAATAAGTATTTAATGAAAATATGAGTCAGAGGATATAGAAAGTACAGGTTTAATGAATTATTGTATTATTATTATTATTATTATTATTATTAGTGAATTATTATGAGATAACATGGCAACATTACTATGCAGTTTACTGTTGTTCTCAATATATTACTCCTTTTGTGCCCACAGTAACAACTCAGAAAGTAATTCCCATCAATACTGGAGCTTACAAACTCCTGCAGAGAATTATTGCATAGAGACATAGCTCACAGATGGCATAGGCTTCAGGCTCTCAGCAGAACACAGGCATGCTGCAAACTGGCAAAGAATAGCAGCTAAATGCCAGCTAGTTCAGACCTTGCTTTCAGTTTCATATTTCTCAGCTGGCATCCCTAGCTGGAGACAAATAACTTAGTAATGGCATTCCACTTGTAATCCTGGTCAATCGTTAAGTTTGTCTTGGTTTCTTTGCATTGTTGACTATTAGGCAGCCCAAATAATAACAAAATATTGTGTTGGCTTTCATTTTGCTTAGAACCAGACAACCTAAGAAGGCCAGTGAATTAATGAACAATAATTAAATGTTGGCCATAATTCAAGACTTATATTGCATTTAATTCAGCTCAGTAGGTTTGATTGTTTGGCAATATATATCAATTAAGCAAAACCTCAGATATTTAATGATTCAGAAAATACAAGACAATAGTCACATTTTTCAAGCAAACTGCAAAGAAAAGAAGCCAGAAGCCATGTTCTTTGACTGTAGAGCAGCAGCAGACAGTACGATCAGAAGACAGTTATTGCCTATCCTCTGCTGACATTCTTAATACAAACAGATATGTGGGAGTGAGGCCAGGGAGACCTCTGGCTCAGGGGGACTAGAAAAGTACTGGGGACAAGATGAATGTTGGAGACAGAGCTCTGCTCATTGCCATTATGTTGGTGCTCCTTTTGCTGTCTTTCTAGACTCCTACATCTTCCCCCATTTTCTGTCCCATCCTTCTTTGTCTCTCCTCTGTCTGGCTATCGATACCCATACCACTGTATCTTCCCCATATTTTCTGACTTCTGTCTCTCTCTGTTCCTTTCAGAATACTAAGTGAGCTGTATATATCTTGCAGGCATATCTGCAGATGAAGGCAAGCACAGGTTGAAAAGCCAGAACCTCCTCTGCAGTACTAATGTACTAGAAGGGCTCTTGGAGGTACCTAGATGCCCTGATAAAAATTCTTCCATAAAACTGAAAAGAAGGTTGTGAGGACTTCCCAGTCACTGATGAAGTGCAACCTTTCTTTGAAGGCTGCCAAATAATCCCTGCCAGAGCCATCCTCCCTCTGCAGCTCATACAAATACTAGAGATGAACTTTCTTTTGGAATGGGCCAGATTGCACCAAAACGTTGGCAACTTTCCACAAAGTTGGGAGGAGATGTCCTCCTAAGATTCATTCTCAAAAAGGTCTTTAACCTCAGCCTCCACTTCAGACTTCACTGTGCTGTACTAGAACTAGACTTGGTAGATATTTTTCAAGAACACACACACACACACATATATACACATCTCAAGTGGCAGATGAGAACACCCCAGTGGTGGGTCTCAGGCTTGCTAGGGCTAGTGGTCAGGGTGGCTCCCCTGACAGCCTTGGTTATTGCCCTTCAGGCTGCCTTCACTGGCAGAGCTCCTGAGGAGGAAGGGGGGTATGGTTTGGGAACCAGGCCTGCTCCTCTACTCCAGGTCCCAGCCCAGGGGCCCTATGCTATGCAGCTATGTGTTGCGAACTGAGTCACAGTTCTGCAATCACTTCCCCTGGGCTGTTTCCCCCTCCTCTGCCCCTTTTAGGGTTTTTACAACAGTGTCCCCTTTAGCCAGGTTTCCCTTTTCAGCCTTCTGTTTTTACCTCTATCTTCCTAAGTTACCCTCAGCGCAGCGCAGCGCTCGCGCTCGCGCTCCCGCTCCAGTTTGTGCATCTTCTGATTGGGGTGGGGAAGCTTTTAAATTGCACCTGGCTGCCTCTCAGTTGCCCTCAGGTGCTCCCAATTACCCTGCAGTGGCCCTGATCAATCACTAGGATACACAGCTTTCAACACCCTGGAGCTTATATACCTCCCTTCTTCTACTCTGTACCTGCCTGCTGGCCTCAATATCTCAATATCTCACTATATATATATATATATATATATATATATATATATATATATATATATTTCATCAAGAGTTCATCTTGCCATATGTCTGGATTCCAAGTTGTGTTGCTTCTTTCTATGGAGATGAGAAATAATTTAAATGAATACATGGATTCCCCAGAATTACACCCTCTTCTCTGCAAGTACAGGCCCTCTAGGTGGGGAAGTTTGTGGAAGCTCCTGGTTAAACTATTGGCAGCACAACTCTGTTTCTGTGACTTAACCAATGCAAGCAAATTCCGAGAGCAGTAATACCGGCCCATTACCACTGTCATTGCTGCACAGAGCTGGAACAGTGGGAGCCTGCATTGCACATACATTGTACTCTCAGTCACATCCAGACAACTCCAAAAAGCAGACTATTACGGATTACCACTCCCAAATTATGGGAAGTGATACGAGAGCGAGCACCTGATGTACAATGGGCAACTGCAAGAGCACTGCTAGGGTTTTTGGCGTTGTCCACTATCTTAGCCATAATCTGCTACAATAGCTTCACACAGGTCAGTATTCGACGGTTTTCACAAATAACTGAGGTTACTTCAGTTTCTTTTAACTAACACAAATAGTCTTCGTTTTATGGCAGCTCTGTCGCTCCGAGGCAGCTGACCAGTATCAAAGTGATAGCATAACCCCCGCTGGTTGAGTATCATACCTGGATTTTGCTGGGTTCTTTCCTTCTCTCTCTTCCCTAAGGCTATGTCTACACTTACCAAAGTTAGTTCAAATTAGTTAATTCGAACTAACTAATTCGAAATAATTTTTGTTAGTTCGAATTAACTTAATTCAAACTAGCAAATTTTAGTTCGAACTAAGCAAGTCAATTGCATTGAGCTCAATGTGCTGGTTAGTTCGAACTAACATGGCCACATTTGGTTAATTCAAACTAACTAGTTTGAATTAACCCTTACTTATTTACACAGTTCTGTGCATTGAATTTCAAAACTATCCTCCTCCAAGTGACATTACTGTCCTAATTATGGAGCATTAGACTTCTGATGGGACAACACCAATGTGTAAGAATATGGGATGATTATAAAGAAAATGCAGATAGGATTTTTCAATTTCAGACTGTGTAATATAATGATGTGATCATCCTCTGTGTGACTGAAGGATCCAAGCAAGAATAGCTGGACTTTGCATTTTAAAAAAACAACATGGTTTTCATCCCGAGACTTTATAACATTGACAAATATGGTGGTAGATTTAAAAAGCTCTTTCAAGACGTTTCAATAGGTCAAAAGAAACAACTTTCCAGAACTGATCAGCAGCACCACAGAGAAGCCTGCTGAAGACCTTCAAAGTGACCTGGTTTAGTTTCTTTCTTTAAGTCAGATTTTCAGGAAGAAAACAGATGACATGGAAAGTATAAATCATTTTCGTAGGTGCACAACGTGAACAATACAACTTTATTTGTTGAAAGACCTTTTCTCTTATCAGCAACATCAGCAGGTTTTGCCACAATCTGATCTATGATAGATCTGCAGCCACAGAGAACATGCAATAAACCATATATAAAATTATCAGAGAAAGGTACAGAAAAACATAAAGCATCACTTGTAGATGCTAGTTACTAGGCAGTTTGGAGAGGCTGAGAACTGCTTGTTGATCTGAGAATGGAAAAAAGTATCTTCCCATATAACTAAAGGAGGTGCATTGAACTAATGGACCATCACCACTGAAAAAAATGTTATTCAGGAGTGAAAGTGTCCATTAAACTGCTTCAGTTAAAAGGGCTTTAAAACTGTCTTCCATGAAAAAGCAGCAGGATGCTGACACAATACACAGCACTACAACTTATGGAATATGTGAACATTGCCCTGCTATGAGTCATCTTGCTCCATTTAAAGGATCCGTAATTTCAGCCCAAGCAATTTTGATTCCTTTCAAGCCAGATTTCAATGGAGATGTGATAAATTTGTGAATAAGCATGTCAGTGCTTCCAGATATGAAGCCATTGTAATTAATGTAATATTTGAAAAAATTAAAACACACTATGCTGGTATTATTAATATTAGAAAATATTAATATTAATATGGGAAACCAACAGACATTAATTTAACAATAAATTACTTTATTAAGTCCAAAGGCCAAATGGTGTTTTATACAATTGCTCTAAAGATTCCTAACAGCCTAACAATAAGCAGTGACTACATCCAATTCAGTAACAAAGTATTCATAAGTATGTGATCAGTAAACTTACAAATAGACCAGACCTAGGGAAAACAGTCCCATCCTGGTGTGCTCCAGCAGGATCAGGTAGGGTCTGACAAAGAACCTTCAGATTCATGGCTCTCTTTATACCCTTCAGCTAACCTGATATCTTGAGCAAAAATCCAGTTTGAAGCAGTTTACCCTTGCTATTTTCCTTGCTCCAAGGCTTTCCTTTCTTATATCCTCCTACTCCTTGCCCATCAGCAGAACAGTGGGAAAGTTTGTGTTCGTTTCTTTTAAGACAGTTTTTCTTTGCCTTGCTACAGGAGTTACTTCTTGAATGACACATCCTTCCCATAGTACAAATAATATTACTTATTATTCTCACAGACTTCTTTTACTTGCTGATTGGGGCATTTTCCTTTTCAGCCACAAACAATAAAGCAAATATTCTGTTTTCTTTTCTTTTAATTTCATAATTATCCACACACACTAACTTCCAAGCAGTTATTGAATAGTCTCCCTTTAATTCAGGCTATTTTAAAAGCAACTAGTGTCACATAGATTAAAATCCTATTGACCATCATAAAGGCCAAAAGACAAAAATTAAAAAGGAATAATTTGCACTAAAGAAAGTAGAATTAATTCTTAATCACTAAGAACTGAGATAAATCAGAGATTTTTTTTAAAAAAAGCTGAGACTTTACACACTTCAGCAACCAAATAAGTTCTTTAAACTAGGATATATAATGTTAGTGGTTGCTTCGTGTTTTATTATGTCATTTATTATAAATGACAGTTTGAAGTGGAAGTGCAAGCTGAAATACAAAGGGTGCCTAAGGTAACCTGGGATGCAATATCATTTCCTGCCTCATGAGGAAGCTGTCTTTCAGGTTCCAGCCATGAAATTATGACATTGCCAAAATTATTAATATTATTTGGAAAAAAAATAAAAGTGTAGTCATGACCTTCTACCATGTATGAAAATATGTCAGTGTTAACTGTACTTTGCATTTGTGATTTTGTAGCATCACTGTCTTAAAATTCTGTGACTGAAGTTAACAAATCCCAAATCTAAAAACACCCCACACTAAAAAAGATCCCTATGTTTATGTTACTAAGTAAAGATCTTATCTTACTTCTATTGGAGTCAATTAGTTTGGGGAATTGGGAAATTAACTTCAAAGGGGGCAAGGTCTGGTTTAACGTAATTCTGGAATTAATAAACAGCATGGAACTTGTCAAATTAATCATTCTATAGAACTTACTCATCAGCTATGGTCCTTTCTCTTTTTTCAGAATGTCTTGTGACTGATTTTTCCTGAATTTGCTCACTTATTTGATGGATATTATTTTGATAGTTTTGAGCCTATGTGTTTTTCATTAACTGTTCACAGCCAGTGATAATATTTGATAGGCAGAATTTGTATATATGATCTGTGATCAGCCATCTAAATCACATTGTATGGTTTCTGCTCCCTGATTGGATTGCCTTATCGTTAGAACAGAGCACTGCCACATAAATCTTTGGGGGCACTAATCTTCCAGAAGGTGAAGTTTGAGTGAGCACATTAGGGACCATAACTTATCAGGAAATAAGGAGAATAAGGAAATTTAATGTACACTGCCTCGTAGATACTGACCCCTTTCTTGCTGCTATAATAACTCTTCTTGTGGTTCCCCCTTCATTCTTGACTGTTGCTATTGCTTACTGGCCACCATATCTCCATGATGACTGGAGAAGCTGAGGTTCTGCCTCCCTTCCTCACAGTGACCAATGACTAGCTACATATATATTCATATGCTATATGTATATATGGTTCCAAAGGTTGGTTGTCCCCTTTTGTTGATCCCTATACCTAGCTATTTGCACTGAAGATAATTTGCTTCATACTGCGGTGCTGGAATATGTATTTCTACAGCTCCAGCCTCCTGTTTCCCTGGATTCTCCTTTCCTCGTTATTGCTGCTCCTGCATTATTTATTCATTCAAGTGGAGGTGGAGAAAGCCTGTGACTTTATAAACTCTCTGCTCTAACACCCTCTCTCACAAATATACAAAGCATGTGTGTTTGTTGGGGCAGAGGGGGCGGGGTGGGAAGCGGGGGTAGATATGCCAGCACTTCAGAGGAGAGTGCCAAGAACTGCCAAGATGTGTTTGTGCATGAATGCCCGACCTGCGTGAATAAAATGTTTCCAAATGATGGTACAAAGACAAAAACAAACCAAACAACCAAACAGATTCAGGATCTCAAGAAAGCACTTTAAAATATGAGCTGAATCAAGCTGCAAGTTAGATTTGGCAAACTTTATTTGTGGATATATTTTCCAGGTATTAGACCAGCTTTAAATACAAGTAGAGTTAAATAGCAAGTTCAAATAAAATACAAAAATATTTCATCTCCTGTCACAACTGAATTTTAAAAGCCAAAGTTCAGTTGTGTTCAGAAAAATGACTGGAAAAGTGACATTGTGGGTATCCATGTTTATTTTATCTCAATGAATCTATATTAAATGGGCCTAAATTTACAAATAATATACATATACTAGTACTGCAAACTAGTGTCAAGGTTGGTTCATTCCTTCTCATGAATCATCTCTGGTAATTTGCAGGCCTGATTATACCCCCATTAACACCTGTGCAATCCTGTTTTATTCAGTTTATGCTTTGGCCACATCTGCATAACCTGGTGCAGCCAATGTGTTTTCACAGGTGTAGCTGACTGATATTGTAATTGAAATTTAGTAAGCAGTTTTAGGCTATGTCTACATTGGCAAGTTAGTTTGAATTAAAGAAGCTTAATTTGAACTACCTGGCTACACCAGGCTTTAATTAGTTCGAATTAAGGGCTTCCTTAATTCAAACTAATAAATTTGAATATGCTATTCGAATTAACCAATGTGGACATATTAGTTCAGACTAATTGCTTAGTTCGAACTAACCGGCCCATTGAACTAAATGCAATTCGCTAATTGTAACTAAATTCTTCTAAATTAAATTAAGTTAATTCGAACTAACTAAAATTAGTACAAATTAGTTAATTCGAATTAACTAATTTGAACTAACTTTAGTAAGTGTAGACATAGCCTTATTGATGATTCACCAGATGAAATAGAATCCCACCCACTTCCCTTAGCAGTGCAAATCCTACACAAGTAACAGGACTAAAAAGTGCAGTTTTCTCACTAAAACCTACAGATTAGGCTAAATACACACACAAGAGCAGCGGTGCTTTTTATCTCACCACTTTTCATAGTTGAAATGTACTTAATCATAATGTATTCTTTCAGATGTCTGGTAAAATTACCCCAATATCTTACAAAATAGTTAGAACGTTCAGAATAGCATAAATAAAATGCTGCTCAGTTACGCACAATTTAGATCAAATAGATCTTATTTTCAAAAGTAAGAACATAAGAACATGCCACTGCCACAAATTGAAATTGTTACGAAGGAAAAGAAAATATTGAAAATTGAACTCCTTATCATACTTCTAAATCAGCCATAGTACCAAAATAAAATAAAATAAAATAAAATTAGAAGAATAATATATTTGTGCCACTGTTGACTTATTGTTGTAAATCAAATATGCCATTTAATTTAAATGAGAAACTGTATTTATTTTTAAAAAATCCTATTATAAGTTTAAAAATAGTTAATTTAAAAAATAGTGAATTGTGGCTAAAGGAGCAACATGACAATGTAATTAGTTAACACTAAAAGAATTTGGACATGCATTTCAATTATAAATAACATTTTGGATAAAACACATTTGAGTGCTGTGGCTCAAAATCCATTATTTCCCAATAAGGATACCTCACCCGAGCCCACCAAGTAGAGTTACAACAAGGATGAATTTGACCCCTGTGTTTTCACAGGTTTTTAAAATGAGAAACAGGCTACCATCACGGACAAAAATATGTGCCTTATTTCTAATAAGAATTTGACTTGCTTTAGCTTTCAGCCATTGGTTCTTGTTCAGTCTTTCTCTGCTGGATTGAAATGCTCTTTAGGTCCCATATTTCCCCCCAGTGAAGATACATTGTAATCAAGTCACCTTGGTCTTTTTGAGGCGCTAAACAGATTGAGTTCTGTATGCCTCTCATTCAAAGGCATTTTTTCCAGTCCATTTTTATAGCTCTTCTTTGTAACATCTCTAATTTTAACACCCCTTTTAAAATTTTGTGTCTTCCTTCCTGCTTCCTCTTTCTATGTTTAATCTTTCCTCCTCTCTTATCTCTTGACTTAAGGAGCAGCTTAAGTCGAATTAAGGAAAGTCCAGTGTTGACGTGGAGTAAATTAAGTTGACTTAAGTCTCCTTAAGTCAACTTAATTTGTAAGTTTAGATGCACCCATACAGAGGTAGTAGAGCTAGAGATTGCAGGGTACAGTCTGTCTTGCTCTGCTCAGTCTAGTCCAGCCCAGAACTGGGGATGACCATGAAAATTGAGGATCTACCTAAATTTACAAAGAAAGGCTAAGATTTATGTAAAACAATATACATACAGGTCTTTTGTTATTTTAACCCCTTTCCTCTCTCTGGGTATGTCCACACTGGAGCCTTAGATTGACTTAAGGGTGATTAAGTTGACCTACAGACTGCTGCGTCCACACTGGGAGCTTATTAGGTCGACTTAAGTGCTTCCTTAAGTCAACTTAACACCACCTCTGAATGTTGACCTAAGGCTTAAGTCAACCTTATTAAGTTGACTTAAGCCATATAGGCGGGGGATAGCCCTTAAATCGACCTAATTGGCCTCCAGACCCCCTTGCAGAATTCCTGGTCACTCCTCCATTGACCTAGCACCTTCCAGTGTGGACACAGGGCTGTGGACTCTCTAAGTCGACTTAACGAAGTCAAGTTTAAGTCGACTTAAAGTTGACCTCGGTTAAGTTGACTTAACAGATCCTCCAGTGTAGACATACCTTTTGTGTTCCTGTGGATAAATAAATGCTATGTTTTGAACAAGCTGTTGTCAGTCACTGTACTTTCATACTAGTCACAGGCATCTGGAGGAAGTCTCTGACAGATGTCAAACACTGTTGGATGACTGACAATACGGTTGATGAATGAGGGTGATAAAATCTGGAGATCCAGTCTAAAAGTGAGGTGACTCATGAGATTCTGCCCCGAGAGAAATGCAGCTATGAGCCATCACTTGGAAAAGGTACCCATGGATAGAATGAGTAAAAGTCAAAGGTATAGCTCACTCTGAAACCATAAAACATATCTATTTTGACATCCCCCATGTAACACTCCCTTCTTCCAATGTTTCTTCCTCCTCACTTCTGGTCATCTGGTTTCTTCTGACCTTATGATGTTCAAGAGGTAAAACCTCTTCCTAGATCAGACTTGGCAAGTTCTGTGGTGTACTATGAAAACACATGGCAGTAAATCTCAGCGCCCCATTTGACGGACTTGCTCTTGTGAGAAGGCACTACAGGGAGCAGTGCAGATGTTGTGGCTCAGGCTGGTGCTCAGGCTCTGAAGCCATGTTTATACTGCTGTTTTTAGCATCAGACATGATCCCACCAACCCCAAGTCTGTCAACTCTGGGTCTGAAACTCGCTGCTATGGGTTTAAAATTGCAGAGTAGACAAACTATGTGGTTAGGAAGGTCAAGGATCACTTTGTGACTAGCATTTCCTTCTTTCCTCCAAAAACTTCTCCCTCTCATCCCTTCCCAATGAGGCTTCTCCAATCCACCCCCGACTCTTCCATTCAATTCCAATTTTTAAAAGAAAAGAGATATTGCCAAAATGTATTAGCTGCTTTGGCTGCTGTGTGGATGCCACAGCAAGGGGTGGAGAGCTGCTTCATTCAGTCGTACTGATGATACATCCGCAGGTCTGATTGTAGGGCCTCTGTACCCCACAAGGAGCGGCAGAAACTAGGGTAACTGTATGGCCAGGAGAAAAGTGCGAAATGTTGAAAAATCCTGTTAGTTTCTGCCATTTCAAATCAGCCCTTTAACCGTGTCCTCTCAAAAGAGCAGCGAAAGATCCCCAAGCTCCTCTCTACTCACCCTGTCAATCAGTTGTCTAGATTCTCTTTTTGTACTGAAATATTCTCTCAATCAGGAGATGTTTGTTTATATTAACATGTTCCAGGTAAAATGAAATTAAAGCAGCTGCTTGAGCCATGTGAGGCGCTGGTAAGGGTATATTTGGTTTCCCCATTGGCACTCCCCATGTGCTACTGGCACCTGTTTATTTTCATCTCTTCTCCTCATGCCTCACTACATACGCAAAGTATGCATTAATCACCCCATCACAGGGACTATTTTGTCTCTGCCTCAATATTGACTCTGTGAAATCCAGGAGGAAAATATTTCTTACTCAGAATGATTTTTTAAATAATCTGTTTATATACATATATATAAATCAGTTTCATAAAAGAAAAATTAGTGTTATCATCAGTTTGACATTAGCATCTGCCAGTCCTGTCTAATTGACTGTTCCTGAATCAGAGACAAGGACGTATTAGACAGGCTTGCAGAGTGACATTATGAAGTGTCTCCAATGTTCCATTTCATTATTACAAAGTGATAGCTGTAAAAACATTTTGCATCACAGCACTAATGGAAAAAAGTCATTCTGTAGGAAGTCTGTCTCAGGCTGAATAATACTGGCATGAGAATCAGATTCCCACTGATGACTCATAAATCCTACTCTTTAGAAAAAACTCTGTTTATCCTGAAAAAATGGAGAAAAATACAAATATTCTATTTCTAGGGAAATATTCTGAGAAATAAGAATTTATCACTTAAGTTCTCCATCTGTTCCCACTGCTCATTCTATGCAGATCTAAATTCAGCAATGGCATTTCCTGGAACAACAGTATGTTGTGTGCTCTGTCAGTGGGAAGTCCAAAATGGTGTACAGCAGTTGGTTCTAACATTTCATTTAACTGAATGCACAAGAGAGATCTTGGAGAAATGCTTATTCTTAGCTGTAGTATAGTGGATTTTAGGAGCTGAGCATATCTTCAGTCAAATCAGTTCTTTGCCTGGATCTCTAACACTATTTATTCTTTATTTGTACCTATTACTTATGTATTAAACAAGCAAATAAAACCTTACTTCATGACAAAGCATGCCAAAGGGTGGAAGCGTGTAACTGGGACAGAAGCAAGCCCAAGAAGAATTATGCCAGTGTGTATAAGTGACTGAGGATTTTATTTAGGAGGAGCATGGTTGAATGTGCCATATCTAATCAGTGTCAACACCCCTAAATTGGCACAAGTGGATATTGCAGTGATGTGTAAATAATTATGTAATATAGGTCCCAATTTACACAAGTGATCTCTGGTTTTGCAGATAGTGTTTCTCCCACAAATAATTGGGCATACATTTAAATGCATATGCAAAAGCTAGTATTTAGACTGCCAGCTACATGACTGAATTTAAACAGGTAACTAGGGGTGTGTCTACACTTACGAATTAAGTCGACTTAAGCTTGTTTAAGTCGACTTAATTTAATCTGCGTGTACACTACAATTTCCTTAAATCGACTTAAGCTGCTGCTTAAGTTGAGTTAAGGAAATTTAAAGTCAACTTTATAAAACCTCGTTTAAAGTTGACTTAGCCAGTGTGCATGCAGATTAGACCTAAGTCGACTTAAAGTCAACTTAAAGGGCTCCTTGCCCACCCCGCTCCTATGCCCTGCCAGTGTCCCTGTCCTGCTCAGCCCCCATTGTACCCAGGTACAATGGGGCAAATGCTGAGCCCCCTGGCACCCGCCACCATGGACCAGTCCCAGGGCCACCTAGCCCCTACAAGGCGACTTAAGCATCCAGTCTGGATGCTCTAAGTCGATTTGGCAAGGTCCACTTTAAGTCGACTTAATTTTTGAGTGTGGACATGCTAAGTCGACTTATTTGGCCAAGTGTAGACATAGCCTAGACGTCTAAGTGCCAGCATTTGAACCTAAAATTGAATTTAATAATCTTACAATGCAGACAGAATATTGTCCACAATATTAGGGACAGATTGAGGCCCTTCTTAAAATCAGGCTCTTATGCTCAGATTTGTTTGCTTGGAGCAAATGGAGATGAGTGTGTCACTCTGTTTTGAGTGTCATTCTTATGGAATTGCTGAGGGCTGTGAAGCATCCATACACCTGTCTGGAATCTTTATAAAAAGGAATAAAAAATAACTTAGGTCTGCCATCAGCCCATGGCATTAGAATGTTATTATCACCATGGTATGAACACCTATATGCTATTTAGACAGATGGCGCAATACATACTCCTTGTTAAACTGTTGTAACACAGTTCATTCCCTGTGCTGCAAATTTTGTTTTCTCCTGAATTCTATTGCATGCTTCCATCACTTGAGTGGAATATTTCAGACTTTCACTGCCTTTCAGCGCACACTCTGAATCTGACTCAATCCTCAGTTTGAGTTTAATAATTAGTTTCTGTGGAGAGGATTTTGCTCTTAGAAACCATGTCATCATGTGAGGAATGAAGAACAGGGACAGATAAATTCATAAACAAAGAACCTGTCTTTATGCAAATGTTCTTAATAATTGAAACAACAAAGAAAATAATTGAGAAAATGTATCAGCAGAATTGTTTTAAAATAGAATATACACATTTTCCCAGAGACATAAACTGAGTGTGTAGAAAAACTCATATTTGCAGGCGTATGCTGACTGAACATGGTCTGCTTACAACATCCTTTGCTGGTTGTGCTGGGCCTTAGCTTCCCCCTGCTGATCTGTACGCTCCTCCTTGTGATGCTGTGAATTTTGGTGATTTGAGTGCTTTACATTAATGTAGCCATGTTGGCTATGTCTACACTGGCAAGTCAGTTCAAATTAAGGAAGCTTAATTCGAACTAACTTAAGCCATGGCCACACTAGGCTTTCATTAGTTTGAATTAAGGGCTTCCTTAATTCAAATTAATAAATTTGATTATACCTTTTGAACTAATGCTTAATTAAAACTAGTTAGTTCAAATTAAGTCAATGTGGCCATATTAGTTCGAACTAACTGCTTAGTTCGAACTAACCGGCACATTGACCTTAATGCAGTTGACTAATTCGAACTAAGCAAGTGCCATGCATGGCACTTGCTTAGTTCGACCCAGAATTCTAGTAGGGCCATGCTAGTTCAAATTAAGTTAATTCGAACTAACTAAAATTAGTTCAAATTAGTTAGTTTGAATTAACTAATTTGAACTAACTTTGTAAGTATAGACATAGCCCTTGTTATGTAAAAAGTTTTTTCACTTCCGGAGGTGAAAAGTAGAGTAAAAATTGCTAGCATTTAATGAAATAAAAAACACACTGCTACTTCATTTCTATTCCTTGGTGTTTGTGTTACTTTAAGAAGATGTTCAGGAGTTCACATATTGTAAAGTTAATATAGGTCAATATAACTATGTTGCTCAGGGGTATGGATTTTGCACACTCCTGAGTGATACAATTATACTGATATAGGCCTGTAGTGTAAACACAACCTTAATATTCACACTTGTTTACAAACCTCCATTTTCAAGAGCACTTTTGGAAAACACAATAGTTTTCAATGTACCACAATAGAAAAGAGATGTATCTTTCCAGTCCTGGGCAGGAGATTCAGCAATTTGTGCCTCACTGATGTTGCTGTTAATGATCATCTATGTACATATTGCTGATTGTAGGAGGTTAGTAAGCTAGGATGGTGGACCAAGCACAGTTGTACTGCCATTTAATGTCAAGGCCCAGGTAGAGTTTCTGCTACAACAGGAATTTACTGAAATATGCTTAAAGGACTGGGTGGCAATTCAACTGGAAATTGACTATAACCTCTGCTAGTATATGGTATTTCCATGGAAAACGAGAAATGAACCACGAACACTGCCACCACCCTATCCCCATCACTGGAAAATCCTCTCCTGTGCATGTCTAAGAGTGGTGAAATGGACAGGCAAAGGGAGAGGCATTGGAACTTTGGTTCCCTGAAGTTTCAGATCTGCACCACCAGCCCCTTACCCTCCTTGGTAAAAGGGACACTGCATTGGTTTTATCCACCCTCCAGATTCTTCTCCCGCCCCAGATCAGATTCTCTCTCTTTCCGGATGAGATTCTTTTCCCCATTGCCATTTCCCATGAATTGTGTAGCAGTGTTCAGTGTGGGGAGGGGTCAGACACCAGGTACAGAGATGGTAACAATTTCTGTAATCTTCTAGGGAAGAAGGACTGTTCCCATGATCTTCAGACAAACAAATGATTTCCTTTTCTTTCTCAGACATAATCCACCCTTTCTCCTTCTGTGCAGCCCCTATTTGTAAGAGGATGGTAAGATGTGAGGGGCAAACACTGTGCAGTCTTCATGGAATAAAAGTCAGCTGTTAGAAACTTTTACTTTTACTGCCAACTATACATTTGTTACAACTGTCCTATCCCCAAGTAGGACCTTTCTAATCTTTCCTTTCCTTGGGTCTGTGCTGTTCCCCTTTCATTGCCTAGATCCTGGCTGCAAAATGCATAGGCACAGGAGCACAATGGGAGGTATTTAATAATCTATTTTATAGCATCTGGAAAAGGCATAATAGTAGCCATGGGAATTCAATGAAATCATTGATTTATAGCTGTGACTTATTCAGGGAACATTTTATGGTGGAGCAGAGTGGGAGCTGGGCTTAAAATCAAGAATGTACATCAGAGCGAAAGTGGACACTGGTGGCAAGATACAATCCACTGGAACTTACCAGCCTCAGGTTCTGGTTCCTGCTGTGGCTTAGGGTTCTCCTCAAGCTTGTCACAGGGCTTCCACAACTGGCTTCTCCAGGTAGAGGTACCAAATGACAATTTCTTCTTCCTCTGGGTCTCCTGGGGCATCCTGTATAGTTCCCATTGCCTCCTTGTCCTGTCTCACTTTGGTATCCTATGGGATGGCAGGTTTGAGCAAGAGGTCATGGGCCAATTCAGGTTCTGCATGGGGATCCCTTGACAACACCCTCATGTATGACAGTCCCTCTGGAGTGATTGTTGGGGCCTCGCTCTACTGCACACGAGTCTCAGATGCTTGATGCGTTCATGGCACTCGGCGAGAGTCCATAGATTACCCGTTTGCTCCAGCCTCCATGAAATTTTCCAGCACAGTTGAATGTTCATGCCAGTTCAGGAGAAGTTGTGAAGGACAGGATACTCCAATCACACACTGATCAGCACCTGAGTGTGATTGGTGGACTGGACAGATGCCCTTGGAGCAGGATCATATTAATTACTATTGAGCTGTAAAATGTGCTGTGGAAAAATATTCTGATGTGATCAGCACTGCTCACTACTACTGCTGACAATGGGGGTAGGAACCTTGAGAGATGGGTTAAAGGTCAGACAGAAGAGGGTGCAATGCATTGTGGGAATCGGAGGGGGAAGGACTAATCAAATTTGAAACCTGGCATGTGCCCTTGGCTACTGTCCACACTAGACACTGGCATGGGTGAGCATTGCCTTTTTCAGAGTTTTACCATATATGCAAAAAATTATAATATGCTGCTTTGTGTGTTAATTAGCTGTATTAAAATTAGCATTTTATTTTTTTTAATCTTCTTTCTAAGCTCTGAAATGCCATTCACTTCCTCATGTACAGGATCACATAATTAAATTTGCCTGGGAGCCAATTTTACTTGTCTCTTGTTGAAACACTGAAGATTTGTCTGCCCAGAAATATGGAATATTTCTATTTTTGTGTGTTGACAATAAAATATTAATTCATTTTAAGCTTGGTAACAAAGCAATACAAATGCTGCCATTGTAAATATGATTGCCTAGTAACAGCATGTTCCTAAATGACAATGTGAACTAACAGAAAAATTATGATTGTGGTGGTGTCCACAATTATTGTTGTTGTTGTTTTAATGTAGTCCTCATTCCCAGGTGAGTGTTGCCAGTTAAGTAAAGGCATTTGAGCCACATAGTATTCTTCTCCATAAATTGCCAATGTAATCAGTTAGACCCACAACAGTTTGTGATTAATCACATAATAATTGGATTATTCCTTCATTGTCAATACATTACAAGCTGCTTGCTAAGTATTCAATCAGACCATTTACTAAATCCTAATTTCTCTAGAGAAATTTCACATTTTACAATGAACAACAGGAACAAAAGAAATGCTTGTTCTCTATTTTAATTAGAGATCTAGATCTTAAATGTTTACTGCTTGTTTCTATCTATGCTGGGAAGAAAAATAGTGAGCAAGCAATTCAATTTTTTAGGGCCCTCCCTAATTCCACCCTTAGTTAAACTTGCGCTACCTTCTTTGACTTCAGTGGAAATTGCCCTGTAAGGACAGAATTTGGCTGAGAACAATGTTGCTCATCTCACAACATATTAAGAGTCAAATATGGAAATCAGATCTTTGAAAGGTCTACAAAGATTAGAGTTTACAAAATATACTGATGAAATCTCTCATATTGAGCCTTTGATTCATCTGCAAACTTCAGCCTATGCTTAGAAAATTTGAAGAACCAGAGGAATGGTAGTTTGTGGTAGTAGATATGTGTCTAATGGCAGAATCTGGCACATGTGATACAACATTATTTAACAAAGGGTGGAGCTTGAAACCATGTTCTAAATTTCTTTGACAAAAGACTTTCAGATCTCCACTTTTATAATTTACTATTTTTATGTTAGTATGTTCCATTATCGTGGAATATTCTTTGTACTTAAGAATAGTTGAGTGGTCTGAGTATTTAGGTAGCCAACACCGGACCCTAAAATATTCTAATAAAATGAGGATCAATGTTGCATCTTTTAAAACAGGAATATTTTCATTTAAAATCAGTTGGGATTAGTTCAGTGAGGTATAAGGGAATATTCCTTCACCTCATATTTGGGACAAATACTTAGGCCCCAATCTTGCAAATTGCAACTCATGGCAGATTCTTGCATCCAGGTGGAGCATCTTTCATTTCAGTGAAGCTACACATGAATGCCAAAGATCATTCACATGGAGGAAAACACAGGACTGGTTCTCAGTTTTCACTCATTCTTAATTCAGGCAAGTCCTTATCAAGACATGTTAATATATGTTTACAGTTGAGATTTGGACACCCAATTCCCATTTGAAATTAATAAGACTTGGGTGTCCAAATCCTTTCGTTGGCATTGAAAATCTCATCCAATATCTATGCAGAGGCATGTGCACACACATAGAAATACACTGATGTGCACATACACATGCATTTGAGACGCATGCCAGGAAGCAATTTTTCCCCAGGGCAGATTGGCAAAGGGCTTGCGGTGGGGGACAGTTTGCTTCCTTTGTAGCATGGGGCATGACTCAATTGCTGGTGAATTCTCTGTACCTTATAGTCTTTAAATCACGATTTGAAGATTTTAATAACATTCATAGGTTAGAGGTTTACTGCAGGAGGGGGTGGTGAGGTTCTGTGGCCTTCATTGTGCGAGAGGTCAGACTAGATGATGATGTTGGTCCCTTCTGACCTTAGAGTCTATGGCTATGTCTACACTCAAGAAAGTTAAGTCAACTTTATTAAGTAGACTTTAAGTCGACTTAGAGAGTCTACCCAAGACTCTTAAGTCTACTTAAAGGCGACCTTATTAAGTTGACTTAGAGACTCTACACTACACTCTCTAAGTCGACTGGGTAGCTGCAGCTCCCGGGGACAAGGGGAGCCACAGCTCCCAGGGACAAGAGAGCTGAGGCTACCTGCCAGAATGGAGAGGCAGCTTCCCCCAAGGAGAGACTGGGAAGCCGCGAACAAGGGAGCCACCAGGGCTCCTCAGCCAGGGTTCCAGCGGGGAGGGAGTCCCTCACTGGGGCTCCAGTGGTGAAGGAATCCCCACCGCCGCAGCCGGGGCTCCAGGGGGAGGCGGGACAGGGGCGGGAGAATCCCTCGCCACCAGAGGCCCAGAGGGGTATTCCCTCCCGCTGGAGCTCCGGCTGGGGAGTCCTTCTCCCCGGACCGCGGCTTTCCGGCAAAAAAGTTGCTGCAGCTCCTCTTGCCGGGAAACTGCAGGTCCCAGGGAGAAGGGTGTCCACATTGGCTTAAGTCGACTTAAGAAGTCCACATGGGCTGAAGTTGACTTAAGCCTTAAGTCAACCTAAAACTGGGTATTTTTAAGTCAACTTAAACTTTCCTTAAGTCAATTTAAGGATCAGCTTAAGTCGAATTAATAAAAGCCCAGTGTGGAAAGGGTGTAAGTTAAGTCGACTTAAGCCTCCTTAAGTTGACCTAACTTGTAAGTGTAGATGCACCCTAAGAGTCTACTTGTAGGTATGAGTCTACTAGTAGCATGGTGGCTGCATGGCCCTCATTCCCAAGATGGGGATAGAGGGAAAGGATTGACAATTTGAAAATGAGAGTTCCCCATAATTCTTTCATCTAGCTTATTGATGAAGACAATTGTATACTTTCATAAATGAAGAAATAGGTTTGCTATTTCAATCTCCATTGATTTTAACCCATTGATTTTCCCATGTGAAAAAGTCCAAAAGATTTCCCCTCCACTGCAAAAAAAAAAAATCAGTAAAATCTATTCTCAACCTTAACTCTGTTTCAAACAAAGATTCTTTTCCCTGGGACTATCTAAATACTCTCTCTGCATTTATGTCACTGAGCTGTTAACATCACATACTGTCAGTTTACTGGAGGATCCAAAACACTAGCAGAAGGTGCTAACTGAAGCAGCCAGAAGATAGGAGAGATGCTGGCACAATTAATTGAAGTATCCAGAATTGATGAGAGCTGTCAAGAGCTCACTATGAGAAAGGCTACCAAGGGAAACTAATAAAGTGACTGGAAGATATTAAGAACATTGTGGGATCTCAAGAAAATGGCTGGAAGCAATAAGAAACAATGTGAGAGTAATGTGTGGCATGTGGAAAAGCAGAATAATACTCGTAAACCCAATTATGAATTCAGGAGTGATTAGGGTGCCAGAAGGGATTAAAAAAATCCAAAGTAAATACCACTTCTCAGTGATCAAGACATGGCTAAGCATCCGGCAAAGTGGCAGTTTGTAAAGATAGAATCAGCATTCCTAGCTTTGTTATACAATATCCCCTGTGTTTCATTTATGCCTAATCAAAACTGTACTGGTCAAGCTAATGCTTTTTTTATTTTTTAGCTGAACTTTTGAGACATATTAAAATACACCTTATGCCACCTAATGATACCATGCTGCACATATCCTTAAACTGAATCTACCGAGCTGAGATGTTACTGGAAAATGTACTTGGTTGTACATGCTGTATACTTTTTAAAAGAAATGCAAAATATAAATATGGGCAGCAACATGTGTCGTACTATCACAGAGAGAGACTTACCAAACACTCTAATCCTTTGGATGAGCACAAAAAACCTGTTAGCACATTCTACTGGGGTCTGAAGATTGATTCTGTGTCCCAGTTCCACTGTACTACCAGTGCTGAGAATGTCTTTTTAAACAGCTTATTTCACAGTGTATGAAGGCTCTGAAAAAGGGTTATTGGCTGTGATCTACATGCAAGAATGAAAGATGCAGAAATCATCTTGAGAACAGAAACATTTCTGCTTCTCACTGGCACTGCATGAAATTGCAGTCACAAGAAGGTGCAAACTTCTTGATAAGTTCCAAAGGGGTATTAGTCCAGTTCAGCAAAACAAACAAGGAGTCCTGTGGCACTTTTAAAGACTAACAAATTTATTTATTGCATGAACTTTCATGGGAGAAAATCCCACTTCGTCAGACCCTTTGAAGATGGGGAACTTACAGAATGGGAGGAAAATAAATGCAGGGAAGTCTAAGACAGGATCATGTCAGGCTGTAACAGCAAATCAAAGCAGATGTTAAGATTCAAACACTGGGGAACAGCATATAGAGGAAGGTGAAGTCAAATCACCTGTTGTGATAAGGACAGAATATATAAGGACAGAAAAGACCCCCCTTCATCCCCTATCTTATACACTGGACAAACAGGACAGCCTCTGTGTAAAAGAATAAATGGACACAAATATGACATCAGAAATCACAACATTCAAAAACCAATAGGGGAACACTCCAGTCTCCCTGCTCACTCTATTGATGACTTGTTAATAGCTGTGCTCAAACAAATGAAAAACAAATCGCAGCTTCAAAGAGAAACTGCAGAACTGGAATTCATATGTAAATGTGACTCAGTGGCCTCAGGGCTAAACAGGGACTATAGTACATTGAAAAATTGCCCCATTATTTCCCATCTCAGAAAGCTCCTGGGGAAGATCCTGAGATGGTGTGAGTAGTACATGAGTGAGTTTCCATGCAAACAACAAAGCTATGACAATTATGCTAGCTGAGAAGCTTCCTCCATAACTTGTATTTCTTGAGTAATTTGACAAATATTGTATAATATTTGTACTCTTGTAATATTGTCTAATATTGTAAAATATTTGACATTTTGCCTTTTATTCATTTTAAACACTGGTGTAACTGACAACATTTGGATTTTGTTGCTGTTGTTGGCTTCTGATTGAATGACAGTGTTAGATTATTTGCAGTAGCAATCTCTGTCTTTTATTAGATTCTGGGCATCATTTTAACAATATTGTAGTTAACCGGTTAAATCAACATTCTCATTTGACGTTGTAATTGTAATTTCATCCCGAAAAAGCAAGAAAATGAAAAATATAATACTGAGCTGGAAAAAAAAAAAGCTATAAATCAAACCAGAATCTTTCAGACAGGCAATGTCTCTATTTGGGCACCTTGTAATGAAATATGGCATAAAATGCTATACTATTCACTGTCCTATTGGTAACACTTTTAAAATCTCTTTCAACTAATAATAGAAAATGATATTCCAGAGTGTTCTGACTTTCCATTGTAAATGTTATTTGTGCCTTTAAGAATCTCCCTCCTAAAACCTACCAGCTAGATTTTCAAAATGTGCTCAGCATTCACTGATTTTCAGAAAAATCCTGCTCCCATTCAGGCACCTGAGGCTATGTCACCACTGCAAGTGGAAGGTGTGATTATAGCATGGGTAGATGTACATCCCACTCAGTCTTTAATGTAGCTATCCCAGGTAGCAATAGCAACGTAGACATGGTGATACAGGATTCAGCACAGGGTAGCAACCTGACTATATAGCCAGAAACCTTGGAAAACTTGTAGTCCAGATTTTTGCCTAGGTCATCCATGGGAGTTGTTCCCGGGGCTTCAGTTTTGGAGCCCAGCACATCGCCATTTCAGCTGCAGGAGTGGTTTCATTACCTAGTAGTAGTAGTAGGTTGTTAGCATGTAACAGACCAGCCCCTAAAGAGGTCTGTAATACACATCGTGATACCATATGTTTCAGCAAGCTTGTTTAGCTCAGTTTCATGGCAGTGAAAATCCCACCGCCACATTTTAAAAAAAGAAGTGCTGAATTTTTGCAAGCCAGGGGATGATCTAAACAAAAGCTGATTCAAAAAAGTTCTGTGGACAAATTTGGTGACATGAAATCACATAATTCCTATATAATTATATGTGAACAGTGACTTTATATGGAAAAGCAGAAAAAAAAAAAAGGTCATTTATAAAATTTCATCGTAGAAGAGAGTGACCATAAATTGATGCCAGGTGGCCATAAATTGTCCACATTTATCAACATTAGATCTAAACTAGTTCTGTGATATGTAGGTTTTTATCTCAGACAGGCAACTTGACAACAGAGACTGATGCATCCATCTGAGAAGAATAAGAATATAAATCTGTGTCTTAATGCGAGGAGAATGGAGGGAGCAGATAGGAATGAAGCAGTGGACATAATCTATATAGGTTTCTAAGAGACAATTGACTCAGTATTGTAGAGTGCAAATATGCAATAATACATCTTTAGATTAGGAAGTAAGGCACAGAAGACATTATTCCCTTCAATCTGTTTGTACTACAATGTGCCATCTGGACTCTGAAGTGTAGCACATACTTTCTTCCCCACTACTTTTATTTGTATGTCTCTTGTCCTTTCACCCCTTGTTCCCTCTCTTCTATAACTTTTCTCTTTCTTTTACATCTGCCCTGTGCTATAAGATCTTTCCTTCTTTATTCCCTCCTGACTTCTTCTGTTCTTTCCAGTTCTCTGCTCTTTCTTTATTCCCTCCTACAGTGCTTAAAGTGCTCTGAAAACAGTGTGTGTGTAGGGGGGAGCGCTCTATCATCATCCCCCACCCCAACATCTGCCCACTGCTGCAGCCACTCATTTATTTTGTCTCTTCAGGCCCTAGTCCATTTTGCCCTCCCCCAGCCTCCTTGTTGCACCTGCATTCTTCAGCCCCCTCTCCCACATCTGGGGGATGTATGGCAATGGAGTCTTCTCTTCCCCCTCTCCAGGACCCATGTTGCAGGGAGGAGAGAGAAGAAGAAAGGAAAGGAGTCTTTCCCATTGATCACAGGAAGGGAGGAAGTGGAGGAAACAAAGCTGCCAGGCTCTTTATGCTCTTTCTTCCCTTTTTGTGAGACTGGAATTGGCTTCTGAGGGGAGGAGAAATGAGCTCTGCTCGCTTCCTGCAGCAGCCCTGAAGATACATACGTCACAATAGTTTTAGAGGGGAAAGTTCATGAACAAAGGAATTAATTAATTGAAATTGTTACCTGAAACAGATTTATAAATTGACTAGAAATAAAGGTCACGAATGGCTGCAGCTCTAATTAGGCAGATGCGTTGTACCAAATAAGCTCTGGAGCCTCCTTTTTTAAGATTATGTGTTTATAGATTTTCTCCTTATGGATTTATATCCACTTCCACCAACCAAGGTACTTCATTGGATAACACGGACGGTTGCTGAAAGGCAAAATCTACTTTACATGCCCTTGAAAGCAAGGAACTGTCAATTTCTATAGTATACATTACTCCTCACACTTCACATTCACTGACTTTCACCTGCTCCCATATGTGTCTACTTCCAACATGTACAGGGTCAGAATACATATATATTCTTCACAGCTGCATTATAATGCAAAACCTTCACTCAGTCTTTGGCAATATTAATACATTTCTCTAGGGTATCTGTGTGATGGCAAAGTGCATGAAGTGTTACTTTACGGCAAAGATGCATGAAGTCATTATTAGGCTCTGATGGAGAATTGTGTCACAGAATACAGGAGGTGGGGTGATGGAAATGGTAGGGATTATTTTTAAATACCCATATGTGAAATATTTTGGCTAGGTTAAGATTTTTTTTCTTTTCTGACACTATGATTTTACCACACAAAATCATTTTGGGGGCTTGTGATGGGGCAGCTCCGCCCCGCACTGCAGGAACCCAGCAGATCCTGTGGGTGGATAAGGTCCCACCCCTTAAGCCCTGCTGGGCATGCTCAGCCTGCACTTTCCCTATAAAAGTAAGCAGCTCAGTTCAGTCTGGGCTGACCAGCAAGGAGGAAAGACCTCTGCCAGCAGCTCCTGACTTTGAGGATCTCCCACCGCAAGCAGCAGGAGAGGGAACCCTCGAAAGGAGCCACTTGGAGCAAACGTCTTGGGTCAGCCACCAGGAGCCTGATCCTCAGGCAACGGCTTCAGATCCCAGGATCCCACGGAGCAGCAGCTGACAGCGACCGGGGGAGTCGAGGAGGATGGAGACGAGCATAGGCCGAGTGATGACTGTGGACTCGGGTAGGAAGTAGCCCAGGGGCCCGGGTTGCGGAGTCGGAGGGGTCGGCAGCGGGTCGGCGTGTTGCAGTCCGGATTCCTGCTGGCCTGGCGCTGGACCCTTGGCGCCGATAGAGCCCTGGGCTGGGACTCGGTGGAATGGGAGGGCCTGAGTCCCCCTACCCAGGGTGACCCTGCCCTGAGGCAGTTGCCCCTATAACTCCCCTGCAAAGGGGGCGGAGATACTGACCCTGTGGCTGCTAGGCTGGACTGCCCTGCAAAGAGGGCTGAGATAGTGACTTTGTGCCCACTAGGTCAGACGGCCCAGAACCCACAAGGGGGGCATGATAGGCTGGTAAGGTTGTAGATGCACCCTCCTTATTTGCACCCCCCCCCAGACTTTCCCCATCTGGGGGCACAGTGGAGGACATGGCCTGCGACAGGGCTCCAGAAGAGAGGATGATCGATTCCTCTGTTTTGGGGGAGCTCAAAACTGGCAAGTGTCATTCTCCTGTTTTAGCTGCTTTGTAATTTTAGTTAAATTTATAAATTTGTAAATTTAGATAAAATATTAGTATTGTTACATTAATGTTGTCAACCATATTTAGACTGTAGTTATCAATCTGAAACAAGCTTTTATGCATCTTCTGTGGCCTTGAAAGTACTCTTCCGAATTGTGCCATAAGAAAAATAAAGCAATCTTTTTATTTTTACAAGTACTGGCATACAAGTACCAGCATTTGGCAAAGAAAAGAATTTGGCCTTTTCTGAAATAATGCTCCTGAACCTCACTATTAAGCATCCCCTTACAGTAATGAGTGCCAATACAGAATCTATTTTGAGAATTTTCCTCAATGCATTATACCTGCCCTTTAAAATATGGTAATTGCAAAGTCAGATAAAATTCATATGAGTTTGCCCTTTCCACTACTATCTATCAGATATTTGTCAAGAGTTTTATGTAATGGAATGAGCTTGGAGCTCCTCTGACAGACAGCATTAATGATGAGTGAAACAACTCACTACCTAAAATTGCTGTCCCATAAATGTACAATGAATTATAACAATAGTTACCTATTCACTTATGTATTGTGGGCTTTCATTTATACCAATGAAACTATTCTTGGATTTAAAGAAATGTAAAAATGTACAGAGATGTTTTTTCTCTGGTTGGTTTGAATGAAGAAGCAGTAGACTTTGAACATGTTCAAGGAGAAAGCAAAAGAGTAATATCAGAGCAAAAATGGAATAAGGGAAGTATAGATGAATTAAAATACAGAAAGTCTCAGATAAATCTCAGGAAGTGTGAGTTTCAGTAATGAACAGAACCCCAAAATTCAAAGTCTGGGTTTATTTCACATAGGCATAGCTGTTTAGGAGTAATAATATTTTCAATGGCACAGGAATAAGATATTTCTTGCAATATCCTAAGTGAATAGATAACAAATGGCACATACAGGGCCAAGTTCTGCCCTCAGTTGCATTGGTGTAAATTTGGAATGGGAAGGTGGGGGAAATGGCATTTTCCCAAATAATTTGCCATAGACACATACACTTAATCTGAACATTAGGAGTCTGAAGATTTTTTTTTTTTTGGAGTTACTCTGGATTTACAGTAGTGTAACTGATAAAAAATATGACCCATAAGTCATAGATTCCTGGGCCAGAAAGGACCATTTGATTAGCTTGTCTGACCTCTTATATAATACAACTTCCCCCAAAATAATGTCTAGAGCATATTTTGTAGGGAAAAAAACTGAAATCTTGATTTAAACATTTTTAGTGATGGAGAATCCAACATGCCCCTTGGCAAGCTGCTCCATTGTTAAGTGCCCTCAGTGTTAAAAATATCTGTCTTATTTTTATTCTGAATTTGTCTAACTTCTACTGCCAGCCATTGGATTATGTTGTACCATTCACTGGTAGATGGAAGAGCCTCTGGAGGTACTGATAAAATGTAATAAAAAAATACTCAGTCTTCTCCATGCTAAGTAAATAACTGGAGCCCTTTCAGTCTATGATTATAAGGAATGTTTTTTAAACCTTTGTAATTCTTGTGGGCTTTCTCAGAAGCCTCTCCAGATTATCAATACCCTTCTTGAATTGTTTATAGCAGAACAGGATACAGTATTCCAGCAGCAGTCACACTTGTCCCAAACACAAAAGTAAAATAACTTCTCTGCTTCTGTTCTAGAGCCAATGTTTGTTTGCCCAAAGATTGCATTAGCCCTTTTGGCCACAGCATCACACTAGACCACTGAAAGATGCTATAAAAGTATCAGATTGTTTATACATACAAATTTTAAGTAATGTATGAAGGATAAGTTTAATGTGATACATATTATAGATTTGCTAGATTGTAGATCAGAATAAGCCACCAATGGGACTTTAAAGCTCCCCAAAATAATTTATAGTACCTCTGTTCCATGAGTGTTAATAAAGTATCATTATCCTTGGCTGAGCTTTATTTTGTTTCTTTAGCTGAGTAAAAAGCTTTCTCTAGGAGATTATAATTTTAAATATCCTTTTAAAAAAAATCAAACATTGAAGAGGGATATTGTGGATTTCTTTTTTAGAATAATTATGTTTTGACAGGAGATAGGGCAGTGTACAAGCTATTAACTTTTGGCTCACTTGTGAGGAGATAGAGGTAGGTTGGCTTTGAGATCAGATGGAATGCATAGACCCACAACCCTGCTTGTGTGATCTTCTGCGTAGATGCCCAAAAAGAAAGTAGGAGCAGCAGAGAAAATAACAGACCTGATTGCTAAAGAGCAGATTTTATTTTGAAGAAACTACACTTGTGTATGCTACTAAAATACATGCAAAAGATATGTGCATGCAAAAGATATGTGCTTCTCATTCCAGCATAGGTTTCCTATTGCAGATTGCATAGATTTACGTTCTGTGTTCTAATTTCTACCATATACAGGAGCCACACTAAGGACTAATGTGAGCACCTCTTAATCCCAGACCTGTGACATGCTGAAAACTAAGTGAAAGGTACTGAGAATCTTTAGTTCCTGCTGAATTTGCTCAGGGTACTCAGCACTTCATAGGATTGAGGCCTTGCGCTAATGTCCACAGTTCAGTAGTCTGGGGTTATAAGAAACACCACTGAAGTACTTTTCACAGGATATCAATAGACAAGATAGTAGAAATAAATAAGGAGTCCACAGACTAAATAAGAAGGCTAATGTGGAAGAAGAAACTATGCATGTTGAGCTCTATGCTTCAGATTATAGAAACAATTCTTTGCTCATTGAACATCTGTCTTTGTTGCATGAAGCTTCTTTAGCCAATGCCTTTTGCCCCATTTGAGCCATTCCTCCAGTAAGCTAATGCAACTCTCAATGACTTCAGATATTGGACTGGAAAGGGGGCCCACAGCTCACCACTCTCCTTGTACAGTCCCCGAACTAGTGAGGGAACACTGATGGTGGTCAACAGCAGTGGCCAGAAATAATAATTTCTGTTCTGTGGGAAATTCTGACTTAGTCTTACATGAAAACTGAATTTGACCCATTTTAGTTGCTTTAATTGTATACAAGGTTGGAGATTCAATATTTAGAACCAGTGCCCTTCCCCTCCCACATCTCACAAAACTACTGTTTCCTTTTCTTAAATGGATGATCTCCCCCCACACACATGCACACGATGTGTGATCCATACAATCCTGTGATGCCTGCATTCAATAGATCAATTAAGTACAGACAAACACTCCAAGTATGTGTGATGTTTTAAAATGAACTACCGGTAGCTGCTTGACCATGCCCCTGACCAACTGAGTTATGTAGTTGGACAGTGAAGAAATCATTAGTGTATTTTAACCCAGGAAGCAAACCTGTAATGCAGTGGTCCCCAACTGATCGATCATGAATGACTTCCGAACAGCAGTTGGCATTAAAACCTATGAGTGGTGCACCATCTGCTGTCAAAAGGTTGGAGACCACTGCTGTAATGACTCTGTAGAGAGGAGAAAGGATCTGTTGTCTGAAACTACAGCAAGGAAAAGCAGGGATATGTTCCAAACTGTCTCCTTCCCATAAAGCAATTAAGTTTAATGCAGAGAAAACTAGGCTCTTCCAGGCCACAGAGTAGCAGCAGAGAGGCTCCACAGCTGCAGCTGTACTACGGAGGCCTCATTAAGGCCCCCCACTGAGCGATAATGGACTCATAGGCCCCAGACCTGCTCTGCCCTCCCCTCCAAATTTGGCTTTACAGGAAGCTCCTGAAGCATTGGTGTCCTCTGGAGCCATGGAACTGAACCTGCTTCACTTTGGCTGGTTCCTTGGGAGAGAGAGGTGAGGACTGGCTCCCCAACAGGTATTCATTAGTAAAGGTTTAAAGAAAGAAAAGACTAGAGCAATCTTAAGCATGATGTAGCAGAATGAATATGGGACTAGAAACAAGGGACTTTTGAGTTCTAATCTCTGTTCTGTCACTAACTTGCTATGTAGCCTTGGATAAATCATTTATTCACCCCATGTCTCAGGTTCCTCATCTGAAAAAAAAAAAAAAAAAAAAAAAAAAATGAGTTAATCCTATTTCACTGAGTGCCATAAGGATTAATTAGTCAACTTTTGTGAAGCACTTTGAAAGTGCCTAGCACTATATAAATAAATGCCAGGTATTTTATTTCAAGCTAGAAAACAAGTCTTTGTCAGTTTTACTTCTACGTTTTTATTTAAAGGGAAACAGAGCTGTTGACAGTACAAGTTATTTTCCATACATTAGCAGCAATAGGGAGGGCACTAGGTATAATAAGTAGGAGAATAAAGCAAATTTGAGATCTAGTTTTAAACTGACACTTTAAGAACCTGAACTGGTTATATGAGACACTTGAGAGTGTGTGTGGAATGGACATTACTCCTTCGGAATAGGCTGGCAGTAATCCACACATCAGGGAATTTAAAATGAGATGTTCTGGTAGGTAACAATGTAAATAAATTCTGGACAAGATCTCTTGAGGAAAAAATGACCCACAGTCTTAACGTCTCTATGGTGCAATAAAGATAAGAACACATTCAATACATTTTCAGATGAAACCAAATGGATTAAAATAAAATTTTGGAATCCTCTGTAATCCTTTGAGAAAGCAAACATCAGTTTCTTCCAATGCTCGAAGTATGGCTCCATACCTTATCAGATGGTGCTAATTAAGGTGGTCTTCTATTCTGGATTCTTGTTTAAGAGAAGAATAATGAAATATGAGATTCACTTATGGATTGTGTGTCTTCAGTAAAATAGTATTAAGGGAAAGAGAAAAGATTTTATGGAATACAATTAAAAATTACTGTTTGTTAATCCCAAGCACCTAAACTTTCTCTTCCTCTCTCCTAGTCAATAATAGCACATTTGACCCTCTATCACCATCCAGAGTTGCAAAGCTGGCACAGGCCTGACCACTCTCAAATTACATTCCCTGCAGTAGTGATGGAACACTGACAGTGGCCAACAGCGCCAGCGAGGAACAAGAATTTGTTTTCAAACATTTCAAAGTTATCATTCTAAAGCTAAATGAAAAGCTGAATTTTTTTCCTGAAAGTGAAAATTCTGAAATATTTATTTGGGGAAAAGCCAAACCGTGATTTAAACAATGTCAAATCTATATAAAATATGAAATGATATTTAGGATATTGCATATGAAATAGAATATAAAAGTCAAAACTGAATTGAGCTAATGTAATGCTTTGATAGTATAGAAATGAGAAAGTTGGAACAATTAGTTTAGACTTTTTCTTATAAAAAATGCCATCAAAATGGACAGATCCTGAGGTCTGCTCTAGTAGCTAATAGCTACTGTATAGGTGACTGTTTTGCAGTTCTGAGGTTCCTCCTCCAGGTGGCAGCAGTATGCTTCATACAGTGCTGATTAGAGCAACTCAGAAAATAGTATTTCCTGACAAAGAACAATTTATTTCGCTCAAAGTCTTACCCAGAAATGGTCTAATTTTTTTCCCCCAGAATATTTCAAAAGTGTGAATTTTCCACAAAAATTCCATTTCCAGTAAAAATGTCCATCTTTTATGAAACAAAATTTCAACCATAAATCAGTCAGCTGTCTTTTGATGTTTGAGAATGTAAAGGGTGAAGACTTTGGAGGCCCGGAAAGGGAAGCCCATTTTCTGGCCCCTTTCTAGGTAAGAAAAGATGCCAACTCTTTCACTGGAACAGGAAAGCCCCAGGCTAGGTGTCCTTTTCCTCAAGCATTTGATTGCTGATTCATCAAGAGAACAAACTCCTTCCCAGATTTACAAAGGCTATTTACAGGAACAGACTACATCTTTCTTATTGTTCATATCATGGTTGGGTCCCCAAAAAGGATCTGGCCCACACTGTAGTGAGGATAGACACATTGGAAAAGATTGGCATGCCTCAAAAAGTTTAGATCTTAAACAGCCAAGGCAGATAAACAGTAATACACAGATTGTCAGGACCAAGCACAAACATATGAACTATAATTAGATTGCTGGTTTTCTTGTTTGTTTGCTGTTTTTATGGCAACAAATGACTGATGACTTACAATAGCCATGTTAGAAAAGCTTTGAAGCAAGAAGTAGCCTTTATTTTTTGTGGCTACACTGCTCAGTACTACGGCAGCACAATCAGGATGCTACTATTAAATTAAAAAAATACCCATAAAATTAAAAGTTCAAAGACAAGCAATGAAAGGTTAGGAAACGCCAGTATTAAGGTTGCCTCTGCAACCTTATCTGGGCCCTTCTATGAACCTTAATTCTTGTTTTTCCTAACTTGAGTGCTTCATTTTGAAATCTTAACAGTTTTGTAATGTATTTTTTACTGATAATTTCCTACTTGAAAAAAATATTGAAAAATAACATTTACATCATATGGGATGATATTGACTCACATAACTCATTAACAGTGTTGGGACCTACAACACAGACTGATACAAGAGATGTTTAAGCTGCTCTGGTCCACATAAGAAAATCAGCAGCAGAGAGAGAATTTAGCCACACACGTGAAATGCAGGTGGGAGTTGGGAGTGTGGATTTTATCTATCAGAATAACAAAAGTGGTGACAGTATCATTGGCTATGTCTACACTAGAAAAGTTAAATCAACTTTGTTCAGTCGACTTAATAAAGTTGACTTTAAGTCGAGTTAAAGTTGACCTTAAGTCGACTTAACACAGTGGTTACCCTGAACAGGGACTTAGTAAATGGACCTAACTGCCCTTAAGTCAACTTAACTTAAGGGTTAATCCATGTCCATACTGTGCTTCAGTCGATCTAAGGAGCCAACTTAAGGGTTAGGTCAACCTAACTGGCAGTTCTTACTAAGTCGACCTAAGCTTTCATTAAGTCAACTTAATGAAAGTCCAGTGTGGACGGGGAGTAAATTTAGGTTGACTTAAGGTTACTTAAGTCAACCTAAATTGCCAGTGTAAATATACCCATAATGTTTAGGGATGAATAAAAATATAATTAGTTTTAGGTTTAAGGTTTTCATATGTCATTATTAATAATAGTTTAGAGTAAGTTTTAGCTAGAAATCTAAAGTAGGAGCCATGATGTTGGGGAGGGGGGCAGAAATTAAGGTGTTAAACTTACCAGTAGTAAAAAGGCAGACTGGGGCAAAATAAAGGTGACTTCTAATATCTGAAGGGAGATGTCAGGTAGGTAGGAAGGAGGATCTCCATGAGATCCAGCTTGAAGTAAATAAAGTAAACTAATTAGCATATCAGGCAACTGATTGGTCAAAATGTCATCACCTTCAGAAGGGAAGGTTAAAGCAACCGATCAAGAAAGGGCAAAAATTGTATATAAGGCAGAGAGCTGATAGGCTTGAGTGTTGGTGATTAGATGATTGGAGGAGGTGAGCAGAAGACAACAATGGCAGCAGCAACAAGGAAAAGATAGAACAGAAGGACCTAAGATGAGGCAGAAGGATTTGGTCAAGGAAGGAATGAACTATATCTTTTCATAGGAAAGGAATGCATGTGTGTAAATGTAAATAAAGCTGGATGCTTGTTTCTGAATGATCTCTCTTCCTACCCAGTCTATGATTGCCTGATCACTTAAATAATGTTAGTTTGCACTAATGTTATTGAATGTGTACTAGTGTAATATTGCTTTGTGCATATGATAAGGGATGTATACATTACATTGTAATAGGTTTGGTAATCTAATATAATGTTGAATTAGGGCTTTTATACATATATATGAAGGATTCTCTCTCTGCGTTATATGTTGCAACACTGTATGTTTGTCATGCCACATTGTAATTACGGAGTCATAACATTGTAATATATCTTAAGGGAAGGTTATATTGTGTTACGAGTATGGTATTGCAGTTTGATGATTTGTTATACTATTCTGTATTGTCTAAAAAACTTATTTCATTCATTATATTGTGTTGATTTTCATTTAAGATTCAAATTGTATTAGAACTAGAATTTAATAAAGAGATATCTTGTTTTCAAAGAAATTACTGTCCGAGTGTCAAACCATACAGCAGAAGGCTGCAGCCATGTCCTCCCAAGGGTAAACTAAAGAAGGCAGGTCTAGTTAGTTTTCCACTGATTTAAATGTAAACCCCTTGTAAATCTCCTACGGCACACTATTTCCTTTTACTCACTTATAGAATTAACTCTTGGGACTAGTCCATTAGTATATGTATGCCACTACGAGATCATTTGTAACCAAAGTTTAGGGTAAGATGACCTACATAGCCTCTTTAACTAACAGATAGGAGGTTAAACTAACACAGAAACCTGTGGCACTTTTAGGCTATGTCTACACTTACCAAAGTTAGTTCGAATTAGTTAACTTGAACTAATTTTCATTAGTTTGAATTAACTTAATTCGAACTAGCATGGACCCACTGGAATTTTAGTTCGAACTAAGCAAGTGCCATACATGGCACTTGCTTAGTTCGAATTAGTCAGTTGCATTAAGCTCAATGTGCCAGTTAGTTCGAACTAACATGGCCACGTTGATTTAATTCGAACTAACTAGTTCTAATTAAGGGTTAGTTTGAAAGGTATAATTGAGTTTTAGTTCGAATTAAGGAAGCCCTTAATTTGAACTAATGAAAGCCTCGTGTGGCCAAGGCTTAAGTTAGGTTGAATTAAGCTTCCTTAATTCAACCTAACTTGCCAGTGTTGACATACCCTTAAAGACTAACAAATTTATTTATCTCATGAGCTTTCATGGGAGAAAATCCCACTTCATCAGATGTTTTAAAGATGGGGAATTTACAGAATGGGAGGAAAATAATGCAGGGAAGTGTATGACACAGGATCATGTCAGGCTGTAATAGCAAATCAAAACAGGTGTTGGGATTCAAGCACTGGGGAACAGCATATAGAGGAAGGTAAGGTCAAATCACCTGTTGTAATAAGAAAAAAATCCATAGTCCCTGATTAACCCTGAGGCAATGGAGTTGAATTTACATATAAATTCCACTTCCTCAGTTTCCCTTTGAAGCGGTGATTTGTTATTCATTTGTTTGAGCACTGCTAGTAACTAGTTGTAGATTGAAATGTTCCATTATTGGTTTTTGAATGTTGTGATTTCTGATGTCAGACTTGTTTTCTTTTACATGGGCCAACCAATAGTGGGAGATGAACTGGGCTTAAATTAAAAAAAAAAAAAGCAAAAAAAGCCAAATATCAAGCAATAATGATGACATTCTCTGCATATGGTGACCTCATTCACGGTATGAGTAAGGTCACACCTTGTAAGTCGCTGACAAAAGATGCACCATGATTCGGCTCCTGCAAGCACTTGCACAAATTAAGTCCTGGAAATGAGGCATTTTGCCAGTGGGTTTTGCAGCTATTTGGTGCCAGAAAAGTTATGTTGAGACTCAGATTCTTGGTTCAGGTTCTGAAGGGGGACAACTACAGGTTTTTCCACTTCTGAACTCCTCAGACTTGCATTTCCCTACATTCTGTAAGTTCTCCATCTTCAAGCATCTGACAAAGGGGATTTTCTCCCCCGAAAGCTCATGCAATAAATAAATTTGTTAGTCTTTAGAAGTGCCACGAGACTTTTTTTTTTTTTTTGCTGAATTAGACTGACACAGCTACCCCTTTGGGACTCCCCAAATATGAGCTCTCCTGCCCTTGTTTCATGGTCTCTCTCACCAATACAATTAGCTAATGTGACTGTGTCAAGAAAATTGAATACAAAAGGTTGCAGGACAGTTAATGAATCTGCCTTGTATCTTTTTGTCCTTCAGTTAGAAAGGAATCAAAGATATTTTAAAGTGTAGAGTCCACAGCTGTAGCACCTAATAATCCTCTTTGGCAAAAGAGAAGAGGAAAATATTTTAAGTCTCCTTTCATTTCCCAGTCCACTGCAAATCAGGTCTGTCACAAGACGGTAACCTGCATATTCTGCTCTGCTAAACTCAACTATTGGATTTTGTTCAGTAGCAATGAGAGGGATGAAAATGTATATTGCGTACTGTTCATAATAAATGTTAAATGTAGTTTGGTTTTCATTCCTCACACCCAATTAAGAATAATTAAGAAAATCCCATTAAGTCTTGTACTGTTATGATTGTCATTTATTTTATGTATTACTTGTACCTTCCTGCAGTTAGGTCTGTAGAGTGGCAGTAACAGCTGGTCTCTGCTACAGAAGGTGCCTACAGTGTTTTAAATCAAGCATATGTTTCTAACGCTATTGTCCCACCTGCATCCAACTCCCTTACAACTTGAGTTGTCATTGAAGGTTTGGGTTTATGAGCACAAAAGCTGTTGAAATGGTCTATGCAGCCTCTTTTGGACATACTCCAGCAGTGTCTAACTCTCTGGAGCCTAAGGAATCAGCCTTCCCACTTAGTATCTGAGAGATGTCCGGGGTAATGAGAAAGTCTCCCTCCTTTCCATCTGTCAAGCCCAGCCTGTGCCAAATTCTTTATCTGCTACAGACAAGAATCACCGTACACCAGAAACACAGCTTGTTCCTAGCACTGCAGTGTAAAAGGGTAGGCAATACTGATGCTAAGACATCTCTTCACTAGTGTGAGCACCAGCTCATGCTCAGGCAGGTCAGCTCCTGCAAATTCAGAAGGACTCATCTACAACAGGTCAGCCAAACTCAGGACATGGAGACACAAGTAAATATGTTTTTCAGCTCTCCATCTCTGTGCAATTTGGTGCTATCTGTTTGTCCACAAGAGGATATATGAAAATGCTACAGCATCTTTACAGTTGTGATCAACAGACACCAATTTGTTCTGGAATAAAGAAAACAGCCTTAAATTTCAGCTCCATAGTCTTTCATAGTCAAGTTCCAATGGCCCTGACCTTGGGAGAAATAGCTGACATCTCTTTTTTCTTTGAAGTTTTAATTTAAACACTGTTACAAGTTTACATTTATATCCCAATTAATGACTAAATAAAATAAAAAAATGAAAACCCAGCAGCACTGAAAGACTCCTTCCTTGTTATGCATTCAAATAGGAACTGCATTTCTTGGGACATGTGCTGAATGTGAGTTTATCCATACTGCTATCAACTCAGTTACCTCTGAATAATTTCATGTGGGGGCAAAGAGTGGTTTATCCCTACCATGTGGAGTAGCTTTCATTTTCATGTGAGGATGTGTGGGTGGCTGTAGTGACCCTCCACATTGGAAGAAGGGGATCTGGAGAGCAGGGGGCAGAACAGATTGTGCTGACTACAGCTTACAACAGGTTGTTCTTCCTGTTTTATGTAGGGTAGAAATAAAAATAATTGTGCTTAAATACAACCTCTGTTTTAATGCAGGGTCTGCCACATCTACTTCTTTTCTTCACAAGGATCTAGCAAGAGCACTGGCCGATAACATGCATAGATGTCCCAGGACCTTCACAACAGGCAGAAGCTTCTTCACAGCAGCTCAGCACCTTTATGCTCATTTTTAGGAGCCATCATGTTCCTATTATGATCTGGACCCTGAATGCATGTCAGCAACAATAGCAGGGTGTTTTTGAACCTACTGACTTACAGACAATGTTACAGATTGTTATGTGCCAATAGATGGAACTCCTACTAACTACAGCCTAGTGCTTAGGGCACTGGGACTCAAGAAACCTTGGCTGAATTCCCAACTGTCAGGCATCTGCTGGGTGACCTTAGGCAAGCCATTTCCCTGCCTGGGGCTCAGTTTCTCTAGTTGTAGAAGGGGAGAGGGATGCTGCTGTCTCCTTTTTAAAATGCATTGAAATCAAAAGGTGAGAAACATTGCACAGAACTAGGTAATATGATATATGGATCTCTCTCTTTCACTGGGAGCTGTAGTATCTGTCATTGACAGCTCCCCCTTCAGGGGCAGTGATTCTGGCAGTCACTGTGGGATAAATACTGCTACTGAAACTAGCAGAACCACAGAGGCAGAGTGCTAGATCCTAGTATTCCTCCTCCTCTACCCCTCCCTGCCTTTCACTTCACTTCGCTTCACTTGAAGTGGCTAATGGGTTGGTTCTCAATGGGATCTGGAGGACGGGAGAGGACTAACAGAAGAACTATTCTTCCACATGGGTATGGGGGCTTTCAGAAACCTTGTGCAAAGTGGGAAATGAAAGACTAATGGTAGTTTACTGAAATATCCCTACCAGTATTTGAGACCTTACTATATTGATCTGTATTACTGTGGGCTAGGATTGTATATAACCTGTATAGGAAACAGAGGCGATATAAAGCCTGGATGATCAAAGGACTGTATTGAATCAGCTCAAGCGCGGTGATGGCTGAAGAGCCAGGAGCCTAGACTGGGTACCCTTGGTAGACCATGGAGGAAGAACACAGGTGCAGTTGCCCTGATCTGTGGCAGGAGATAGCATATGAGCTCCCTCTGGGGGCAACCATCTGTCATAATGTTACCAGAAGTGACTGATCTTTCCCAAGTGTGCTTTCTGATTTTTTTTATAGCCATTCCAAGTGAGTAAGTCTTTAACTCAGGTACCACAACTAATCACATTGCTTGCCTGTTAATTGTAGTTTAATAAAATATTTGACACTTGAAAGATGGGCAAGATTGGCAGGAGAGAGAAAATGTAAGTTTAATTCTGCAGCCTGTAGAGATACAAAATGCAGTCTGGTTGTATTGTAGATTCACAAAAACAGAGAGCAGAGGCGAAGGCTGTTCTGGTGGCTAAGGTGCTGTTCAGGCACTCAGGAGATCTTTATTCAATTCCAGGCTCTTCCCCAATTCTTGTGTGACCTTTTTTGAGCTTTGTGCCTCAGTACCCACCTCTAGAGAGTGATGGTAATACTACTACTTCATTAATAATCTGTTTAGATTGTCAAATCTTCTGGTCATGGACTCTGTGTATGTACAACATCTAACACAGTGAGTTCCTGATCTCAGCTGGGGCCTCCTGGCACTACTGTAATACCAGGGGCAAGACCTCACAGCATCTATATTCAGATTGCAATATGTACTTCTTGGCTATGCCTAAACTAGGCAGAATTTGATTTAAAAATAATAATTGACACAAAGCATTAATATGATCAATTTAAATGTTTACAGTTGTTAGAAATTATGGGGGCAAGTGACTGAATTTAATGACAACATCTTGGAACTCAAAAAGCTACAATTTTATAACCATTAAAATGCAAAAGTATCAATATCTATCAATGTTAGCCTTAAATGAAATTCTATAAAGTTCACAAGCAGCTTTTCTCTTATTTTGCCCATCAGTAAATTTTGATTATCAATGAAATATTTTTTCATGGCTTTGTGTGTATATGATAAAAACATTTGCCAAAAAATCAAATCCTTTCAAGCCTAAACATGCCATTCAAGAGGTCGTAAGGAAATCATTTAATACAATCATAGAAGATTAGCAAAGGGATGTAATCTAGTCCATCCCCTACTCAAATCAGGACCAAATCCAACTAAATCATAGTAGCCAGGGCTTTGTCAAGTCGCACCTTAAAAACCTCTAAGGATGGAGATTCTACCATATCCCAGTGCTTAACCACCCTCCTAGGAAAAAGATTTTTCCTAATATGCAACCTCAACTTCCCCACTGCAACTTCATATAATCATAGAACTCACAGGGACCATGAGAGGTCATTGCAGTCCCTTGCACTCATGGCAGGACCAAGCACCATCTAGGCCATCCCTGACAGATGTTTGTCTATCCTGCTCTTAAAAATTTCCAATAATGGAGATTCCACAAGCTCCCAAGGCAACTCTCTCCAATGGTTAATCAATTTGACAGTTAGGATTTTTTTTCCTAATGTCCAATCTAAACCTCCATTGCTATAATTAAAAACCTTTGCTTCTTGTCCTATCATCAGCAATTAAAAATAATATTTTTTCTCCTTTCTCCTTTTAACAACCTTTTAGGTATTGAAAACGTATGTCTCCTCTTTTGCTGACTAAACAAACCCAGTTGTTTCATTCTTCCCTTGTAAGTCAAATATTCTAAACCTTTAATATTTTTTGTTGCTCTTCTCTGGACTTTCTCCAATTTGTCCACATCTTTTCTGAGATGAGGTGCCTAGAACTCGACACAATACTCTAGTTGAGGCCTAATCAGCGTAGTGTAAAGCGGAAGAATTACTTCTCATGTCTTTCTTACAATACTCTTGTTAATACATCCCAGAATGTTTGCTTTGCACTGTTGACTCAGTTTGTGGTCCACTATGAAACCAATATCCCTTGAGACCATTGCTCCTAGTTCGGCAACTATCTCCACTGAAAACAGCTAGTTCCATCCTCCCTGAAACCCCTTTCAGGTAGTTAAAGACTTCTACCAAATCCTTCCTCCTCGTTCTCTTCTGCAAGCTAAACAAGTCTAGTTCTCTCAGCCTCTCCTCATAAGTCATGTTCTCCAGTCCCTAATCATTTTTGTTGCCCTCTACTGGACTCTTTCCAATTTGTCACATCCTTTCCATAGTGGGAACCCCAGAACTGGACACAGTGGTACAAATGGAGTTCTCAACAGTGCCAAATAGAGGGGAATAGCCACTTTCCTTGATCAGCTAACAATGCTCCGACTAATGCAGCCCAATATGTCATTGGCCTTCTTGTCAATAAGGTTAAGGGCATATTTGTGACTTCATGTTTCATAGCTCCCAGAGACCTGTTTCCTTTCTTCTTCCCCCATTCAGTAGGGAAATCTAAATACTTCTGAGAGCTAATTCTTACCACCAGACCATAGCCAGGGCAGTGGTAGAAATGATCCCCTGCTTGTTCCCCTTGTGCACACCAACCTATTGTCATAAATTTCCTGTAACTGAAAAGTTTAAATAAATAGAAAAATGTTTCAAAACAACAACAAAATCTGTCAATTATTTGTTTTAAAAATTATTTCTGCCATCCCTACAGGTAACTTATCTGATTGTTTTGAAAAAACTGAGCTTTCTCAAGTCAAAAAGCTGCTTTCTACTTTACCTTAATTAGCTGACATAGCCGATAACAATGACACTGATGGTAGAGTAGTATACCAGGCGAGTAGTATACATGATTTTAAAATATTTGAATGAAGGCACATTTAAGATGTCAGAGACGGATTTAGAAGGCTACCATTTTCAATAGAGCAGCAACCTGGTCTCTAATTGCTCAAACTGTAAACTGCTTTCTATCCCAGAAGGGCAATCACGTAGTCAGTTATCTAAATACTGTTGTTTAGACTTGCAATTAATAGAATCTGAAAAGTTAGAGGATTTTGAAGGAAGATCTAAAGTTCATAGTAAAAGAGATCAGAAGTGTTTCTGAAAGTTGTGTATAGTCTGTGTGGTATCACAAGTGGAAGGAATGTTTTTGCATATTCTCCTTTAATTCAAGCAGAGGTTTCACTGCAACAACAGGGGACACTATAATTCTAAGTTTTCTTCCCTCTGGTATGATTAAAGGAAATGTTAATAGTCATGTTTATGAAAAAAAATAAAAATCAAATGGATTCTAAAATGATTAACTCATTTGATTACTATCTCCAGCACAGAAATAAGTTCTCTATTCGATACCTATTCTATTTTCTCCTAAAGCTTTCATTTACTTTTTCAGTGCTCTGCATCAAAACTGCAAAAGAAGAAAAGCCGTGTCCGATGATGGTCAGGAAGTTCTACAGATTGATTAATTTGGTTTTAAGGTAATGCAGGCACCTACAAAGCTTCTCTTTTCTAGAAACCAAGGCCTAGATTTTCAAGTGTTGAGTGACTCACTGCATCTGTATTTGGATAATAAGAAGCATCTTAAAGAGATGACCTGAAAAGATGGTGCTATCTAAGACCGGCCAGAACACAAGAATTCTGTTTTAGATCACCTAATCTGTAAGTGGTTAATCAAAGCAGAACTTTATCACTTTTGGCGAAAGCTTTTTACATTTTGTTTAGCAAAGCATTCTGATGCTAACAGTGGCTATGTCTACACTTAGGGATTTAGGTTGACTTAAATTAGTTGACTTTATTAACTTGACTTAGAGAGTCCACACAGGACTCCTAAGTTGACTTAAAATGGGCCTTACTAAGTTGACTTAGAGAGTTTATACTAGACTCTCTAAGTCGACTAGTTAGGTCCAGGGAGAGCCAGCCCTGCACAGGGCTGCCTCTCCCAGAGGCAGTAAGCCCTGGACCGCTTGGCTCCCTTCTGGTTGGGACTACTCAGGTCCCGGGCAGAAGGGAGCCCTTCTAGCCAGGACCAAGTGGTCCCAGGGAGAAGGAAGCTGGCGGCTCCCCTCTGCCTGGGACCCTGCAGGTCCCGGCAAAAAGGGAGCCGCCGCTTCCTTCTTGCTGGGACCCACGGGGGTCCGGCTAGAAGGGAATGTGGGCTCCTTTCTGCTGGGACCCCAGAGGTCCCGATCAGAACGGAGCCCGGACCCCTGTGCCAGAAATTGCCAGTGCTCCAGTTGGCGGGGAGACCCCGGAGGCTTCCCGGCAGCTGGAGCTTGGTCTCGGCTAGGAGAGAGTGCAGGTCTCCCTCCTAGCCGGGACCCGAATGGTCCTGGGCAAAGGGAGCCCCACCCTCCCTCCTAGCCAGGACCTGAGCGGTCCCAGCAGGAAGGGACCGTGGGGCTCCCTTCTCTCCAGGACCCCCACGGATCCCAGCAAAAAGGAAGCAGTGGTTCCCTTTTGCCGGGACCCGCAGAGGTCCTGGAGAGAAGGGAGCCACGGGGGTCCTGGAAAGAAGGGAGCCCCACGGTCCCTTCTTGCCAGGATCGCTCAGTCCCAGCTAGGAGGGAGTGTGGGGCTCCCTTCTCTCCAGGACCGCTCAAGTCCCGGCTAGGAAGGAGCCCCATGCTCCCTTCTCCCCAGGACCGAGAAGGGAGCTGGACAAACCGCTAGCGGCTTCCTGGGGAGGAGGAAGCAGAGGCTCCCTTTCCCCCATGCCCTAAGTCGACTAAGGGCATCCACACTGCTTAAATCAACTTAAGAAGTTGACTTAAGTATTAAAGTTGACTTTATAGTAGGTTTTATAAAGTCAACTTTAAATTTCCTTAAGTCGACTTAAGCAGCAGCTTAAGTCGACTTAAGGAAACGCCAGTGTGGATGCAGAGTAAATTAAGTCGACTTAAGCCTGCTTAAGTTGACTTAATTTACTAGTGTAGACGCACCCAGTGTGTGGGAGAAGCATCAATCTATGCATAAATAAGATATCGTCAGATTTGGACATTTTCCATTGTGTTTATACAATCACAAGAATATTTAGTGTTTAATAGCAGCTGTTTGGTGTTTAAACCATTATGATAAGCTCTTATCTCTGCCATTAAGAACTCAAGGGTCAAAGATGCCACACTTCCACAAACTGACACCAAGAAGTCAGAAATGTCAATTTAATTAAACCTTGCAAATAGGTTGTATGCAGTGTTGTAGCTGTGCCAGTCCCAGAATATTAGAGAGACAAGATGTGCGAGTAACTTTTTGCTGAATCAACTTCTTTTGATTAAAGACACAAGCTTTGAAAGCTTGTCTCTGACCAACAGAAGTTGGTCCAATAAAAGAAATTACCTTATGTAAATAAATTACTTACAGTGGCTCTGCGTGTGTGGTAAGCTCTCATCTTGTGAGTTAGCTGAACAAACAGCTGAACAAAATTAATGCGGCCTTCAGATAAAAGTTCTGTGACTCCAAAGAGCAAAACACAACTATTGTTATATAGTTTCCATCATATAGAGCAGTGGTCTTCAACCTTTTTTGGATCAGAACCCAGTTTTTCAATATTTTCACATTTGCAGTATGTCTACCGCCCACCTACATAAATTGTTACTTTTTATAAATTGCCACTGTCGTTAAATTAATTGTTACATTGCTGTACTGTTAATCCTTAATTATAATTTTCAATTTATTTATATTTTAAACAGGATATCAAACAAATTTCATTTAAACAAGATTTATTCATTATTCATACAAACTTTTTATAAATTACAGCCAGATGAGCATGGCCAGTATCTCCTTCCTTCATATTTGTAGTGCCCACCAAAAATCACAAAACGCCCACTAGTGGGCTGTATCGCCCAGGTTGAAGACTACTGATATAAAAGGATCAGAAAGTGTTCGCAAAGCCATTATCCATTGTAACTAATTGAGCTAGCTTTATATATACAATTCTACTTGATGTAGGGTTTTTTCCAAAACAAATTAATTAACATTTTGATTTATATTTAAATTTCCTGACATGCTTGGCATTCATTACGAAATATACTATCAAAATATGGAGATTGAGGTCAGATCTCTGAAAAGAGACATGCACTGAGTGATAGGGCATTTTAGGACTCTCCTCCCTTCCCGTCTCCCCCTCCCACATTTTAACAGTTTTTAGCTTCCTTTGAAAATCTATGTTAAAAGATGTTAATCGGCAACACCATAGAATTCAATATGGGTACAGACAAACATCACATTTGATAGCTCCTAATGATAAGCATCAGAAACCTGATCACAGAATCTTAAGACTGGAAGAGGTCTTTGGGAGTTATATAGCACAGTCCACAGCACTTAAAGCTCAAAGCATTATCTACACCATCGCTGACAGGTGTCCGTGTAAAGTGCTCTTAAAAATCTCCAATGATGGAGATGCCACAACCTCCCATTGCTTTATTACCCTGACAGTTAGGAAGATTTTCCTAATGTCAACGTTAAATTACCCATGCTGCAATGTAAGCCCATTACTTCTTCTCCCATCATTGGCAGATGAGAATATTTTTTCTCCCTCCTCCTTGTAGGAATCTTTTATGTACTTGAAAACTGGTTATGTCCCCCCTCAAATCTTCTCTTTGCCAGACTAAACAAACCTAGTTTTTTTTATTCTTCCCTCATAGGTCATGCTTTCTAGACCTTTAATCATTTTTGTTGCTCTTCTCTTGACTCTCTCCAGTTTTTTACATCTGTCTTAAAATGTGACACCTGGAACTGGACACAATACTCCAGCTGAGGCCTACTCAGTGCAGAGTAGACTGGAAGAATTACCTCTCATGTCTTGTTTGCAATAGGCCTCCTATTGTATCCCAGAATTATGTTTGCTTTATTTTGTAGCAATGTTACACTGGTCACTCAGATTTAGCTTGTGATCCACTATGGTCACCAATAATCTTTCCTAAGGATTCATTTCCCATTTTGTATGTGTGCAACTGATTGTTCATTCCTAAGTGGAATACTTTACATTTGTCTTTATAGACTTTTATCTTATTTATTTCAGACAATTTCTCCAATTTGTCAGATCATTTTGAGTTTTAACCCTATCCTCCAAAGCACTTGATACCAAGCTAGGAGAGCAAGCATCTGCAAACTTTAGAAGTGTATTCTCTATGCCATTATCTAAATCATTGATAAAAAGATATTGAACAGAACCAAACACAGAACTGATCCCAGTGGGACCCCCTCCATATGCTCTTGCAGCTTGACTGTGGACTACTGATAACTACTCTCTGGGAATGGTTTTCCAACCAATTATGAATCCACCTTTTATTAGCTCCATCTGGGTTATATTTCCTTCTCATAAACAAACTAAGGTCATGCAAAATAATATCAAAAGCCTACTAAAAATCAAGATATACCACAACTACCACTATGCCCCATCCACAAGGCTTGTTATCCTGTCAAAGGAAGTTATCAGGTTGGTTTGACATGATTTGTTCTTGACAAATCAATACTGACAGTTACTTACTACCTTATTATCTTTGTGTTTGCAAATTGATTGCTTAATTAGATGCTCCATTATCTTTCTGGGTAGTGAAATTAAGATGTTTGGTTTGTAATTCCCTGGGTTGTCCTTATTTCCCTTTTTATAGATTGACATTATATTTGCTTTTTTCCAGTCCTCTGGAGTCTATCCAGTCTTCCCAGATTTTTCAAAGATAATCACTTCAGTTATCTCCTCAATCAGCTCCTTGAGTATTCTAGGATGCATTTCATCAAGTGCCAGTGACTTGAAGACATTTAACTTGTCTAAGTTATTTTGAACTTGTTCTTTCCCCATTTTAGCTTCTGATCCTGCCTCATTTTCATTGGCATTCATTATGTTAGATGTTTAATCACCAATAACCTTTTCAGTGAAAACTGAAACAAAAAAGGCATTAAGCACTTCTGCTATGTCCACATTTTCTGTTATTGTTTTTCTTCCCTCACTGAGTAATAGGCCTACCCTCTCCTTGGTCTTCCTCCTAAAACCCTACTTGTTAGGTTAACTAGACTGTATCCAAATATGCCCTTTTGCTTATTTGTTAGGTGGTCCCCAGCTCTGCTTAGCAGTCCTACTTCCCAGTACATCATCCCATGGTCAAGGAAGCTAAAGCCTTCCTGGCAACACCATCCTCACAGCCAGGCAGTCAACTGTAGGATGCATCTCTCTGTTCCTTGGCCCCATTCTTGACAGGAAGGATCAAAGAAAACACTACCAGTGCCCCCAATTCCTTCATCCTTACTCCCAGAGCCTTGTTGTCACTTCTGATCTGTTCAAGATCATACCTCACTGTAGCATTAGTGTCAACATGTATGAGTAGCATGAGGTAGTAGTTAAAGAGCCAGATGATCCTCCACAATCCCTTTGTATTGTCTCAGATATGGGCCCCTCCTAGAGAGCATACATTCTGGGATGTCATGCGAGGATGACAAATAAGTGCCTCCCTCCCAACAGAAGACACTCACCAGCCATCCGTGACCTAGTTTTCTTTCTGGGAACGATGGCTGTAATCTTCCCAGACTTGAGGGTACATGGCTTCTCCTCCTTCACCTTTGGGGATAATTCCTCATTGCCATGGTAGTATAACAGTTCTTCACTATGGTTGGTGGTCTGGAAGTAGGGGTGAAGCACTGCCTGCTGACAAAAGTAACCAACAGACACTGTGCTCCCTGTGACAGAGTTATATCCTCCTCCTGTGGTGGCATGACAGCAGTCTCTATCTGGATAGCTTCCTCAGCCTTAGACAACTCTATATGAATACGCTCAATGAATTCCTTACAGGCACAGATGCTCCTCAGCCTGGCCATCTTCTCCCAGTAGGTCTCTCACCTGCTTCCTGAGAGGTTTCATCAACAGACACCTTTCACCATGGACAATCTCTCCAGCCTGGCTTTCTGAGAATAGGAAATGCAGGACACAGTGTCTGCAGATCCATAACAGGATGTTGGTAGACGTATCCCTGTTCAGGATCTCTGGATAGAGGTGCAGATAACAGGGGCAATGCTGGCAGTAGCAATGTGGCCCTTCCTAATCACAGTGATTATCTTATGACTCGTTTTCAAACACACATGTTCGCTAGTTCACCTCGGTTGCTTAGCCTCTGGCTTTTAAGGCCTTCTCTCCTAGATCAACCATACCCCTCATTAATCACACAGAGGGAGGGGCAATCGCAAACCAGATTGAGACTGATTAAGATAACCAAGACTGATCCAGGAAACAAAGGCTCAAAGAGTCCTCAAACACACAATCCCAACTGACCCTGTAAATTTAATTAGCCTGAAAAATAAAAACAAAACCTATAAACCATGAAAAGCCAGAAAAACTCACTCATCCCTAGATTAGTACTCGCACCTCATCCATTCAATGGGGGATCTCTTTCTGCTCCTCCCAGACTCCCTTGTCTGCAGTCTGCTAGCTCTAATCATGCTTTAAAAAACAGCTTGATCTGTTCTAGTTTAGTGTTGTAGGCAGAAAAGTATGTTGATAAAGTGTCATCTTTTTACAGTAGAGATCTGTGTCTTATATTTGGTCTTGCCTTAATCTACAGATAAAAATAAGTTTTCATAGCTCTTATCACTGGAGAGTCATCATAGCTATTGAAGAGTGAGCTGGATTTTCTGGCACCCTTATTCTCAGTGAATTGCCATATAGGACTCTGAACTTGCAATCAAAGCTGTGCAAATGAAGGATCTCGTGCTACACAGAGACCTATTGTAGTCACTGGGCTATGCGCAGACAGGAGTCAACCCATGGAGCTACAGTTGCAGAGTAGGAGGTCCAAGACACGTATATTAATTTCTGTAGGCTGAAGTGAGGCTACACCTGCAGCTCTGTGTTTGGAGGGATACAGAAGCAGCAAGTACAGATCTCCACTGAGGTCTTCAATAGCAATGATGCATCTCCCTCCAAACTATGGAACTTCTCTCAACTCTAACAGGATCCCAGAGAAACCAGGAGTCAAGGGAGTCTAGAACTATAGATGGGATGTGCAAAGACAAGGATATCATGGGCCTAGTCTACACTGGGGGTGGGATTGTAATTTGAGTTTAGGCTGTTGAATTACAGAAGGGGAAGGTGAGTGATAACAGCAAATTGCTTGCTCGGGGTCTTGCATCCCCATTGCTCACATTACTTCCTGAAATGCATTACGCTGTGGGTAGTAGGCACAAGGGCTTGTGGGGAGGCAGTCTTCCTCCGCTCACTCCTCCTCCCCTCTTCTCTAAAGGAAAAAAAATCAGGAAAAGCTTTCCTTGCTGTTTCTCAGCCAGAGGAACAACAGAGAGGCACAGTGCTCCATGCAGAGAGGAATTAATTAAAAACTTCCCAGGGCTTCAGGCAGGGTAGGAGCTCTGTTGCTATGGTGAAGCATACATGAAAAACATGGAAAGCAAGATTAGAGTGGCTCTCTGGCTATGGAGACTGAAATTCGAATTTTAGATTTCAGTCTCAGTGCTATGCCACTTGCAGGGGTGGCATTATCAGGTCAAATTACTACAGCACCATTTAATTTGAACTTAATGCTCTGACAGTGGAGACAGGCTGCAGAAGGTCGAGGTAAGCAGCATTATGTTGAACTTGACTGTCAATGTAGACCAGGGCTTAGCAGTAGTGCCTTCTCTCTGGCTTATCTAGTGTGACCTGAACTACTTGCCTCATCCATGGAGTGACAACTCCTTGGGAGAAGAGCTCTATGTAACGTTAGTGATCTATCTGCTAAAGTTTCCACTCCCCTGTGTGGGTTATTCCTAGGTAGAAGAGAATATAGCTTAATGTTCAGTTGGTAGATTCTTAAGTATCACTAGTGCTTTTTAACAAGCCAGTGAGCTGACTATTAAGAGACAAGGAACATGAAATCACACAAAGCTATATTTTAGAGTAGAACTTCAGCTTTTCAGTTAAGATAGTATTTTTTACAAATTACTTTATAGATTCTTCATCATTAAAGCTGTTAGTGAACAAAAAATGTGATTGTGAATAATTTCATGTTCAAACAAAAAATATTTGATCCAGATATATGTCAACCGTGTTTAGACATGATAAAAAATTATCCATGAATCTAGTAAATGAGAACCTGCAAAATTTACTGAATATTTTGTACACACCAATAATTCAGCCATCCCTAACAAGTACCACACTTTAAAGGGATCATGCATACTGAATGCAGAGATCATGTGAATTTCTTTCACTTTGTTCACCTCTCCTGCTCTCCACCTCCTTTGCAATTCCGGTAAGGTTGTGACATTGCTGCAACATAAACAACATTTGTGCTCTTATTGAAAAGGTGCTAACTTTGCTGATCTGTGACACAGCTACCGGTTGGGCCAGGGCGCACCCATTTTGAAAGCAGGCCCACACAATCAGATTTTAAGCAATCCATCTCACATTTTTATCAGCCTCTATTTCACTTGTGAGATACAGCTTGTGCCCACCTGTGTCAACCAGAGGCCCTGCCAAAAGTCAGTTCTGGCTATGCCTCTGTCCTGCTGTGCGAGACAGTTAAGTGCTGTTATCCCTCTTTAACAGACAGGAAAATGGCTGAAATATCTTGCCAAGGTCACGAAACAAGTTTGTACCGGAGCCAGGAATAGAACTGCAATCTCATGATTCTCAGCATTAGTCTCTAACTGCTAGATCATATTTTCTTCCTTTTTAGAAATCAATGGTTGCAGGTCTCTGTGTTTCCTCACTTTAGTGCAACAGAATGAGAAGTATAGAAGCTCTGAGGTAATTTTGTGATACTTTGCAGCCCAACAAAACCCAGAAAGTATTAGAATCTGCCAAGACTGTTTAGAATAATTTCCAAGTCAAATATTTAGAGGGTTTCAAACAATTGAACCAAATCTTCAAAATAGAGAAATTAGCATCTCTGAATTGCAAGAGTTCACGGGTGTGGTGCAGTGTTTGGATCTAGAGCATAACACAGAGAGGACTCAGCTGAGAATTTCCAGTCCAGATTGGAATTTAACTAAAATTCGGATGGCTTAAGGGTCGGTGGTTCTGATTCAATACCATTTCTAAAGTTAATGTTGAGGTCTGCCTATCACTAGACTCTTTATAGAACAGCAATTCAGAAGAAAATCAAACAGGAATACTGAGTTTTTCCCTAAGCATTATCAGAAAGTATAAGAGGTTGGTTGTTGCCGCACAGACCTGCGCTTGCCTGACACATTCTTTCTCACTTGCACCATGCCCCTTCAATCTAGCTTGTCTCCTGGCCTCATTGCATTGCTAACCTTAACAATGAGCAATTTGCACATTTGCTAATGGTTCTACTGTGAACTGCCACTGCTTCCCAGCTGACAATCTATTTTCTCTTCCTGACACTCCACTTGCTATCGACTATTAGTAAAAACAATAGAATTTGCTGCGCTGGTTTCAGTTGTGTGCAGTGGGATAGTGACAGATCAGGTGCAATTCCACATACTGTGAGATATTAGCTATTACTCAGCCTTTAAGAACAGATTTCTGAATTCTTACTAAGACGATCACTTCAAATGGTTTGCTAACTTTGGGTTCAATCCTGACAAATGCAAATGAGGAATGTGAGTCACATGAATAGTCCCACTGAAGCCGATTGTTCACATGGGTAGACCTACGTCATTAACATATAATTGTAGCGAGACCAGGTCTTCTTAGTATATGTGGCTATGTCTACACTGGCAAGTTAGTTCGAATTAAGGAGGCTTAATTCAAACTAACTAAAGCCATGGCTACACTAGGCTTTACTTAGTTCAAATTAAAGGCTTCCTTAATTCGAACTAAGAAGTTTGAATACGGTATTCGAACTAAGGGGTTAATTCGAACTAACTAGTTCGAATTAACCAATGTGGCCATGTTAATTCGAACTAATTTCTTAGTTCGAATTAACCAGCCATTGAAATGAATGGGGATCGCTAATTCGAACAAAGCAAGTACTTGCTTAGTTTGAGCTAACATTCCAGTGTGGCCATGCTAGTTCAAATTAAGCCAATTCGAACTAACTAAAATTAGTTTGAATTAGTTAGTTCGAACTAACTAATTCAAACTAATTTTAGCAAGTGTAGACATAGCCTGTGAGAGTGGTGTGAGGCTGCATCCCCAAGCAGAAATAGCATAAGCTGGCTTTGCTTCCCAAATGGCAATATTTGATCTGTGATGTGCAAAAGAAGATAAAGTTGGTATAGAATGATATAAAAATTAGACAGTCATCATGTCAAAGATGATATCCTCTCCTCGATGTTGCTGGGCAAGCATGCCAGTCCTCCGTTTGGGGTAAGTAGGGGTTGCTGTTGTCCCATTGCTGTGTGTCTCGACCCCTTAGGGGGTGCAGCTTAATGGCTAAAGTCAATGGGGCTGTTCTCCAGGAACTGTGTTGATCGATGGCCAGAGTCAATATGGCTGTTCCTTCCTTCAACATGTCATAGTCCAGTTGCCAAGGTTAATAGGATGGCCCTGGCTCACAGGGCAGCATGACCCAGTGGCTGGAGTCACTAAAGTATCCCTTTTAGTCAGGCCAGCATGGTCTAATCACCAGAATTAGTGTCCTACCTCTATGGGATAATGTGGCCAGTTAGCACATTGGGGAAATAGGCCACCACCTAGGGATGTCTGGCACCTGGGGTAGGGGCTCAGACTCTCCCTGCTCCTCCAGGTCCCAGCCCAGGACCCTGGCAGTGGCAAGGGTACTCACCAACAAAACAGCAGGGATCTTCCTGAAACATGCTGACTGGTTCCCAAATTCTGCCATGTAGCAATGTTAAAATCCCCTAAGCCAATGAGTCTCAACCTGTGGTACGCATACCACTCACGGTACGTACACCAGCAGGACCAGCTCTAAGCATAAGCCAGTGAGGCACTGGCTTGGGGGCGGCAAAATGCAGGGGTGCTGGGAAGCCAGACCCTGTGCTCCTGCCCCTTCCCTCCCCTGAGCCAGCGACTCCATCCCCAAGGGCAGAGTGGGCTGGTCCAGGGCTGGGCTCTGCTCTCTTGCTCCACCTCTGGACTGGCCCTCCCCACCCCTAGGGTGGAACAGCTGGCCTAAAGGAGGGGCAGGAGAGTGGAGCCCAGCCTCTGGGTTGGCACTCCCTGCCCCTGGGCCAGCTGTTCCCCGTCCTTGGGTGGGGGGGGGGGGTGGCGAGGGTTAGTGTTAGGGTAAGCAGCCCCGACCCCTATGGCAGGGAGCTGCACTGAGGCTGGGGGAGCTTTTAAATCTCCCGCCCACCCTGAGCATGCTCAGTGTGGGAGCAGCCTGTGGCCACACAGGTAGCAAGGTGGCACCTCCAGGAACTGGCAGCCAGCTAAGGTGGGGAACCAACCCTGGGGGGTGGGGTTTGGGATGGGGAGTCGGCAGGGAAAGGGCACAGTGGGGTGGTCGGAGGGGAAGGCCCAGGGCCCAGCAGGGTGTCGGGGGGTGGGAGCCAGGAGGTGGGAAAGAAGGGATCGGTTCAGGACCCAGGGGAGATGGTGCCTGGTGGGATAGGGAAGGGAGAGATCAGGGGAAGATGGTGCCTAGCTGGCAGGCAGGCTGTGGGGAGGGGGGTCAGTGACTCAATGGGGAGCCAGTGGGTGGGTTAGCTTAGGGAAGGGATCGGGGCCCTGGAAAGCTGACAGCCGGACACCAGGCAGTAAAATTTCAATTTGGTGTCCCACTCTGCCCCTTCATTTGTAGCTTGGAGGAGGTGTTTATAGGGGCTGAGCTCCATTGCAGGATGGAGGGGGTGAATTGTGGTGTTAGCATCGCGGCAGAACTAGTCCACACGGACTCAGAAATAAGTAATTCCTTAATCCTTCCTCCTGCTTTTCTCTGCCTCAGCAGTGTCTCTCTGCTCCTTGGTAAATGAGCCTGGGAGACAGTCAGCCCAGGTCTTTGCTTTGTTTATTCGGGGCTCTGGTAAAGCAGTAAAATAGGAAGGGCCAGGCCAGGGCTCCAGGCTGGTAGCTCAGTCAGGGTGCATCTACACTTATAAATTAAGTCAA
>ML685797.1:14905140-14960100 GCA_007922175.1 Pelusios castaneus
CCTGCATTTAATTTCCTCCCACTCTGTAACTTTCCTATCTTCAAAGCATCTGACGAAGTGGGATTTTCTCCCACGAAAGCTCATGCGATAAATAAATCTGTTAGTCTTTAAAAGTGCCACAAGACTCTGTTGTCTTTCTACAATAGACTAACACGGCTACCCCTTTGGAATTTGACCCTTTCTTGAAACTACCATCAAGGTGACCAGTGGTGATTTCTGTAATCTGGACCCTTGACCCTCAACATTGGGCTCAGACCCAACAAACTCACTGCACGCGCACCATGCACGCACCTGTGAGGCCATGTGGAAAGGATGCTGCTCCTGAATATTTGCCACACATTGACACATGAAGGGTTAAGGCACTTCTTATTAAGATTCCCTAGAGTCTATCAGCAGATCTCAAAACACTTTATATAGGAGAGCAGAATTGTTTCCCTCATGTTATAGATGGGGAAGCTGAGTCACAGGGTGGGGAAAGTGACTTGCCCAGGGTCACCCCCCAGGTCAAAGGCAGAACTGGGAATAGAACCTAAGTCCCCTGGGTTCTAGTGTAGTGATCTAGCCACTAGACCATGCTACCTTCTACAATTGATGGGGACATTAGAGGTGGGAAAAAAGCACCACCCATTCTGGCACCCCCTTGAAGCCCAGGGCAGGACAGTCTTTTCCCAGGGCTTTAGCAAGCCATATTTTAATTTTAATCACATTTTAAACTCCTACAGCCACATCTTGCATGCTGCATCTTTTAGTCATCTCTCCTGCATTTTATTCTCCCCAAGAGCTAGTACAGAGGGCAGAAAGAATCACATAGTAGTTGTTACACATGGCATTAGCCCCAGAATTTATTTTCCCCTTTCATGGAATGCTGCCATCTCTGAGGAGAAAGGTGAAAGCTGTTTCACAGCGCACAACGTGGTGTTACATTGATTCAAATGACAGGACTGCTGCCATTTCCCACCAGAGGTTTCTCCCCCGTTTGGCCCTGTTCAAGGCATTTCCCCCCACCCCTTCCACACAGCCTATCTCCAGATGTCGCACTTATCACGGGATGCACATCTGTGCATCCTGGGTTATAATCCATATGATTTTTCTGTTCACCTATACACTGGAATTGTACATCTTTCGGCCAATTACACTATGCAGTGTTTCTTTATGGATGCTCATAACCTATTATAAATGAGTAGTACGATATCATATTTCCTACAGCATCAGGCATGTGCACAGATGTGTAGCATGTTTAACATGGTTCAGGGGGGAGGGAGGCAGACAGAGCTCTCTCCCAGAAAGCAAACAAGCACCTGAAGGGGACAACAAAAGGTATGCTAATTAAGTTCCCTGGCTTGGATGAGACAAAGATCACCTCTGCTCAGAAAGGGAGGGGTCGGAGAGGGGTTTTGAGAAACAAAGAAAAACACTTGGGAAGATTCAAAGGGATAGCCCTGTAAGTCTATTATAGAAAAACATGAGTCCTGTGGCACTTTTAAAGACTAACAGATTTATTTATTGCATGAGCTTTCATGGGAGAAAATCCCACTTCATCAGATGCTTTGAAGATGGGAAACTTACAGAATGGGAGGAAATTAAATGCAGGGAAATGTATGACATAGGATCAGGTCAGGCTGTAACAGCAAATCAAAATAGATGTTAGGATTCAAACACTGGGGAACAGCACAGAGAGGGAGGTGAGGTCAAATCACCTGTTGTAATGAGAGAAAAATCCATAGTCCCTGTTTAACCCCAAGGCAACTGAGTCAAATTTGGAAAGATTTGAGGCTTTTAGCTGGGACTCTCCAACTTGAAACAACTTCAAGCAAGATCTGGGCTTCATGCAGGCCATCCTGGAGAGGAAAAACCACCTGCCAACTCTTACAATTTGGAAAATCTTTTTCAGCTTACATGAATGAGATGGGGGGGCACCAAAGCAAAAGTTGGCTTGGGGCACCACCACCCATTGAGCCATCCCTGTACCCCAGACACAGGTTGGGGGGTACAAGTGGCAGCCACCTGCTTCCCTTGGTCCTACCTCCCAGGTGGGAGGCAAGGGGCAGCAGCAGACTTCAGGGGTACTTATTAAAATTTTCAGAAGTTACAGGGGAACTTGCTACTTAAAAGGTTGAGCAGCAGTGCCCTAAGGTACATCTTACCTTCTTTTCTGTGGTAACAATCCACTATTCACCAGGGCCTCCAGAGTCCTCAGCCAATGCAGCTCCTAGCAACTCAGTCACTTCTCTGGGTTCTTCCAACAGTCTGGAATCCATCTGGGGCTCTGTATGCCCTATCTTTGGGTTGTGAGCCTGTACCAGCTCCCCAAGGAGAACCAACAATCCCTGTCCTCCCCCTTTGGTAGCCAGCCACAACTGAGCTGCCTGGCTCCTCTTATAACCAGTTTCTACCTCAAGCATGCCCAGCAGGGTTGAGGGGGTGTGGCCTCCTCAGCCCACAGTTTACAATTAACCCTTGGTGAACTAGTGCTGGGCAAGCACATCTCATCACATATGGTTATATTTATATTTTTACTAAAAGTACATGAAGTGGAGCACTATATAAAATAGTCTGTGTGGTTATAGGAAGGTATTATAGAGTAGCAATTGCCATAATTATTTAAAAGCTAGCTAGCTTCTAACAAGGCCAATTTTCTGCCGTCTTCTCCCCCTCTCCCCTCAAAAAAATCATTTACATATCAAAATACTATGATTCACTTCACAGTAGAATATTTTTTGACAAAAATATCAGAAAGGAGTTTTTATTATAGCTTGATATTCTGGCCCCATCCATTCCATTAAATCCAGGATTTCACCTAGAGTATTTAAGTGTCCATGGTTTTGACTTAAATGTATTTGGCTCACCATGTCTCCCATGTGGCTTGGCCTACAAACTCCACATTTATTGTTTCTTGGTCTTGCTAATGAGATGTGCCTTTTAGCTATGTCTATTTATCCTTGAGGAACCTCATGGGAGAAATCAGAAGAGCAAGGACCAGATCCTCAGGACTGACCATTTGATGTAGGTGGAGCTCAGTAGGGGAGCATGCTGCAAAATGAAGGGAAGCAGGCAAGCCCAAGCTAGGCAGGGGCATAGCCAATTGGTCTGTGATTTGCATGTGTCCGCTGGCCACAAACCCTATATAGGAAGTATCTACTGGGAAAGTGCCCTACTGCTTTGACTTCAGATTAGGGTGGAGACCTGCAACCCTATTCCTCCCTCACAATTGTTATACCCATGATGTAATGCATCATCATTCATGGCAGATCCACAAAAAGCACTTAGGCACCCAAGTCCCAGGTTTAAGGTTCCATTTTGATCCGCAAACCTGCCCGAACTCTCTAGTCACTTAGGTTTTCATAGCAAAGGTTTCCTCAGTGCCCATGTGCCTGCCTCTGGCTGTTCTGCTGCTTCTTCTCCTTAAAGAGGGGATCCTATTATCCATGTAAGCCCCAGAGCAAGCCAGGGGAGGACCAGCTTTCAAAGACACCTAATTTGCATTCAGTAAACAGCCTCTGAGCACACCTACCATATTAGATCAGGTCCCATTCAACCATCACTTAGGATGTAGGAGCCCCAGGTTCAATTCCCCTGCTCTCACTGCCAGAGAGGAGAAATGGAAGATACTTCTTCAAAGCCTTTTTTTTCCCACTTCTGGCACAAAGCATAGAATTGAACCTGGATCACCCACATTCCAGGCAAATGCTCTCCTTACTGTACTAAAGTTATAAGGTGAGCACCACTACGGCCATCTCTTCCCAGCTGTGTGTGAAGCAGAGCAGACGCCTAACTCATACTTACAAGAAAGATAATTGGCACCTTACAGGTCTGACTCAGGCAGCCGGTTCCCATTCATGAAACACTAAGCAGAGCAAGGCCCCTCCCTGCAGTTCAGACTCGGGCATTTATCTCAGTGAGGAGCAAGATCTGGCATACACTCTTTTGGTTGGCATCTCCCATTGGCTAGCTTAGGCAGGTCCCCATCCCTGTCCCCTTCTAGTGTGCTGACTCTGTGAATCACATAGTAAATTTCTCCCATATCACATAGAAAGTGATAAAGGGACCACTCTTGGGAGGTTCTTAGCACTTTCAAGGGGCTGTGCGAGCCCAATAAAAGTCAATATAAGTGTTCATGACTTTTTTGGCTGCCTTTTCCTGTTATCTTTACAGATGCAATACAGAGCAGAGTTGTTACAGAAATCTCATTCAATGCAATTGTTAGCTGAACAGCTATTACAGATTGTTCTGTGAATGCAACTATGAAGAAATAACTGTCAAATGAAAATCAAGTGACTATTTTGTCTTCTGTAAGTGTCTTGTAACCAAAATAAAAGTTTAAAAGGAGCATTGGTCAGTTTAAAAATAATCACTGACAATGTGAACTCCACCCTCCTTTCCTTTTAGTGTGTGCCCCTACCTTTCTCTTCAATTTTATGCTGCTGCTATTGGAAATTATCCCCTTGTAGTACTTAGGAAAGAGAGTATATGTTAGCTCTTCCAGACCGGTGCATGAGAGTGATGCACAAGACAGAACATGTAACAAACACCAAAAGATCGAAACCACAGAACAAGCAAACTGAAAATTCTGTACCATATATGATTTTGTACAACACATACATTGGGAGAGGCTATTCCTGTAGTCATATTAAGGCCTCTGCTAATGTCCACTACTTTTCGACCCTCATCATTTTGCCAGGCAAAGAGCACATGCCAATTACCACACCTCCCTGTTTTCAGTATTTCTATTCTGACAAGCTTGATTTCCAAGTCTTTGATACTTCCTCTACTTCTCTGCCTGTGTACAATGTGCTAAATGACTATATTAGAGGGAGAACTCAGCTATCGCTCACCCCCTCGTACTTCAGCCTTAAAGGAAGGCATCTAGGTGGAATACAAACATCAACAAATGCTGGCTAGCACAAACAGAATGAGTTTTAAATGAATGAGTTATATATTCAGTGTAAATAGACCATTGTGTTTTTATGGTGAAGCACAGGCTCCCTTCACAGTGTCTAATCTGACTCTGCCTCAGACTAACTTTGCTCTGTGGTAGTTAGCGTTCATTGAAGTAAATAGAATTTTTCTCAAGGACCACATATTGGATAAAGATTTCTACATCAGCCACCATTCAATAATCTTTCTAATGAGATTTCCATAGGAAGAAGAAATGGCTGAAGAGGCGAATACAACAAAGCAGCTGTGTTATCGGAAGAGGAAGGAAAGGGCCTAAAACCCTGCTTTTCTAAAAGCAGCAAAATTGCTTAATGGGGTTGTTAATTAGAAGCCAGATTGTGACTGACCCTCATGTGGGTTTTATATGGGAAATGAGCACAAAGAGCATTACTGGCCCATTCTGTGCACTGATCTCTGCATTTCCAGTACTATACTGGTGCTCACTTAGACGTATGGCACTAAGACCAAGTCACATGAGAGCTCAAAACAAACCACTGCTGCATCCCCTGTTAGGGGCCTAAGGATTTTTATCAGCCCCCAGCTGGCAGGACTCTACCTGCAGTAATCCCACTCAACAAGAGATCAGGTCACTTGTAGTAAATCCAAATCAGTAGTCCCACATCAGACCTACATTCCCTCAAGGATACTCTGTGCAGCTTCTACTCAGTTCCTGACCCCAGCCAGGATTCTCACACCGCATGATTGCTGGTTATTTGCTGCCAGCCAACCCCCAATTGACCTGGGTTATTGCATTTTAACCTTTTCTTCCAACCCTACGCCTTGTGTAGAGTGGGATTGATTGAACCCACAGAAGCTCATTAACCCTTTCCTAGCCAATGTGGGATTTGTATATCTCATCACAGGCGCATTAGGCTATTTAAACTACATTCAGAAACAGAGGAGAATAGAGATGTTTTCCCATCTAAGGACTCTACGATTCTATGTGTATACTGAGTAATGGACTGCAGTAAGGAAAACATGTTTTTGGTTTAAGGTGAACTTGGATGTCCCATGCTTCAGCTTTCCCTTTGTGATCATGGTAATTCACCTAACAACTGGTAGAGGGTGGTATCCATTATCTAACTATGCTACAGTGGTGATTACACACCCTGTGTTTCTTCCCTACATGACAATGGTGTGCCAACTGATTGTTGCTGTCACGGCGGGCAGAAAGGATATTCTACCAAGACATTCTGGGGTGCCATTGTATGTTTGGATGATGCATATCTGTTGTGCTATAGACATGAGCTTCTCCACTTCTGAACTACTCCATTTTACAAAGTTAGATGTGCTCAATTAACGTGCTATATATAACTATGTCTGCCTTTTCCTACTAGTTCCACATCCCCACCACCTGTGGAAGTGACTTTCCAAGACCTTTCGAGTATGCCAGGAAACCCGCTTGATGCTTCCTTACACTCAACTAATATATGTTATTTTTACAATGGTTATACCTGAAAACCTTCCAATTCTGCCTTTGATAACTAAACACTACCACAGTATTTGCTGTATTCCTACTCCTAGTACCAGGAACAGCTATGTAATACCAAAGTAATGTCAGATGTCTTAGAAAACCAATTTTCTGAACTTTTGCCCATTGACATTCCAACCCAGGATGTGTTCTCAACATCAATATGATTAGGCTTATTTTAATTTTACTGCCAACAAGTCAGATGGACTGTCTTGAAGAAATCAAAATAAACAAACACATAAATATTTTTTACAGTGTAGATAAACCAGTTAGACATTCTTGGAGAGAGTAGAGTCCTAATGCTGTTTCTGCTTTACCATCAATCATCCTGGCTTCTTTTATAGTATCCCCTCTAGCTGCAAGTGCAAACTGAACTTTAAAAAGACAAAAAATCAAGATAAAATGAAGAAGGTTGACCAGAAGTCCTAGAGCTCTGTGAAACAACTTTCATGCAGACATTTGTAGCTTAGCCTCTATTTTACATCAACTCTGAGTTATCTCAGGAGGGAAAGTGTAGGTTTTTTTATATAACAAAGATCAAGGTGACTTTGTGCTGCAGGTTATTATTACGTTTTAATCTCCTGATCAGATGCTTAAAACATACAGAAAAAAAAATTAAGCACTATATATTGTTTAGAACAAGTGATAAGGAAGTTAGAGTTGAGTCAGAATGAGTTCAATTAATTAAAAGCATCTTTCTATGTTTCACTGCTTTTCTTTAGAAATATTTTCATGAAATAATGAAAAATTCAAGAGATGTGCCAAACACTTTCTCTGCCTCCGCACTAGTTCATTTAAAATTTCCACATCACATGGAAGGAATTGAACTTACAGTACTAGCTATTAACAGTAACAAAAGGGTTCTAAAGTAATTTGTCACTGGTAGGTGTTCAAAGTCCACAACAACTTTCCCCCTGAGTAATGTTCTCTTTGAGTAAATTAGATGAAATAGCACATCATCTTGAATTTCAAGAAGTGAGCAATGGACACTCATCTACTAGTGGAAAGTGAGGCAGGAGATAGGCATACACATAAAACAGTGGGAAATCTTAAGATCACAGTAAAATTGTTGTAAAAGTAGTGGACAAAATACATCATGCCACCCTTGAAGGCTTCCAGTTACTTACTTGCAGCATCTAGACTGGCAAATTATGGCTTTTTGATAGATCTTTTCAAAAAGCACCACATACTATGACGTTACTGTAACATTCCCAATAAGTAGCTTCATGTCAGGAAGAGGGTAATTTGTAAGTCAAGCGTACAGCATAGTAAATGTTCTGCAGCTGGTTGTAAAGAAGAATGGGGAACACAGATTTATAAGAGATCATAATGGACACTGTAGGACACTGTGTAGCAAAAAAAATCAGCTGCAAAATTACGCAGTCTGACAATTTTTCTGCATTATTATGAAAAGATTCTATATATATTTTCCTGTTGTGATACCTGGGAGAAATAATAATTTTTCTAACCATTATGCAGTATCCCAATAAACAGATCCTTATTATCAATATGATGGTAACTGATTTCCTCCCTTAATATTTCAGATTAAAATGATCTACAACCTGAAACAAATACATGCTCACTCACACAATCTCTTATAAAATATGCGCTATCTCCTAAACTATATAAAGATTTTGCCATTCACTGTAGTATTACAGATTAAATGGTGTTCTGTCCTCCAAGATTTAGTTCATGAATATTTGTGAGATAACACTTATTTCTTAGTTTAATACATTCTTAGCCTCGTTACAGGGTAGTTTTGTTATCCAGATTTATAATATGAAATAGGGATACTTTCTTCCATGGAAACATTTTACTGCCTATTCAAAGATGTTAAATGAATATTAATGTATTATATATTAATTTGAAGAGTGAAGCAACTTGTAAATTACATTCTACTTTCAAGATTTTATGAAGTAGCAGCCAAGATTCACCTGCAGTTTAAGTGGAAAAAGATATCTGGTGCAAGAGTGCAGTTTACGGAAGCTCTACTCCAGTCTACAGACATTTCTTGTGCCTCTGTCACAGTGAGCTTCGAAGCTTCCTGGGGCTGGTTTTGTTCAACATCTTTATTAATGATCTGGATTGGAGGATGGGATGGATTGTACCTTCAGCACGTTTGCAGATGACACTAAACTGGGGGCAGTGGTAGATATGCTGGAGAGTAGGATAGGATAGAGAGTGACTTACACAGATTGAAGGATTGGGCCAAAATAAATCTGATGGGATTCAACAAGGACAAGTGCAGAGTCCTGCACTTAGGATGGAAGAATTCCGTGCATTGTTACAGACTGGGGACTGACTGGCTAGGCCACAGTTCTGCAGAAGAAGACATGGTATAGTGGCCAAGAAAGCTGGATATGAGTCAACAGTGTGCCCTTATTTCCAAGAAGGCTAATGGCATATCCTACTACATTATTAAGAGCATTGCCAGCATATCAAGGGAAGTGATTATTCTCCTTTATTTGGCACTGGTGAGTACTCATACTCATTTGGAGTATTTTGTACAGTTTTGGCCTTCCCCCACTTCAGAAACAAAGTGGGCAAATTGGAGAGAGTCCGGAGGAGGGCAACAAAAATTATTAGGAGGCTGGAGAACATGACTTATGAGGAGAGGCTGAAGGAACTAGGCTTGGTTAGTTTGCAAAAAGAGAAGAATGAGGGGGGACTGATAATAGCCTGAAAAGGAGTTCCAGGGAGGATGGAGCTAGGCTGTTCTCAATAGTAGTGGATGACAGAACGAGGAGCAATGATCTGAAGTTGCAGTGGGGGAGGTCTAGGTTGGGTATTAGGAAAAACCTTTTCACTAGGAGGGTGGTGTATCACTGGAATGGGTTATCTAGACAGGTGGTAGAATCTCCATCTTTAGAGCTTTTTAAGGCCTGGCTTGACAATGCTCTGACTGGGAGATTTCATTGGGGTTGAGCAGGCGGTTGGACTAGATGACCTCATGAGGTTACTTCCAATCCTAATCTTCTATGATGCTAACCGAAGGCATGTTGGAGGGCTGTAAAAACCTGAATTTAGGAAAAAGCCCCATCAAAATAATTTTATTCCTTGAAGCTCTTCCAGTTTTATCAGGGAGATACTTTTCTTCTTTCCTGTTGAAAGCCACCCAAAAAACTGTGTATACGTTGCATATATTGTTGACATGTTTTGGTTAATTCAGAGGAAAATTATACCAAGAAACATAAACTGATTCTAAAAGTACTAAGGTATGTGCTTAATTATACTCACTCATAAATAATTCTGTTGAAGTCAAGGCCTAAAGCAATGAGACTGCAGGAAAAGGTCCTTACGTCTGTGTGGAGCCCAGCTGACATCAGTGCAATTCCACATTAGTAGATTAGTAGATCCTTTCCATGGCCTTATGGATAAGCAACATGGGTGACTATCCAGGGCTCCATGGCTTGGGGGTGTCACATGCAAGAGGTAAGGAATGGGGCAGGCCTGGAGTGTATGGCCACAGAAGTGAGATCAGGACTTCGAGTGGGAGAGGCACTGTGGGCTTGGGTGGGAAGGAGAAATGGGGAGCCCAGAGAGGCAGTGCAGATCAGGGAGCTGGGTGGAAAGCCCAGGAAGACAGTGGAAACTAGGGGCAAGCCGGATTGATGGGGCACCCAGAGAGGCAGTTGGCACAAAGGATGATGGTGGGAGGCGTAAGGAGCCCATGGAGGTAGTGAGAGCCAGGGGCTCCAAAATACAAATTTGCCTGGGGTATCATTTTCTCTAAGACTGGCCCTGGTCCCTTCATGGACATGGATTTTCATTGAAGTTAATGGAACAGGGTTTTAGTATAGGTATCAGAGCCCTCAGGTGGGAATCCAGCTGTAAGACTGGCCCTTAGAACTGGGGATGGGAAATCTGGCTTTTTCTGTGTGCTTTGATAAACTTGTTCTCTTTTCTCTAATGTATGCATAGTACTGAGCAAGAGTATAGAAAGCTGGGAATATAATGAATGTGGAGAAATTATTTTTTTTTAAACTATAAAACTTAATAGTAGAGTTGGTCAGAAAAAACTTCCCCTGGGAAATCCAGTGCCATCAAAATCAAGACACTTCATTAAATTTTTTTGTTTTGTTTTGTTTTGTTCTGTTTTTTGTCAATTTTGCCAAAAGTTTGTTTTGAAGAAAAATCTGGATGGGAAAGTTTTGACAATGCCAAATGTCTCATTTCAACATATTCTGGAATGAAACATTTTTATTTTTATTTTTTTCAAATTGTGTCCTAATATGAAATGTAAGAAGTTGGAATCATAACAAAACAGCTTGATATTGTCAAAACAAAACATTAGTTCAATCCAAGATAATTTTGGGTGGACAGGTGATTAAAGGAATTTCCTTTCATAGGCATTTTGAATGTTTTGGTATTTGTTCTAAATTGAAATGAAGACACATTTTGAAATCTCAAAATCTTCCATGAAACAGAATTTCTTGCCTATGCCACTTTACTTCATGGAGTTTCCAAAAATAATGTATACAGCACTACAAATGTACCTAACATTTTATAGACAAATAAAATACTTCTGACCAAAAAGGTTTACTGTTTTTAGATTCAGTTCTGCTCCATTTAGAGCCAGTGCTGTTGGGATTGTGTTCCAACATAAAGAGATAACAATTTATAATATACAATTGTGAATGGTGAAAGGAAAAAACAGAGCAGTGAGATCAGGTGATTGCTTTGGTTAGTAATACACATTTAGAAGGCCTCTACTTCTTTTTTATCTTTTTAAAAGTTACTGTAACTTTGAGAGTTTATGTCCCTTTTTTAGAACTTTCTATTTGTCAAATGGCACCAACTCAATCTTCTGTGGTGCAGAACACACATTGTGGTCTGGCATACGGGAGAAGAGCAGTTTTCTCTACTTCCTTGCTGTCCATGAGACAGGCATCTGAGGGAAGGAGAGAACTAACTAGCTGTCATTCCCCAATCCTGCTTCCAGGTATGCAGCAGCTAACCTATTGGTGTTGCTGCACTCCTCTCATTGCCCTGTAATTAAGGTACAATTTGAACTGTGCTTCCAGCATGCTGTGGGTGACATTCTGCAAGATCTAGTTTTGGGAACAAGAAAGGATTCCCACTGAGACCTTCCTTTGCCTTCTTCACAGCATCCTGGAGACCCACCTTTAAGGCAATAAAGAGTAAGGCACCACTTTGAAGGAATATACATTTATAAGGGGAATTTGTCATCATTTTAATCTCATTTTGCAGCCGTTGTCCTGTGCAAGGGTGGGACTCAGAAGGGATCAGTTTCCAGAAGGAAACATGAGAGAGAGGCCAGGAGATGGCTGATGGATCTTGGTAGCCTATACGGGGGAAGGTCAGACCTTAATTCTTTGCGTATCCCTTTTACATACCTTCATTCCCCTTTGTGGGAAGAGGGTAAAAGGATTCAGAGATGGATGAATCACAGGGGTTAGTATGAAGAGAGCCAACCTAAATATTAGTTTTATGGTGTGAGGTAATTTATCACCACACTGGACCCAACTAAATGCCTTAGTACTTTGGAAGGAGTTTAGTATATCGCCTACCCTCAAACAAATTTTAAGGCTGATTTTATACAGTTTCAGCCTGACACTTTAAATTCATCCCTGTTTGTATTTCTTTCTCCTGCAAGTCCTGCCCAAATAGCCCTTTTTCTACAGAGAGCTGTGGAATAGTTAAGGTTTCAATGACAAAAAAACATGGGGTTTACAAGTTAAAATTTGCTACTTCATACAGCTTAGAAACTTATCATGCCTTGAAGGGATTACTTTCATACCATCCCTGCTGCAAGTGCTCCATAGGCATTTTGTGCCACCTTTCCAAGGTACCTCCAGTTTAGAGAGCTCTCAAAGATGCCCTAACTTGCGCCCCATTTTTTATGACTACAAGTGGCTGCTCCAGCTTCCAGGAGTGCAGTAGTCTATTAGCCGTGCCCAATTCCCCAGGAACATCTCCTAACATGTCACTTGCACTTTAGGCTATAAGAGTGGCACAAAGTTGTTACCTTGGCTCTTCTCTGCTTACTGAATTCCTCTACTTTGGGGCAATTGTGTAGGGGCTAGATGTATTGGCTTCAACCCTGCTGATGTAAAAGGGCTGCTGAATCAGGCAATTTGCATGTGTGAAATAGGGTCCTCTGTTGCTTGACTGCAGCTGAGAGAAAACATGAGAGTCTTTAGCTCACAGCCAACTGAGTTCTTTGTTTAGATTAATAGATGCTTTATTTTGTCTTTTATATTTCAATCATGCCAACCTAAACTTTAACACCCCCCAGCCCCGACTATTCTTTCATTAGAAATCTGGGAAGGTAAACACAAACCCAACCAAAAAAATCTGCAGCATGTATACATGAATAACCAATAGATCAATTTTGAGAGAAGTTCACATACATAATTTTAAAATATTTCTATACACTTTTATATTAAGTTACATATGCAACTTTATTCTCAAGAAACATCTATTGCAAATACTTGCCAAAAACTGCTCCTGTTGATTGATAAGTATTTTACCTAATAATTCTCATTTAGCAGTAACCCTTAAAATATTTAGATCTCAAATCAAGTTAAAAATCAATATATAAATAAATCACAACAATTCATGAATCAACATTAAGGTAGTTGTGTTATGATGAAATATTTATTTCTTAATAAACAAATTAATCATATTGAGTATTAACTGAGTAGTACAAGATTTATATCCTTACCTGTTCATTTCCTTGTTATTAAATAATTGGATTTTGCAAAGAATGTGGTAACCAGAAGGGTGGGGAACCATGATGGTAGTCTATTGATGTAAAAGGGAGGGGGCTTCCATAAGCTGTCATTAGTCTAATACTGTGTACAGCTCCTTTTGGCACATCTCTTCAAATGAGGGAAAATTGTACTATATTGTGGGACTACTGAAATATGGCTAAAGTAAATATTTCTGCTTCTGAGACTGATCCTGCTACTGCTGACTTCACCCATTGCCTATATATGATCTGACAAGTTATGGGGGAAAATATCTTCTGCTTTGATATTTCCATAGTTTCTTGTGATAAGACTGCAATACAAACAAATATTAAGCAATATATGATTAATAATTGAATTGAAAATGGACAGTTTTTCACTACTCATCCTCTTTTTATTGAATCCATTGTCAATATCTTCCCAATTGCACTTCCTTGTTTCGCACTCTAGCTCTAAATTATTTATGACAAGACTTTGGAAGAGTTTTCCTGTTGGTTGGTGTCAGATACAAGAAGTAATGTTAGCCCTTTCTTCTTTGCTGTGTTTCACCATTCCCGGCTTCATCTGCTTATTGATTCTCTTTTATTATAAGCAACCTATCTACTCTCTCTCTCTCTCACACACACACACGAGTTTGATAAGGTTACCATTAGCAGGAGGGGAATGAGATGGGGAAAACTCAGTAATACTTTACTAAATTATGCAGCATTAATTAGTTGACTTGGTAGTTCAGAGATTGCTTCTTCTCCTTTCGGAATGAAGGCTTTTGGTTCAGAATGGCATCTGTCTCATAGCGTTAGAGCAACAACAACAAAAATTAATAATGTATGGCTTGTGTCACAAAGGCAGAAGTGCTGCATTCATCTGTCTCCCTGCCATTTGAATGTCAGAAATAGAGAGGAAAAAAATCTCTCTACTGCAACCTCTGGGGGACCATGGAAAGGCTGAAATAAATATTGCTGTTTAGGGCTGTTCTAAATGTAATATTTCTGATATATTTGGAGGAAAAAAGATGAATTTATTTTTCAAGGATTGGATTGTTGTGATACAATTGCTTTGTTCTAGAGCAAGCAGAAAAACTGTGAGCATTGCAAGCATTTCATAGAGACCTTTTTGTGGGACTTAGCGATCATTTGCAATCCATCAAAACACAGACCATTTCTTATGCTTCTGGAAAGAAGCTAACGTGCACCATTTCACTTATTTGGAAATACAAATGTTGACAGAAACAGAAATGCAGTCACCGGCTTCCCTCTTGACTGGTAGTTTAAGGCTCTGATCCTGCTAGCGGATCTGCATGGATTCCATTATATGATCAAGGCTTAAAAAGTGAATCTTCCTTGTTAAATTTGGGAATTAAGCTTCAGGATGACAGTGGTGAGATGATGCTACAATATACATTCACAGTGGATAAAAAGTTAAATATAATTTCATCACAAAATAGCTGAATATTTTCCCCCAACTGTCATCAAAATGTGTGTGACTTTCAAAGAGGCTTCTTAAAAGCAGATTTTAGAAAAGGAATAAAGACTAGGCAGAGATGGAATTGAGGGAAAAGGGATTTAAAATACCCTTTAACTATATTATAATACTTTGCTATAATAGTTCAAAATATTAGTGTGCAAATGTCTTAAGTAGTATTGATTTGTTTTACAAAATCCATCAAACACTCAGGGGATTTTTTTTCAGACTACAATAGTATCTTTTTCTTAATGAATGGGAAGAGAGTAATAAGCAATGGGATCTGAAACCTCAAGGATAAAGGACCACGTTCCTGTCAAATAGCACTTTTTTCCACTGCTGGTCTGTTTGATTTCACTGAGACTGTTCCCAAGGCTACTGAAGGTATTAGAATATGAATCAGAATGTACTTAATTTAGTATTAATGCAACTTAAATATTAAACTTGTAAACGGTCTGAGGAAACCAGTTTTCAGTGATTCTTAACAACAAATCCAGCTCGATGACTTTCTGTTCAGTAAAGGGAAGAGTTTGGCTGCTGGGGAAGGAAAGCACTCTCATTACTCACCGATACTCAGGACGAAATGTTTAGCCTCGGTTACTGAAAGTAACAGAAAATCTTCCTGCCATTGCCTTGTGATGTATTCTGGAATAAGCTAGTTTAAACTGATGCTGGTTTGATCTGCCTGATTCCCCACAGAGAACCTGTAAGAAGAGAGCCGAAGGTGTAGGTAGCCAATCCATCCCCAGTGTGAACAAGCCTCTTCATCCAAATTCGTTCATGCTAGTTGAAGTCTTTAAGGGGACTACTGGCTCTGTAACTTCAAGGAACACTCAAGTCCTCATTATTGTCAGAAATTCCATCACTCCCACTGCACCCTCTATTAAGGAATCTGAATGCTGCCTGCGGCTCTCTCTTTTACATGCTAGTCAGCTTCCTGTTTAGGCAGGGAAAATAAAAGGGGTTGAGAAATGCACAGAACTTCTGTAAATTGTTTGCATTCCACTGAAATATTTCTTTAGCTGAAGGGGATCAAATCAATGAAATATGATGAAACCATATGCTCATTATTTCAAAAAGAGAGCAGCTGCTTAAGGGAGTATGAGAAGACTTATTAATTCTACCAGTACTGCTCATTAAGCTAGGTGTCTACATACCTGTCTTCCTCAACAAAAGTTCTTCAGTATCAAAATCACCCCTATGGAGCTCACACTGATGTTCATCTTGGCAACATTCCCTGTATTCTTGCAGGGCACAGGAGACAATATGCTGAGCTGGTGCTATTGGAGAAGCGGTGCATGCATTTCTCTAGAAAATCTATAGAGCATGAGTACAGTTTGGAAATGCCATAAGAGGAATGTGTGCTGGCAAAGGCTGATTCTACCTGCTATGGACCATATGTGCATTTAATTGAGTTTGCAAGTTTCCAGGCAGGATGCCAAATGAACATTCTACTGTCAGGCAAGAGTGATGACGTTTTCGCATCTTGTTCTCTCACAACCTTTGGGGTCACTAGGATTCATGAAAGCCAAAAGCTATATCCTGCCTGGGACTGATAGTGGTCTATGTAGGTCAGCAAGCAAATAAGCTACAGGAGGACAAATTATGGTTGCATTGGTTGTGCTTAAAGGTTATGACTCAGACTAACTTTACAGCTTGAGCCAGAAATGGTGTGTAGGTGGGCCATTTCAAGAGCTGACCAGGGATGAAGTCTCATCAGATCACAGCTCTCCTCCCTGGATCCCATCTTACTTTTAGGGAGAAGTAACAAGTAATTTGCTACTGATATATTCCAGTACTAGATTGCTTCCTTCTCCTTGACAGTTCTGCTTCTTTGACCAGCAGGGCAGCCGAGGCTGAGCCTGCTCATTTATCTGCTCAGGTAAGGGAATAGGATCCCTCCGTGTAGAGGCTGTCTTCTCCTTCCCCCACCCCCACACGTTCCTGTACTGAGGGATACACATTTTCCCTTATTCAGTATCATAAGATCAGGACATAATCCTGCACTAAATTGGTATCATGGAAGCTTTTGTCATTCAAATGCATATTAAGTCTAGTGAATATGTTTGGGATTGCAAAGCAGTGAATGTCAAAATTTGGACCTCTGGGTTGTCAGCAGAAAATTTCCAGGAGGCCTGTGAAGCTGAATTCCATCAATAATAAAGCAGGCACAAATGGAATAGGTGGCAATTACCATCCTAGAAGTTCACAAGTGTGCATTCAGTCTTCCAGCAAAGCTCTCTTTTATTCATGGTTAGGGTTAGCCTTCACTGGCTTGGATTGCTGTCCAGGAACTGAAGTCTATGGAATGGTCTGTGTCTCACTGACAGATAAATTTCAACAATAATCGAATTTGTTGACAACACTAAAATGAAGCAGTAATAAGAAGGCTTGAACCAAAACTACTGGCTTGGAAAGATCAGAGCAGTGGGATTTGCAGATAATGAAAGAAGATCAGGTATTAATAAATATATAAAATCCTGCTGCTACAGAGAGGAAATAAACACAAAATCAGGGGTCAGTGATAACCACAGAGCTGCACCCATCCGTTAAGCTAAGTTCTTTTTAATTGTGGTTTTTTGATACTCTGTCCTAGTATATTTTGATGTAAATATGTAATGTAGTTGCAACAGAGGAATCTTGAGGCTGGGAGGAGAGATGCTTCATGATAAGTGCTATACCTTAAGAAGTGGTCCATGAATTGAGAAAGTTGTGAGGCATTGATTTATAGTATCCTTGGAGCCTCATTTTCAAAAACACAGTCACCTGCGACAAACATCCCTCTTGAAAAGCTGCTTTAAACTACTTTCATGCTTTCTGATGCCAAAATAAACTTTAACCCACTTTATTTCAGGTGCTTCCTTATAGAGCACTAGGGACTCATAACATCGGAAAGGAAGTGAATTGCCTCTGTACTGAACATGAATGAATTGAAGGTGGAGAATAAAAGGAAAAACGTAACACGTTCAGCAGAAGGAACAGAAGAGCTGAGGCTTTTCATTATGCATTTCTCAACAGGCACAGGTTGGCATGTGACACCGTGGGGCCAATAACAGGGTCATGCATTGAAAATGTGCAAAGCTCTGTCTGCTGAACCCTGTCCAAACAAAAGAGTAATATTCACAACAAATTCATTATTTTCCTCAGACACTTCACCTCTCTTCCATTCAGCTTTGTTCCAGTAACATTGTCTGAGTTTCTAAGAAATCTAATGAGCCCCAGGACAGCTGTGGTCAAATATTTTCCATCCAATCACCGCAGGTCAGACTCAGTCAGATTTCCATCCTTATTAAGGAAAAAACATACATCTCTTTGCCTCACAACTGCTCTGAATAAAATATACTAGAACTCAAATTTTCCTGGGGTCATTTTCCGCCATAGGCTCTTACTTTGCCCCCAATTAATCTGCACAGTAATTGAGAAACCAGAATGAACCACTTTTAATAAAATGCATCATTAAAAGAGAATAAAGAAAAAAAAAGATTCTTGCCATCTACACTGAAAAACTGCAGAAGAGGTGGTCTTTGATAGCTTATCTGATGCATGAAGGAGTTATTTTTAGTCATTTCAAGAGAATATAAGTTACACCAAAAAAAGAAAACAGTTACATTTGTCGTCCCTGAGTAGCAAGGGACAGCACAATGGGTGCATCTACACTTACAAATTAAGTCGATTTAAGCTTGCTTAATCGACTTAATTTAATCTGTGCCCACACTACATTTTCCTTCAGTCGACTTAAGCAGCTGCTTAAGTCGACTTAAGGAAAATTAAAGTCGACTTTATAAAATCTCGTTTAGTCAACTTTACTGGCTAAGTCGACTTTAGAAAGTCGACTTAGCCAGTGTGGACGTGGAGTAGCCCTAAGTCGACTTTAAGTCGACTTAGGGGGCTTTAGGGCTTCCCCACTGCCCTCCCTGCCAGGGTGGCTGGCACAGCCACAGCCTGGCGTGCCCCCCCACAGGGCAGGGCAGAGCCCTGCCCACCCTGCTCCTATGCTCTGCCAGGGTCCCTGTCCCCCTCTGCCCCATTGTACCAAGGTATAATGGGGCAAAGGCTGAGCCCTCTGGCACTTGGCAAGGGGTGCCCCCCCTGCCACCGTGGACCTGTCCCAGGTCCACCTAGCCCCTACAAGTCAACCTAGGCGTCCAATGTGGACGCTCTAAGTCAATTTGGCAGGGTCCCCTCTAAGTTGACTTAATTTTTGAATGTGGACATGCTAAGTTGACTTAAATTAACAAGTGTAGACATAGCCAATGTGACTGATGTGGCTAATTCACTTATAGTTAAGGCCAAATCTGTACTCCAACTTTATCTATTCCAAGAGCATCATGGAAAGAGAGGAAAAAGTTCAGGTCACTTTCACCTTTGCCAGTCCATCTATGGACAACAGCAGACATTGAGGCTGGTAGAAGTCCTTGATCCTTGGGTGACTCCAGGTACTTGCAGGAGGTATCAGTCTTCCTATTATGTAATATCAGACTCAGATGGATGTAATATATATTTCATATTGAAAATTCACGTATAGTGGTACATTTGTGGGTGGAGTGGCATGACCTTTAGTGTTCAGGTGGGTTTTTAACTGGAGTCAGAGCTTTGAGTGAGGTGTACCAACCTTTCACAAACACATCTTTATTACTAAAAGGGGTTGAAAATCTCTCAGCTTTTTTGCATTTGCACAGCTTTTCCCCCCCAAATCAATATTTTCATGAAAGCTTTAATCGTTGTTAAAAAAACCCTGAAAACATTTCACTTTTTGACTGGTAAAACAAACACATTTTGCATATGGAAAAAATACTACCAGCCAGCTCAAATTATTATTTCTGGAGAGCCTCACAAACAAATGCAGGTGCAGTTTCTGCCCTGACAAGTACATGACTTTGATTTGACACTGATAATGTCTCTCATGCTGATATCAATGTACAAAGATTCAGCAAACACTTCAAGTGAACATGTACATGAGAATCAGACCAATGTGAGAACTACAAATATTGCTATATATGGGACAGGATTTCATTTGACACGAGTAAATGAGGGAGAGAAGGACAGAAAGAGAAATGATAAAAATAAATAATGCAGTTACTTGATAAAACTATACACTCAGATTGATGGTTTGATTCTCTTTATAAAAATGTTTTTTATCCTTGTTTCACAATGACTTTGTAGCTCGGGCTTTGAATGCAGAAAAGGAGGTGGTTTGTTAATATCATATTCACTATTTATAGGTACAATGGTCCCCTTTATAATCTTGGCAATTATGCCTTAGCTATTTTAGTAAATTCTGAAGTACTACCAGAACTTCAGTACAGCAATTTGCTCTCTAAGGCTATGTCTATACTTGGCCAAATAAGTCGACTTTGCTAAGTTGACCTAACAAAATCGACTTCAAGTCGACTTTGTTAAGTCGACTTAGCATGTCCACACTACAAAATTAGGTCAACTGAAAGTAGACCTTGCCAAATCGACTAAGAGCGTCTACACTGGACATCTAAGTCGACTTCTAGGGGCTTGGTGGTCCTGGGAGTGGTCCATGGTGGGAGTGGGGGCACCCCTTTCAAAGTGCCAGGGGGCTCAGCATTTGCCCCATTGTACCAGGGTACAATGGGGGCTGAGCAGGAAAGGGACAGGGGCAGAGTATAGAAGCAGGGTGGGCAGGGCTGTGTCCTGCCCTATGGGTGGGCATGCCAGGCTCTGGTGCCAGCCACCCTGGCAGGTAGGTCAGTGGGGGAGCCCTGGGAGCCCTTTAAGTCAATTTAAAGTTGACTTAGGGCTAATCCGCATCTACACTGGCTAAATCAACTTAATAAAGTTGACTTAGCCAGTAAAGTTGACTTTATACTAGGTTTTATAAAGTCAACTTAAAATTTCCTTAAGTCAATTTAAGCAGTAGCTTAAGTTGACTTAAGGAAATTGTAGTGTAGACGCAGAGTAAATTAAGTCAACTTAAGCAGGATCCGACCTTAACAGGGAGCAAGGGTTGCAGGAAGTGCTGAGAGGTGCCCCTCATTCCCCTGTACATTGTGAAGGGCCAATCTGGCCCTCTTCTCCAAACCCCTCCTCTCTTCGGAGGGTGGGGGAGACAGAGGGGTGAGCTAGGGCTGGGGTGGAGTGGCAGTGGGTAAGTGCTTGTGGGGAGGTGGGTGGGTACACTAGGTAAGGGTGGAGGGCATTTGCACCCCCCATCTTCACGCCCCTCCCTTCAGATACAGACCCCCACTCTCTGTAGGGCAGCTGGGCAGTAGGAATCAGGGCTAGATTAATTGGCCCAGGGCCCTGGGCTGCCCCCCACCACAGGGCCCCCCACACCTGGGGGTCCCTGCCCACCCCCCACTCCCCAGGGTGGCAGGCTGCAGGTCGGCTGTCACTGGGGAGAAGGTGGGCCCTGAGGGCCAGAGGGCACTCCCACCCCTGCTCCAGCAAGTCTGCTCCAGCGGCTAGCTGGCACAGTGTACTTTTTTTTTTTTTTTTTTTAAACCATGATAGCCTTAATGGCCCCAAGCAATTTGGACCTTGGTTTTATGTCTCTTCTGAGATGTTAACTCCAGCAGCACAGCACACCTATGTATCATGTTAGATAAATACACACTCAGCGGAATAAGTCTTGAATCATCAACCCAACTTCTAGCAGCCCTTGGATTTTTTTTTTTTTTAAAGATCTCTTAGACTATGTCTACACTTGTTAATTTAAGTCAACTTAGCATGTCCCCACTCAAAATTAAGTTGACTTAGAGGGGACACTGCCAAATCGACCTAGAGCATCCACACTGGACACCTAGGTCGACTTGTAGAGGCTAGGTGGACTTGGGACAGGTCCATGGTGGCAGAGGGGGCACCCCTTGCCAAGTGCCAGGGGGCTCAGTCTTTGCCCCATTGTATCTTGTACAATGGGGGCTGAGCAGGAAAGGAACAGGGGCAGGGTATAGGAGCAGGGTGGGCAGGGCTGTGTCCTGCCCTGTGGGTGGGCATGCCAGGCTCTGGATGTGCCAGCCACCCTGGCAGGGAGGGCAGTGGGGAAGCCCCCTAAATTGACTTAAAGTTGACTTAGGGCTACTTTGTGTCCACACTGGCTAAGTCGACTTTCTAAAGTCGATTTAGCTAGAAAAGTTGACTTAAAACTAGGTTTAGTAAAGTCGACTTTAATTTTCCTTAAGTCGACTTAAGCAGCTGCTTAAGTCGATTTAAGGAAAATGTAGTGTGGGCGCAGATTAAATTAAGTCGATTTAGGCAAGATTAAGTCGACTTAATTTGTAAGTGTAGATGCACTTGAACTGACCCAGTACTGACCTAGCCTGACCCTGTTTAGTTAATGGAATCTGATCTAATCATAATGTACAGCTATAATCATAATGTATCTGTAGGAAAAATAAATGGTGCATAAATGACAAAAAAAAAAAGATATCACATGTTCTTTCTGCGTTCCTCCCTATTTCACTATTTGTTTGTCGATATGAAAATTCTATGGGATATAAGAAAAAAGTAAGTTTTAGTGTTGTCATGCAGTATTTATAATGGAGAATCAACATTTGGTTATGACTCTAAGAATATTTGCAAGATGTGCTTTGAATTTTATACTAACTGTTGAGAAGCAAGAAAACATATGGTTAGGCATTTTATAAGTCATTAGACTGCCAGCAATGCTAAATTCCACACTGAATACAACTGTGAACAGATAAAATTGAACTAAGAAGTTAAAATGTGAAAACAAAAAGCACTATTGCTGAAATCCCTGACTCATAATACAATTAAACTCCCTATCAATTAATTTACACTTATTCAGTGGCAGCTTATTCATAGCAAATGTAAAATTAAGTAGAAACAATTCTTCTCTTTCTGCTGCAGGGGGAGCAAGTGTCCCCCCTGTGATGCTGACCACTGCGATGCCAGTTGGGCAGGTGAGGGTGGCTTTTGCTAACAACAGCTGGGCGTCACATTGCTTGCTGGGCTCCTCTTCTACCCTCCTCTCCCCTCCCCGGTCAGGACTCAGAGCAATGACATCACCTGTTCCTCTTCTTCAACCAATCACTAGCCTATTTTTTGCTCAGCCAATAAGAATGCAGCATGCGGCAGATCCAATAGCAGGACTGGGAGCCTCTGTAGCATTTTTTAATCTTGAAACAAAGATGCTCTGCTGGAGGAAGCAAGGTAAGCTCTCAGGAGCTCTTTGCTTAGCCCTGGCCTACACTGACAGTGAAGTTCAACATAATGCTGCTTACCTCGACGTTCTGCAAGCTGTCTCTCCACTGTCAGAGCAGTACATTTGAAAAAAAAATGGAAATGTAATTTGGCCTGCTAACACCACCCTGCAAGTGGTGTAGCACTGAGGTCGAAATACACAATTCAAATTTAGGTCTGTGTAGCCAGAGAGCAGCTTTTCCGTTTTTTCCTGTCAGCTATACACCATAGCAACATCGCTCCTTCCCTGCCTGCAGCCCTGGGAAGTTTTCAATTAATTCCTCTCTTTATGCAGCACTGTGCTTCTCTGTGTTGTGGCTGTGGGAGAGAAACAGCAAGGAAAGCTTTTCCTGCTGTTATACCTTTAGAGAAGAGGGGAGAGGGAGAGTGAGCAGAGGACAACTGCCTTCCCACAAGCCTCTGCACCTACTACCCACAATGCAATGCATTTCAAGAAGTAACATGAGTAGTAGAGACATGAGTGACTAAATAGCAAGTGTGAGGAATCGGGACATGGGGTGGGGAGTAATAGGCACCCATATAAGACAAAGCCCTGAATATTAGGACTGTCTCTATATATTCAGGATATCTGGTCTCCCTGGGAGATTGTGTACAGACAGCTGATGCTAAAGGTCCTTATAGGCAGCATTTATCCACATTGTGGCTCTGCCCCAGGGCTATGACAAAAGATCATCTATTTGACCCACCAGAATCCATGAGTATAAATAACTTACCTCCTTGCTATCTGCACTCACCACACATATTTTGAGTCCATTAGCCTGGCTGTCTTGTTCCCTTCTTTGCTTTTTGTGTCTTTTCCATACTGCCCGGCTCCCTTATTTTTCAGCCTTCCACTCACCCCTGCTAGCTAATTTATTGCCACCATCCTTGAAATACATCATGTTACAATATCTCACAAAAGTTTGTAACATTAGCTGGGTTTTAAAAACTTTTATTTTATTCCTTTACACTTTGGAATAGGAAAAGTGAGACAAAGTAATCGGACACAGACACACAGAAAAAATGGCAATACAATTACTTCTGCAATATCAAACCATTAAGAACAAGAGCAACTAGGAGGATGAGATGTTCTGATTTTATAGGAACAGTCCCAATACTTGAGGCTTTTTCTTATACATGCTCCTATTACCCTGTACACTTTGCCTTGATATTTTACACTTCACTATCTGGTCCCCCAAAGAGAAATACATGTAGAAAAGTAAAAGATTAAGCAAAGTTTAAATTAAAATAAGATTTACTAACTTGCCATGACATTGCTTGAGCAATCACTTTAATTTGAAAAAAACTGCCATGAAAAATATCAATCCTTAATTATTACTCTGAGCTCATTGAAATACACACACTGTTCTAGTAATGAGAGTTAACTAAAAGACAGTGTTTGCATTATATTGAGTACCAGAGATATTTGTGCCCATTGCAGGACCTCTGAGGTCGCTGTGACTTTATATCACAATACAGATCTAAACAGATTGAAGAAAGTCAGAGAGCAATGGGGAGCTTTTAAAAAAAGTCCTAGGAAGAAGACAATTGCAAAAGTCTGTTAATTTCCTTGAAACTGTCTTCTTGATATGCCATCCTGTACCCCTAGCAAATTAAACTAAATCCATTGAAGATATTCCTGAGCAGTAACTAGCAATGCTCCCTTGTATACTCACCCAACCAAATTCTGCTCTATCTTACTAAACTACACTGCATTGACAGTGGGGAAAACCACACACTGTGTAAAAGAAAAGGCCATGTTTGATCCAAGATCCGTGGGGATCTACTTCAGCTGCTCCTAGGCCAGCAAGATGCGAGAATGACTGTTTGAATAGCAGTTACAATGGTAGTTTTGCCCATGATCTGATTGCTGACAAGGCATGCCCAAGCAAAATTACTGCCACCTCATATTCATAGAATCATAGAATCATAGAATAATAGGGTTGGAAGGGACCTCACGAGGTCATCTAGTCCAACCCCCTGCTAAAAAGCAGGACCACTCCCACTAAATTATCCCAGCCAGGGTTTTGTCTAACCGAGCCTTAAAAATCTCCAAAGATGGAGATTCTACCACCTCCCTAGATAGCCCATTCCAATGCTTCACCACCCTCCTAGTGAGAAAGTTTTTCCTAATATCCAACCTTGACCTCCCCAGCTGTAATTTGAAACCATTGCTCCTTGTTCTGTCCTCTGTTACCCTCGAGAACAGCCTAGCTCCCTCCTCTTTGGAGCAACCCTTCAAGGAGTTGAAGGTTGCTATCAAATCTCCCCTCAGTCTTCTCTTCTGTAGACTAAATAAGCCTAGTTCCTTCAGTCTTTCCTCATAAGTCATGTGCCCCAGCCCCCTAATCATTTTTGTTGCCCTCCGCTGGACTCTTTCTAATTTGTCCACATCCTTTCTGTAGTGGGGAGCCCAAAACTGGACACAGTACTCCAGATGCGGCCTGACCAGTGTCGAATAGAGGGGAATTATCACATCCCTCGATCTGCTAGCAATACTCCTACTGATGCAGCCTAATATGCCATTGGCCTTTTTGGCAACAAGGGCACACTGTTGGCTCATATTCATCTTCCCGTCCACCATAACTCCCAGGGTCCTTTTCTACAGCGCTGCTACTTAGCTGATCGGTCCCCAGCCTGTAGCAGTGCATGGGATTTTTCCGTCCTAAGTGCAGGACTTTGCATTTGTCTTTGTTGAACCTCATGAGGTTTGTTTTGGCCCAGTGTTCCAATTTGTCCAAGTCTCTCTGGATCCTGTCCCTGCCCTCCAGAGTATCTACCATTCCCCCCAACTTGGTGTCATCCGCAAACTTACTAAGCACGCAGTCTATTCCATCATCAAGATCATTAATGAAATCATTAAATACCTCTTCTACATCACCAACAAGACAGGGGTTAGCTATGGCTACAAAAAGGTTCCTCTAATGTTTCAATTAGCTTGGGATCATGATGCCTCTCCTGGGGTTTATAAACACCATCCAGTAGTTGGAGGGGAAGGAACTAGCCCTCACCCTCTGAACAGAAGACAGCTATACTTGTTTCTGCTGATAGCAGAGCTGGATGCAATTAGAATGTCACCCTTGGGGAAACAAATATGCTGTGGAGGAAAGTCAGAGAGCTGGGGGTTGACTGGCTGCAAGAATCAAAACCAGAAAGTTGAAGTTACAGGAATAACTGGAAAGGTTTTCCTTCTTCAGGGAGAAAACCAGCAAGGTGAACTACATCCTGGGATTCTGTTGGGATGTGGCTGAAGAAAGTCACCACATGCAATTTACATTGGCTGAGGGAAGCTGGTCTGCATTAAGGTTAGGCCACTCACGGGAACCTATCTTTTCCTAGGAAGCCTGTGACTGGGGGATCTAAACTCCATGATACCGATATTTAAGCCATACCTTGATAATTAGATTTCTTTTTACTTCTTAGCTTGTTATGCCCATGACTTACATGTCAGAGTGTTATGTATATTATTGATAACATCACTTCTATCAGAACAGGGTACTAACTCCATCCTTCCTTCAATGAAGTGTAACTGATCTTGGTGTTTGATCTCCAAGAGAACCATGTTTGAACCATAACAGACTCTGTGATTGATGCCTGTATAAAAGGACAGACCTAAAAGTGGTGGGGTAACAAGGTCAATGTCTGATCATTGATTCAGTGTATCTGATTTAAAGTTCTAAAGATTGGACATGTCTTCTGGAACGGAAGAGAGGGGGTGGGGCATTGAATGTTTCCAGATGCTAGCAGATACAACTGATGTTAAAAAAAGCATTTAGAAGCCAGTAGAACATTGTAGCATATGAATACTAACAAAGAAATTAAATACAGATGATAGTATTGTTAGTGTGAATAAACTAAAAAAAAAAGTTGTGTAGTAAGATGAGAAGATGTGTTACATGCTTAGAAGTAATCATACACTCTTCTTTGGCTGCATATATTAGGGGGCAGAGTGCATTTTGACATCCTCTGTAACTTAAAAGACTTTTGTGACCCCGAGGCTGGGCTCAATTCATCCTGGTTGTTAGTCCATTCATATAATCGAAGTTACACCAGGGTTGGATTTTGGCCCACTCTCTCTATGACAGGAGTGGGCAAGATACAGCCTGTGGGCTGGATATGGCCTGTCTAACAGCTTGGTCCAGTCCACCATGACCCCAAGCCAGCTATCCACAGTCCCCCTGGCTGGCTCCAGGACTGACTCTCCGCTGGCTCTGGGACTGGCTCTCTGCTGCCGTGCCGCTCCCGCCTCCATCCATGCTCTGCGCTGCCTTCTGGCTGGCTCCTGGGGCCAGATCTGCACCCTCACCCTGCTGGATGCATAGCTGGCTCTCCACCGCTCCCCTGCACCTGGCCCTCCCCCACCACACCGGATGGCCCAGCAGCCAGCTCTCCACTGGCCTTGCGGCCCACCTGTCAAAATTATTGCCCACCCCTGCTTTATGATATTTGGCTAAATGTACACCTTTGCACCTTCTGGGCAGCCAGTCCTGCCTACTCTGGGTTGGAGACATATCATGAATGTCATTCTGTATACTAACAAAGTAATGAACCCTGCCTAAGAGCATCTGCCTCTACCTTAGCTTACTATCCCACGCTATTATACTGCTAAGCTTCACAAATTCCAATTGCTTGCAATAGCTACATGGTAGATTTCTCTGAAAATCAGGAGAAAATAAACTATCAGTAGTTTACATAACAAGTCCAAGAACACAAATCATTATTAAATCAAAGAAACATATGTCCACGAATGTGTCTGGAATAGATCCTAGTTGAAAACAGACAGAAGCTCAGTAATTCAAAAGCAAATGACTAAGGGGGAAGGAAGACACTACCAGAAACTTGTCATAATGATACTAAAAGAGGAAGTAGAAGGAAAAGGGAAGCATGATTCCCAATAAATACAGAGCTAGAGATGCTCAAATTTGGGGGGTAAGAGAGTGAGTGAAAGTTGTACGGTAATTTGTGGAACAGTGAAAGCTACACTTGATTAGTTAAATGATTCCACTGTAGAGTGACATTAGCTGCTGTTGCCAACAATTGAGCAGAGAGCATAAAGAAAATGGAAAACAGATATGACACATGGCATGGCCTTTTGGGGTGTCTGAAAAATAAAATAAAAATAATAAAGTAAAAATACCTAAAGATCCTTAACCACAAGATGTTCCAGATGCCTGAATAATAAACTAATGACAATACAGACAATATAATAGATAATAGGCATCATAGTAACATAACCTTAGAGTTATGGATTGTGGGTGACTTAAGAACAATCAAATGTAAAGGGTGGAGGTGCACGGGATGTGGTCAGAGTGTGCTGTCTTCTCTTTCCTTCCCCTTCCTTTTCCAATGAGCTGTTTGCAGTAAGGAAATTGATTGCTATTGTTGCTTCAAATACTAAAGCAAAGACAGCATATAAATATTGGCCAGTCTGACTGTGGAGGAAGATGAGCCTTCTGAAGTCTGAAAACCAGAGCAGAAGACCCCTCTAGAGTGAAAACTTAACTGGCCAGCAAGACCCATCTGGAGATAATAACACCTGGTGGTGATCTATAAATTTGTTGCTATATTATCATTTATCTCATCTATGCTTAACAATTGTAGTGCAGCAGGTTAATAAAGTGTAGTCATTGTATCAGATGGTTGTGCTGTGTTCTCATGAAATCTGTTAACTCTTTTTGAACTTTTTAAACCAAAGCCCATGAGAGCTTGAGGATTAAAGGAACTGACAGGGTTTTTGTTTGTTTGTTTGTTTCTTTGTCAGGAAGCCCTCAGGGTTGGGGCAACTGAAGAACCACCGCTAAACCTTATTCAATGATCCCTCAATGTTGGGGAATCCAATGGGTCTAATCCAATGATCCATCGTGGTTGGGGAATTTAAAACTGCAGGCAGTGAGCCCCCAGGATTGGTGATCTGACCTGCTGACCCAAAGCAAAGGTAACACCACAGTCTTCAAAACATGAGCAGCAGTCACATGGGCTATGTCTACACTTGCACTTTTAAGTCGACTTTAACCAAGTCGACTTAACTAAGTCGACTTAAAGTCGACTTCGTTAAGTCGACTTAGTGTGTCTACACTTAAAATTAAAGTCGACTTAAAGGGGAACTTACAAAGTCGACCTAGAGCGTCCACACTGGATGCTCTAGGTCGACTTTGTGGGGCTAGGGGGACCTTGGGCAGGTCCATGGTGGCAGGGGGGGGAGTACCCCCTGTGTGCAACAGGGCAAAGGGGGACAGGGACCCTGGCAGGGCAGAGTCCTGTGTGTGACACTGTCTGGATTTAGGGAAGCATTTATGATATTATTTTCAATGGATATCTCATAAACGCTATAATCCATAGGAACTATGTCATGTTTGGTATCAATAGAAAGATAGTCATTTGCTGGGAATGATTATATAGTTTATATCTAGGAATTCTATTTGGATTAGAAGTTAAGAATTTGATAGACCCTCCAGTTTATTTTTCCTGTTTTGAAGTCATCTGCTGTTTATAAAACAAGCTGAAAACAAAGTACTACCTAGCATAATCTATTCTAATTGCATATTATTTGTATTACTATAGTACCTGAAGGTCCCAAATGACAGAGAAAAGCTAAAATCTCATTTTTTATGTGTTGACAATTGCCCCCAAAATTTGGATTAAGTCACAGCATTTCAGTTTGATAATTTCAAAACCTTGTTTCAAAGCCTTGATGTTTCAAAACATTTTAACCTCATTTATTTTATACTAAAAAAAGTCTTGCATTTTAAAATGGGAAGTCATTACAAATAAAGAAAAAAACCCCTGTCAGTCTGGAGATTTGTCAAAAAATCAAACCTCTCTTGCCAACAGTTTTGGTTTTGAAGAATCAACATATTCCAATGAAAAAACATTTATACCAGGGTTATCAACCCCTGACATGTTGCAACACAGCTGGAAAGCCACCTAGCTGTACATGACAAGATGAAAAAGGCACCGGACCAAGTTTCACTGGCAGCTCAAGCCCCCAAACAAAGCCTCTGTCAGCCAAGGATTCCCAGCTGTGCACAGGGATTCAGCGGCGCTGCTCAAACTCTCTCAGCCCTGTCCATAGCACCACAGAGGGATTTGGAAGTGACTCTGAGCACCTGCCACCAGATGCCTCAGCCACACAGAATCACAGTGGAGGCAACCCACTGCTGGAAATCCATCCCTCCCTACCAGAAGTATTGTTTCGGCAGTGGTGAGAGGGTGGGGTGGGGGTTCAGTGGCAGATCACCTCCAGGCAACACACTCAGCTGCTGTTGTGCTGTGACACACTAATGTGTCACGACAGCAGTTGAGAGACGCTGATTTAGGCTACACCAGAGAGCTCACCAGTGTAGCTATACCACTGGAAACTCTCTAAGGAGCCCCTTTAAGCCAATGGGAGAGAGCTCCTCTCCTATCTGCTTAACTACTCCTGCCCCCACAGCACCAATAGTGAGCTTCTCCCACCAACATAGCACTGTTCACACTGGTCCTTCTGTCAGTATAACATGTGGTTTTATTCACACCCCTAAGTGATATGAACTATGCTGGCATAAGCTATAGCCAAGATATATATTTGGTTGGAAATTGTATGACTAAAGCTAAGTTAACTCTCTTCTACCACTGACTGTTAGTGTCCAGTCAAAGTAACAATCTAATATTTATCCAATTAGAACAGAAAGATTCCAACTACAGCAACAAAATCACAATATGTGGAACTACAGATAAACAACATTATAATTCTGTGAATTATAGAGTTTAAGGCCAGAAGGGAACACCAGATCAACTAGTCTGACCTCTTGTGTATCCCAGGCTATTAACATCATTCAACACCACCACACTCAACCCAACAACAGAAATTAGACTGAAGTAGTAAAGGCCACAGGAGACTATTGTGTGCCTAGTGGGAGAATAGCATTGCAGGGAAATGATTAAGTGAGATGTACCCAGACAATCTTTGCAAGTAGCTCACATTCACACTTTGCAGAAGAAGGTAGAAAACCCCCCACATCACTGATAATCTAATCTAGAGGAAAATTCCTTACGAATCCTGCAAATGGCTATCTGTTAGACCCTGAGCATGTGAGCAAGAACCAGCCAGCCTACCACCTGACAAAGAGAATGCTTAGTGCCAGCTGAACACTGGTTCACCCCATTCAGGAAGGTGAGGATGGCCAGAGCTGGCTTGCCCTCCCCACCCTCTCCTAAAGGAACCAAAGAACCCTCTACGGATTATACAGGTCTGTGTTTTAAAACATAATCTCTTTGGGGATAGGGACGTCTTTGTCTCGTGCAGTGTCAAGCACATTGCAGTAGAGCTGAGTGTTATTTGGCATTTCTGTCTCGTGGAAAATTCTGTATTTCAAACATTTGTTTGCATCGCAAATCAGAACAAAAATTGATTTTTTTCAGATTGGAAATCCCCCTACCCCAAAATTGATTACAAAATAAGGAAATGTTTCATTTGTTGCACTGACCCAAAATGCTTAGTTTCAAATCAGTTCAACATTAAACTGCATTTTTCCACTGAGATACATTGCCTCATGGAGTTGTAGTTTGGAAACCAGATGCCCTGTTTCCCCTAGTGAGCCAGGCTCCCTGGCCAGAATACATCCTTTATAATGTACCCAGCATGCAACCCCCATGATATACCATGCAGGTTGGTCATAAGGTAATGTTTACACTGCATGATGGAAGATGTAGACCTGCAGGTAGCTCATCACTTTGGCTATGTCTACACTTACTAAAATTAGTTCGAATTAGTTAATTCGAACTAACTAGTTCGAACTAATTTTAGTTAGTTCAAATTAGCTTAATTCGAACTAACATGGCCACACTGGAATGTTAGTTCGAACTAAGCAAGCACTTGCTTAGTTCGAATTAGCGATCCCCATTCATTTCAATGGCTGGTTAAATCGAACTAAAAAATTAGTTCGAATTAACATGGCCACATTGGTTAATTCGAACTAGTTAGTTCGAATTAACCCCTTAGTTTGAATACCCTATTCGAACTTCTTAGTTTGAATTAAGGAAGCCCTTAATTCGAACTAACTAAAGCCTAGTGTAGTGTAGCCATGGCTTTAGTTAGTTTGAATTAAGCCTCCTTAATTCGAACTAACTTGCCAATGTAGACATAGCCATAGAACAGAATGGGTGCCTGAACTTCAACTTGCATGAGGCAATGCACCACTAGGAAAATACAGTTTAGTGTTTTGTTAAACCCATTCAGATTGAAATGTTTCAGGTCAGTTCAATAAAGTAAAATATTTTGATTTCAGTCAAATGGAACTGAAGCAAAAGAAATCATTTTGATTATTCCAATGGCAGATTAAAATTTTCAGCAAAATCAAAATTTCCCTATGTGAAAATTTTAATTTTGAGGAAATTCCATTTTTCATCTAAAAATTCCCAACCAGTTCCACGTTATAGGCATTTAAATAATATTACTACACCATGAATGAATTTGGCAATAGTTTGCCCTGTTCAACATCATAGGCTGTTTTTGTTTTGACAACATTAACTTTAATCTCTTCTTATCTAATATATGTGAAAAAATATGGAAGTCAGTTCTTTAAAATTATTATTTATATATGGTGGTGAAAATACCATTAGTTATACAAACTTATTCAATTTCCCTCATTCACCATGACATTTGGATAAGAAAATCCCTACTGTATTATGATCATAAGTGACTCTTCTGCTATCTTAATGGTCAGAATTGAATACTTAAAAATAATATAAATTCCTACTTTTTATTAAGTTGAATGCACAGCCACTAGGTAAAATCAAAACATAACCCAGTACCATTCTTTTAAGTAATCAAGCAAATATTCAAGATGATATATCCATCTACTATATAAAAAATTGCATTTGAGTCGAAATACATAGATGGAATCAGGGCTTTTTTTGTGATGCTACTTAGGTGTATTGAATACTGGCACCTTTTTGCACAGTGATGTGGCCCCAGCTTCTGCTGCTGCCGCCGGCAGCCCCAGGTCCCTGGACGAGTACCAGCACATTTTTTTTTTAAACAAACAAAAAAAAGCACTGGAAGGAATGCAATATAAATTGAAGTAGAAAAATGAGTTATGTTTGGGGAAAATGAACAGAGATGGACTACTTGGTTCAGGTGATAAGTAATGGGATATGGAAACTTTCATGTCTAGGTTACCACCTGTTCAAATTAGGTTTCGGTGGATAGAGACCAACATTAACTGTAATTCAAAGTGTATTCAGTGGCCTATTCAAAAGGTCTCAATTCAGAAGAGTATTGTCAGCAATGTAAAAATCACTATTACAACTTGAAACTGAATTGCGCCTTTGCACTAAGAGCTGATCCCTATAGAACAAGGTTGAAAAGGAAGAATTCTGTGCCTTATAACATGGCTAAAGATAAATAATTCCCCAAAGTCCCTGTCTAGAATCTTTTAGGGAGTATTAAAAAAGGCACTAATGACTTCAGTGAGAACATGGTCTACCTCTGGTTCGAGAAAAGGATTGGAAAGCAAGGCAGCTAGAGTTTTATTCCTAGTTCTGCTACTTGACTTGCACCATGATTTGGCAAGTCATTTCACCTCGGTGCCATAATTACTTCATCTGTAAAATAAGGTGAATAATTAACCATCTAAATAAAGTGCTTCAACATTCTCAGATTAAGGATATTAGAAAGATAAGTATTATTATAATAAGGAGAAGTTACAATATTTTATACATGACATCTATATCCAACCTGTAGAGAACAGGTGACAACTAATTGGTGAAGAGATCTTACAAATTAAAACCTACCATTCAGCTCCTTGGAAAAATGCAAAGCATAAACACATACACTCACAAACCCAAAAAATTAGAGAAATGTAAACTTTAGTTCAGAAAAAAGAAAAACATATCATATAACACTTGGTCTTTGTTTCTTTTTAACTAAAGGCTAGAATAGTCTCTTGACCCCAGTGCACTGATCTGATCCAACTCCCAAAAGAAAAGATGAGCCATATGTAACTTTACAAGCTGCGCTTAGCAAATTAGCCCTGGGTTTTGGGATAAGAATCTACCACCAACCAGACTGTTCCATTAAATGCTGTTTGCCATTTTATAGGTCCCTAGGATACAAACCTTAAAGCTATTCAGGATACAACACACATACTCTTCTTTATTTTTATTGCATTGTGTTAAAAAGAGTATTTTATCAGGATCCAATAAAATAGATTTCTTTCACCTTGTGACTCTTGAAATTTTGTTAAGAGAGCAAAGAAAGTATGAACATGCTAGCTGTCAATCCTAACCCTGACTAATATATGAGTATCATTCATTTTATGGTAGAGCTTTGCTGTCTTATTGATTGTAACTATTATAATGGCAGTGTAAATATAATTGTAAGCAACTGTTTCCCCTTGATGGAAACCTGTTAGCAATAAATAAATGCATTTTTTTAAATGAGAAAAAAATATAAAGGAAAGAAAAGGAACAACAAAAAATATATATATCTATCCCTGGAACTAGAATGTTCCACAACATCAAGCCATGGATTAGAAACAAAGAACAAGTTACTCAGGATTTGAATTGTCAAGTTTTCTTCCCCAAATAAAATAGCAGGCAAATGGAGATAGTAAGATCTCAGCCAATAAGCCAGAAGTAATGATCATGATAAGCATTGATCTACAGGTGCACCAAGTACTTTGTTATGGAGATCCAGACCAGGGAAATTTTTCCAGTTATCAAATAATTGGAATCTGTAAACATAAAGAAATTGTATCTTTCTCAGGTAAGATAAATCAAACAATGAAGCAGGCAAGAAAGTTTATTTTCACTTATGTGCAATGACTGACGAAAATATTTTCATTAATAACAACTGACATTTACAGGTATGTAAGTAAGAAAAAGCTCCTTGAGGCTTATTAGAATTTGATTTAAGGGTATTTATTTTGAATATTTTGATATGTCATGTTGACAATTTGTGGTTTTTAGTTATGAAGCACTGTCTTTTTGAATCTCAGTGCCTGTTGTCATTAAATAATTATCTGATCCCTTCCCATCATTTCCTGTAACTGAATATTTAACTTGGTTTTTAAAAGTTTAAAACTCCTAGTTTTGCACAATGTGAAAATTGAAATAGATAATATATATTTTTTTTAAAATAAATACTAATGCTATCTGTTGAAATTATTAAAAAAAAATAATCTGATTCTGCCAAGTCTAGTTATAGGCCATGAGAATACAAGAACTATCATACTGGAAAAAAATCTCTTGTCACTCTTGTCCACTAAACTATTCCTGATCGTAACTAATCCTAACCCACTCTACACAGTTTTCACCCTGCCCAAGTCCTTTGCCCAGAGGACCCAGGAGCAGTCCTGCTCTCCACATCTCCTCAAACGAGAGGCCCTCAGCAGCTTTTGCTCCAAAGGTATGTCTCACTCGTGGTGATTAAAGGATTATTATCCATCTCCTTACTATTGTCTCTAGAATGCTTCTTAGCTGGGCAGAAGCTAGTCTCCAAACCCACCATAAAGGAACAGGTCACTTTGTGGCACTTTAAGTGAAACTCTGATTGAACTCACTTTAAGTGAAACTCTGATCAGTGGCAAAACTCCACTTGACTTCTTTGATCTGGATTTCACCCTTAATTGTGCTACTTAAACGAGTGAAATTATGTAAGTGGGCATTTTTCAAACAGTGCCTATCATTGGAGATGACTGCTAGCCTATATGCTGGATAACATTTATCATTTAAAAACATTAAATGTGCCATGGAAAGATCATACACTTCTGTCATAACATGAGCACCAAATAGAAGGGGGTTCTCTGTAAGAACTTACAGTTCTATTTGAAGGCTGACAAGAATTTTGTGACAGTTAACCAAAATATTTTATACATTTTAAGCTCTCCTGACAAGATGTATATAACAGAATCATTCAGCCTTGTCTTAAGTATAAACAAATGTTTACATTGAATACAACTCATTTGAGTACTGGCACGATAGAATACTAGATCAGAAAAAAACAAGCAAATGGGAAAGATAATCTAAACAAATACTAGGAAAAGCACTGAACTCAGATCCTAGCTGGCATATTTAATTAAGGGAACATCTCCAGTTCAAGATTGAGTAACTTTTAGTATATAAAACTCCATAAACAGTACTGTGGAAGCAACTGTCTATGAACATAACAGAATATTTGAATACAGGGGTGGAGGGCGGTTGGCAGGACTCGACCCACCTGGTAAACGCCTCCTGCTGGTGGTATTGGACGATGCTCAAGAGGTTCCCCCACCTGGTGATCAGTGCTCTGCCCTCTTGCCATGCTGACTCCTGTGTTGAGTCCTTTGGTGGGCCTTAGCCCTCTGGCTAAGCCCTTTGTGATCAACCCCTTCTGGGCTATAGTCTGGCTCGCTCCAGTCCTGGCCCCTAATTAAAACAGTCAATGGCCATTGAGCCTGTGCCGCTCCTGGCACCCATGCCACTCTTGGTGCCCTGGGAGAGCGGGGAGGGACCCACCTTCACCTCCCTCCAATGTCCACACAGCAGTCAATTCTCTGGGCTTCTTTCCCCACCGCCCCCACTCACATGCGGAGCTTCACCCGTTTGGATTACAGTCACTGTCCACTCCTGCAGAATATTAGGTTGGCCTGCAATTTTTCTCAGTGTGTTATTTTTTTAAAGATACAGAAATCCAAACCAATCCTTTGCTATCATTTTACTAACAGAAAACCTTTATTATTTTACCCTATTGCAACTGTTAAAGAGAGCTTATATACCAAGATTTATTAAGAAAAAGTGTCAAGACATTGCATTAATCAGAACAATATACATGATCCTAGTTATATATGAACACACTTGGAGGCAAAGTGGTTTAAAGTAACTAGAGCTGTCAATAATCAAGCCCCAAGCCAAGTGTGTTACCTCAGTGACAGACATTTACAGTTCAAACTGACCTTTTTGTATGCAGGTAAGGGATTCAAGGTAGGATTCCAGCTATCATAGAAGGATATAAAATTATACGCATGAAGGCTGACCTTACTGTCGCTCTCAAGGTGAGATAAAATATGAAATTGCCAGCAAACATATTACAATTGCGATTAAATAGCTTTTTATACACTATTGGGAACATTGGGACAGACAGTTCTGATGGCAAAGACAAGATTTCTTCTGATTACACTGAACTATTTGTCTCACTGCAGCAGTTTATACCAGATTTCAATGGAAAAACGGTTACAAAAATACAGGAATTATATATCATATAACCATTCTATATGTCAATGACTGCAATAAAATTGAGTTACATATAATGAAAGATTATGCACAGTAACAAAGGATTATTCCACTGAAAGGTGATTTTTTTTTAAATGCTTGTTTCATTTAAGCCCTAGATATGATGGTCTTCTAAACTCACACATGGGGAAAAAAAAGATTTAATTAAAACCCACCATCTACAAATGGAGAAATTTTTTTAATGCAAAGCATTCAGTTTTACTGCATATTAGACTATATAAAGCAAAATCCCATCAGAGTGATTATTATAGTAGGTTAAATCAGTTACTGAATACTGCACCTCTGCAGGCTTGGAGAAACTCTGTGGTTGCTATATATTTTGTCATTGTGAAAATACTGAGTTATTAAAAAAAATAACATGTGAGGCATGGGTGCCTTCTTAGTTTATTTCTTTGTATAGTAAGGCTTGCCATGCTCTCCTACCAAGGGAAGTACATTGATGAAATACTGGTGTTTTGAAAAGCCCTATGGTTATAGAAAATTTAGGGTCCTTAAAAGAAGTTCTTAGAATATGTAAATATTTAAGAGGCTTTAAATTAAGGCCAGAACTCTGGCATGTATAAGATTAATATGAGATGGACAATAGTGTGTGATCATGCCCCAAACTACTAGAGCATGCAGATGCAAATATTCATCCCTATTATTAAAAGTGACATAAAATGGAAACCAGTGGATTCAATCTATGCACTTGTCAGATATGTGAAATAGCATATGGTGCTGTATTTGAGTGTGGGAATACTCAACAACACCCAATGTTGTCTGGCCAAAGACACGGCATTTCCACAAATGAGCATACCAGAATCTGGACCTTATAAAGACTATCCATGTATACACACAAGCACAATTATTTAACTAGAATGTAAAATCTGCTGTGCATAGTTCTGGTCTACTACATTCTCTCCTCTTTATTTGGGAAGAAGCCCAGAAATGTTCATATCTGGGCTGTAACTACATAGCCAATAAGAATGCTCTTTCTGGTGTGAGAGAAGACAGGAAAAGATTCAAAATATCGTGTCTGCCTACCTGCCCATCTGTCAAACCATCTTCTGTGATGATCAGTCACAGCCTGGCTCCTGCCTATCTCATGGGGCTGCACAGTCATATCTTGCCCTTTAGTTGGTCTGGATTATAAGGGTACAATGTAGCCTTTAATCCACTTTTTGTCAAGATGAAAGGGTACTTTGCTGATAATTCATCTACAGAAATCTGACTAGTTCCTAGAAAATAGTGGCTGGGAGTTCTTTTCTACTTAATCAGAAGTACCATTTAATGCTTTTATGGAATTTTAAGTCTTTGAGTTCATATCATCCAATTTGCAAACAATTTCTATATAATTCCATGCTGTATGAAGAAAGATGTAAATTTAGACACTCACGTGATGTGTGTAACAGGATACAAATTATAAAAACCAAAAGGACATAGACAAAAATACATCAGAATGCGCTTTTAATTTCTCTCACAATCTGATCTATCAGTATTAAGTTACTTGGGAGAACTGTGTTCCACTTTGGAGAAAAGTATGTGCTGTTTTATAACTGAATTAAATCTTTCTTATTCAAAGCTATATTCATAATATTCATTATCCAGAACATACAGAGAGTTCTGTAACCTTAAAATCACACCCATCCCCTAGGAACAGAATGTCTAAAGGCCCAGATCAGCTAACCCCACTGATGACACTTATTACTGTTGAGTAAATTTCACAGGATAGATAAAACTATTGTCAATAATGGATGCAACTGTTGACAACAATGGTTTAAGAAGCACTACTGTGGAAAGAGCTGAAGTTTTCTTCACAATGTAAAGACTTGCCCCAAACAAGTCTTTTTGACAAGGAGTTGTCAATGGCTTAGACCTATTTAATCTAGTATGAACAAGAGCTTCAAAACCAGAAGAGATGCAAATATAGACAAAACTCATATATGGACTTCAGCTCCTGTTATATCCCCATTGACATCAATGGCAAAATTGCTATGGCATGAGAAAGGCCTGATCTCTTTGCTTGGCTTAATTCTGTTGGGAACTTCAAAACAGACCTGGAAATTTATCCAACGAGTGCAGAATTGTGTCCCTTCAGAAGCTGATTATCGGAAGGTCCTGGACAAAAGAAAAAAAAAAGACATTTCTTATAGTTTTTCAGCATGATCTAGGGAAAAAAAAGAAAAAAGCTTGGATCTACTGGATCAGACTGCATTTTTGGAAATTATCATTGAAGGCTGAAGGAATCAGTGTAATACTAGATTGTTCTGACTGAGAATTCAAACAGGCCATTCTATCCAGGAGATGACTTTATAACTATCTCTTGCCCTATAATATAAGCTATAGTGGTTCTTACTTGCCCAGATGCTTCCTCATAGATTATTTTATCAAGGGACTGCCACAAGCAAAGATATTAACTGCCATGTGCCAAAACCCAAAGATCATTTAATAGAGAACCTTTGAAATTTAAAATGTTTGAATTTTAAATATTTTATGCTGTCACTATGAAAAACAAGTGTTCTAAGCCTCCTCTATTGGGTTTGCACATCCTGAAGAGTGGAATCATTGCAAGTTGTGGACAACCTAATTCAGCCAGGGTGTTTCCATTGACTAACAGAGTCAAGGTTTTATAACTCTGAGGAATTTCCATATTATCTTGTACAGAGAACCCCTCTGATCCAGACAGAGCTGTCATTCTCCAGAACACAATATGAAAGGTACAAATGCAAGTTTGCTTCCATTTCTACCAATAATGCTCTTTTAGATTCTGGAGGTGCTGGGGAAACCAGGGGAACAGCCTGAGGATTGGATCCATACTTTTTTTGAACAGCAAGACCAGCGATGAAGTGCTCTGTTCACTCCTGTGGGGTAGTTCTCAGAAGGAAAAATGCTAGTTTCCCTTAAGGAAGCATTTCTTAAGACAATCTCTTTTGCCAAGTATCAGACAAATTCAAATTTTCTTTTGCTGATAAAAATAATTGACAAAATTGTGGTGAGAAAAGCTTTAGCTCTGAGTCTGTTGATTGCACTTCTCTGAGGGTCTTCAACTGAGAAACTCATTTCCCCCCTCCCCCTACCATCACGAGAATTGCCTTCTTCAATTCTTTATATTTTGCTCACTGACAGTGTGTCGTCAAGTCTATTTGTATTTTAATTTTCATATGAATGGCACAAATCATTTCCTATCCTTTTCTGAAAGTTATCCATTCTGGATAGTTGTCATATTGGAAAAAAAATATCATTCTGTGCATGGCTACAATGCAAACAACAGACCCTTATTTGGTGCAGAAGTCACTCTCAGTGCTTTAAATTTGTAAATGCTGCCAGATTTCCATGGTTCATAGTGCAGATCTGATGGTATCACATGATCCTTTGTTATTCAATCTTCATAAGAAAGGCAGGAACATAGAAATCTCATCCCTCCTAATACTGTAAGGGTCCTGGGAAATATTTCTATTTTAACAATGTGCCATTCCAGATTTTCTTAGCTTACTGCAAGTTAATATTGCCAACAAAAAGATATCTGCAGACGAATAAGGAGAGTTTAAGCTTGGGAATTATACATCTGTTTCACTGCCTTTCCATCTCAACAGAAAACTGTATAATACACCATTTGATATTTTGTCTAATTTACCACATCAAAGGAGTCTGGCAATTCATATCTAGGATATATTCTATTTTACCACCCTTTATGCTTTATATGCACTACAAGAAAGACTCATATTTTAATTGCTTTGGGCACAGGTTTGTCTAGACCACAAATCAACTTTACAAGAAGATGTTGAAGAAGAAAGGCTGTATAATATAGCTGCAGAGATTTACACTGAAACATATAACTTAAAAAACCAAATGAGAAGTCAGCGGGACTCATTGAGTTAAGCAAACAGGATTTTGTCCTAAATCAGTGTAGGAGTAGATTAGACAGTGCAAAAACTCCAATTGCATGTTTCTTAAAGCTTTGAGTGTTTCACAGTGTGAACAATAGACACATTTCTTTTCTCATTTTACTAGTTTTGACATTTAGGTTAATACACAGTATTTGTTATTTTTAAAGAGAGAGTCAAATGTATTTTTCCAGCTGTATACCATACATGGGTACTAAACCTGGCTGTGCAATTCACTGAAAAACATGATGATAGCCTATTTTTATGAAAAAGGGAACCTGTTACTTCATCTGTGTAGTTATTATTTGTTGAACTGGTACTAATGACACTGATGCTGAGCACAGTAATGGTAGAAAGAAAAGATTCCAAACTTCACTGTAACTTTGGGAAGTATATTATAAGCTATAACATCAAGTATTGGCAGAAAAAAAAATCTACGGGCACATAAATTTCTCTCAAATTCCATTACAACAGGATCAGGTTTTCTTTTAGGATTTCTAAAACAGTTGATTGTAATATACCATAAGATCCAATAAAATAGGAGAACTAAGCTTAACAAAACCCCAAGTATTTCTCCTCCTCTCCAAATAATTCAAAGATCTCCTGCAAAAAGCTGAAGTGCTATAAATTATTTAATATATCATTCACAGTTTTACAGTTGTAAAAATAATACAAGTGTGATGATCAGTGGTTCATATTTTGAAAATAATATATATTTATAGGACTCAGATTTTTCTGTGAATTTTTTTCCATTGCAGTGGTACAGCGTATCCCCCCCCCCTTTATACTACAAGATTGGGTTTTTAGTTGATTTCTAGGCCATAGCCAATTTTCCAAATAATCAGCCAGTCACATGCAGAAGAAATACATTTTACATGAGTTAACTTGGGAGTCTGGATAACTTTTCACATATAAATTATAGGCAATTTTTTCAAACATGCCTGAGCAATTTTGAAGCCCAAATGCCATTGAAAATTAATAGAACTTAAAAGTCTACGTGCCAATGTCACTTTTGCAAATAGGACTGATGACTGAGTCTCCTAAGTCACTTAGGGTATGTCTACACTGCAATAAAAGAATCATGACATAGCCATCCATGTCTGTCTTAGTCCAAGATGACTCATGCTGGTAGGGTGAAGGGCTAAAAATTATAGAGTAGACATTTGGATTCAGGCTAGAGCTCTGGGCTCTTAGCCTACCTGCCTCCTGGCATTTCAGAGTTTAGGTTACAGTCTGCGCTCGCATAGGAAACTGCATAGGAAATTTCAGCCCCACAGCCTGATCCCTGTAAACCCAAGTCAACTGGTCAGGGCCAGCCATGTCTACAGCATGTTTCTTCTATTGCAGTGAAGATGTACCCTTAAACACTTTTTTAATATGTTGCCCAGTGTTACTTATGCCTAGCAACAAAGTGCTAGTAAGAACAAGGTAGTCTGGACTTACAAAGATGCCTTCCAGTAATCAGCCTTTTAAAGGCAACTCTGAACCATGCTATTCTTCAAAAACAATTACAAAAAACAAACAGTTGGTTAATTAATAAACAAGTTAAGCAGCAGGCAAGTATCAATTAGCCAGGGCAAAAGTAGAGAGGCAAAGAGTTGGCAGGAGTAACTGGGATAACAGGGAAGACCTCTGTCAGCAAGCAGGGAAGAGTGGTTTAGACAGCAAGCCTGAAAAGGGAGCTGCATTAGGCCTACGCTGCAAAGTTAAGTTGATGTAAACTTTCTTGCATTGTGTCCTACAGTACTTGTACTTGTCTTGTACTTGTACTTGTCTCCCACAGATGTTAGCGCTCTGCTACGGCAACACAGGAACACCACCTCCCTAAGTGGTGTGGGAACATGACTGATGTACTGAGGATGACACAATGCAAGTGTAGACAGATTATTGCCTCTGTTGACACTAACAGTCCTCCAGCAGCTTTCCCACAGTGCTGGACACTGAGTGCTCTGGTCACATAGCTCAAAGACTATGGAGACTAGAAACCCCCTTCCCTTTAAACCCCACAGATTTCTAAGGTGCCTTTTTCTGATTGTCCAGCTTGGTCAGCACATCTAGCAGCTCTCCACTGCTGTGCACAACTGCCTAGCTGACTGTGCCAGCTACATTTCTAGACATGGAGTAGACAGAAGATATCGGATCACCTGGGCCTATGGGGAGAAGAGGCCATGCGAGCACAGCTAAAGATCAATCACAGAAACATGGATATTTATGAGCAGATTGCATAGTGGATGCAGGTGAAAGCTCACCACAGGGACCTCTCACTGCACTAGAAACACACTCTAATTACAATACTGCAGGCTGGGAAAGTGCTTTATTCAGCTACATAAGAAGTTTGTGTGAGGTGGAACTCCCTAGTAAACCAACAGGAAGTAAAGGAGCATGACTTCAAACCATAATACTCTGAGTAAACCAGTTGTCTTCTTGATGACCACTTTACTACCCTGAGGATAGGATACTGGCACTGGCATACTCCCCTACACACTCCCCTGACCCAGGCCCCACCATGCACCCACAAATGTTCCTCCATGCCCCCCAGTTTAGGGACCACCACTTTTTGGTTATACTGTAACTGTTTTTAATTATACTGTAACATTAAAAAGTATCTTACCAACATCTATTGCTTCCTTTCTCTTACATTTGCTTTATGGTTTGGTTAATTAATTGAACCTCCGTTAATTATGGGTGGGTCTGGTAGCTCACACACCCCATGCTGTGAGGCAAGAACTTGAATTTGGGCAGGGAGGTGGGCTTTATGCCTTTTGCCATCCTCACAAACAGTTGACCAAACTGAGCCAAATGACAAGCCTTTGGGAAAACTCCTGTTTGCACATGGTCGATAGGAGATCTTAAACCACAGCTAAATTCCCTGAAGTCTCCATCATCCTTGAGCATGGCTTTTAGTGCTGATTAGACTGTACGTACACTCTTCCCACAGACAGCATGCACATGCTATCTCCAGCCCACGGCTAAAAGGACTCAGAACTTGCTCCCAACCTGCTCTGTGCCTGGCTCCCTGCTCTCAGTAGTGGTGTCTATCTCTTCTGTGCTGCCGATAACTCTCCTGTTGGGAACCAGGCATCATATAGGAGGAAGTCATCTGGTTCAAATGAAGAGGGGACAAAAGCTGGATTCAGAGGAGTGAAAGACTAGACTGGTATACAGAGTCTGATGACACTGCAAGCCATAGCAGGGAGTCTGGGAGTGGGAACTGAGGAGGGAAATGAAAGCTAGTTGGCTACAGTAGAGATCAAACAAGGACTTGGAGGTAAGACTGCATCTGGCTGGATATGCAGGTGGACTAAGAACTAGATAAGGAATGGGGACAGGAAAGCAATCTGACAAGGAGATGAGGTGTGAGGAGAGAGAATTGGGACTGCTGGAGCTAAGGAACCAGGGATAAGGAACTGTGGAAAGGATGATGAGAGAATGACATTGGATGAGAAGCTTATGTAGGGAGACTAGGACTGGGAGCCAAAGGTGGACAGAAGACAGAAAGCGATCAGACAAGGAGCCAAAGAGGGTAACGGGTGACTGGTTGGTCAAGACTAGGACTGGGTACAAAAAGAGAGTGGAAATCTGTGAGGAGATTTGGGCGCGGACAGTAAGCCTGGAGGTATTAGACTGGAACACCAAGGGAAACATTAGTGGGGTAATGAACCAGGAGTAGGGAAGAGAACGAGGGCTGGGATGGGGACAGTTGGAAGGGCTGGAGGAGAAGGGCCCAAAAGCTTTAGGAAAGGGGCTGAAGAATTTGTGCCACTGGAGCACACATCACCCCAGAGCCAGAAATGGCTTCCCAAAACTTCTGAGTTTCAGCATCCCTCTGCTGCTGTCAGCAAATATCTGTGACACATGGTGGCAAAATGTGTGTCCCGGTCCCCTCACATGCCAGTCCACAGAGAGGGTGACAATCTACTACTGCTATCCTTTACTCCATTAGCTCAAGTGGCAAGCTGTGTGGTCACTCTAACAGTTTCAGCTCTCCTGATGAACCATAGGGGTGTCTATTTGATGGCATGTGAGAAAATTTCTGATTTATCAGTTTGTTTTAAAAAATAAAAGGAAATTACACAGTCCAAAGCTAAGAAATCCCAGAATTCAGCTGCCGGTGGAACTTAATTTGGCCTCCTGGAATGCATGCACTGTGATAAAGCCTTTTATTACATGATCACATACTATTTTCCTACTGAGCCAGGGCACCTGTCTCCTGCATCCCTCTCTCCCAAACAGCTTCAGAATACATGTGATTGGAGGAGGTGGAGGGGGGGTATGATGAAATCGAGCTATCCCCATTGTTTAGGCTCACTAAACATTCTAAGACATGGAAGAATATTTTATATGAGATCAGTTTGAATCTAGGCAACAATTTACATCTGTTATTTTTAGCTTCTCTATTTAGGCTAGGTACCAAGCAACTGTTTAAAGAAAACTCTTTGCAACTTATTTTAGAAATATCAATATACAATGAAACTTGCAGACAGAGACCATTCTGTACTGTCTGCCAATCTCCTAAATATTCTTAAACACAGTAAGTATAATTCTGCTTCATCATTATTAAGAGTTCACTTTGATTAAGCAACCTATGTTACTAAACTCCTTTGAGTATTAGCTTAAGAGAGGTTTCATTGCATTCCACCAATTAGTGTCCACATCCCACTTTTAAAGATTTCCTTACATAAGATTAAAATGAAATAATAAATCATTAATCACGTTTTTATCTCTGCTTTAATTAATCTATTTTGTAGGGTACTGAAATGTGAATTCTTCAGAATCAGACAGCTTTTGTGGTTTTGTATCTTGCAAAATTTCTGGTAATTTCCAATGCAGTTCTGACTATCCTTAAATCCTCTAACTCAAATGAAGAATGGCAAAAAATAGCCCCTTTAAAGAATTGTGATGTACTTTTAATTTATTTGTATGCCAAGTGGCACTTATCTCCTTGATTTTGCTAACACCAAAATAAAGATACAGAAGATTTTTTTCAGTGTGTTTAAATTTTCTTTCCAGAATACACAGAATTCCAAATAGAAAGTGTAGATGCAAAGCTGCCATGATTAGGTAATTCAAATGGTTTCAACTATTTTTTTTTTTTTTACACTGTAAAGTTTTAAATTATATTACCATATGATCTTAAGGATATTTACATTAGCTTATTCCAAACTAACATCATGGTGGAATATAAGTAGATATTGAATGAAAAAGAAGATCATAGAAAGATAAAATAAACAACAAACAACCTGGAAAATATTTAAGATACTTTTGGTTAAGAATAATATTTGACCTTCATCAATATTTATTTTTTCCCTGGGATTTGTTTGAGTTTTTCCTTGGGTTTGTTCTCTCTCCTTCTGCTGATGTATTTAAATATAATAATAAATGAAAAATGCAAGGAGAGGCAATTTTTCAACATTATAGTATTGTACATTTATTCTTGTGAGAATTTTGTGCAGTAATTTATTAATAAACACTATTTTCATGTTCAAAAAAATGAAACCTACAATAGAATGAAGTCCCATAAGAACATTGTCATGTTAGAGCATGCAATTACATGATGTTTCAATAAACTTGCTGCTGTTCTGAACATCTCTGAAGGGATTTTTTTTCCCCTTGCTTGGTAATGGCGTTTCCTATCATTTTGCACACGGAGATGGACTACCACTTAGACCAACTACCCCTACTTTAAAGTGCTCCTGTGCATAGTGGGTATAGTCTATTCCAGAAGGTGTCATTGTAATAGCACCAAGATGTATACATACTGTACAGTCTGCCACTTCAGCAACAAATAAATAACCTGGTTCCTCTGTTGGTATCCAGGAGGTTGAGAACCCATTTTAAACAAGAATGAAAAAGAATTTGAAAACATGCATTGCCATACTGTATTTGTTTAAACTGAACATAGTTTGTTTTATAAACCTAGGACCTGAATATATATACATCTATATGTGACATAGCAATAAGACCGCAATAATCATATATCAAAACACCAGTGTTCCAAAAGTAAGCTTATGAATAATAATGTCATGGCTATTAATTATTAGGTCAGTTGCAACTTAACATCCCTTTTTCAATTTAACACTTTGATATGTCTTGCCCACCAGTTTTAAAGTGTATTTATTGATCCAACAGCATCATATATTGAATACACCCAAAGGTTTTCATTCAGCAATATGTCCGCTCTATAAATTATCAGTGGATTAACATGAAGTCAGAATGTGATTAGGCTGTTTTTACCAAAGAACTGACCTAGCTACAGGGGAACAGAAATAGTTATCTCATGATTGTCTCACATAAGTGATGGAATATGGTAATTACTGAAAATAAAGAAAAACTCAAGCTAAGATTAGTTCAGCTCCTATGCTTCAACAACACTTTAAAAACTCTGCAATTTCAACTCAAATCTTAGAATATAATAAGGGTTAACTATGAAATGTGTTTTGTGCTGTTAAAAGGACTTCAATGGTCACAATTGAAGTAGAACTGGGTCTGCAAAATATAAACACCAGATTTTGACTCAAAATCAGAAGCATAGAAGCCTCAAAATGTATAACTAATTTATCAGGTTCTAACAGCATAAAAACACAGGAGTACAGCCAAAGCCTCACAGAGCTCTCAAAATTTAATAAGACAATGTCTGGTATTTTTCTAAATCAAGGGAAAGCACACTACATGGTACTTCAGCCTAATTTGGGCAGTAACATTAACTCTAATGAACCATACATAAAGTGCCACAGTGTGGGATATTCTGAATCCAGAAAATTAAAAAATTTCTATTTTAAAGGAGTCTTTAAATAACATATAAATGGTTTGTAATCCTACATTAGTGAAAAAGAACATTCAGTATCTAAAAAGAGAAGATTATGCTATTTGTAGTTAGAAATAGACAATGGCTACTGTTCTTATTCCCCTCTATTTGGCACTGGTGAGGCCACATCTGGAATATTGTGCCCAGTTTTGGGCTCCCCACTACAGGAATGATGTTGACAAATTAGAAAGAGTCTAGTGGAGGGCAACAAAAATGATTTTGGGGCTGGGGCTTACTAGAAGAAACTGAAGGAAGTAGGCTTATTTAGTTTGCAGAAGAGAAGACTGAGGGGGGATGTTCCCCCAAACTGTACCTCAAGGGGTAGGTTCATGTGGATTCACCAGACGCAGTGAAAGACCATTGAAAAGATGGATGATTTTTATTGAATGCCAGGATAAATAACCCCGGGCAAGCAAAGCAAACTAATAAGTGGTGAGAGCTTATGTGCCTTCAGCAGCTGGAGACCTCTGACGACTGCAGACAACCCTGAGGAAGTTCCCCAGGCACCTTGGTCCTAGGTTACTACGGTGAAGTCCACAGGTTCCCAGGGGCTATGCTAACATATAGCATATCAGGAGAAGGCAGGGTTATCAATCTCACTTTCCCTTCACATGCTCAGGGCTCAGGCTGAGGTGGTTGAAGGAACAGATAAAAGGCATATCACAGCCAAGCCTTGCAAAACAGCAAAAAATCAAAACACCTTATATCAGTCCCCAGCCGGTTCCCACAGGAGACTGGCTCCAGCTGGTGCTTTGGGCATGAAGCCCAGCATCAGTTCACGGTTGGGTTTCTCACAGGGTGGGGGTAAGAGCGCCATTGCCTGTCCATGACAAAATCTTCCGCTTTAGCCCTACACGGGATTTGATAGCAACCTTCAACTACTTGTAGGGGTGCTCCAACGGGGAGGGAGCTAGGCTGTTCTCAGTAGTAAAAGAGGACAGAACAAGGAGCAATGGTTTCAAGTTGCAGCTGGGGAGGTTGAGGTTGGATATTAGGAAAAACTTTCTTACTAGGAAGGTGGTCAAGCATTGGAATGAGTTACCTAGGGAGGTGGTGGAATCTCCATCTTTGGAAACATTTAAGGCCTGGTTAGACAAAACCTTGACTGGGATGATTTAGTGGGAATAGTGCTGCTTTTAGCAGGGGGTTGGACTAGATGACCTCATGAGGTCCCTTCCAACCCTAAGATTCTATGATTCTATAAAAGTAATGCTGTATAATGCTGTGTGATCTCAGGTGACTGATTTTTCTAAACATTTGTTTCCACTGGAAAACTAAAATGATCATATTTGAGATCAAAGTCTGACATAATATGGAACCAGTTAATATCATATGGAGGCAATTTACTATGAAGTTTGTAGTATCTGAAGAAGCAGCATCACCAAAAAAGGCTGAATAGGATTACTGATTTTTCCCTAGGTTGATCATTTAGTTGTGCAGTGATGCTGTCATCAGATGAGATTAATCACAATAATGACATAGTTTTTGCTAAGAACATTATCATAAGTCATTTGAATATGGCCCAGGAGAAAAGGGATTCTAAAATAAATTGTACAAACACTGAGAAGTGGCATAAAAATAGAAATAGAGTTTAATTTGATTTAAAAAAGAAAAAAAAAGATGGGAATGTCAAGGTAACCATGCCACCATGTAACACTTCAACAAATAAGTGACATGAGTCAGGATGTAGTGAGGAATTTTTTTGACCATCTCACAGAAAAAACGTGCATGATAGAGAAATCTGAAGACAATTATTCTATATCTATTTGGCTTAATTTATGTTTTCAAGATGAAAAATGCTATATAAGTGCTCATTGTCATTTTAGTAAGGGATAGTAAAGAGAGTCTCAGAATGTCATATTTTAATCCTGATCTAGAATTTGTTTAAACTGGTTAGCATTCAAGCGAGAAGTCAAATTAAGGCAAAGGTTTGGGTTCAATGGCACCAAAACTTCATGAGCTATATAGGTGAGATTTTACCCTATAATGGCAGAAGTCTTGTCAGATCAGCTGATCTGCCAAAATTTCCACTGTCCTGAACAGTTTAAATGTGAGATCAGTCGTGAGATTTCTGTCATCAGCAGAAAATAACCTTCCAACTTTCAAACGAACTCAAAATCAACATTATTGTGGCAAATTTGGACATGGGAATTAAAATATAATCCTATGTGTTACAGACGGAGAATGATTGTTCAATGGACAGAGTTTAGTGGGTGGAGTCAAGGACCCATAAAACTTAGCCCAAATTTGAAGCCTTGGAGACTGATTCAGACAGATTCCTTGTCAATGTTTGGAATTTGGAGTGGAAGCCTGGCTTAGGCAGAAGTTTGCTTTAAATTTAGGAGATGAAGATCAGTTGGGAAGCCTGACTGAGACCTGCTCCAGTTTTCCAAAACTAAATCCAGTAGAACTGGGAATTCTTGACCCAAGATCACTTCATAACTAAGAACAGGTATGACAACTGCTGCCAACAAAGAGAATTAGCCCTTCCCTGCCAGACTGACATCTGCAGTGGGATATTCATGTTAATCTCTATGTAGACATCAGATTAAAGTTATTTTCATAGTTTACAACAGTGGTTCTCAACCTTCCTAATGCTGTGACCCTTTAATACAGTTCCTCATGTTGTGGTGACCCCCAACCATAAAATTATTTTCGTTGCTACTTCATAATATGTGTCTTCCGATGGTCTTAGGGGACCCCTGTGAAAGGGTCGTTCGACCCCCAAAGGGGTCGCGACCCACAGGTTGAGAACCGCTGGTTTACAAGGTCAGAAGAGTCTGTTCTGACAATTTAGTGTGACCTCCTGTATAGCACAAGTCATAAAACTTCCCCAGACTAACTCCAAGAGCACATCTAGGAATTTTAGTCATAGTAAAACTAGAATTAGATTTTAAATCTTAGTTTATAAGAGACGGGTCCATTGATATCTGCTTAAAATAACATTACTGCACTTCTTATATCGACGCAGGCATGTTATGCTTTCCCATGAAAATGAAACTCAAGAGCTTTAAAAATACAGGAAAAATACACTTTTTAAATTTGTACATCTCATAGAAACAGAAATAATACATACTGAGCTTAATAAGGCAAGGTACTAGTGACTTTAATGGGACTACTCACATGTAAAGCTAAGGACGTGGGTAAGTGCTTTGGGGGAATAAAATAATTTACTAAGTGTAGCAAATTGCCATCACTGGCAATTTCAAAATCAAGATTGAATGTTTTTCCTAAAAGATTTGCTCTAAGTTAAACCAGAATTAATTCAGGGAAGTTTTGTGCTATGCAGGAGGCCATACCAGATTAACACAGTGGTCCTGACTTTATAGTCTGTGAATATATGAGAACAGTTTATATTTTAAATTCACGAAAAAAAATACAATTAACAGTGGCTAAGCTGAGGAGAGTTTATGCTCAAACAAACAAAAAAAACCACATCATCACTTTGATCCCTTTTCCCCACTACACTCTTTTCTCATATATCTTTTGGGATTCTGAACCCATAGGCTATGTCTACACTTGCACTTTTAAGTCGACTTTTAAAGTCAACTTAGTTAAGTCGACTTAGTGTGTCTACACTTAAAATTAAAGTCGACTTAAAGGGGAACTTACAAAGTCGACCTAGAGCGTCCACACTGGATGCTCTAGGTCAACTTTGTGGGGCTAGGGGGACCTTGGGCAGGTCCATGGTGGTGGAGGGGTACCCCCTGTGTACAATGGGGCAAAGGGGGACAGGGACCCTGGCAGGACAGAGCCCTGTGTGTGTTGCTGTCTGGATTTAGGGAAGCATTTATGATATTATTTTCTATGGATATCTCATAAATGCTATAATCCATAGGAACTATGTCATGTTTGGTATCAATAGAAAGGTAGTAATTTGCTGGGAATGATTATATAGTTTATGTCTAGGAATTCTATTTTGATTAGAAGTTAAGAATTTGATGTTATATCCGTACTTTAACTTGTGTCATTCTGGAGAAATGTCTTAGACGGAGGGTGTGAACAACATTGTCTCCTTAATGTTAAGGAATCTGCCAGGTGATGTGGTCCCAGGGAGTATCCTGATGAGCCATTGAGGACATAAAGAATACAACCATTGTATCCTTAATGGCTCATCAATTTACTCCCTGGGACCACATCACCTGGCAGATTCCTTAACATTAAGGAGACAATGGTTGTGCACACCCTCCCGTCTAAGGTTATGTACACATGATCACTTTATTGCGCGGTAAGGCTCCTTGCCATGCAATAAAGCCAATAGCGTACACACGATCAATTGCTCTGTTGCGCGGCAACACCCTCTTGCCGCGCAACAGTTAAACCACTCAAAATGAGAGTGGTAGCATTATCGCAGAACAGCTGTTCCGCAGTAATGCTTGTGTGTACTCATTTTGCCCAATAGACAGCCTCCGGAAATGTCCCAGAGTGCCAATCGAGGCCACTCTGGGACATTGGAGCTGTCAAATATGTCAATTCCACTGCGCTAGCTGAGCTCCGGAGGAGCTTCTGCCGCCACCCAAACCCCAAGCTGGTTCGGGTGTCAGCAGGCACCCTGGCGCTTAAGCGCCGCGGCGCCTGCTGGCACCCAAAGCCCAGGAGCTGAGCTGGGGGGCCGGCTCGAACCCTCGCCAGTTCGAGCCAGCCCCCAGCTCAGCCTCGGGGTTTCGGATGACAGCGGGGGCTGGCAACGCAGCCCCCGCTGCCACCGGAAGCCCTGCAGCTGGGCTAGGGGGCTGGCTGTGGGCAGTGCATGGTGGGACAGGTGCCCACCATGCACTGCTCTTCTTTCGCAAAGGAGCATTCACACAGTGAATGCTCCTTTGCAAAAGAAACAGCACGTGTGTACAAAGAAAGCGCTATATTTATAGCGCTTTCCTTGTCCCGCAATAACTTATTGCTCGACAAGTGTTCTTGTGTGTACATAGCCTTAGACATTTGTCCAGAATGACACAAGTTAAAGTATGGATATAACATCAAATTCTTAACTTCTAATTGAAATACAATTCCTAGACATAAACTATATAATCATTCCCAGCAAATGACTACCTTTCTATTGATACCAAACATGACATAGTTCCTATGCATTATAGCATTTATGAGATATCCATAGAAAATAATATCATAAATGCTTCCCTAAATCCAGACAGTGTCACACCATGCCCACATGCCCTGCCCTTTGGGGGGCATGCCAGGGTCCCCCTGTGCTCCCCTGGCAGGGAGGGCATTGGTGTAGTCCTGGGGTAGCCCTAAGTTGACTTAAGGCTACCCCAGGGCTACACTGGCTTAATTCGACTTTAGAAAGTCGAATTAAGCCTTAGGTCGAGTAGAAAGGTGGTTTAATAAAGTCGACTTAATTTTCATTAAGTCGACTTTATTTTCCTTAAGTCGACTTAAGCAAGCTGCTTAAGTCGACTTAAGCAAAGTGTAGTGTAGACGCGGGGCACATTAAGTCAACTTAAGCCAAGCCAGTGTAGACGCAGCCATAGTGAGTGTTGCAAATAGTGTTACCCTTGCTGTTCTTATTGAAGGACTGAGGCTGTAGACTATAAACTCTCCAGCGCTGTTTTTGTAGAGAACCTGATGCAGTGGAGTGCTGATCCTGACTGGAACCATTGGTTTCTACTACAATACAAATTAGTATTTTTAGTGACTCTATACCAGGTTAGTGCCCAGAATCACAAAGCTGTTTCTTATTGTTGAACAAAGCAATTTATCGGCCAAGAGGTGTGCTGAATATACTTAAAATTTAGATACTTCTTCTTTTGAGGGGTGGGGGGTGGACTTTATGTTTTCCAGAAGTAAATGGTATATTATACATACAAAATATAAACTAAGGAATATATCAAATATTAAATATTTTAAACAATTGTGGAACTATTGAGAATTAAACAGAATCCCAGGTAACAGGAACAAATGCATTGCATTATTTGTACCTTTTTCAAAACCCGGCAGGCAGGTTATCTTATAATGCAGCTGGTGTAGACTGAGATTTTTCGCCACAAGCTGTGTAAACCTATTAGTCAAGTTTAGAAACTTAGGCTAAAAGAAAAGCCTCAAATGGGTATTAAAAGTCAAGGGATTCTTAGATAAATTTATTAGGATAAGTGAGATCAGTAGTAAAACATTTTGTAGTGTCTTAAATAAAAATAGAAAACAATAGGGTAAAATCTGGCATAAGAAATTCCTTCCCCCTTTCATTTCCAGCCCCTGTGTATGTGCTTCCCAGTCCATTACATAGCCCATAGGATACCATTCCTCATCCTCTCCCTTCCCAATGCCCCCTATGTGGTCCTTACATAGCCCTTAAAGTGTTGTCCCCCTGTTCTACTCTTAATGACATAAAGTGCAGATCACTTCAGTTAGTATCCCCTCCCTTCCCCATCCCTGATGTGCTGTCTTGCTTCTCTCGTCTTCCCTGTTCCCAGCCAATCAGCTTTTATGTTTCACTTCTATACATGCCACTCCCACGTGCCTCCTACCCTACCTGATGTTCTACTTGCTACTCTCCAGTCCCTCCCACCTAATGTTCCTCTACTGTATGTGCCAGCCATCCCCCTTGCCAGACTATCAATAGCCAGCTGTCAACCAGTGGAATTCTGTAGAGTAGAGAGAGAGGAAGACTGCAAGACAAAGAGAAAGATCCATGACAGAAGAGAAAAGACCGGGTACAGATGCAGTGGAAAAGAATGAGAAATACAGCAGACAGCGGTAGAATAAAAGAGGAAAAAGACCAGATCTGAACATTGCTGGAAGCAAAGATCCAGAGAGCTGTTGCTAAGCATCTCCATGAGCATGGACTTTACCCTAAGTTTGAGCAACCGGACTAACCCAGTTCCTGCCATATGCTCATAACTGAAAAGTTATTTTTGTGCTTCTGTGCAGATCAAAATGGACTATCTTAGATGAGCCTTATGTTGTACTTAAAAAGCAAAGACAAGCACGATCTTCAGGGGGGACAAGGCAATATGGCATGTTTATTCTGAAAAGAACCCAAAATTATGTTAATAGCTAATATCTAATACCCAGGCACACACCCCAGATGTACTGCTATTGGCCATGTATAGTTACCAGTCCTGATAGTTGCTTATGATCGTAGCTTGAGTTTGTGGCTGGTGTTTGCAGCTCATGGCAGCTACCTGGCCAGGGAAGCAAGGCATGAGGAAGAGTGGGGGGTCTCTGTTGGGCACACAGCTGTGCACCAACGCTCTGTTGTCATCAGAATAGCCTGGCATTGGAGACTGATCCCATCTCTCTCTCTCTCTCTCTCTCTCTCTCTCTCTCTCTCTCTCTCTC